>CM033470.1:85550418-86190418 GCA_019447015.1 Hymenochirus boettgeri | reverse complement strand
CAGATGATCAGGTGATCAATGGAGCACTCACATAAGGCACATACAAAATGGAAGACACACAGTTCCCCTTTTTTTAAGCAGGCCATACATGGGACAATGGTTTTTGATTGGGATTTACTATCCGGAAACTATAATAAATGCGATTGGAAGAACCAAATTGTTAAAAATTTCCCAACCTTGCGCCTGATGTTGCAGAAGGATTTGAGCTTGAAAAAACAACAGAATTAGGTCCGGAAAAATGGGTCATTGAAAATTTCCCCTGCTTGCCCGATCATACTTTTTTCAATGATCGACAATATTGCCCTAACATAAGATCCGACATAAAGTTGTCCTAAAGTTGTCTAAAGACTAAAGGTTTGTACACTCTGAGATTTCACGGGTGCCAAACGGCGATGCACGTTTGTATGAAATCCATTCGGAGATAATGGCCCGTGTATGGGCACTTTATCGGGCAAAAATGGATGTTCAGTTCGGAGATCGTTGCCCGATAAAGTACCCATACTCAGGCCAATTTTGCCGAAATGGATGTCATACAATTCTGCGTTGAGCACCCGCGATTGCAGTGTTGTAAGAACTTTAAAGTGAGTGTCAATAAAATTGTATATTAATTCAATTTGAAGGTCCTGTTTCTTATCTCTATATTTCAGGATTGAAGATATGTGTGCTAAAATGGTCAAACATTATGCTTTCAGTAGCTTAAATCACATACCCATCCCCTTTGCTGGCCTGCATTCACAGGTACCCCAACAATTTATAAGCTCCTTTTAGCGATAGACACAAGTCTCTAAAGTAAACCTTATTGCCAAAAACTGCCAAACTAAACATTGTTAGGCTTCTTTCTGTCCATTTAAAAGGGTGGGGAATATTAGGTCAAAGCAATGATAGCTCAAAGATTTCCTGGTTCGCAAACTTACCTGGTTTCGAAAATCTGTGCATCTGGACGAATTGTCAAAAAAAAAATCTATAAAAAATCAAAAATTCAAACCATAAGATTTTTTATGTAAAACAAAATAAAAATTGAAAAATTGTGTGTGAAAATTGAAAATGTAAAAGTGCTACAGTTTTGTGTATTCTTCCTAGAAATCAGGAAGAACACACAGAAACAGAGGAGACATAGAAACAGAAACACATAGAGGGTAGTAAACACGTAAATTCAATTAGCTTAGGCTTTTTTAAATGCTGCAGTAAAAGTAAAAAAGGGGATTCACTGCGACCCCCGACGAACGAATTCACACGTTTCGGCCATTTGTTGCGGGTGTTCGTCGGGGTCAGGGGGTATGTGGAAATCGTAAGATGTGTACGAACCGGTTGTCTTTCAAAGTTGTTTCTTTCCTCCATCGTCTGTGCAGGGTTCAGCTCTAGCCCCATCGAGATTGGCTAAAATCCAGTGTAGGGAAAGAGTGTTCCTGTCCGTAGAGCATGCGACTGATTTCACTGCGTGCATGACGTGGCGAGCTTGCAACAGTGTTTAAATAGCTCACACGGTGTAATATAATGCTACCATAAAATTCAGGTTATGTCAAACCATTAGACAGCATACTGTTTGTAAAAAAACATACAGGGAGAGTCAATAAAATGCCTTATCGTTTAAAATGGTGCTAATCTGATTGGTCGGGGCAAAATTAGCACCATTTTAAACAATAAAAACTTTACTGAATACCCTGAAAATTTATTTATCTCTTATGGTGTCAGTGTTAACAACTTGCAGTTTCTTTATATTCCAATATGTTTACCTTTTCAATAAATAAATCCAGCTACTCTGAAAAGCTAACAATAAATCTCTTAATATTTTCTATACTCCATTGAAAACCAAAGAATGACAGTTGGCCTTGCAGGGTATATCCACATTAAATAGAAGAGAATCCAGGTGGTACAGAAACACAGCAATAAAAATTGTTACATGTGATTGTCGGATGCTTGATTCATCTCGTATATAGGATTTATATAGGTCATAGGGCTGTAAGGGGACTTCTATGTCCTTAAATGTTAAGAGTCACATGAAGGTCTGCAGAATCTAATAATAATCTAAGGATGAGCCAAAAATTCAATTCAATATAATCAAAAACTATAGAGTGTATTGTATAGCATATATATAGAATGTCATCCTTTCATTGTACACATATAAGGATTATAGAAGACCGATGGGTCTTATCATGTTCTGTTTAGGGGCCCATGGGAAAAGGAGTGGCGTCTTTACTGCAGATTGCAGACCCCTAGAACTCAAACATTTTATTCATTGGGGGTTTTATAGCTTCAGAATTGGGACCAACAGAGGCAGCTATCTCCTTATACTTGGGAAGAGGAGGAGGGGAGGGGAGGAGAGGGATCGAAGGGAATCCAACAGATACAATGCTAACAGGTTGCATAGCAGATGACATGCACCAAGTAGCTTGACAATGCAGGAGGCACAGGTGATACCAAAACAAGAGAAGAAACTTTCAGGAAATGTTAACATGGACAATCCAGGGGCGTAACTACAGGGGAGCAGAGGGCAAACCGCAGGGGAGGCCAGAGACCAAGTGGGCCCCATTCTCTTATTTTTCCTATGACAACATAGCCTCCTCCAGAAAACTCTGTCGAGAAGCACGGATAGGGGCCCGTCCAGTTTTGCTGGGAGCCCAAGTAATTCCTAATTACGCCATGGACAATTCAAGATGTTTCTAGCAGAGTAGTTGTCTTTTTATACATGTGCAGGGTGTCGAATCAGATTGAGAGTATATTGCTCTCTGCTTTTAACCGTCTGTAATGGCATGACATTTAACACTGCATGCCAGAAGGGTCACAAGCCTTCGACTAGATTCTGTTATCATTATGTGGATTTATTCTAGCGCAACCATCTTCAGAGCGCTTTACTATTAATAGATCTCTCCAAGTGCCAATAAACAAACTTTTGTGTTTGCCCATATCTGATTGCAGAAAGTCTGATAATATTATGCTAATTTACAACATAGCAGGAGCATTTTATGGGAACAATCTAAACACTTGTTCCTATTGCACAATATTGTATAGCTTGAAGCTTTTGAAAAAAAAAGAAAAAACATTCTGCTTGACTGCTGTATTACCCTTTTCCTTGCTGCATCAATATGATTATTAGATATAAAAAATGAAGACATCTTGCGATATAAAATAGATACCTTTTGTTGCTAACTAGAATGATTGAAAATGCAAAGCTTTAGAAGGGGGTCTCTATAGTGGATGGGGAAAAATGAACTTTTTTTTTTCTCTTTCCATGTGTCTATAATTCCTCACACAAACCCTAGAGTGTCTTCACTTGTTAGATTCCCCTCTGTCCTGGAGATACACCCAAGTTAGAACAGATACCTGATTGGATTCTCTACTTCCTACTTGGACTGCAATTCAAATACCTGTGGGTGACGTGATCCCCCCCTCGACTCTTAAATAACCACTAGAGATAAGAGCATTAGGCAGGGGGGAGAGAGGTAGTTTGATGTAGATATAAGGCTGCATGACCCCCCTTTTAATCAGCTTTCACTTGATTGATGATGGTCACAAAGTTGAGAGATCGTAAAACTGCTACTGTCTGCTACTTCCGTGTCTCCAGGACAGCTGCTTTCATATTGGCCACTGTTGCAGGGGTGTGGTTTTCAGGATGTTGAACTTGAACTCCTACTGCACATGCATAAGCTTGTCGGGTTAGCCGAGTTGAGGACATGGGGGGTCAAGGGAGGGGAGGGGGGGATGGGAAAGGGGGGGGAGTGCTGACACAGTCTGACACCATGGTTTAAACAGAGTCAGCAGACATAGATAGGATTAAGGCAGCACAGAGAGTACATGACATTTACTTTAGCAAAGGGGGCAATGTGTTTTTTTCACTAGATGCCCTTTAAAAACATTAGACTCCTTCCTCAGATGATACAATACTGACTCTTGTGAAGCACACTTGTATACAATAGAGAATAAAGACTTTCTGACATTATACAGATGTTCTCTATTGGTACCCCATGCCCTAAAAAAAATCTGACAGCAAAATGAAAACTACAGATTTTGTACTTCATACCGAAACTTTACCAGTAGATGGCAGCCCAATGTGTGATGTTATCATATTTGGCATGTCATTTTAGCCTTGGGCTGCCAATATTTTAAGGTTTATATGTAACGGGCTTGATGATTGTTGGGTTCATTAAAATTACAACTAGCCATAACATGGTTTCACGATATATGGCAGATCTCCAACGAGAAGATTCTGAACCTACAACAACCGCTATCAGCTTGGGGACCTATTCAGAGCAAATGGAAAATAACAGTCGAAACCGTTAACATTTCTCTTTACTACAGTAGAGGGAGCAAATTACATTTTGCAGTGTGAGGGTGCCACTGTGTGTTTGTAGCAATTTCTCTAATGCAGCAATGGCATCCAATGGAATCTGTGAGGATGAAACCCAAAGTCACATGTGTAAAAAAAAACAAAAAAAAAAAACATTTTTTACTCAATCCTTTGTTTTCCAATGTATACATTTATCTCTTGTTTTTGTAAAATGCTGTTATATAGTATGTGAAATGTATGGAATATGGATTAAAATAGTGAACTAGCAAGAGTTGGGTTCTATAGTTAAATTTTTACTCGAGGCTGTATTTTCGATAATGATATAAAAAAATGACGTTATCGAATTTACGAGCCGTTTGCCAACCCTTAGAATGTATCATTCGGGTAATTCTCTTCTTAAGGATTGAATCCGTTTCCATTAACCTCAAATATATGGATCGTTTTCGATAACCCACAATGTATGTTGTTTGTTAACTGTTGATTTCGCCTTCGATTTCGATACCCTCTAAAGTATCAATCGATTTCCGTAACTTCTCAAATTTAGGGTTAAATTTCGGTAACCCTCGAAAGTATTGTTCGGTAACCCTAAAATGTTCCGTATCCTCAAATCCTCGAACCCTGACAATTGCCCATCATAAAGCAAGAAGTAGTGTTTTATGTTTAAACAGTTTTGGTGATAAGTGACCATGTCCACAGACCATTTCCCAAGTGGACCAGCCCATTACAGAAGTACCATTGTTAGTTTGTCTGTAAATCATCGCAAACTTTCAAACTTTTTGCTCCCCATTGAATTTAATGTGTTCGTTTTAGAACTTCCAAAACTTTTTAACTGACGTATCGAAAGTTCGAAAATGGACAGAACTTTATGACGTTCGCCACATCTCTAGTAACGTTTTGTATATGTGCCACTCGGTTTTAAGTCTTTAAATAGTGTTAATTTGAGACCCAACACAAGCTTGTGGTGGATCTTTAGACAAAAGGATGAATGAAAGGATAATTCACTATCCAATATTGGATAAAACACATGTTTGAGTGGCTTCATGTGTGTATTTTGTGGCATTCGTATTAGTAAACATGTTGGTTAATTTAGACATTAACAAAATGTAATGTCACTGACACTTCAACATGACTTCATTATTTTAACCAGCAGCAGACTCAGTAAGAACAGAAAGTTTTATAAATAAGGATATTACATATAGACAGCTAATAAGATGGAGTGAATTCACTAACCGTTAGATAGAAGTTAATTGGAAAAATCTTGTTACATTAGATCTTCTGTAAATATTGCTTGATTGTATGGAGTATACTTCTTATTTCTTTCTATCCTGTTTATAAATTTTTTGGCCCCACCAACATTTTAGTGTTGTACCACATGTCCATAAAAAACAACCTTCTGGTCATATATGAAGTATGTACTAGTCATTAGGTTATCACAAAAAAAAAGTCGCCTTCTATGCAACAATACCGTCTGGGAATCTGTGAGTGGGTGTCCGGTAGAAAAATCCAATAACTGAAGTGTAAAGAAAATGAGGAAATGCGTACAGTATATAATATCAGTGATGTTGAGACTGTGAATGAGGGAACATGATTCAGGATTGAGCTCTGTAAGTGACCTTGTCAAATAAATATATCTGTCCATGTCTCAATTCCGGTAATATTGAACTCATGTATAAACAAATTATCATGCTTTCCAAAGAACAATTTGTAACAAGCCGACACAGACAATATGAAGAGATCAAGGTAAAAGTCGGCTTATTGTTTCATACCTTTAATACTTCAAGCTGTAATCGTGATTTAGTGCACAATCACTAGTAGCTTTGTACTTTGGTCTCAGGAAGGGAATTGCTGGTACTTAAACTTTTCAGCTTCTGGCTTCCCTTATGTATTTAATTGTGTACTGTGAAATCACACATGGTGCTCACTAGACGGCCTCAACCTGCTGTGCTACAGTCCAATTGATTCTTAGGTTATTTTTAATGCTGACATAAGGTTGAGGTCTTTGCCTCTTCCGAAGCTGTTTTTAAATGTAAAGGGTTATTCCTACTTTACACAGAATTGTTGCATCGTAAAGGTTAAAAGCCTATAATGCAGCAGATTGCGAGAAAAGGAGCAGATTTGATGATACAAAAAAAAACGCTGGTGCTAAAAATCAATAGTATTAGATTTGCTGTAAATTGTATTTTTTCGAATGGCTTCCATACAACTAAATCCTTAAATCATAGTTGCCAACAGGGCTGGATATTGCCTAGGAAGACCCACATTTTTTCCACGCTGTCGTGCAGCTTTTTTTTGTCCGTAAAACAGGGTAAATATTGTCACTACTACAACAAGAACAGAGAAAGCTAAAGTCCGGCAGAGGTGACAGGGAACATATGGTGTAAACCCAAAAGTTTTTTGAATGCAGGAAATATGCGAAAATGCGTCGCGCTTTCAAATTTTTAACCAGTGATGTTGATCACAACTGGAAAAATCTCAAGTATGTTTGCTTTTTTAGATTTAAATTGCCTAAAGGCGACCAAAAATCCTAAAATTCAATCAAGTTCAAGCAATTCTCCAAGTTTAAAAGACCCAAACAATAAATTAGGCGCTGCAATCCGGGCAAGGTTGGCTTAGGCTTATGCAAATAAAAAAAATGGTGATCGCATGTGTTCCAAAAAAGGGATCTCCCTGGCAGATGGTATACACATGTAAGGCACATGTCACCAGCTCCCGGAGGACAAGGAGGAAGCAGAACCTTTTCACAGGAAGACAGCTCCTGCTCTCAGTCTCTGGACTGCTGACAAGCAGTGCAGGGAGAACCATAATGAGCAGGAAGTAAGGTAAGGACTTTTTTGAATACACAGTGGGTCCAGTAGTGAGTTAAAATTTAGTTTTGGGGGGGTGGGCAATGCCTTTAATTCTGAGGCGAAACTAGCTGTCCTGAAGAAGCGCCAGTTAGGCAAAAATTTTCAGAGTATCAAATTCCTAAGTGATTGGCAACAAGAAGAGGAGTCAACATATTCAGCACCATGAAAACCAGGGGTAGCATGCCCTGGCTTACAAGAAAGTCTAAACATATTATCCTGAAGTGTAGGAGTAAAATAGGGTTAAAAGGGTTATTTCCACCTCAACCTTTGTACAGATATGGTAAACCCCCCCTAAAACCCATTCCGATATACATATCTATAATATATATTCTATATATAATAGATCTGGGGACATGCACTTTTAATGTCAAATTCTGCCGATAATTCTGCTGATAATAAGTATCAGCTTGGCTAATCTGTTTCTCTTGTCTCAAATTGCTGAACTTCACTTCTTATTTCTTGCTCAATTCACACATTGTAGTTTCCTGATCTAAAAATCAATCACAATTTCCAGTGTTTATGTCATTTTATTCCCAGCCACAAACTACTTTCAGAACGTTACACAGTAAAGAAAGTCTTCTATGTCAATAGCCAATTATTCATCATATCAATAGCACACTTGACATTATCCATTGCTTAAGTCAATAATATAGGATTTATATTTTTCCTGACGGTCAGTCATGATTTATAAAAATTGAAATAAAAAAAGTCCTTCCGTAAATGCCAGGGTCAGAGGATATCCTCTTAAAGGTGTCAATAGAAAATATTTCCAACATCGCCGACCTCATTGTCCTTCTTATCTGCCTCTCTTATACAGTAACCAGGCTTACTGGCTGGGAATGGACTCTAAAGAGGAATATACACATTACATGAATCGAAGGAGTCGTCCCTTTAATGCAATGTGGTAACCTTGTGATTAATAAGTTTATGATGTAGACAGACAAATGTTCACTGTTGCCATCGGAACAACGATCGGTACCTTCCGAAAATACCCTCGGCACCGGTCATTCCCCTTATACTGTAATTTAGGTAAATCTGCCCATGGGCATGAGGAATGTTTACAGGTCCGGAATGTTCTAACTAGACCCTACTCTTTGAAAATTAATCTTGTAACGTCTGTCTGTATTCTTCAAAGATTGGGACTATGTGTACCCAGCTTAACACAGTAAGAACCTTGATTCCTGTGTCAATGTTAACCTTTGTCAGATACATTTTCTGACAACCAGTCAATGATGACAGCTGTAATGATGTTATGTTAATGTGCCTTTTATATTTTATGTGGCTTGGAGATAGCAACGTATTCAAGACAGAACGGTCCCTCCAACTATCCATAATCCATAAACTGTCATGGAAAAGTGGTTAGGGCGAGAGGAGGTGGATGAGAAGAAGGGGGATGGAGGAATAGGAACAGAAGAGGCAGACAAAGTGGGAATGTGTAAGACCAGAAAGAAGGAATTGACGAGAAGGTGAAATGGAAGAGCAAGATGAAGAGTTGATTGGAGAGTAGAAGAAGAAAGGGTCTGGAAAAGGAAATAAGCAGGTAAGGAGAAAAGCAAAAGAGAAAGCAGAAGAAGAAAGGGAAATTAATGAGCAAAGGAGTATGAACTGGGAAACAGGAAAGTGAATAAAAAACCAGAGACGGGATGGGGGTTTAGCATAATTGTGAAAAAATTGTGTTTAAATTTTAGAACTTTTAGGTTTGCTTTCAACTATACAGTACACCTTGAAAATCACTTACGGGCCATGACCAGACAGAAAAGTTGCCTTCTTACCTGATCGGGACCCGCAAGCTTTAAAGTTTCTGACAAGGACCTACTGCATCAGGGATCCCGGTCAGGTAAGATGCCAACCTTTTTGTTTTGATTGGGTCCATACACCACTGGCAGGAACGGCATTAAGATAGCGTAGCCATTACTTACATTTGGCTTATTGCATATTTCCCAAAATTATCAAATCTTGCGCTATCCTGATGACCCAGGTATTATTGGGTAGAATGGGTTTCAGACTAATTTCCGGCAACATTACTTAATATAGCTCGGCCCTTGTTATTTAGGGATTTTTTTTATGGAGTTTGATAAGTATGCCAGAAAGTGGTGTATAATAACATTAAAAATATCAACCACAAAAGCTTTATTATCCTGGGTTTCTACTAGAAAATTGTTGATGGGTGTAGAAGGTTATTTGTACCTGAATGCTGCCATAGCTGCCTCTTGCTGCTGCTGTTTTGACTTTCTCCGCGGTGGTGCTTCCCACTGTAAATCAGAGGGCATCAAAACCCTAAAATCCCGCCCACGCAGTCTCCGATAAACACACTGTCAGAACACAATGCATATTTAAGATTTTCAGAATCTTCATAGTCAAAGCCAAGAATTACAGTATGACTTGGGGCTGGTTAAAGGGAATGGGTGCAAACATTAAATTTACTCACTGGAGTACCTGGAGAAGCAGTTTATAGTGATATCAAGTCTCTATTCCACCTAGATTATTCCATGCTAGAGGCCACCTCCCTGCCTGTATTGTAAAGTTAGCAAGGCTTCAAACCTTGGCCAGTCCAGAGGTTGAAGCTCGAGATTTGTTAACAGAGGTAACAAATTTATAGAACCTGCCTCTGCAAATATAAATAGATGGATAATAAAGTGGTAACAGCAATTGTAAGTAACAAACTTTCACTAGTTTCCATCTGCGGTAGCAAATGAAAATGTGTTTGACATAATCACCCCATTCATGTGAGTTGTATTAGTAAGAGTATATAAATGCAGCCCTCAAAAAATATCACAATTTGTTCTTTATAAAAAGGGGCTACAGCACATTTTGAGGAAATCCATTTCTGTTGTCTTTTTAGGATTTCCAGGAACTGACTGCTGCCTTTTCCATATAGTAAGATCCTTTTAATTGGAGTCATATTGTTTGGCTAATCTTTATTGCCTTTGAGCACTTTCAGTGGGGCCTACCGCAACTATTGAGTATTATGCCAGAGTCTGCTCGGAAATTAAACATCCTGGCCAAAATAATTCACATTACTGTTATTACACAAAGAGACTATAGCGTGGGATGTGTGGGTATTTTCTGTATTATTATGAATGAAGCCATTACTCCTAGCATCCAATGTTTGCGAATTTCTCTATTTCTGCCATTTACTCCATGGCCATACAGTATATATTCCAATCTGACATACAATAGAAATATTATGAAGACAGGTTTCTCCTCTAAAACTCTGATGGAAGGCATGTCCCGTGCTACTGTATGTGCTTGACAGATTGTGCAACTTTGCTGTAACTGCCAAAATGTAACTCATTATCGTACATTGAGAGCACTCGGCTGAAAAACTCTATAATGAAAATGGAACAGACATCTAACGCCCTTCAAGGAATAGAAAAGAAAGGACATTCGAATCACTAGAATAAACAAGTTACAATTACAATCGTTCGGTTTACAGAACAATAAATTATAGAAGGTGTAACCATTGTTGACTTCTTGGTCGGATCCTAAATATCCAATTTTGTTGTGTTTGTTTTAACTTAGTACAGTAATGTGTCAAGCTGTGGTGGGTTAAAACCAAAGCAGACAGGCAATGAATTGGCACAACCATTGAATGGAAAATCTTGTTTGGCTCTTCTGTACTGTAGATTTTCATGATGACCGTGAAAACGATTCGAAGTGTATCATGGAGTTCTGGGCATGTAGGAATCGTTTGTTGTATAATCACTAACCTGTGATGATTAATTATGTTGAATTGCTGAAAATTAATGAATAAATTCTAAAATGTGAAACAGGAATAAACAGTCCCGAGGAGAGGAGAGTGACAATTGTTGAAAAGAATAAAGCCAAACAATGCCCCCAGTGTGGATCTGTCAAGGTGAATATATTATGGTTTTTAATACATGGAAGTGTATTTTTTATTAAGGTTTTTAATACATAGAAGCTGTCGTTTTAAACTGGGTGTTTACAAAGTCTTGACCTCTATTTATTATTTTTGTTAGCTTCTCCCCCTTTCCTCCAACCCGTTTACCCACGCACAAGCAAAAAAAAACTCTTGAAACTTAAGACACATTCAGTTTACAAACTTGAAGTGCAGCCACCAGTACCTGACTAAACAAAGATTCCCCATCACACTGGAGAGCGTTGAGTAACACCTTCAATCTAAAACGGAAAAAACGAAAATACCAGCTAAAATAAAGCTATTGACAGAGGGACCGCACACAGGGAACTCAAGTGGAAAGCCAGTAATAACTTAAGACACAAGAATTCCCATAAAATGAAAATATTTTGATTCAAAATAGACAGAATTTAGCAGACAATCCGTTTTTGACAGGTTTTGAAGCATTTTTCAATGGCCCCAAAGTCAAGAGTATTTAATTGGTATGATTTTAAGCAACACTGACCAATGTACATATTATCGTCTGTTAAGTCTTCTTGTTTATAAAAATGCTTGTGTTTGGAAGATGAACAAGAGGTTTATGCTAAATTACACCCCCTCCCTGTGTACTCACTGTCTGGATTAGTATTTCAAAGCAGTTCCAACAGGATATAGAATGGAAATGAGATGCCAAATGATTAGTGAAATACATTGTTAGACTGACGTTCTGTCTGCCATCGTTTATCTTTAAATTTATCCATTGGTGTCTTCTTTTCACTCCGCGCTCAATCGATTTTCTTCTCATTTTTTGGGAAAGGGAGATGGTGGTAAAACTAAGCCAGAGTTAAGCAGCCTGGATATTTTTGATATGAGTCAATTGCTGGATTCCGTAATCCAAGACAGGGTTGAATCTGCTTAAATCATGAAAGAATCAAAGCTTTGTTGAATGAATAAAAGTAAGCTGCTTGCCTATAGATCGGTTAAATAACATCTTTGTGTTTGGTTTGGGACACTATACAATTGGTAATGTACAGTTCAGACTGAACAAAAAACGGTATTTTAGGAAATTGGCGCAATGACGTTTTATACAACTAGAATATTACTAGATCTGTTCTATAAAATGCATAATTCACTACTGACTATCTGTAACAAGGGCATTGGACCCAATGTAGGAGGTGTCATGGCCATGCATACCTCCCCAATGTTCTGCAATTTCCGACAACTGCCTTGCCATCAGTTGCAAATGACATTATAAAGACAGGGACCCAGGGGCGTGGAACTACCATGGGAAATAGGGGGAAGCAAACCGTAGGGTGGGCACAGGAGCTAAAGGGGGCTCCACTTCTATTTTTCCTATGACAGATATAGCCTCCTCCCACAGCCCCACCCCCAAACCCCTGTGGATGAAGACGGATAAGGGCCCATCATATTTTGGCAGGGGGGCCAGTGATCCTACAAGTTATGCCAAGCACAGGGACCTGCACCTTTCAGGTTTCATTAACTACAAATAGAAAAAACAAGTGAATGCCAGTCTTTAGATTTAAGATTCAAAATGTGTTTTTCTGCTTGGTCTTCATATGTAATTGCTCTTAGTGACATACAATTAAACTGCGGACCACAAGCAGATTTTACGCCCCCCAATGACCAATATTAGTCGGTCAAGCCAAAGAACAAAAAAAAAATGCACTTTTTTGTGCTGTGGTTTGTGTCCAATGTCAGTCAGACATTCTTAGTAAATCAGGACGTAGCCCCCTACGGAAACCGCAAATCGTTTTGCGCGAACTGTTGCCATGGCAACGGCTTTGTTAGCGAACGCTCGATCAATAAAAAGAATTCCTTAGGTTCATCTTACCAAAAAATATTTTATTATCTGACTGTTCCCTCCCCTACTTGATTTACACCTACTTTACAGGAAGCTGCAGATTTGCTTCCTAGAAACTGGACAGCTCAAGTCATGTTACAGCTCACAGATCATATTAAATGCTTTGTCGCTTAAAATATATATTGCTTTGCTCATTCCTTTTCGCAACCTCATGTTACTCTGTCTGCTAAAAGCAAAAGCCTTTATACGCATAGAGACAGTGAATAGTGGGGTCAGGAGATATGGCAATAGGTGCAAATACCACAAGGCTTTTTGAAGACTACATGGTCTGTGAGTGTACTGCAACAACATGGAAGTCTTCTAGGTACAGGAAGCTATTACTATAAGTAAATGTACAAATCTAGAGAAGAATTCTACAATGTATAGGTGTTCGGAACGGAAAAAAGTCTTTCACAACAAAAAACAGGTGTAACTCTCCTTTTAAAGGGACTGTGTCTCCAAAACAAGTTGAAGTACATGAAAGGTTTTTCCTACCTTTAAACCGAGCCATCAACCACATCCACTAGCCTTGCTCCACAAGCCCAAGATATAAAGAAATAACGACCAGATAGTTAATGGGTGGGAGGCTGACATGTGACATTCCCTCATTCCTGCTCGCACAGCCTCCAGACTCCCTTCAGTGGGTGAGGGAGGACATGACGTTCCTCCCCCTCCCTGCAGTGTGAAGGACCTGCGCTGCAGAGAAGGTAAGGGAATCTATAGGCCCTTCTCTCTCACTCTGCCTGAAAAAAGCGTTTTCACACAGTTTTCTGTAGAAGGGGGGGGGTTGAGTGTCCACAGCACCTGTGAGTGGGTGGGACCATGACCAACCGTGAGGGGCGGGGCTAAGATATCCACGGGTGGGCGGAGCTAAGACCAACCTGGAGTGGGGCGGAGCAAAGACCCTGGCAAGTGGGCGGGGATAAATCACCTTGTGGGGGGGGGCCACATGGGGCGTAGGGAAGGGGCCAACGGGGGCCTGCAAATGAGAGGGGCCATAGGGTCCATGAGTAGGGGACAGGGGGCTTGCAAGAGGAGGAGGGGGGCTGCAAGGGGAGGAGAGACACAGGGCAGGATTGAATGTCGTCCACTGACATGGTTTCAGAGCAGGAGGCAGGAAGGAGGGGACATGGTGAGATGCTACCATATCACACCAAATAATGTAAATATTCTTCAAAAACGATGCAAAATCAACAATGACACTTTAAATTGCAAAAAATTTTCTCAGTTACCTAAAACATTACCTAAAGTTCATTTTTTGGACCAACGTTCCCCTTTAAGGTGACATAAGCTAATGAAAAGTGTTCATTTTGCTCAATGGAGAACCCATTCCAAAATGTATTTAGCAGCTAAAGCCGGAAGATTTTTTTACTCTTGGATAGACTAATTTCCTGGGACCAACAGCTTGAGCAGAGATGGGGAATCTGGCAATTCCAGTGTTAGAAAACGACAACTGCGGAGGGCAACAAGGCATGCTTTAATTAAAGAATTAAATTTCAAATTCAGGAGCACCAAGATTTTATATAACTGGTTATGGGTGGAGGTATAAATATCAAGCCTTAGCAGAATGACATGTTGTACTGTGTGTGTAAATGTGTAAAAAATGTTTATATCACATAGAGTTATCATTTCTAGGTTCATGCACACATGAGAGATTCGCACAGATGAATATAATCCACTTAATAAACAGAGTATTTTTTTGCTCACACTACACCTTCAAAGGCAGTACAATCTCCAAAGTAAAGAACCCACTAGAGGATGTCTATCCACAGGGTAACAGGGAAATGTTAGTCATGACAAAGATAGGAAGTTTCAGGCCAGGCAATAGAGATTAGCCTCTTCACATCTTAAAGGGGACTTGTACACACTCTGACAATATGTTGCCGCCTGTTCACAGGCACATGCCAATAATAGTTACAGCCATTCGTTTTCAGGTAAAGTTCCCACAGGAAAAACCTCCAACAGTGTTGGGGGAAGCACACATTACCACCTAACAGTTTGCTGCTCTCCTATTGGCTGCTGAGCATGATGGTGTGACATGGAATGTGTTGTTTTTCAGTATGTTGGGGGAATGTACTGGAATGTAGGAAGGTGAATGTGCTGATTGATAAATTCAATGATTCAAAAGTGTACTCTAGAAATGTCTATAAGTGTATGGGCCAATCATTAGGTAAGGATAGGTAGATAGACAGGCAATGCACTGCTATAAAGTGGTAGGGCTGTTGTTTTTCAATATGTAATATATTGAAAGCACCCCGGAACAGGTTAAAAAGATACAAGTCAGACCTTAATACAAGGAAAACAAATAACAAAATATAATCTGCCAATCAGCCACAACCCTGCTATTGCATTTCTCAAGTCCCCCCAATCATCACATCTGGGTCAACCTTCTCAAGGTTAACCAACTAAATGCGCTTTGAGAGAGTAGATGATGTTGGGAATTTCGATACAAAGGGAATTTTCACTAATAATTACTAAATTTGCAAATTCATAGGGCAAGAGTGTTGGGAGAATGCAAAACACTAGTACATGGTTTTACATGTGTTGCTGAGTAAAGAACAATGCAAGAAGAGATTATTTTCTTTTAGGATTTATAGAATATAATGGAACTTCAGCCTTTTACAAGGACAGTGTGTTTCAGCCTCAGCAATAATCAGCACAGAAGGGACTTTTTTAAATAGATGGTATGCGCATTCTGTATAGAGATGGGTAGGATCCGGAAGTTGTGAGAACGAGTGATCATTTGATTTGGGAACTTTGGAACGTATTTTCGAGGGGTTATCGAATGTATGAGTATGATGTCGGTTAACCCCAAAAATAACTTTGTACATTCGATAAACCTTGGAAAAATAAGATCGGAACCTCGAAGTCGTTTCTGATCCTATTATCGAATTACGGGTATTTTTGAGGGTACGAAAGTCTTGAAATGTTCGCAACCTTCACAAACTTTAAATACACAATAAGCACCCCAAACCCATTTTTCTAATACCTAGGCTTTTCATTAATATGATTCACAGTAATGTATACTAAAAACACCTTGTTATAAAGTATTGCCCAGTGGCAGCTAATATGCTATCGTATGGAGGCCTAGGAAATGTGCAATTGAATTATCTTTTCTATGTTTGTATAATTATGTATCTTTTCCTGCGATCCTTAGTGTCTATCCTATATTTGGGGCCCATATTTATACTTGAAAAGTGTATCGGCAGTTTAGCAATACCATACATTCTCGATAATTATACGACAGCGGCCATGAATGTACGGCCGAGGTTGTACATTTACGCTAAGCGTTTGTTAATTAACGAACTTTCATCATAGAATACCATGCTGTAGCAAAGCAAAGTACACAATAGTATCTATGGAGACTGCATTATCAACATGTTGCTTCGTTATGCGGTAATTTACGATTGTTATCGTACTTTATGATATGATCATAAATTAATTAACGATTGTACAACCGATCGTGCCTTTAACAATCGGTTTACAATTGTTAAGCACCAGGAACTAAAAAGCAAGAAAGACTGCGCAGTTATAAATTATGGCCTAAAGTCCACAAGTCCCTACTCACTATCCTGGCGATACCGGGTGCTGGACCAGACACAGTCAAGGCCATAAGGATGATTGCTCATGGTCAATATCGGTTGCCTGAGTGCGCTTGCTTTTTTACAGCTGTGCAATCTCACACAGAATCAGATTACGGAGAGCAGGGAAAACCAGACCAGTTAGGATATCTTTCATTCAGGGCATCGGGGAGAAATGATATATTTAAGAGTTATAGTATAAAGTTTTATGGACTGGGAAAGGAGGGCAACTAAAGAGTTCATACATTTTGCAATGGTTGCAAACCTGTACTGGTTTCCTGGCTATTGAAGTCTTCTAGGGTTTACAGCTCTGAATATAAGCTCTGAAATAATAAAAAACAAAGGGTTTTGGTTGAAAAAAAAATCTACTTTGTTACATACAATATAAAAAAATAAAGATGGTCATTTCGGCACACTGCGTATGCCATCAGCAAAACCAACCATCAATACACAATAATCAAAAACAAAGCATTATTATACAATACATTTGATATAACATGTATGTTCTGCAATGCTCATTCATACCTGCATATTTCTAACTAAAACATTATTACTCAGTTCAAAGTAGTGGAATGGCCAGGCTTAAAAAGTGCCTGGGGAAATGTGTGGGTAAGTTTAAGACTTTTACAACACTAGCAGTTTACCTGGCGTTGCCGTCCCGAAAACATGTGGGTATAGTATTTGTTACGTGCAGGTGTGTGTTTGACTTATTAGATCGGAGAGAAGGGGGAAAAGAATGCACAGTTGGTAATGTACGTCATTTATTTAATAGTTATGAGTTGGGAGTTGACATTGCTTGAGGGACGTATAGCAACATATGTTTCTGAGCAGCGTGCGTTTGTGCTTAATTCCAGATAATGCAGGAAATCCATGTTGTCCATATCCCCCAACTTGTCCATGGTTTGAGGATGTGGATGAGGGCATGTCTGTGAAGTTTGTAGTGTCCAGAGGTTTGTGGATGGGACATTTGGTGTTACTGTGGTTGCAATGTTTGGGGGCATGGCCAACGCTGTTTGAAAGTGTGGTGAGGCTCTGCCATTGGGGACCATGGGTAGATGTTATGGGCATGGGTGTCAAGTTTGGGGGTGTGGGCATGGTGTTTGGGGGATGTGCTGTGATTTTGGTGGGGGGCTGTGATCTATGAGGGCAGGGCCTTAATGTTTTTTGGGGGGCTAGGGGCTAATGACAATATCTGGGGTCATGGTCTCAACATTAGGGGTTTATGGTTTGTAATGTTTGGGGGTATATGGCAGTTATCTTTGGGGGGTGGCCTTGATGGTTGGGTATGATTGTGACCATGATGTTTGGGGGGGGCATGGCCCGTGACAGCAATATTGGGGGGTGTGGCACACCGTTTGGGGGCGGGTTTTGCCAAATTTTGGGGCTTGGCCATTTTCTTTAGGGTGTTGACCTTGATGGTTGGGGTGATGGCCGTGAAATGAGTTTTGGTGAAGTGGGGCCAGGTCATGATGCTTGAGTTGTTAATCCCGGTCTGCCTCTTCTGGCATGCCTAGGCCTCCAGGTACAGGTTTCTAAATTGCTCAGTTTCCATGAGGCCTCCAGAAGGCATAGCAGGCCATACAGTAATGAATTCTAAAGACAAAACTATGATATATCCACAAATTAAAAAGGCCATTCTTTCTAAAAGATGTTTTTATGAGGGGGGAGTTGTCCTTTAAATTCTTATCATACAGCTAACCACAAATGTGGATCTTATCACCAATCGTAACATATTCTTCCCAGGGTGTTATATTTGAAACCTTCCAGGAGAAAAGGTAATGGTTACAGACCTTAAGGGAAATGTCTGGTTCCATTGTTATAAAAGCTGTCATTCTGTGTTGCAAGCTCTATGAGTTGTGTTGTAGCCAAACATGAGCTGTTGTCTTGTGTCACGGAAGGGGACTCTGGTCTGTGTGTTGAAGTCCTCCCTTTTTGGGCAGCACACAGAGCCCAGCCCTTCATTGAGTTACTGAATGGGGACTCACACTTGCAAGTGGCGTGCAGGTTTTTATTGGTCAAACGGACTTCAGGGACGTTGCCGTATGTTGAGCATTCAAGGTGTGGCTGTGAGGTGAGCACATACATCATACATAATTACATATTTTATACATACATACTCACCACGATTTCTACTTTATATGTAGATAAATACATCATAGAACAAGGACTGAGGAGTGTCACTCATTCCTTACATGCACATTTCAACATTTAGCAAAAAAGCAAATAGTATGATTGGGAAAGGAAAAGGGGGTCGTGAGGGTGAAAAGACATGACACAGCTTTATTTATACATTGACAAACATACAAGGGTTATTCAATAATAGTTTTATCGTTTAAAACTGTGCTAATTTGCCCCAACGAATCAGATCTTATATAACATTTGAACAGCTAACATCTGATTGGTTGGGGCAAAATTAGCGCACATTTTAATGATAAGAACTGTATTAATATACCTGATTGATTACAGGAGTAGAAAGAACCAAACATTTAATCTGTTCTTGAAAGGAATGGTTCTGTGCAGCTGTAGACCAGGCTTGCAGCGTCAGTATGGAATCTTCCCCTCTTTAGTACCAGGTTGATTCCTGATACGCCCGGTATTCCCAAGTGCCAGGAAATGAGTTGCATAAAGTGTCGTGACATTATTCCCCTAGATTCAGAAAGTGTCTGCTGAGGTGATCTTGTTAAACATGTATTAGAACTCCTCTTTCAGGATTGCCCTCGTTCTGGCCAGAATCCTGTACCATTTTGCTCTAGAGGCTGCATGACTATGAGTCTCACTTTTAAGTTTAACTACCAAATAACAGTAATGATGAAAATGTCAGGATACAGCGTCTCCCTTTATCAAGCATTATGCTTTTAGCAGTGGGATTCTTCAGTTCTTCCTATTAGTATGGATGGAGTTGTAGTTGCGCCTTAAGCTGTCATTACATTTGTTAGAACAATTAAAGCTATTTGACATTCAAAAAAGATGAATGCTTTTAAGTCTAATAAAGCAGCTGCCCCAACCCGCGCTGGTCAGATAATGCTTTATGTCCTTGCACCTGTAGGAAAAACGTAAAATCCCTTCCCCATGGGGTCCATTCAGCTTCTTCCAACTTATTGGTCAAAGATCTGGTTTGTCCTGGCTAAAACCTGTGGTAGACAAATAGCTGCTCCTAATGCTGCCTTTGCCCCTGTTAATCCCCTTCTCTTGATGAGCCACTGCGTCTTAGACTCAGTCCTGTCACCTATTTTTTCTTGCCATTCTTGGACTGTGTTAGTTAAATTCAGTCTTCATATCTTTTCTGATTTACGTTTGCAATATTTTGAGAAAGGGTAAATCTCTTGAGGATTCTGACACTCATTCTTTATCAGTTTAGGTACGTGTTTGTTACATGAAATAGATGCCAAGATTCAAGGTCACATTAATTTAATTGTATGATGATGAAATGTAAAAAGCTGGAGGAGCTTGAGTAGTATCCAATGAATCTGTGTAAATTCTGTGCTAGTTCCTCAATGGATCCTTTCTTTCATCTTACGTTTAGGAAGAATATGCGGTCTAGATGGGACCCATGTTTAAGATTTCCATATTTTCAAAGTGTAACCTCTGACATCTTTTCAATTATAATTCATGCAGAATTGAAAACATTTGTCATTCTTGAATAGATTTCTTTTACATTAATGATGATAAAGGGTACACAGATGCCTTGCAGTTTTTCCCAGGGTAACTACATCTAACACAGATGCGTATCCTTTCCCTTGGTCTTATTAAAGGAAGTCTCATGTCTGATAAGCCTTAAAAAACAAAATAAACACATTTATACCATTCATGTTAATATGTTAACTTCGTATATGTCTGGTATAGCCAGTTACTTCACAAGCATAACGATGAACCAAGGTGGCACCACTTAAGGGTATCATCTCACTAAAATAATATCACTTCTGGGAATCCTTTCTATTGAAGAACGGGAGGTAAAGGAGCTGTGCCTTACCTTCCGTTCTTCAATAGAACCAAAAAGGAGCCAGGAGAGAAGGTAGGAAGCTTACCGCTGCTTGTCCCCCGGAGCGCAGTCTGACAGACCTCAGACTTGGCTACTATGTCATAGATCTGCATGCGCATAGAAGACAAAGTTTCAGGGTCACCTTCCCCCTTCATCAGCGAGGCAGTGACACCTCTGAAAAGTTTTGTCTTGTGATGCACTAATAAAGGAATGTAACCGTTGTTTAAGTTGTGAACCCGTTACTTTATGCGTTGTGCTATAACTATTGTCTTGGTAGAGGACTTACTGGTGGTTAGCAACTTCTATTAAATCTGGTAGTGGCTACAAACGTGTGCTGAGGACCAAAATACAGTGTAATGATAGCCAGCACACAGGTAGGACAGATCTTTGTTATGGACTCAAGTACTAAGAATGGGAGACTATAAAACGGCTTTACCTTGTTTAAGTGTGCTTCTGTACGTAAACGGTGTTACCAGTCAATTGGAAGTTAACATAGTAAAAATGAATGGTATAAATATGTTATTTTGTTTCTCAAGCTTTCCAAAATGATGTAGCCTTTCTTATCATAAGACCAGGGAAAGGAAGTGCGCCATCTGTGATAGATTGCAGTACCTAAAGTCTGAGCACAGTAATCCCGGGAATACAAAGTTTTGAAAAACTTCATTTAATACTTGAATATTTCAATTCTAAGATTTCCTTCTCCTAGTATTTTGCCCTTTACGTGCAGAGTAGATTCTTCCGCATGTAGCCTTTTAATGCAGCTTTTTGTAAGCATGAGCACCTATTGGCCATGCCCCTAACTCCCATAATTATTCTCCTATGCACATATTTTTTTAAACAAAATGTCTCCCACACCATATATGAAGTTCCTGATAATTACTAAAAGTTGCTTATTATACTTCAGTTTATTTTCCAGCAAAATTAATTGCAGAGCGCCAACTAGAAGCAAATAAAACTAGCTTGTTTTTTGGGGGGATTTTGCTTTCATTTTTGTTACTAGCAAAAGACACAGTTTCAAAATTTTCTTCTTTGATAGGTTAGTGTTGGTGGACTAATGCTCTTTTGTATAAACTGTGAAAGAATATGGGGGGGGAAATTGATTCAAAGACAAATGTTGAGTTAACTTTTTGTGTCTAATAGAATCAGTATCTGCTGTAAACATGTCTGTCCAGGCAAGTGGTTTGTGCTGTATATGATCGGTGTCATATTTCCTGGGGCAAAGCTTGCAGCTTCCTTGTTTTTGACCCATTGACGTACCTGCTACATTTCCCCAAAATAAAGTAACCACATGTTAATTTCATAAACCAACCACAGCCACAGCAAAAGGACAGTAAGACAAAGCTTTGTAGTATCTTTTGTGATGTGTTCGCCTAATGGGACTTTGGTTACACTTTATACAATTATTCAAAATGCTTTCCTATCTGTTCCTTTTGCATCATGATATCCACATGTTTTTGCTGGCTATGTATGCTGTGGAGAAATGAAGGTAGATAGTTTTTGCACAGTACTGTACAAGTTTAATAAAGCAACAGGACAATGTTTGGGTTAGGAGGCTGGTTTATGACCTTGAATTGCTTACACATCACGGCCAATGGTGCTTGCAAAATCAACTATTTGTTGCCTATTGTCACTTTCTTCAAACTTGATTAGAGATTATTCTTCATTTTCATGGAGTCCAGAAAAGCTTCGGGGGAACTATTAGTGGTTAGGTCATATGCAAAAGTCTTCTGACTGGTGGCCCGCATCATCCTAAACTTTAAATGAATTATGACACAATTAAAAACTATAGTATAATCAAGCAACCACGTGGCGTGTTTTTCCTTGACAAATCCTCTGTCTCTAAGCTAAAATGCGTACCTGATAGCATAAAATATAACAGATTAAATTCACCTAACGACACAATACGCACACATGTGCCATGCGTGACGCACAATATGGATGAACGTGCTTTTCCCTGACAATCGTGCTTTGCATGGGGGCATTTGTCAGCCGAAACAGCTGTGTGGTTTGGCCTCGTTGAACAATCTGCCGCAAGAAAGCCCCCTCCATCGCCACTTCGTGTATGAGCCGTATTATACCAAATGTTTAAAAGCCAAACCTGTTTGATTTACAAGTCAGTCATTAGTATATGGTCTTTCCATCTATGCCAGCAAATCAGGACTCAGTGGTATGTGGTTCCATTTGGACTATTTGAGAGGGCGAATGTACAGTATGGTGTCTGATTCACAGCCGCCAGGACATGTAGTCAACTGTTTAATAATGTTTGCTGCTTTATTATACTGCGCAATACTGATCAAGAGACTTTTTTGAATGCCCCCAGTCTCATTATGCAGATGGTTTCATGAGAACCCTATTGTATAATATTTTAACTTTTTAAGAGCTGCCTCCATTTATGTGACAGGAATTTCATTAAATTGAAAATACTCTAAAATGCTAACGATTTTTTTTTTTTAAAGCAATTGTTAAAATTATCAGGAGAATTCTCCTCCGTAATTTGATATACTTTAAAGGGATAGTATACTGAAAAAACCAATACAGTTAAATGAGAGCTGAATCCCTAACTAACCTTTCCCCCCCCCTTTTTTTTTATTTTTTAGGTCCCTTTCAGAGCCTACCTGAGCCCATGAGAAAGTGTGGGCCATCTTGGAACATAAATGAGTCCGGTAAGCTCCACCCCTCGCAGTTTCGGCACCTTGTTTCCAACTTGGGTCAAATATTTCTGTACCAATTCGACCTTTCATTTCGAGATGCCAGCACCCATGTTCCACGTAGGCTCTGAGGGGACCTAAAAAATAAAAATAAAGGGGGTAAAGGTTAGTTAGGGATTCCATCTCCATTTTAAACTGTATTTGTTTTTCCGCTATACTTATCCTTAAAGGAACTTATGTTGAGCCTTATGAAATGTACTGTAAATATAGATCATCACTGATTACAACCAGAACAGATACCTAACTTTGTACAGACACTTGGTAATTGGGTCCGAGATGATGCAGAGAATACTTTCGGGGAAGTGACTGTAATTTGGTCGAGACTTTAAAAAAAAAAGTTCTGATTAATGGTGTGGTGCGTGAAATCTGAACATCTACCTTTTGTGTTTCTTAATTAGAGACTCAAGCTTGTTCACAAGCTATTCTTCATTATTGTCATCATGGTGTGGAAATTCATCGTCATCAGTGTATAGTTGCGAGAATTGAAACCCGCACCTGTCATGAAAGCCGACCCCATCTGGAGGACCTCAGGAATTCATGTAAAACGTGGTTTGCTCTGTTGATCACCGAAGCAATGCATCTTGGTACTGGTGGAGAAGAAAATGGCCAGCAGTGGCAAGGCAGCATAAAGGTACTGTGACGTCACAATGCTCAAACATTTTCATCATACTGTAGGGTTAAGGCTGAGAAAAAATACAATCTGTTATTAAATGAAACGTAAGTTTTTTTCAAATGGAAAAAAAAAAAAAAATAGCCCAGAATGGTGGATTTCAGTAATACATGGTACACTACTGAGTAAAATAATATACATGCACAGATGATTGCATCTGTGTCTTTAATAAAAATAATAAGCAATACTATGAATACTGATTAGGGATATACAAATCCAATAGGTTTGTGCTCAGTCTGTGAGTTTGAAAATCATGAAGTTTCACAGCATGGGGATGTTTCAGCGATGAAACCGCAATTGCGTTGGAATCACAAAATGTGACACAGAAAAACTTGGTTTACAAAATTTCATCAACCATAAATCAGAAAGACGTTTACCTCGCAACAACAGATTTGGGTGCAAAGTTAGATGGCATCGCCTACAATTGGGGCTTAGGAGCTAAATAGAAATCATTTAGTCCTTGCTATCCGAACAGCAACAATTATTGGCTTGTTTCGGCAAAAATTGTGATGCTTAGGGTGGCTTTCACAGTTCAAAAGGGCCATTCGCTTGGGTTCGGGTTAGGATCCGTTCTGGGCGGATCGGGCAACTAAGCCCTAGAACCTGAGAGCAGCATTTTCGTCGTTCACAAGTGGCCTATACACGGCATGATTGTCACCCAAACACTGGGCTATGCTCATACCCACGTGCGTTGCGATAGTCGGCCCTGTGAAATTAAATAAGAACAAAGGAAAGAACAGCTGTGGCACACTAAGTAGTTCAGAAATAAAAACCCTTATTTAAATATAGCATGGCACAATTATTAAAAAGGTGTATCAAGGACACATTCCAAACAATGGACTAACCTCAATAAATAAGCAGAAGACATGTGTTCAAAGATAACATAGTGCATACAATAGTGTATATATACAGGGTATCATCAAAGTATTGCTTAAATATTTATCTATAACACAATTCTATTTGAATAACCAAACAATCTCTGACACTCCTTAAATCCACATGTACAAGGATTATGGTCTGAGTAACAATATATATATAAGTGCCAAATACATAAGTAAATATTGTAAACAGATAATAGATCTATATAGGGCTCTCAGAGTAAGTGCATACTGAAAAGAGTCACCATTGTGACCCTAGAGTACTGTCTTGCATAAGATTACTTAGAAATACGCGCATTACTTATGTTGTTAGCAGTATAAAGATTGCTACACTAAAATGAAGCCACCGTGCAGACACCAGGAAAAGGGAGGGCTGTATCAAAAGTATACACGACATGGGGAAAGAGACCAAGGAAACCGCCCAAGATGCGTTTGTTCACGAAGACAAACTTTCTCAGGGTCAAGCAGTTGGCCTGCGATCACACTTGTATATGCACTCTTAAGAGTCACAGCATGTCTTCCAACAATGGATGGGTCACCATATTTAATTTATGGAAGTGGAGGCAGCAGCTTCTATTCTTAGAAAAAAACACCACGATAATTAAAAAATCTAAAACGGGCCATAATGTAGAGATGGACCAGAATATGGATCTCAAAACCCGTTCTAAGACCAAATTCTGAGATCTGCGAGGCAGACATACCGGATTTTCGGAATTCTGCTTTCGGATTTTCAAATTTTCCTTTTTTTCTCACATTTTTAAAACAATCCAGCCACTAGTTGTTGATGAAAATGGCTTAGACACCTGGAAATAGTTTGGGGAATGGTCATAATAACCAAAAACCAGGGGATGAACTTTTGGATCGGGAGGCAATACCACAAAGTGTGTGTGTGAACATCCCTCAGCTCTTAATTCACGTGGACCAATTGTGGACAAAACTCTCCCATAAGGATCGTATTAAAACACGGTACATGAAACCAAACACTAGGAACATCTACCAACGTGTGACTAGGTTGAGCATCTAACACCAAGTAGTTTAAGTACAAAACTGCAAAAGGCCAAACTTGGACATACACGAAGAGAGTACATATGCATAATGTGTTTCATGGCTGCTTCCTACTTCCATTATAAATTAAAAAAAAAAAGCAAAACTGAATTCTTAGTATTTTTAAACTGTCTTGTAAAAAGTTGGGGAGAAACGCTTACATAGTTCACCTAGGGGCCCAACCAGTCCTTAATACACCTGGGAAATAGTTTGGGGATGCGTTATTAATAACCCAAACCATGGGAGGAACTTTTGGCATGGGGGGCAAATACAACAAAGTGGCCCTTCCAGTAGATCGCAACATTTTGACCACGGCCACTTTGCTAGGTCACACACTTTGTTTAAGTTATGCCCATTTTAAGACCCCTATTCCCATTTTACATGTTGCTGCAACATTTTAAACTGTAAGATGTAGTCAAAACCTTTCCCCTCCCCCTTACAAATACCCGGGCGAGACCTGAATAGCTATGTGCTCACCTCTGGCAGAGATGGATTAATATCGGTGGGGCTAGGCGGATCCATCATTTAGGGCACCCTTTTTGTTAAATATATTGTATAGACTATAATATTGTTACTGTTTTTGAAGCTGGGCCCCCAGAAGTTTCTGGGCCCTAGGCAGGGTACCTAGGGTTGCCTTGTGGATAATCCTGCTCTGCCTCTGGGTACACTTTTTTAAGTTTCTAGTTACACTTACCCAAGTTTCCTTTGCTCCTTATGAAACTGGAGGGCTGACTATTACCGGCGAATAAACAGAAGTGCTGGAGGGGCTGGAGGGCTGGGCTAACACTGAATAATAAATGAGGGGCTTACTAACACGTCTAATGAACTGGAGGGCTGACAAACACACTAATGACTAGAAGGCTGCAATGTTAATAACAGGGGGGCTGATAACACTGGATAATGAATTGGAGGTTGGCACACTGGCTAATGATCTGAAGGGCTGCCAATACTAGCTAATGATCTTCAATTGCTGACAACACTAGCTAATGAAACACTGGCAACACTGGCTAATGAACTGGAGGGCTAATGATACTGGCTAATGAACTAAAGGGGTGACTAATAGAGATCCGTCCCGAATCGCAAACTCCGGTCGATCGAGATCCGTGAATTTTTCGAAGAAAATTCGAAAATCCGGGAGCGGACCCATTAAAATGAAAAAAATCCTCGAAAATACGAGAAATCCTTCGTAATTCGAAAATTTTCGAAAATACCAGAATCCTCGTAATTTCGAAAATTTTCGAAAATACCAGAAATCCGCGGTTCGGAAGTTCGGGCGGAAAATCCGGAAAAAATCCGCCGTTCGCGAACATGGTAACATATTGCACATTGCGATCATGTTGTTACCTTGAGCCCACACTGTTCACAGAGTACACACTGCTGAGCCACTGGCATGCCTTGGAGCAGAGGTCACCTTCTGTCCTTGGGCACTGGCACCAGATGTCCATTGGTTCTCTGTCTCTACATGCAGCACAGGTGTGCTGCTGTCTCTGCCCCTAGTCCTGCCTCTGTGCTCTCCCACAGAGACACTATCTTTTACTTTCTCATTATTAGCTATTAAAAGCAGTTTATCGCAGTACAGGGCCTGCCGCTCTGTGGGGAGAGGAAAGTGGGATGGGGGCCTGGCCCCTACAGTTTTTGCAAGTCTCCAAGGTGAGACACAAGATGTGCCTCACCTCTCGTTTGCTGTGGCTGCAGGGTGATTTATGAAATCTAACCTGTGGGTACTAGGGATAAGCTCCCATAATCCACCTAAGCTTGGGTTAAAACCAGCTAAGTGTACGCAGTACACTTCACATGCTCTTTAGTGCTCAAAGAATAAAATAAGGAAGTTGCAGTCTTGCTTCCTAGAAAGTACAGCTAAGCTAATCATAACAGCACAGAGACCCTCCTTCTCCCTGACACAAAACAGGATTTGGGATTTAATTTTTTTTCCCCAAACCCATTTAATGTCCTGTCCTTACAATGAATATCCTTACTTTTCATACAAAAAAAAATATTGTTGCTGTGTATTTATTAGCTAGCATGTATGTAATAACAGAATATTAACTTTCAGTAAAAATGGGAAGGGGAAGTGAACCTGTAACTTCGTGTACTCTGTCATGCAAAACGAAAGCTTTACCCCCTAACCCACAGACAAATAATATGTGGAACACACTAGTGACTAATCTTACAGTGTATAGGTGTTCTGGAGCATTGCAATTTGTCATAATACGATTTCTAAAAATTAAGTTTAATATCTGTACAACAAAATTCAAATTGTTTTTTCTTCTGGCACACGGAAACTGAAGATTGGGAGATTGTGTCAGATTAAAATCAATTTGTAAATAAATACATATGTACAACATTCACCTTAGATAAGTACACTATTGAAAATGCTAAGATCAGGTTCACCTTGATTTACTGCTCCTGCAACTTTGCACTATGTTTTTAATAAAGTGTATTATTGAAGGGGTAATGTTAAAGGGTATGCAACTTAACTTAAAGGGCATGTCCAACCCCAAACTAAAATTTCCCCCACTACGGCCCTACTGTGTAGTGTTAAAAATCATACAGATCAATATGTAGTGATCAGTACCGAGGCCGGATTTCCATAAGGCACCTAGGTCATGGCGTCAGGATCCACAGGGGTGGCATGACTGAAGCTGTTTTTATTAAAACATGAATTGGTTACTGCAGTAATACCAGAGACCAAATGTTTCTCTTAATGTATCTCCTAAATCTGGGCAGCCAAACAGACAAACAGAGGGGTAAAATGTAACAACTGGTAAAGGCTGAACCTGCCAAGGGATCGAAAAAGTGTACCAACTGTAGTTACACTGTCACCTCTTAAAGTACAGAGAAGGAAAGCAGTGAATGGACCTGCCTTGTATCTCACTGTTACAGCACTTTATGGTGGGGAATTATTATTGCATTGGGAAATGGTTAATTGATTTTATTACAATCCCATATAATTATTATTTAATTTTGTATGAACTATAAAAATCCTTTTGTACAATTACACTTCTTCATTGTGATGAATATAGTGCACTGCTCACTATTTAATAGAATCTATCTAATAGGCAGAGAGTGATCCTGATTCCCCCTCCCTCCCAAGTGAGTCATGTATGGGGGGATTTTTACTGGTTATACCAGCATATATACTGGATGGTGCTGGACACAATTTTGCACTGTATGCTATTTAAAGTACCTTATGACAACCTGTCCTTCAGACATGAGATCCCCTATATAATGCACTAAAATGCACTAAAGTTGCAAAAGCTTAAAGGATAAGTGCACTGTAAATCAAGTTATGTTCATTTGGAAGCTGCAGCTTTAAAATACGGTTATCATATGTTTTTACCTATGCCCCCCAGAGCCTAGCTTTGTGCCTTGAAAGTTGCTGAACATCTTGTTACGTTTGCTGAATGTTAGCTCCCACCCCTCTGAGATTTCCTCTGCTTAAGTCTCAAAGGGTAATGCCTGTGAGTTCCGTTCATCTCCTGCTTGAGCCTCAAACAGTAACGTCTGTGAGTTTGTGCACAGAACTCTCAGGCATTATCGTTTGAGGCTCAAACGATGTCAGCAACTTTCAAGGACAAAGCTAGACTCTGGAAGGGCATAGGTAAAAAAAATATGGCAACAGTATTTTAAAGCTGCAGCTTACAAATAACATAACTTGATTTTACAGTGCACTTATCCTTTAGGTTCGGGGAAAACTATTTTGGATTTTAATCTAAGCTGTAGATTTCTGAGAAATCATTATTTGAACTCACAGCATTTACAGGAAAAAACCTGTCACTCCTTAAACATAAATTATATATTCTTACCATCCCTGAACTCTACTAGGACTTTTGTCCATGGTGAGGCTCTGTGCAGAAGTGTTGTCAGACAATAACTAGGAGGCAGTGAGTAAGGGAGGGTGGGGGCAATTAGTAGCACTCACTAAACATTAATAATTTAATGACAAAGCAAACACAGATAAATATGTGGGTACCAACATATTATTTCTCTCAAATTGTAGTTTCAGATGATGTAAAGTTGTTTGCGTGAGTATAGTGATCCTTTAAAGCATAACCGTGTTACCTTTAAAACGATCCCAGGATCATTCTGCTAGCGTCAATCTATGCAAACTTATAGCAGTATAAAGGGTGGTTTTTTCAGGCTGCACTGTTGAGCTGTAACATCACCAGCACCATTTTCTGCCCCATGTGCCTATGGCAGAGCATGCCCAGTTGTATTCTACAGCTGTGATATAATTTTTTTTTGTTGGGGGGGTAAGGCTTCTTACACAGCACATCATGTGACTGTCATACACTTCCTGGTTTATTCAGACTGTTAGAGTGTAACTTTACAGAAGATAACAAATTAAGAACCAAAGAAGCTAGCTACATCCTCCTAGGTTTGTTTGAAAGGTATTAGAGGGCTCTTGTATGGAGACCATCATTACACTTTATACTAAGAATAATTTTTTAAAAGGTTGGCGTGAGTTTAAGGTGGGCTTTATGGCAGTTGCACAGGTAATCTTAAAAGACACAATAACGGAAGCTTTTAACACCCAGTTAATAAATGGCTTTATGGTCAAGCAGTGATCACAATGCAGAAGTAACTCCTATCTGTCTTCCATTGGAGGTGTGATTCCCCCTCACACCATCAGACTGCACTGAGAGAAAGAAGAAAGGGCAATGACCAGTGGCAGTCCCAATGATACACCCCCAGCTTAGGGTTATCAGAACAGGGATTGGAGGACATTCTTAATAAAATTTATTAGTGCAGCTGGACTGATTTTAAAACAGTATTGCAGTGTTTTGAGTGGATTTAGGTGAGGCCTCACTGCAATGCTAGAATGCGCACACAACTGTGTGCGTTATCGCATGCGATTGTGTGCGCGATTCTTGTGCGTTTGCATTTCGCGCTTTGCGCATGCAATTTTACCGTTTTCCGTTATGGAAATGCATGTTAATGCACCAAAAATGATGAACGCATGCGTTACCAAAATGGGAATGTATGCGCAATCGCATGTGCATTGGAAATTGCAGGAAGTTTTTGCATTCTCGTGATTTCCATTAAACAAATGCGCATAAAATGCACAAGTGTGGCCTAGCCCTTAGCTGTTTAGCATGGCCTAGCCCTTAGATGTTTAGCGTGGCCTAGCCCTTAGATGTTTAGCATGGCCTAGCCCTTAGATGTTTAGCGTGGCCTAGCCCTCAGTATTAGCTGGGCTAGCCCTCAGATGTTTAGCGTGGCCTAGCCCTTAGATTTTAGCGTGGCCTAGCCCTCAGATGTTTAGCGTGGCCTAGCCCTCAGATGTTTAGCATGGCCTAGCCCTCAGATGTTTAGTGGGGCCTAGCCCTCAGATGTTTAGTGTCAGAAAAACACTATTTATAGCATTTAGTCAATGGTGAACGCTCAAAAAAGCCTGGTAATGCTAAGAAAATGTTACTGAAGGAACAGGGCTGTCTCTAGACTTTTTGGCACCTGAAAAAAAATCCAAATGCTGCCCCCCTCACCACACCACCGGAAGGGGTGTGGTTTATAATTGAACGTGGGTGATGCTTTGTCCAGAAGTGAGGTGTGGCTTGTCAGAAGTGGGAGGGGCTTTACACATGACTGGTAAATAATGCCCACAATGACTGGAAATGATGCCCACAGTGACTGGTAAGTAATGACAAACATATATTTTTATCTGCAGAGCTGACAAACATTCATTTTGATCAAATAAATTGCCAGTCGAAGTGAGGGGGAGGAGTCATAGCTGCATTCTGTTTGCAATGTAAGTCATTGCTTCTGAAGTCAGTACCTGCCTGAAAATATGTGGTTTTTACAAACGTCATTTTGGTGGTCCCGGAACCTGGGCCCCAGGCACATGGAAAAGTCATGGCTAAAAAAAAATCTGCCATCATAAATCCTGCCTCCCTACAGGGTGCTGCTCTGTAATGTGCTTCACCCTGCCTGCGAAAGGAAGATGCTGAAGGTAGGAGAAAAATATAAAGGCGAGGGGGAAAAAAGAAACCTACATTCCTTTAACAATGTTAACAATGTTAGTCAGCGGCTGTAAACACTTTAAATCATCGGCTAAAATGGCCGTAGGTAGGCCACTGAAAATCTAATGTGTGTTCAGTGCCAACATACCCATTAGGAGTACTAAGATATTACAAATTTTAAATCCCCCATAATTATATAGAGTGACTTGCAATGCTTAATATTTAATATTTAGACTATTGCAAGACAGATTAAGTAAAATCCATTTAAAAATAAGATGATGAAAAATGTAAAAAGCTTTGGGAATGCGTTTTTCAAAGTCAAAATACATTGAACCAGGGAGATAAGCAAGAAATACAATTTCCATGGATTTAGCCTGATATAAAATAAGCTTAGAGTATTGCAAGTTGCTGAATTATTAAATATTAATTCAGCTCTTTCCTTAAAGTCAGCATTTCAAATGTCATATTGGTATTATTACTTAGTGATCCTGTGGTGCTTAAAACATAAAAAAACATTAAAAAGAGAACAAATAAAAAAACTATGTACAGGCAGTAGATGATTTCAAAGACAGTTATCTGAGATTTCTGATCAGACAGGCTGCTAGAACAGCAGAGTTGGAATCCGGGTTTGACACGGAAGCCCTCGGTTCCGAAATCCCAAAGATCAGTGTAAATCCGGACGGATCCTCTGGATTTCGCACTTCAGAAGACATTTTCGATAATTTTCGAATGTACAGGGCTGTTTTTGATAATTTTCGAAAATAGCCTTGAACATTCGAAAATTATTGAAATACAATCGGAGACCATTTTCGAGTTTCCGATCGTATATTCAAAAACAAACGTTCAAGGCTATTTTTGCATAATTTTCGAAAATAGCATCAAAACTTCGAAACTTTTGAAAATGCGAACAGAAACTCGAAAATGGTCTCCGATCGTATTTTCAATAATTTTCGAACGTTCAAGGCTATTTTCGAAGATTATCAAAAATAGCCCTGTACTTTTGAAAATTTGTCCGGTTTGGATTTTCGCATCTTCGGGATTTTCCTGAGATCTGGGAATCCGAAAACGGAACAAAACTAGTGAATTTCGACCATCTCTACTAGGCAGTCACTGACCAGCCTGCTCTGTTAAAGGACAACTAAAGCCACAGAACAAAACTGAACCAGAAGGCAACCAGAACACCTTGGTATAAAACCAGTAATCTGTGTCTTACCTCTCATTTTGATATGAGCGCTGGGGAATTTACCTAAATAACAGATGGTTTATGCTTTACTTCACAGAATTCTAGTATCACACAGTTTGGTCAACGACCATTATGTTCTGCACATGCTCAGTCCTTAGCTATGGCAGAACCTTGTTACAGTTGGTCACACCCATTAATAATCTCTATCCAATCCTTTTACAGGACAGATAAAGCATGGAAGCATGTGCCAGAGGCCAGGAGGTATGATCTGACACTGCACATACTTTATTCAGTTCTTAAAAGGCTTACATTTACTTTAATACAATTTACTGAAGTGGTATTTTATAGCTTATTGGTGTTTTTAGGGGCATTATTTTCAGATTCTGGAGTATAAAAAATTGGGTTTAGTTCTCCTTTAATAAAGGGAGGGGAGGGGCAGTGTTTTCCAGAAATCCTGCAATGCAGGAGTGCAATAGGATCGCTCCTCAAAAGCACCTAGGGCTGTGTCAATAAATCCCCTTTAACAATGCACGTGTCCTAAATAATTCTAAATTAAACCCACGGTATTGGACTTTTCCGATAGGGCCCTTAATGTCAGTATGAGACTGTACTTACTGTGAGCCAAAGAAATAGTTTATTAGCTTTAGGCTATGTTCACACTGTTAAGCATTTTGGTGCAATTTCCTGTGGAAACATCGCACCAAAACGCTCTGCAAATAGGAGTGAATGGCACTGCTCACATCTTTGTGCTGTGATACAGTGTGTTGCATCATGCAACACACTGTATGCAGCAGTTTTGTGCGTTAACTCACAGCAGTGCCATTGAAAGTAATGGCGGCAACTATGCGTTAACACAGCGGAACATCGGATTAAATCGTTGGTGCGATGCTCTGATGCGGTTAAAAACCCGACAGTGTGAACGTAGCCTTAGACAGTGGCTTAAAAAACTCTATCTAGAAAATTGCTAGAAAATGTTTGTCATTGCAGGTGACTGTTTTATTCCTTTCTAATAATCTTGCCATTTTCCAGATTGACTTTGTTCTTATAAATGACATTTTGGAACCCTCTTATATATTTGACTGTGGGTGTTAGCTTTCAAAAATAAATTTTCATATACTACAAACTTGTAGTATGCACCTGTAGTATGCACCTATGATTAGCTATTTAATATAGAATATACCCAGCAGGTATCAGACACATGTACATTGTGTGACGGGAGAGGGCTTGGCAGGGGGCCAGGTATGCTACTGATCAATGTCACTGCCAGTCATGAAACCACTGGGAAGGAGAACGATGATGAAAATGAGCCCTGCAACGCACGATGTGTAAACGTTTGTTTAGGCCGATAATCGGCCCGTGTATGGGCACTTTATCGGCTGGTCGTTCGGACATCTGGCTGGTCGGGCAACAATCCCCGACCGAACGGCCGTTTAAGTGCCCATACAAGGGCCGATTATAGTCCGAAACAAATGTTCGGACACATCGTGCATCGCGGGTCGGGACCATCAAACGCACGTGTGTACGAGGCTTAAGTTTCCTCCAGTTTCAATACCCCCTGTCTCCTCCACTGTCTTTGCCTTTAGATAAGCCCCAGTTTTCTAGGAAACTGGCAACACCTCACTGGACATGGTAGCCCCCAGGTTTTGCAAAGGTAAGTGCAAAGTATTGAGACAGAGGCCTGAGAGACTCAGAAGTTGGATATGTAGTAGCAGGATCAGGCAGAGAAGGAACCAATATGACAGGATCAGACAGAACATAGTCAGGGAACAAAGCCAATGGTCAAACACAGGTTAGCAGATTAGGTACCAAAGGATTAGGAAGAAGTCAGAAACAGGCAATCGTGAGTCCAGGCACAAGAATCAAAGACAGAAAATACACTATACTGGGCAACCAGAAAACATAACCAGTAGAAATTTAAACAAGAGCCAATAGAAACAAAGAAAAAGTGATAAGAACCAATAAGAACACTGCTCCCAGCTCAGCAGCAACAGCTGGGACAGGGAAGAGGGGAAGCCCCTGTGCATTAGTCAGAGACTGGAGAGTTGAAGGCATTAGAGCACAACTAGACTGAGCCAATGATCCAGGCCTACCACCAGTAAGAGCCAAAGGCGCAAATGTAGCCAGACTCATGGCGTGGAAGCAGAGAGCAGATACGTCAAGCAAACAAGTAAGCATTGCAGTCTTGGGGTTTTGCGGGATCCTCATGGATTATACCAATTTAAGCCTGGGGGTGAAATTGAAAATAAAATAATAAAAGGCTGCAATTTTTGGGGGGGGATATAATTATTTATTGTTCAAAATGTTAAAAAACTCAACCATGCTAAGGAATCACAAAATAGCTCAAACTATATAGCACTGTCCTTCCCCATAGTTCAGAATGTGACTCCTGTTTTCATTTTCTCTGGTATAATTTAAATGTCACTGAACAGGAGAAATTAAACTAATTATATAATCTGAAGTTTAGTCACTGGTACAGTGCTCCGCTTCAATCTTTAACTACAGGAGAAATAATGACTGACCCTGCTCTGAGCATTGAAATATGGTAAAGATTCTTTAGACAGGCCAAAGCGTAATGACTCCTTGCTTTTAGCAGGAAACTTTCACGTATGGCAGTGGTTTTTCAAACTTTTTTAGGTTGTGGCCTACAGCTATTCTTAACTAGGAATGGTCTTGAAATTAAAAAATGTATATGCAATTTGCAGGAAAATGTTACTATTTATGTAAAGCCCTCATTCACTGAATTTAATGGACAAATGACAAAAATAAAAATTAGGCTGACAAAAAACTTTTACTTTAAAGGTCAAAAGCACGCCTCTGGCTCTCTAATGCTGAGCAGGGCTGATGTCCAGTCATCCATATCGGAAGAAACGGATGCTCAAACGTGATGGAACATCAAAGCAGATAAATCGATCCCCATTGGATTGCAATCCCATCGCACTTAAAAGCACAAGTAGTGTGGCCTAGCCCACGAAGATTATTGGCATTAACACTTTCAGTGCCAGCACTTTCCCAGAGTATTGACATTAACACTTTCAGTGCCAGCACTTTCACAGAGTATTGGCATTAACACTTTCAGTGCCAGCACTTTCACAGAGTATTACCTTTAATACTTTCAGCTGTCAGCATTGACATGATATACAGTATTTACCTGCTTTCCATGTCTCCTCCATTGAATTGTTCACTCCTCACCTACTCTAAGTTCGAAATGGTGAGTTGGGTGGAAGGAAGAAAGAGGCAGGGATAGGGATCTCATGACTGCTAGTCACAGGGGCCACTGTTATAAAGTATGCAGCAGCTTTTACCTGGCATTTTAGAACTGTTCTCCTCAGTAGCTGAGCTCATCCTCTCCTTGTTTCCAAGTAGAGGGGGCTGAGTTCAAGCTCTCTACTCAGTACAATGTTACAAATTACAGCAGAACAAGGAGAGCAGATCTAACACAGCAAGTAAAAGCTGACAGGTAGATGCTAGGGAGAACACTGGGCAATCTGGTTTAACATAGGCACCCTATCTCTTTGCCTAGATGGCCTATGCTGTAAATCAGCCTCAATCAGAAGTCTAAGCTCTCTGGGGCAGGGCAAAGTTAGTAGCTAACTTTCTGGCGACATCCAGACAACTGTCTGTCCCACTCATTTTGTGATTGATATTTAACTGTCAAACAAATGGACCAGGATGGAAAATGGCATAAAACTGGTTAAGTTAAACAGACCTTGCTTGAGCATAAATCCAAATGGAGGTTTTTATGTCTATCTGTACATGGTCCACATTATACATTCTCTAGTATTTACAGTGTCTAATTTTTTAAAATGTTTTACTCTTTAATCAGGTCCATATTGCATTTTGTTTACATTCTTACAAAATCTGCCAGCATAGATGCTCAGTGGTTAGCACCGATGCCTTAGGCTGGGTACACATGAGAGGACTATTTGTCCCTTTGTCCCGACCGAGCGTTCGCTACGAGCGAGTGCTTGGCCGGGACAAATGTCTGTCGGTCACGGAAATAGTGGCCGCGGCTGACGTGTGACTGATCGTGCGGCCCCATAGAGAAATGCACGATCGCCCGTGATTTACTGACACATCTGATCCAGACTAACAGGCGACCGGCATCGGTCGCAGCTGCGGATGAAAGCAGCAGAGACTTTTTGGCCTAATTAACCAATACACGGAAGTATTGGTCGATTGGGCCTAAAAATCTGTTTGTGTGTTCCCAGCCTTATAGTGCTGAAGTCCTAGGCTTAAGCTAGGTACACACCTAGCGATTTTTCCTCCTGACCGACCGTTTGATATTTTCGACCAGTCGGCCAGGAGGAAGGACTGTCAGTCGCGGCAAAAGCAGCCGCGTCCGACAGTTACCGCGACCGATCGTGTGGTCCATAGAGGTCCATAGTTACATTTGTAATTTACCATACTTATTACATTGTTATACTGTTTCCTGTCTGCTGCACTTGTATATCTTATCATGCAAATGTTACTAATACTTTTTCACTGACTGTATATAATGGAGAACTGTGACAATAAACTGAACTAAATTGAATTGTTACTTTAACCCATCTAATGGTGGCCAAAATTTTTCAACTGGTACGATAAGGAAATTATTGGAAGATCGTTCAACGATCTTCCATACACGATCCGACAGTCATGCGATATCGGGATATCCAGATATTGTACGACCGGGATCTAAGCGTCTATGGCCACCATAATGAGCAGTGCAGCTCTTTCATGAACACATGTATAAACGTTTACATGAGCACATCCATGCAACAAATATTACTGTATAATAATAAAGTATGACAACCTGTTACTGCAATATTGAGTCTCCAGACAACATCACATTTGAGGGCATGCTGTCAATGTACCATTGGGTTAGCATGGGTTTTACACTTATTTAATCATGGCTGCTGTATTATTTTAGAATTGTGCCTTTCACCCGAGTAAATAAGTTAGTTTAGCACAGTTACTTAGAAATATAATGCTAATTCAATTGGGTCATAAAAGCCCATGCAACCCGCCTTACTTTCCTTCACTCCTGTGATGCACAGATTATTTGCAGGTGTAAGTACATTGTGGGGTTGAAAAATGATATAAAATCCCTGCTGGACAGTCCAAAATAGGGGGGAAGGTCAAATTTGAATTGGAGAACAAAAAACAAAAAAAACCCACAGAGACAGAAAAAAATGTCTCTCCGCCACATCAGTGTGCCACTGTACACGAAAACCTGGAACTGCGGTTTCAAAAGTCCACATGTGTGTATCATGTTTGTTGGATTTAATTTATGATAAAAAGGATTATCTGGCAAAGTATAAGAGGTGATAAGCAAAAATCCAGTCAGCCATGTTCAGTATTAAAGGTTTTGTGGTGTCTGTGCAGACTTCACTGTAATTCTATCAGGGATATTTAATAAAAGTTCTTATCATTAAAAATGGTGCTAATTTTGCCCCAACCAATCAGATGTTAGCTTTCAAATGTTATATAAGATCTGATTCGTTGGGGCAAAATTAGCACAGTTTTAAACGATAAAAAATTGATTGAATCTCCCTATTTTATGAAAATGTCAGAGAGAAATGACAATTGGCAGAAGGGTTAAAATGCGCAATTGGAAAATGTACTGAGGAAGTGTTGGAGGGACAGAGAATATAAATGCAGACATAATTGTAGGAAATTAAGACTGTACATGTTGTAGTGCTGAAAATACAGGCTGAAAACTCAAATGAGCCTCCAATGACAAGAGAAGCCCCTTGATGTATTTATCTTTTCATCTTTTGTGTCGACCCTTTGATCATCCAGATGGGCATCAAATTGCAGTGTTTTTAAATTCATGCAAATTCACACATGTATATGATAAGAGCATTGAACAGAAGAAAGCCTCTCCTGCATTTCCTTGTATGAAATCAATTTACCTTTAAAGTGCAGCTGATTTGTCGACAGATGAGTTTGTTGTAATTACAGTTGGCTTTTTAAGAAAGATCAAAGATGAATTCATTCTGCCCATTACAATGAAAATTGCAATTGTGCCCCACACTGAATATATAGGAACCAACAAAATAAATATGGAGAACTGTCATCCCAAACCAACTTTATGGAAGAAAAGATTTCCTATATTTATATTGTAGGGAAACTGAAACAGAAGCTGCCTGGCCTGTGGGTTAAGCTTAGGCGGAACACTAGTCATTTGGTATATGTTATTAGAGTTATTTATAGTAGCATCCCATGGGGAAACAGAGAGCAGCTACCTACCTGAGAGACCTACCTGCATTTGTTTATCTTTAAACTAAAACATTACAATCCTCCATTACAGCTCTGGTATTCCCAGTATATTCTCCAGGAACCATGATTTCTGTGCTGATAAATTAGTTTATTGAACTATTGAACTTTGGACCATTACTAATTTATGTTCTTTTAAAATTTACTTCTCAATCTTCTCTATGAGGTGTGAAGTCAGCAAAATAATTCAACACTCTATTTAAATTCCACTATTTTTTCCCTTCCCATCTGTATTCCATTCTTTTTCCCTTCTCTCCTTTATTCCTTTTAACTTTTCCTCCCTGTCTTCACTTTTTATTTCTTTCCACTTTATTTCATTGCCCACCTTTCTGTTATTATATTTTACTCACTGTTCTTCCTTTCTTCTCCCTATATTATTGTTTTGAGCTTCCACTACTCCCTCTATCTATCTATCTATCTATCATCTATTTATCTTTCTGTCTCTCAGTCTAACTATCTCTCTCTCTCTCTCTCTCTCTCTCTATCTATCTATCTATCATTTATCTGTCTGTCTATCTATCTATCTATCTATCATTTTATCATCTATCTGTCTATCTATCTATCTATCTGTCTATGGGTCTGTCTGTATATCTATCTATTTATTAATCTCACAGTTCCTGGGATTCCAGTCAACAAAAAAAGATCACTTAGAAGTTAATATATTCATTATTACCATAAAGGAGATCTATGAGCAAAATGTATTTAAACAAAATCTTTAAAAAAAAAAAAAAAAAAAAAAACATATTGTACCACTTGCATTTTTATCTAATTCTAAACCAAAGACATAATCCCTCCCACTCTTAAGGTTCGTACACACGTATGATCATGGGTGCCGTCTGTATCATCTTTGTTGGATTTAGATTCATGATAAAAAGGATTATGTGGCATAATATAAGAAAATGATATTTGTTGATGCTCCGGCAGGTGATAGGCAAAAATCCTAAAGGAATGTTCAGCATTAAAAGTTTTATGCTGTCTGCGCAGGTTTCACTGCGATTCTATGATGGAAATAGCTGGAAGGAGATGGAGAGTGGCTTCTATCCATTGCCCTGATAATATTTTTGAATCTTAATGTAGATCATGGGTGCCCAACTTGGCCCAGGCTAGACGCACCCAAGCCAGTGCGGCTCCCAGCCATAGTTCTTGAACTGGATTATTTTAGATAGATTCTGACACTGATTCTGATACTGATCTGTTTATCTGTACTAGCTCAGTATGATAACTGCGAAGCACTTCTATACATCAAATAACAGATTATTTTCCAAAGGATAAGCCCAACTCTACTCAACTGGAGGAATTAAGGTTCGTACACATGTGCGATCACGGGTCCCGACACGCGGCACACGATGTGTCCGAACGTTCGTTACGGCCGATAACCGGCCTGTGTATGGGCTGTGTATGGGCACTTTTTGCACGACCGACTGTATCTCTCAGCCAATAAAGTGACCATACACGGGCCGATTATTGGCCGAAACGAAGAGATGGGTGAAACACCAGTATGACATCAACCAGTAGCCTGTTTTATCTTTTGTTTGTTTAGATCAGGCATCCGGGGGGCACAAATGTTGGCCAAACTGTCACCTGCTGGCAAACAGGGAAAGCATTCAGCATTACATGAAGAGTTTATTTCAGAATCAGAGGGAGATTTATTAACATTGCAATCAGCAAACAAGGCATTCACATCTCACTGTTTGTGTGGAAATCTACTTACATGTTTCTGACTGCGATAAAGTGTTTTCTAGAAAAGTAATGTCGCTATAAAAAAATGCCTAACAAGGTTATTGAAAACATTTTAAAGACATTTCTCCGACACATGTAAACGGATCTGTTAACAGATTACAACGATGTGGGGTTTGCTTGTCAGGAGACTCCAGGAAAATTATCTGGAAATTTTTTAGTTATTTGCAGTCTGTATGCAAAATTCATTAATTTTATTATTTTATGAATCCTTCATTTGTTTGCTTTTAATTTATTCCAGGCCAAAAACTTTATTGATCCAGTGGGGCAACGACCCTTTACTGAACAGCAACAGGTGAATTGTCAGCCGCCCCGGCCATTTATCTGCCCTCATTTTTTTGGCATCAGGGTCCCTTGCGTACTGAGCTTTAGGCTTGAAGGAAATAGGAGTCAAATAAGTAAAATTTAGCTTTGTACTATGTCTGCCCTTATTGCATAAGCCATGGTAGAACTTAATCTCAGAAATGCTTTGTACAGTGTTTAGGAGCGAGCAGCAGTTTTTAGTAATATGCCCCAAGCAGAGATTTCATGTAGAAAGTAGACATGTAATGTGGGTTCGATTAGAACCCAGTTTCGAATAGAATCTGAGGGTTTCAAAGTCCCGACAAAGCTTTCGGAACTCACGAATTTCACGGAACCCAAATTTTTCGAATTTTAGATTTTTATCGAAAATCGAAAGTAGATAATTATCAAAAATCGAAAATCGAAAGTAGATAACTATCGAAAATCGAAAGTAGATTATTATCGAAAATTGAAAATCGAAAGTACATGATTTTTGAAAAACGAAACTCAAAACGAAACTCAACAGTTTTGAACATCTCTAAAGGAACAAGGGCTCTTCCTACATTCTGACTCCAATGAACACTAATAGCAAGAGTGTGTGGATATAGAAACAGCTTCATTTTCAGACATACTTACAGATTCATTTAAATAATATAAATTATCTCTGATTCCAAATGATCATATGTAGCTGTAAAAGGGCACATACATGTAGCAATGTCATCATAATATTCTACTTTGCATCTATTTTAACAGATACTTCATGTATGATACTTGGTATCACCATGAAAAAATCTTTCCCATTCTGATTATTCTGTAGACATCACAAAGCTCATGCTTACAATACACAAAAATCATTTCACGAAATTTTAGTAATTTTTGTGCTTTTCTTACGGTTTTATTTTTACATTTATTGATCAACTGCTGCAATGCAAATATATTAAAATGTTTCATTTGTGTTTTGTGTGTGTGTTGTGTAGTTTTAGTGAAGCCAGGGCCGTATTTACCATTAGGTAAGTTGTGGCTTTTAATCTCCTCCCACCAATCCAACCCCTTTATAGTCTATTTTCTCCCTCCCAAAAAAGGGTGTGGTTTAGGGGTGTGGTCTGTGCTTAGGGGTGGGGCTAAAAGTGCCAGGATCTTTCCGGCCCTGAGTGAAGCTCTAACCCCTTTTGCTTGGTTGCTTTTGCTTTAAATGGTAAATGAGCTTCCCGGAGGAATAAAACAGGAATATAAATATTTATTAAAATAAATACAGCTATAGATACACACAATTGTCATTGTCATTTTTGAAACAATAAATCAATTTTGCTTTTGTGAGATATATTTAACAGGAAAAATAAAGATGTATAACTTACTTGTAGACCAGTGAAAATGCCTCAGAACAAATTGCAGGACAAGGGACAAGTCGGATTAAGATGTGGCCTAGAGCTGCTGGGAAATGGGCCCTTGTCACTTTCTCAAAAACAGAAGTGAATGTGCTGACATCAGCCACCTTGCTATTGAGATCCCCTCCGCCGGTGTCCAATATACTGCCACCATGTAGCATGAGAGCTAGCACCTGAGTTTTGCAGGAGTTCTGTTGAGTGCTCTCCTGATAAGAGGAAGGAAGGACATCACTTAATTATATTATTTTGTGTCCAAATATTGTGTGCAGCGTTTTATTTTACATTTAAAATGAAAAATTATTTTCACTTAGAAATAGAAGGAGCTAATGTTACTTATAGTGTTAAATAAACATCACAAAGCTGCACAACCTTATATGGAATCTGTGGGGAAATCATCCACTTACACCCTGTTGTATCCAGCTTCCTGCTTTGGGGCAGTTGATTTTGTTTGCATGCTCATACAAGGGGATATTAAGGAAACATGCACGCAGGGCAAACCAGTTCTTCATTTATTGGCCCCTTTTCAGTAAGCCTCAAACTATGATTTAGTCTGCAGAAGGGTCGGAAAGGTGAAGGAATGAGCTAATAACCATGGATTCATTCAGCTCCACATACTGCAGACAGGAGATTCGCTCCATGAAAACAAATTGACCAAATGAGCATGACGCTTTCCTCTAATCTACTTAGTATTTTAAAAAGCCAATAAAACATTGCTGAAGACATTTCTCAGCTATTAATTCTGATTTTTCTCTTGTATGCGTTTTTATATTTTCTCATTGGAACTGATCATTGTAGTTCATCATTCTCCAAGTAATTCCCGAGCCGCAGACAAACTTCTCCAAACCAAAATATATTAAATTCAAAATTGCCTTCCCAAAAATAACCCTATACAATAAATTAAATGCAAAGTGCAATTTTCTCTACAGGGGAAACTGTTGCCATGGATTCCAATTTTGGAAAGAATCACTACACAAACTAAAATACACAATAAATTGGTTTTAATGTAAACAGAGAAGGACAAATTGTTAACAGGGTTTTCAGTGCTGCTATTTTTATCTGATGTACAGAATAAGATGTATCAAAGTGAGCAAGTAATAACCGAGCTTTCCACTGACTATTTCATGTTGACTGGAGCTGAGACCCAAACCCATCTAAATGCAATCCTTATGTGTGATTATGCAGGATTTCTTTTCGTAACATAAACTAATTTTTACTCACCTCACTATCTTCATGTATCTCAAAACTGCTCTGTCGAGGGCATCGGTGCTTCCTACCGTGTACCCTATATATTTCACCTAATGGACAACACAGAAAAAGATATGTTATTGGATTACCAATACGAGAACATGTATCATTATATCCTTATATATGGAGAGTTTACTTACTAAAACAGGCATAAATTCTGCATATGGCTTTTTAATAGTAGTAGTATTGTGCATATTGTATATTTTACAGATTATGAAAAATATATATATTGTACTTATACCTTTTGAATAAACCCATACACTGGCTTTTCATAATTTGCATAGTATTACATGTAAATGGTGCTTGAACTAGTTCTGTGATATGCACCTAATGATAGGCCCCTAGTGGTCAAAACATGCTTCACAGTTCAATGACTGTTCAAAATAGTTAAAAGGCATGTCCACCCCCAAAACTATTTTTTGCTGTAGTGTAGGGAGCGCTATCTTGTGTACTTTTGCCATATACTTTCATTAATTTTTTTGGAACAGTTATCAAGTTGTTTTTATTTTCGTGTTTCTTATGGGTGTAGCAATTGATTTCTCTCCTCCTATAGTGGGCAGTGTGCTTGTAGTCTTTGGAGATATGTCCACCAATCAGAAGGGTTTTGCATATTGGTTAAAATAGCACCTGTTTTTTTTATTAATTAAACATGCAGAATCAGGTAAACAAAAAATTTGCAAGTCCCACCTGGGATTCTGGGATTTTACATTAACCCTTTCCCTTCTTCTATAGTTATTAATACTACATGATCTGATATTGTTGTGTGCAAGTAGCATGTTGATGTCAGATTGAATTAGTTTATCAATAGTATATATATATATATAAAAAGACAAAAAAGCAGTAGCACCTAGGGCCATATTTATAAATGCACGTTGCCATAAATGTACTAAAAGGCAATCTTTATAAATATGTCCCCCCTATAATCATGTTCCTTTAAAGGCAAGGGTTTGAATCTCTTAAAGGGATGAACAATGTCCCCACACACCCTATAGTAAGACAAATTTTCTGAAGAATATAAAGGCTTTTATCAATACATGCTGAAATATATAACAGCAATGTTTATTGATAAAAGCCTTTGTATTCTTCAGAAAACTGGTATGCAGCTCAAATTGGTCAAACTATATATATATATATATATATATACTGTATATATACAGATAGATACAATATTATCTGGTGAATGAAGGACACAACTGTTGTTACAAGCAGGGCTGCATTTATTGCAGACTGGTGGCTTTTACACTGCAATTATTCAGACTCAGATTGCTGCATGTGTTTCTGATATCCCATTGATTACCATGTTGCTCTCTAGACTGGTTTGCAATCATTCCCCTATGCTCTATTACTCACAATTATATCTGGTGAAATATTGGATCCACATATTCCAATATTGTACATCAATAGCACTGTTATTCAGATCTGTTGGGTACTGATAGCCAAACACTGAGAACTAAATCGAGAGCCATCTGAGCTAAGGGCTGCCCTTTCATGTTACCCAGTCAGAATCACTCAATCTTATACAGTACATGCCTTAGTACAAAGACATAACATTTCAGATGAAATGCAAGACTGAAACTAGCTCTCCTTACTGAACATTCACTATTTGTAGTGACTCCAAAACCCACCCCCAATATCTGATTGGTCCAAGATCAAAGATTCAGTCAGATTTAAGATTGTATCTACACCAATCAGATTTTGGGGGTTTGTTTATGAGACACTATAAAACGGCATGAAATCTTCAGAGAAGCTCAGTTTCTAATCAGCAATCAAACTAACAGGTCTTGCCTTTATATTTAGGTTAGAGATTTGCAAGTAGATGGCTGGTTGTTTGGTTGGACTGCAGAAATTAATATTTTCTAGCTCCTGGGTTGTTTATCTATGGTGTCATTGTGTAGTAGTCCATGAACAGCACATATGTGCTGATATACCAGATAAATAATAATAATAGATTTTGTATTACAGAGCCTGAAATTGCTTTACTTTAGCCAAATAGCCTTCAAACTTGTGAGTAACCCAAGTGCATATGTAGTTGCCCTACTAGTTCCACCATTCCCTGACAAGCGCTCTCAAACAGCAGAGGGAAGATAGGGGTTGTATACTGTATTGAAAACATGCAGTGTAAATATAATCTGGTTGTAATGAATGCAGCCCTGCTATTTACATTTACTATAAGACTCCCCCAATTATGAGATGATCTGATAACTAAATATATATCCAATTACAATTTAAAGGGCATCTATAGTGAAAAAAACACATTGCCCCTTTGTAAAGTTAAAGTCATGTACTCTGTGCTGCCTTAATCCTATCTATGTCAGAGACTCTGTTTAACCATGGTGTCAGATCTGTGTGCAGCACTCCCCCCCCCCTTCCCCCTCCTCTCTGTTACCTCCTCCATGTCTCAACTTCGGCTAACCGACAAGCTTAGCATGTGCAGTAGGAGTTAAAAGTTCAACATCCTGAAAAACACACCCATGCACAGTGGCCAATAGAAAGCAAGCTGTCCTGGAGACACAGAAGAAGAAGATCAGTACAGTTTACGATCTCTCACTTTGTGACCCATCATCAATCAGTGAAAGCTATTAAGAAGGGGGGTCAAGTGCAGCCTTATATCTACCATCAAAGCTACCTCTCTCCCCCTGCTAATGCTCTTATGTCTATGTTTATTACAGAGCAGGGAGGGGGGGGATCACGTCACAGGGATTTGATTGACAGTCCAAGTAGGAGTAGAGGAATGCAATCATGTATTCTTCTAACTGGTGTATCTCAGGACAGAGAGGGAATCTGAACAAAGTGAAGACACTCTGGGGGTTGTGGGGAATTATAGAACACATGGAAAGAAGAGAAAAAAAGTTCATTTTTCCCACTATACCCACCTTTAAGCTTATTATAAAATAAAAATATGCTAACAAATGCAAAATCACAGTTTATTCCTGTGCTATGCTGAGCAGTCAAATGATTTCTCTATTGCCCAAGAGCCTTGCATAGCAAGGAAAAGCCAAGTTGGATACCTCATTATACAGAAAGTAAATGGTTGGATAATCCATTGGAATGGCGGCAACTCAAGAGTTACTATGTTATGTACGTTATGTTATGTAACATAGTAACTCTTGAGTTGCCGCCATTCCCATGGCAGGACACAGATAAGTAAAAAAACTGCAACAAAAATCAAAGTTTATTGCAAGCACTTTCTGCACATTTACAGGTATAGGTGACAGGTATAAAAGGACGTCTATACTGAAACAATAGTTAAACTTTAGATATCCAATCTGAACTATCCTCTGCTGTGTGCAGTTTATCTATATGCTATGCTATAACTAGAATGGAGACAGTGTTCATGCAAATCATGTGAATGGCATGTTGGGAAATTCCCTGTTTCAATGCTACCTCATAGCGATTACTGAGCATGCTTGCCCTCATAGAACCCTTGATGAGGAACAGTTACAGGCAGCAACAAATTACGCTAGAAATGGCTCCTACTCTTTAATTTCTTGGATTTGAACAGACATTGCAGGAGAACCATAAGGAGCTGAGCAGTAAGGTAAGGGTTTTTAAACACTACACAGTGGGGCTAGTAGAAGGTTAAATTTTAGTTTTGGGGGTAGACATGCCCTTTTTAAATCTATACCGTTATTGCCCAAACTGCATTTGAGTCATCTAAGTTGGACAGTTGTTTATAATGTATCATGCTAGCTTTTTTTCTGGGCAAAAATGACACCTTTATTTTACAGAATCTTGTGTTTTATATTCTACATTAGTTGTGTTTAGTTAAAATTATGAAAAAGAGGGAATGCTTGTGAAGGTTCTCATTCATCTAGGTCATGTTGTATCTGTTGTATTCAGTTAGATCAACTGGACTCATAGTATAATTCTTGTAGACGTTTCACTAAACATCAGACTGGCTTTCTCAATTCAGAAAGACTTGACCAAGAATCTGTTGGGAATTAAGTACCCTGGAAAGTCCTAATTAGTATATGATAGCCAGGTGTTAGGGACATTCTGATTGCAAATTGTAGATGCATTGAGGCTAAGATGTGTTTTCGAAACTGCCCAGGGTAAGGTGTGAAAACAGCATTGTACATGGCAGACAGTTGTTGTCGAACCCCCCCCCGCCTCTATTAAGGCTTGGTTTCTTTATTTTTACATTATTGGCCTACTTGACACCTCTTTTGAACCAGTCATGTTCCTTTGCCAAGATGTTGACATTACACACTTGTTTTCTTGGCCAGTTTAGTTAGAAGTAAGAGATAATGGTAAACTGGAAGTAGAGGTTTACAGAAAACCAACCGATACAGACCAGTATTTGATGTTTGATTCCCACCACAAATCACAGATAACAAATTGGGTATCATCAGAAACCTGGCAAATGTATACCCAAACATCATTAAAATCTGAAAAAGGACAAGCAGAGTTTGTGGCGAATCTGTCCCAGGTTGAAATAAAGGACAGATATATTAATTTTCTATCAAAGGTTTGAATTTTTGGATCAAAGGTTTACTCTGTTTTACCCCGGTAAAAGATGTTAAGCTATTTGCTAGGAGATTGATTTTAAAGAACTGATGTGAAAGTTTTTCTCCCCAGAACACCTATACATTGTAAGATTCTTCTCTAGTAAGTTGCATTTAGTGCATGTGAGAACTAGATTCTTTAACTAAGAAGGTTTCCATGTTGTTGCCAGTACAACCCACAGCCGATGAATAAAAGAGCCATGCCCCCTCACCCCAGTATTCACTGTCTCTATGCACATAGATGCATCTATACAGATGTCTATACATCAATATGGAATACCTGATAAGACTTTGAAAGCTGCTTGTTACCCTGCAATTTATTTACCAATCAGTGGGAGTTTCTGGAAAATAAACTGCAGGGTAATAATTATCTTTCAAAGTCTTATCAGGGCCTTTTTATTCTTTTCCTAGCAAAAGATAAAGCTTCCAAATGTAGATGGCTTCTCTGCTTGTTCAGTGTTGGCACACCAGGTAAGGCAACAGGTTTGAAAATAAACAGTTCAGAAGGTCACAAGTTCACTACCCCAGACATTCTTCTTTTTGTTTCTTTTATGTGCCAACCTAAAGATAAAGCCTCTAAATGTACCTATAACGTCAGTGGTGGCGCATCTGGTAAGACAAAATGCACAGTTCAGAAGCGTGCAAGTTTGAATCCCTAGATTTCCCTTTATTTTTTTGTTTCCATTATGTTCATAGTAAAATATTCTAAATGTACCAGTGTTCTAAATATTATCTCTGTTAGCCTAGAGGTAAGAAAAGGAATGTAAGTATTCCTTTTCTTACATCCATGCTATCTTTGAAATACACTGCAAAGATTACATTACTTTTTGTATGAAAAGTAAAGGATTATATCATTGTTAGGACAGGAGCCTTGAATGTGTTTGCTAGGTGTCAGTAACAAATCTTGCTCAGGGTGCTATTTATCCTAAGGCTGGCCCTGCTTCCATTTGACAGTAATTTTTACAATCAATCGAGAGGCACTGCAAACAGCATGGCCTGGGCCCTCAACCTTTTTATCTGTGGGGAACCCTTAAAACTATTTTCGTGTCACGGGGGACCCCTACATAAAATTATAATTATGTATTATTATTTATGTTTTTCTTTCTCAGTCATCAAATCATCAAAATACATAATTTATACAAATATAAATGATAGATCTATAAATATATCTCTATTGAAAAGAAATGCACTCAAATTCATTGCAGGGTGGGAACCCTTACATAAAAACTTTATTTTTTATTTCTCAGACATCAACACACAAAACACATAATTTATACAGAACATTGGTAAATTTATAGAAAAATAAATCTTTATTCATTACAATGGTGGATCCATACAGTTTCTGTCAATCTCTTGGGGACCCCCATGCAACCTCTCTGGGACCCCTAGGGGTCCCCATACCCCTGGTTGAGAAACACTGCCCTAACATATATATCATTTTGGGGCTAGTTTATAAACAACATTTTTATCTTATGGTTAGAGGTGGACGAACTTACTGAAGTTTGGTTCGTTTACGTACTCCCGAACTTCAGTAAAAGTTCGGCAGTTCGGAAACGAACCCATTAAAGTTAATAGGGAGCTAATAGTTTGAAATGTTCCGATGATTTACAGATAAACTAAAAATGGTAACTTACTGTAAATGGCTGTCACACCTGAGAAATGGTTTGGGGAACCTGTTTAAACACTTCCTAATTCATGACCATGACCAATTGTCGGGTTTCTGCAAGCTACATTCGAGGGTTACAGCCAATTCAAGTGTTACTGGACAATACTTTTTCGAGGGTTACCAAAAATAGAAATATACTTTCAAGGGTTACCAAAAATAGAACTATATATTCGAGGGTTATCAAAATCGATGGTTACTGACAGTTGATGGCTACATTCGATGGTTACTGACAGTTGAAGGCTACATTCGAGGGTTAATGAAAGATACATTCTAGGGTTAGCAAAAATGAACCATACATTCTAGGGTTACCGAAAACTAACAATACATTTGAAGGGGTTAGTGGAAACGAACATTACATTCGGAGGTTACCGAACGATACATTCTAGGGTTAGTGAATGGCTCGTAAATTTGATAATTATGGAAAAGTAGTTTGAGTTCATCCGAATTCATAAAGTTCGTCCGGAACTCAGGTTCGAGTCCATCACTACTTATGGTATGCCTCAGCTGAGGATCTTAAAAGGTTTGTTAGAATGTTAAATGATTACACATGGAGTTGACACCAAGAAATCACGTTATTAGATCTATGCAATAAAAAAAGTGGGTCTGAGGCTTCAAACTGAATTGTATCATAAAGAAGCAGCGGATAACAATTTTCTTTTCAAAGTATGCCCCCTATGGCTTTTTGAAAGGTATCCTGTTTGACTAATATTTAAGAGACAAAACAGATTTTTCATTCCATTCCATTTGCATTTTTTGTTTGCCTGGGTTTAAATGTAAATAATTCATATTTTGTATTATTTACTCCATTTTGTGATGTCTACTCATTTTTCAGGGACAAAAGACTTGAGAGACTCTATTGATGGGAACTTCCACTAGGTGGCCCCAGGTTTTTTGTGGGACATTAATGTTCATTAATCGGCCATTAGCTGAAATCGCATGTCACTGAATCCTATTTACAGACAAAGTAATTATAGATTTTACACATGTAAGGGAAACCTTTTACAAAATGCTCATATACTGTAATTGAATTTAAACAATGGTGTCCCCTTCGAGCAGCGTATATAACACCAAGGAATAGCACAGACAAAAGAATACACAGTAGAATACAAACCCCAACATATTGCAAATTGTCATCCTTACACAGAAACAAAAGAGTTGACATGCAATAAAACCATGGATTTGGATTGTCAGGGATGACTCAGATGTTGATAATTTGGAGACAGGCAGTTTTCAGCTTCACTTACATTGCACAGTACAGTATGTTAGAGATTCAACTCATGGGACCAGACATCTGTCCCACACAGTCTATTGGGATACATGTGTTATATGCTGGCTGCAAATCAGGATAAAATAAATGCCATTTTTACTTAAACAGACTTTTTTTAATAACTTCAGTAACCATTCTTTTCTTTCAGACACTGTTTCCTAGGGATCCCATGGGAGAGTAAAGATCCAGATTGGTCCTGATGTAGTTTGCTTGATGCAGCCTCTACAATTGAGGTTATGGTTGCCTTGAGTTTAAACTGTACTTTCAGTTTAAAAATATTGGATATGTGGAGCTAAATATCTGCATGGACATTATTAAGGTTAGAGGGGTTACATGCACTAACATCATCAATTTAGATTTTTCTAATGCCATTATAGGACAAATGTAAACTCACATAGACTAAAAATAAAAATTATGGTTTGCTATAGTAAAATGTCATTAAATAAAAGGTTTTTATTAAAGAAACATGGTTTTCCTAACAATAGGTTGTATAATTTAATATTTTGAAATATTAAATAGGCAAATTAAAGTGAAAGTCAACCCCCAAACTAAAATTAGTTTATAGGCTTATCACCCCCCAAACCTTGACCTTAAAAGGTTTAAACATTTCTGTGAGTCTTGATAGTATACTTACCTACCCTCTTCCCTCAGCTGTCTTCTGCTGCTGCTTTGTGCTGGACCGCCATCTGTGTCAATGATTGGCTGAGACATTGCTTCAGCCAATCACTGACCCCACTGCCGGTCTGGCCCCCTCTGCTGTGCTGTACAGACAGTAGATGGAATGAGGGTTGGTAATATACTTACAAGCATCAAACAAAAATGTAAACCATGGGAGGTCAAGGTTTGGGAGGAGATTAGCCTATATACGAATTTAAGTTTGGGGGTGGGTGGGATGGACATTCTCTTTAATATACTGTTTTTTAATGTGTATGGAGAACCAATTGCAGGTACTTACAAGAATCCCCTCCTCTAAAAGCATCCATTGTTTTAAGGTATTAAACAACCTGCTGTGTTTTACATAATAGAAATATCACAAAATGTAACTTGTAGAGTTTATGTGATTGTGTATAATAGTGTCTTTGTTGATAGTTTGTGTATGCACATGTTTGTGTTTCTGTTTGGGAACTTTACATGTCAAACTTGTGGCCCTTCAAATGTTAAAAACTACAATTCTCTGTAGCCAGGAAATGCGAGAAGGCCACAAGTTTGACATCTCTGTGGTAGAGGAATTGATGGAGGAATGCCAGTTACAGAAACCAATTGCAAGATCTGGAGGAAACATTTTAAAGGGGAACTGTGGTCTTCCATTTTGTATGTGCCTTATGGAGGCAGCCATTGATCACCTGATCATCTGACCGCTGCCTTGGTTTAGGGTTGGAGCATGCTCACTGCTGTCTTTTCTGCTGGGAAATTCTAATTAACATACCAGAAATGCAAAATTAAATTGTAATTTCCCAGAAGTCTCTTTTCCCTTATTTGCATAATGAGCAAGGGAGTTGTGGGGAAAACTCTCGCTAACTCGCTTGACTCCTTGTAAATCTTATTTTTCAAAGCCCAGAATGAATAAAAACTATATGTTTACACATGAATACTAAATATATATATATATATATAGGCAGTGGTATGCAATATATTTGATTGATTTCATAAATATATATATATATATATATATAAAGGAATTTGACCAGAAAAAAAAGAAAATCAGTTTTCTAGTTCATTAATTAAAAAAATGTAAGATATAAAGATTTTTTGATAGGGCCTGCTCTAAAATAACATAAATAGAGAATTATCCAGCAGTAGTGCTGTTTTAATACTTATTATCAAAAAATGAGGATCTAAGGCTCACCAGAGCTGAAGGGAGCTCGTTGAGCCTACCCAGCCAGATATATATATACATATATAGTAGACCAACAGCCAACTGTTGTAGCCTTTATGCCTAAATACAAGACTACAACTTATCAGTATAGCTGCTAAGCCAAACTAAACTGCAGTTTCGATCTCTTGCATTTTATAGTGTCTCCCAAACACACCTTTAAAATCTGATTGGTCTGATTTAAATCTTGAATCTGATTGGATCTTGGGTATTGGACCAATCCTATACCCCATTCCTAGATCTGATTGGTCCAATACCCTCAATCCAATCAGATTCAAGATTTAAATTAGACCAATCAGATTTTAAAGGTGTGTATGGGAGACACTATAAAATGCAAGAGATCTGAATTGCAGTCTAGTGTTGGATTAGCTGCTATACTGATAAGTTGTAGTTAGGCATAAGGGCTACAAAAGATAGCTGTTAGGCTAGTATACACCTGGCTGGGTAGGCTCCATGAGCTACCTTCAGCCCTGGTGAGCCTTAGATCCTCTGTATTTGGTGACAAGTATTAAAACAGCGCTGCTGCCATGTAGTTCTCTATTTATGTTATATTAGAGAAGGACTAAAAAATATTTTTTTCTTAGCATTTTTTTAATTATTGGGCCAAATTTTTTTTTTTCCTCTGCAAATACCTTCTAAAATAGTTCAAATATATACAGGCATATTTTATAAAAGCAATCAAATATAGTGCATACCACTGTCTATATTTATATTTGGTATTCATGTGTAAACATATAGCTTTTATACATTCTGGGCTTTGAAAAATAAGATTTACAAGGAGTCAAGCGAGTTAGGGAGAGTTTTTCCCACAACTCCCTTGCTCATTATGCAAATAAAGGTAAAGAGACTTCTGGGGAATTATAATTTAATTTTGCATTTCTGGTATGTTAATTAGAATTTCCCAGCAGTAAAGGCAGCGGTCAGATGATCAGGTGATCAATGGCTGCCTCCATAAGGCACATACAAAATGGAAGACCACAGTTCCCCTTTAAGTCTCTATTAAATATGAGCTGATAAGCAACAGAGAACTTGCTTCACTGCAATGAATGAGACTAATTGTACAACCATAATTATATTACACAAAATGAAATTATAGTTGTAGGTAATGTTCTTTGGTAATCATATTTTATTATTTGGAGAAATTAGCAGAAATTTACAAATACTTTATCCCCATTTGCTGCAAACTTAAACCAGTGTTATTAATGTGGAATTGTGGTATAACAGTTACATCTCATAAGACTGTTACGCGATTATTTTATGATTGATATTATTATCTAATGTTGAATAAAAAACAATTATTTAAATTATTATAGAACGATTTAATTTAAATGTTGAATTGATCATAATGTTGAGCAAATGTACGGTCAGTTTTAGGGTCTGAAAACTCTCTCTTTTCATTGCATTCTGTCAGATGTCTAACAGCACTGCAGAGATCATTCATCACTTACCTGTGCTAGGAATGTCCGTAATAATAGAAGATTAATTAGGTAGAAGTAGTTGAAGTTCTCCAACTATTGAAATTCAATACCAAAACAACAATCCTGTTTTTCTCAGGATATTTATTGTGAGAAATTAAGTAAAAAGCATTTAATGTAAAAAAAAATTAGAAATTGGGACCTTCCAGTCTGGGTTTAATTTAGCATGATTGGGTATCTTCATGTTCTAGTGGTCACGCTGATTTGTTTATAATGTATGCACAGATAGTATGATATTGTATGGGGCCAAGGAATGTGGATTTATTGTCTTATACTGTATATATACATATATACAGAGAGAGATACCATGGTAAAAAAACTCTGGTACATATGTACTCCCCTTGTGTAGCTTAAAGACTAACGGGGTAATTCAATTAGTTCTTATTGTTTAAAATGGTGCTAATTTTGCCCCAACCAATCAGATGTAAGCTTACAAATGTTACATAATTTCTGATTGGTTGGGGCAAAATTAGCACCATTTAAAACAATAAGAACTTTTATTGAATAACCCTGTAAATATTATAACATAAGATGCGTTTATAAATTTAAGTCATTTGAATTATTACATTAAAGTCACTTTAATCTAAATTAATGACAAACCTAGGTATGAGTAGCCTTGTCAGTGGAAAACAGATGGTTCCCAAGAGAGTGCGATGCTAAATTAATGTTTATAGCAATTACATTCTTTTTAAAGAATTACAAATTCTTCACATCTTATAATTCAGAGGGCAGAACTGTTTGAGGGGAGATCAACTCTTGAAGTGAGTTACAACAAGTATGACTAAATGAAGGCTGACCTTCCTATACAATGCCAGTATTACCAATAATCCTGTGCTTGGAAAAGTACAGTTGGAGAAGGTTAATTAGAGTATGCCCTGTGGTGAATCAATAGTTTAATCCATTAAACCATAATTAATGTGCTTTTCACAACATCAATTTGTAGACATGCTTTTAGAGTGCAATGTTGTAAGGCTTCACATGAAGCTTAAAGGACCAGACACTCAGAGTTTGTCTCTTAACTAACCACATCAAATATTGTCATCACTTAAGATTCCCTTAACTCCTTTGTTGTAAATGCAGGGAAAAAATGGCATAAAACATATTCTCTGTATCTCTCAGGACCCAGATGGGAGCAGAAAGGCACAGGAATGAAAAAGGAAAAGGAACGTTGTATCATAATTAAAGTTATAGACATTTTTGAAGGACATGTATATGCAGTGGATTAATATGGAAAATAAATAGGGTTAAAGAGATAATGCCTATAATACATAGATATTTCTGTCTATAAAGGAATTTTCAAAATATGTGGAGTATAAATGGAAACTGTTTGTACAGTACAAGTTAAAGCTTGGATTCTAGTGTTTAAAGGGATATAGAAAGGGGCCTTAAGCTTGGTACACACGATGAGATATTTTGGTCCGATCGACCAAATTATCGCATCCGAATGCGGCCATGTCTGACTGTCCGTTCATCCGAAGGTGGAAAACCTAGTCCCATCGTGCGGTCCTCTATGGACCGCATGATCGGTCGTGGTAACTGTCGGACATGGGTGCTTTTGCCGCGACCGTCAGTCCTTCCTCCTGGCCGTCCGGTCGAAAGTATCGAACGGTCGGTCAGGAGGAAAAATCGCTAGGCGTGTAGTTGTATTTAGGAATGAATTATGTCGCCGATGTGGCGCCGCGAGCGAGGAGGACGGTCGCGTTTTAATGTGAGGGGGTGGGCAGGGGATGACAAGAGCGGTGGCGGGGGGGACGGGCAAGGCAAGGGGGAAGCGTGGCGAGGGGCGGAAATCTGTAATTGAAGGGTGGGGGAATGGCACCAGGGGAACGAAGGGGCGCCCACCATGGGAACTCGGCGGTGGGCGCATCAAGTGGGTGTGGGCCGGGGGGTTCCTCAGAAGCGTAGGGGGTGGTATGCTGAGGGTGCTGGAGCCAATATAAGACGGAAGGCTCTGGTGATGGGGTGGCGCCGGACTGAAGAAAGAAGAATGCCGCCCAAGGGCTCTTTTAAGAGCCGCACACTGGGGGTACCCCGCCAAAGGCACTTGTCATTGCCCAAGGGCCCTTACAAGGGCCGGGGAGGGGGTCCTGGTTCGCGCTGCGGGACCCCTTAAGCCCAAAAATGCCCTTCTCAGGGCCCCGCTGGAGGGTGCCTCCACCCCTCCCAGCGGGCCCCTTCCCTCCCTGCCAGCGGCGGGGCAGGGGCTTAGAGGGGCTGCTGGGGGGGGGTGCGCAGCAGGTGGTCGTGACCACCTGCTGCGGCCCCTTCCCGGCAGCCCCTCCTAGCTTCTGTTCCGAGATTGCCGCGAGCGGAGAAGGGGTTGGGGGGGCTGCTGGGAAGCGGCGGGGTGGTCGCCGCCGCAGAGGGGTCGAGGGCGGGGTGGGCGTATGCCCCGCCCCCTTAGCAGAGGCATCGGGAAGGGATTTTAAGTCCCTTCGCGGCGATACTGTACTTCGCTGCGAAGGGACTTAAAATTACGCAACACATCGCGGCCGCGATACAAATCGCGGGCAATAGCGCTGGCCATTTTAAATACGGCGATATCGCTATTTTCACGGCCGCGATGTGCGGCGGTAATTTTTTTGCGCCAATAACATTTTTTTATAAATATGCCCCATAGAATTTATATGCTCAGAAAGCTGGTTACAAAGTCACTGGACCAGCAATTGCTGGACATACTTAAACTACGAACACACGTATACTGCAGTCCAATAATGGCAATATGTGCCATAGAGCAACGTTTCTCAGCGCCTTGGAACCTAGCTAGAGCTGCATAGGGCTCAATTTTAGAGCATTGCTGAGATCAATCACAGATCATTTAGTATATTTTTATACATTCATTTATTCTTTACCATACATTAAGCTTGCTAAATCTCCAGCTAAATATGTTCCTATAGTCCAGAAATGTATTAAAACAATGTATCACTGCATTTTTAAAGGGTTTTGTAAAGGTATCTACACTCAAAAAAGTCCCTTCCCTTTTTTCAGTTTAATTGAAAAAATGAGGTAAAGGAGCCATGCCTTACCTCCTTCAATTAAACAGCATGAGACAGGAGTAAAGAGAGAACTTACCCAATGCAGCTCCTCTGCTGTTCCTCTGGCATGTCCCGATACATCCTTCAAATGTGCATGCGCATACACTGCAAGGGAGCATTGGGACCTGTCAGAGGAACAATGGAGGAACGCGATCACGGGTTGACTCTCTCTTCATTTCTGTATCCTGCTAGCTTAATTAAAGGACGGGAGTTAAAAAGTAACTCAATTAAACTGAAAAGAGTGAAGTCACATTTTTGGTGCAGATACCTTTTAAAGGGCATGTCCAACCCACAGCATTGAAATCTATACTTATCTTCCCCACCCCTCCAAATCACTTATGCTTACTTAATTCGGTCACTGGTCTTACCAGTTCTCACCTCCTCTGTAAGTTCATCAGTTTTAAAAAGCTCACACAGCTACAGAGGAGGCATTAAGGTGTCAGCCGTAAGTCATCATCCATGACATTACTGAAAATCTTTCTGTTTTGGTTTATAGTCTTTCCCGTGTATATGTTCCTGGGCTGATTCAGTTGCTCAGTAGAGATCTGAGCATGTTTGACCCACCCAATATCCAAACAGGTGAAATTTAATGTTATGAAATCCCGAAAATGAGCATCCTGGGAAAAGTAGGACCCTTGCAGAACCCGAAATGACAGCTCACTACTGACCACAGCAAGACATAGCAAAATATATTAAATCAAAATTATGAGTATATGTAAAATTCTGTAATATAAATAACTAATTAAAAAAATAATGATGCTGAATGCTGAATTGCACTTTCAGATATAACTGTTTGAATTAATGCCTGATGCATAATAAATGCTATGCTTTATGCATGCCTGATCTCAGTGAGCAAAGGAGGGAACAGGGCTCTATGCACTGTAGATTTTTTTAGTTTGCATTTTTAATAGCTTATAACGTGATGTGACTTTACATCAGAAAAATATGTTTAGGTTGACTTTCTCCTTTAATTTAATTTTGCATGATAGAAGTTAGCAATTGGCACCCAGCACTGCTACCATTTTTACCCAAAAGATAATTATTATATATTTTAATGGAAAATGTAAAATCATTTCTCTAAAATTCTCCTGATTGGAAGGGTGAGATGTTAGTTATGACTTGTGATTTCATTCAGGCTTGTTTAGATTTTAGCTGTAATTCTCTATAAGTACCAAACTTACTGTACAGCGTTGTGTCACCAAGTGGCGCTTTGTAAATAAAGTATACATCAACCTACATACAAACCAGAATAGAGAAAAGTTTTCATTTTAAGAGAATTCAATCCCATTAATCAATTTATCAGATGTTATCCAATTCATTGATTTGTTGAAGAAAAAAATAAATAAAACTGGAACGTCCATTGCCTCGTATTTTAACTGCATTTGCAGTCACCGCTAGAATCTGCCATTTTGCTTCTCTTGGCTGTAAACTTTTAATGACAAATGTGGACCCATATGGTCATAAATCAGCGACGTTACTGTCATTTTATTGTTGTGGAAAGAGAAGTGAATTAGGCATTAATAAACTATGCCCTCATCTTTCATGCTTCGCCTTTTAAGGTATACTAAATCGCAAATAACATAACTTTTCCATTAAAAACGTCTCTGTTTTACAGTAAATATACATTCCACTGAATGTAATGAAATAAGACATATTAGTATTTCAGGTTTTCACTAAACATTGAATTACGAAGCCGGCCTAGACGAGATTTTCACTTGGCACTATGTATATTTATAGGATCTTGAATCATCACTAAAGTCTCACTTCTGTCATGTATAATAATTTTCTCAGTGTACCAGTGTAAGGTTACACATGTGAGGCTAGGATAATACACACAGCAATACAGTCCAAAGGTACACTCCAGCTTAGGCTTAGGCCAGACAAATGGGTAGTGCAATCCTCTTTGCCCTCTACTCCTTAGGGCAAATACTTTCAAGCAGAAGGGAAAAACAGTTTATTAAGCGCAAACAACATATACATAGGTTTCAGGAATGCCATGTCCCTTCATGGCATTCCCGAAATGTCTTGTATATGTTGTTTGCATATGTTGTGTATATGTTGTGTCTTACGTTCACTTACTATCATAAATAGAAAACTGTATAAACTCAGCCAGCATCCCAGCCAATGAAAAATCACCTATTTCCTTAAGGCGTTCATTAACTCTTTAACAAACCTGAGTCTTTCTAATCTTCAGTTTATAGCTTTTACATTCTGTGAAATGATTTGTAAAATCATAGAAGTGTAAGCTAGGTACACGGGGGGGGGGGGGGATGATCGGACCATAATTATCGCATCCGAATGCGGCCATGTCTGACCGTCCGTTCATCCGAAGGTGGAAAACCTCGTCCGATCGTGCGGTCCTCTATGGATCGGTCATGGTAACTGTCGGACGTGGGTGCTTTTGCCGCGACCGACAGTCCTTCCTCCTGGACGATCGGTCGAAAGTATCGAACGGTCGGTCAGGAGGAAAAATCGCTAGGTGTGTACCTAGCTTTACACTTCTATGATTCTACAAATCATTTCACAGAATGTAAAAGCTATACACTGAAGATTAGAAAGACTCAGGTTTGTTAAAGAGTTAATGAACGCCTTAAGGAAATAGCGTGATTTTTCATTGGCTGGGATGCTGGCTGAGTTTATACAGTTTTCTATTTATGATAGTAAGTGAACAGTAAGACACAACATATACACAACATATGCAAACAACATATACATACGACATTTCGGGAATGCCATGAAGGGACATGGCATTCCTGAAACCTATGTATATGTTGTTTGCGCTTAATAAACTGTTTTTCCCTTCTTGCTTGAAAGTATTTGCCCTAAGGAGTAGAGGGCAAAGAGGATTGCACCTACCCATTTGTCTGGCCTAAGCCTAAGCTGGAGTGTACCTTTGGACTGTATTGCTTTGTGTATTATCCTAGCCTCACATGTGTAACCTTACACTGGTACACTGAGAAAATTATTATACATGACAGAAGTGAGACTTTAGTGATGATTCAGAGATCCTATAAATATACATAGTGCCAAGTGAAAATCTCGTCTAGGCCGGCTTCGTAATTCAATGTTTAGTGAAAACCTTGAAATACTAATATGTCTTATTTCATGACATTCAGTGGAATGTATATTTACTGATAAACAGAGACGTTTTTAATGGAAAAAGTTATGTTTATTTGCGATTTAGTATACCTTAAAAGGCGAAGCATGAAAGATGAGGGCATAGTTTATTACATGCCTAATTCACTTCTCTTTCCACAACAATAAAATGACAGTAACGTCGCTGATTTATGACCCATAATGGGTCCACATTTGTCATTAAAAAGTTTACAGCCAAGAGAAGCAAAATGGCAGATTCTAGCGGTGACTGCAAATGCAGTATAAATACGAGGCAAATGGACGTTCCAGTTTTATTTATTTTTTTCTTCAACAAATCAACGAATTGGATAACATCTGATAAATTGATTAATGGGATTGAATTCTCTTAAAAGTGAAAACTTTTCTCTATTCTGGTTTGTATGTAGGTATGTATGTATACTTTATTTACAAAGCGCCACTTGGTGACACAACGCTGTACAGTAAGTTTGGTACTTATAGAAGCATTACAGCTAAAATCTAAACAAGCCTGAATGAAATCCACAAGTCATAACTAACATCTCACCCTTTCCAATCAGGAGAATTTAGAGAAATTATTTATTTAATTTCCATTAAAAATATTATAATAATTATCTTTTGGGTAAAAATGGTAGCAGTGCTGGGTGCCAGATTGCTAACTTCTATCATGCAAAATTAAATTAAAGGAGAAAGTCAACCTAAACATATTTTTCTGATGTAAAGTCACATCAACGTTATAAGCTATTCAAAAATGCAAACTAAAAAAATCTACAGTGCATAGAGCCCTGTTCCCTCCCTTTGCTCACTGAGATCAGGCATGCATAAAGCATAGCATTTATTATGCATCAGGCATTAATTCAAACAGTTATATCTGAAAGTGACAATTCAGCATTCAGCATCATTATTTTTTTAATTAGTTATTTATATTACAGAATTTTACATATACTCATAATTTTGATTTAATATATTTTGCTATGTCTTGCTGTGGTCAGTAGTGAGCTGTCATTTCGGGTTCTGCAAGGGTCCTACATTTTCCCAGGATGCTCATTTCCTCGGGATGTTCATAACATTAAATTTCACCTGTTTGGATATTGGGTGGGTCAAACATGCTCAGATCTCTACTGAGCAACTGAATCAGCCCAGGAACATATACACGGGAAAGACTATAAACCAAAACAAGAAAGATTTTCAGTAATGTCATGGATGATGACTTACGGCTGCACACCTTAATGCCTCCTCTGTAGCTGTGTGAGCTTTCTTAAAACTGAATGAGCTTACAGAGGAGGTGAGAACTGGTAAGACCAGTGACCGAATTAAGTAAGCATAAGTGATTTGGAGGGGTGGGGAAGATAAGTATAGATTTCAATGCTGTGGGTTGGACATGCCCTTTAAAAGGTATCTGCACCCAAAAATGTGACTTCACTCTTTTCAGTTTAATTGAGTTACTTCTTAACTCCCGTCCTTTAATTAAGCTAGCAGGATACAGAAATGAAGAGAGAGTCAACCCGTGATCGTGTTCCTCCATTGTTCCTCTGACAGGTCCCAATGCTCCCTTGCAGTGTATGCGCATGCACATTTGAAGGATGTATCGGGACATGCCAGAGGAACAGCAGAGGAGCTGCATTGGGTAAGTTCTCTCTTTACTCCTGTCTCATGCTAGTTTAATTGAAGGAGGTAAGGCATGGCTCCTTTACCTCATTTTTTCAATTAAACTGAAAAAAGGGAAGGGACTTTTTTGAGTGTAGATACCCTTTACAAAACCCTTTAAAAATGCAAGTGATACACTTGGTTTTTAAACTTTCTGGACTATAGGGAACATATTTAGCTGGAGATTTAGCAAGCTTAATGTATGGTAAAGAATAAATGAATGTATAAAAATATACTTAAATGATCTGTGATTGATCTCAGCAATGCTCTAAAATTGAGCCCTATGCAGCTCTAGCTAGGTTCCAAGGCGCTGAGAAACGTTGCTCTATGGCACATATTGCCATTATTGGACTGCAGTATACGTGTGTTCGTAGTTTAAGTATGTCCAGCAATTGCTGGTCCAGTGACTTTGTAACCAAGCTTTCTGAGCATATAAATTCTATGGGGCATATTTATAAAAAAATGTTATTGGCGCAAAAAAATTACCGCCGCACATCGCGGCCGCGAAAATAGCGATATCGCTGTATTTAAAATGGCCAGCGCTATTGCCGCGATTTGTATCGCGGCCGCGATGTGTTGCAGTAATTTTAAGTCCCTTCGCAGCGAAGTACAGTATCGCCGCGAAGGGACTTAAAATCCCTTCCCGATGCCTCTGCTAAGGGGGCGGGGCATACGCCCACCCCGCCCTCGACCCCCCTCTGCGGCGGCGACCACCCCGCCGCTTCCCAGACCCCCCCCAACCCCTTCTCCGCTCGCGGCAATCTCGAACAGAAGGCTAGGAGGGGCTGCCGAAGGGGCCGCAGCAGGTGGTCGCGACCACCTGCTGCGCACCCCCTCCCCAGCAGCCCCTCTAAGCCCCCTGCCCCGCCGCTGGCAGGGAGGGGAAGGGAAGGGCCCGCTGGGAGGGGTGGAGGCACCCTCCAGCGGGGCCCTGAGAAGGGCATTTTTGGGCTTAAGGGGTCCCGCAGCGCGAACCAGGACCCCCCTCCCCGGCCTTGTAGGGTGCGGCACTGACAAGTGCCTTTGGCAGGGTCACCCCCAGTGTGCGGCTCTTAAAAGAGCCCTTGGGCGGCATCTTCTTTCTTCCAGTCCCGGCGACACCAGCTCCGCTAAGGCTGCCGACCCCTGAGAGGCACCACTGCTGCTGCCAGGAGTACCCCTGGTGGGCGCCGGTGACCTCAACGAGGCCGATGCTGCCGGCGTCTTGATCCAACGCGACGTCTTCGGGCTGGCGACACCAACCCCACTCAGGTCGCTGATGCCAGGCAGACTCACTGCAGCCGCCAGTGAGCCCGCTGGCCAGACGCTTCTTTCTTCTATCTTCAGCCTTCTACTGCGATGGCATCTGAGTTCCGCAGCGGAGTGCACCTCTTTATATAGGTTTGCAGAAAACCCTAATCCATTTCTGATTGGTCAATTTTTTAATGCTTGGTTTACATGCTTTACATTAACCAATCAGATTTCAGAACTTTCCAGAAATCTGAGCGGAACTCAGATGCCATCGCAGTAGATGGCTGAAGATAGAAGAAAGAAGCGGCTGGCAACATCGGCTCCGCTGAGGCCGGCGGTGCCAGCGGGCTCACTGGCGGCCGCCGTGAGTCTGCCTGGCATCGGCGACCTGAGTGGGGTTGGTGTCACCAGCCCAAAGACATCGCCCAAGGGCTCTTTTAAGAGCAGCACACTGGGGGTCCCGGTTCGAGCTGCGGGACCCCCGCCAAAGGCACTTGTAAGTGCCGCAAGGGCCCTTATAAGGGCCGGGGAGGGGGGGTCCCCGTTTGCGCTGCGGGACCCCTTAAGCCCCAAAAGGCCCTTCTCAGGGCCCCGCTGGAGGGTGTCTCCATCACTCCCAGCAGGCCCTTCCCTTCCCCTCCCTGCCAGCGACGGGGCAGGGGGCTTGGAGGGGCTGCTGGGGAGGGGGTGCGCGGCGGGTGGTCGCGACCACCTGCTGCGGCCCCTTCCTGGCAGCCGCTCCTAGCCTCCTGTTCCAAGATTGCCGCGAGCGGGGAGGGGGTTGGGAGGGGCTGCTGGGAAGCAGCGGCGGGTGGTCGCCACCGCGGGGGGTCGAGGGCGGAGTGGGCGTGCCTCCCGGGGCGGGTGCGACCACCCGCCACGGATTGCCTGCCCATCCCTGCCGCAGGGAGGCTAGTATTGGCTGCTTTCGCCACCTTCAAGGTGGCGAAGCAAAACAGCCGATACTAGCAGTGCGAAACAGATACCGCCGCTTTATAAATAGAAGCGGCGGTAACAGGTAAGTATCGGCGTGAAGGGTTAATGCCTCATTAACTTTTCGCGGCCATTTTCGGACATTAATAAATCGCGTTAAACACGATTTATGCGGAAATGTCTGGGAAAACGGCCGCGAAAACTTAACGAAGCTTTATAAATATGCCCCTAAGTCAAAGGAGTGCACCAAACAAAGGATGGGTATGGCAACATGCATAGCAACAAGCTTTCATTTGGAACTTCCTTTCAGCCTTTAGCATCAGGATGAAAGTAAAAGTCTTCTTCTTCTTCTCAGATGGCTTGTGCTCTAAATGATAGGATAAGTCAATACTAAGCTTGCATTTCCCAAAAAGCTCTGTGCTTGATGTGCAATCTTCCAAATATTTAATATACCAGGTTACACTGTGTAAAGACAGACTCTCTCGGCTTCTGCCTCATAATCTGCGAACATCTGCTCAAGTTGTTTTAGAAAGGCAATGACTCCTGTATCATCTTCAAATTCATAAGCAGAAGGCAGGATTTTTTCTGGTATAACAAAATCCCACATATTTTGCTAACAGTTCTAAAATCTCTGGCAATTTCAAATGATTTCTTTTCCAACCAAAACTACTAGGGAGACCATAGTTAATATGATGATTGACAGGTGTCCATTTCTACTTAAATAGAGACTGTTCGCTGAATGCAGATTGTACTCACTGCAACATGCAAGAAAAAAATGTGCGCTTCTGTTTTCTATAACAGGCCTAAATCGCACTGCATGCAATCTGCACCAGAAATAAAGATCGCATTAATTTCGATTTTGGAAAGGAAAACAACAATTGTAGGCAGTGGGACCTGCTGCATTGGAAATTGTAAGCAGTGAGACCTGCTGCATTGGAAATTATAGGCAGTGGGACCTGCTGCATTGGAAATTATAGGCAGTGGGACCTGCTGCATTTGAAATTAAAGCCAGTGGGACCTGCTGCATTGGAAATTGTAGGCAATAGGACCTGCTGCATTGGAAATTATAGGCAGTGGGACCTGCTGCATTGAAAATTATAGGCAATAGGACCTGCTGCATTGGAAATTATAGGCAGTGGGACCTGCTGCATTTGAAATTAAAGCCAGTGGGACCTGCTGCATTGGAAATTGTAGGCAGTGGGACCTGCTGCATTGGAAATTGTAGGCAGTGGGACCTGCTGCATTGGAAATTGTAGGCAGTGGGACCTGCTGCATTGGAAATTATGGGCAGTGGGACCTGCTGCATTGGAAATTATGGGCAGTGGGACCTGCTGCATTGGATATTATAGGCAGTGGGACCTGCTGCATTGGAAATTATAGGCAGTGGGACCCGCTGCATTTACAATTATAGGCAGCGGGACTTGATGCATTGGAAATTATAGGCAGTGGGACCTGCTGCATTGGAAATTATGGGCAGTGGGACCTGCTGCATTGGAAATTATGGGCAGTGGGACCTGACTGAATGGATTATTATAGGCAGTGGGACCTGCTGCATTGGAAATTATAAGCAGTGGGACCTGCTCCATTCGAAATTGTAGGCAGTGGGACCTGCTGCATTGAAAATTGTAGGCAGTGGGACCCGCTGCATTGGAAATTATAGGCAATGGGCCCCGTTGCATTGGAAATTATAGTACTGTGATTTTCCAATGCAGCAGGTCCCACTGCCTATAATTTCCAATGCAGCAGGTCCCACTGCCTATAATTTCCAATGCAGCAGGTCCCACTGCCTTCAATTTCCAACGCAGCAGGTCCCACTGCCTATAATTTCCAATGCAGCAGGTTCCACTGCCTATAATTGTAAATGCAGCGGGTCCCACTGCATTGGAAATTATAGGCAGTGGGACCCGCTGCATTTAAAATTATAGGCAGCGGGACTTGATACATTGGAAATTATAGGCAGCGGGACCTGCTGCATTGGAAATTATAGGCAGTGGGACCTGCTGCGTTGGAAATTGAAGGCAGTGGGACCTGCTGCATTGGAAATTGTAGGCAGTGGGACCTGCTGCAATGGAAATTATAGGCAGTGTGACCTGCTGCGTTGGAAATGGAAGGCAGTGGGACCTGCTGCATTGGAAATTGTAGGTAGTGGGACCTGCTGCATTGGAAATTGTAGGTAGTGGGACCTGCTACATTGGAAATTGTAGGCAGTGGGACCTGCTGCATTGGAAATTGTAGGCAGCGGGACCTGCTGCATTGGAAATTGAAGGCAGTGGGACCTGCTGCATTGAAAATTATAGGCAGTGGGACCTGCTGCATTGGAAATTATAGGCAGTGGGACCTGCTGCATTGGAAATTATAGGCAGTGGGACCTGCTGCATTGGAAATTATAGGCAGTGGGACCTGCTGCATTGGAAATTGTAGGCAGTGGGACCTGCTGCATTGGAAATTGAAGGCAGTGGGACCTGCTGCATTGGAAATTGAAGGCAGTGGGACCTGCTGCCTTGGAAATGTAGCATTGGGACCCTGCCTGCATTGGAAATTGAAGGCAGTGGGACCTGCTGCATTGGAAATTATCGAAATCCACATCGTGATTAGAATGCAAAACATGATCCAAATCCAAGTGTGCAGCTCATCTTATCTTATCATTTAATAGTTAACTAGCATATTAAAATTGTATCTGTTGTATTAATGCTTTAATGTTGGATAGTTTCATTAGCAGCTAATGTTTGATTGCAGTTAGACTGAAAGATTCTATCAGATGGAGCAACTATGAGCTTTGTAATAAATTACACTAATGTTCATATTTTGTAATGTTTTATAGTTTTTATTAGTCTTGTAAGCAGAGAAATATCTGAAATAGGTCACAAGAAACCCCAGAAGAGGGAAAGATAAATTGTAAGACAAGAGAACTACATAGAGCTACGATCGATCCCTCATCTCAGCAGTAGTAGGAGTAATATTTCCTTTATTTCAGTTCTGCATTTTGCAAAGAGGGTCACACACAAGAAAACCGAATGTTCTGTCTGAAACCGTGTGTATCGTTTGGATTTTGGGAAAATACGATCGGAAACTCGAAAATAGTTTCTGATATGGTATGTTCGAGGGTTATCGAATATTTGAGATTATTTTCGAAGGCTACCAAATGTACAAGATTATTTTCAGTAACCCTCAAAAATGCGGTCCGAACCCTCGAAAGTACGTTCCGTTTTCAGATTTTCAGATCTTCAGGTTTTTGGTGGTGTCACACCATTAAACATGGAAAACACATTTTAAGTAACTTCTTTATTCCCTGGAATGTTACTCTATGTTGCCGAGATTGCCAGTTACAGTTTTCTGATACGTAGGAATTATATAATTCATACATACTTGTTTCACGCAGTATCAATGTATTATTTTGGAGCAGTTATGTAAGGACCATTTATGGCAAGAATCCTATAATTTATTAAATCTTCATTTCCAGAGCCATAATGTTTATGTAGCACATTACAACACTAATAAAATGGCACACTAAAAAATGAAACTTTGTTAGAAAACATTGGTAGAGAGTTATCATCTACTTTCAATTTCTTGTTTACCTCCAGATCCTGTATACTTTTATCAATGTTTATTAGCAGATTGTTAGAATGATGTCACCCGCAGTGCAAATTTATATTTCTGGGAACAGAATATATAAACCCATAAAGTAGATCTGCAATATATAGATTATTATCTGAATAGTACACTTCCTGTGGTATCTGGATATTGCTTATTCCTGTGAGACAAATCTTTACTTATTGTGAGCAGCAAAGCTCCTTCAAAGGGGCTTTCATCACCAGCAGCAGAAAAGGCAGCTAGAAAGCTTAGGGAGAGGTGGGCCAAAAGGAGCAAAAAGCCCTCCACTGAGCATAAAAATGGAGAAACACCTTCTTATAACAGAGGGCATCTTGCAGACTCATGCTATATGAATAGCATTGCCCACAAATTCTAAGTAACAAGAAGTAATTTATTACTCCCAGGTTCCCTAGAGTAAAGGGCGGAGATATGCAAAATACTCCTTTATATCTTATGCATGTGTCCAGAACCGCTGGCTTAATAACATTCAATATAGCCTAATATATAGAACCAATCATCTGACCTGCAGACATGTTTTGATCTTGTTAGATCTCATCAGTGCAAGATACAGATTCATGGCTCTATGGGGTAGGACTTGGGCGTACAGCAGAAAATGCAGATAGGAAGCCAGCGGTTCTGGACATAAAGGCGTATTTTGCTATTTGCTATTCATATAAAAACTGCAAGATGCCTTCTGTTATAAGAAGGTGTTTCTCCATCACCAGCAGCCAAAAACCATGGGAAAAATGAATGAAGCATCAATTATTGGTGTGGTTCTAATTTTTTTGCTAATATTATTAATAAAAAAATAGCAAATAAGTTCCTCAATCACCTGTACTTGTAATGTATTACAAGACTCCTTTAAAGGGAAAAATCCATTCCTCAAATGAAAACTTACATCTAGTTAAAGCACCCTTAACTGTAATAGTTTAAAATCTAAAATACGTAAGTCTAACCTGAAATCCTGCACATCCTGTTGCCCCTGTTTCTGCTTCCTGGTTCTTACAGTTAGCAACTGTCAGTTATGGATTTGACATTTGACATCACAACCAATGACTGAATGCTAATCCCCTAGCTGACACTTGAGCATGACCAGGCTTAATCAGTTTTCATGAATTTAGAGGACAAATTAGGAAATATCAACATATTTTAAAGAGGTTATTCATTCTAAAAGATGCTATTATGAGGGTGAAGTTGTCCTTTAAAGCTAATACTAACCTTTCAATTTTTCAGTATCATCTACATTTCCTCCAATGGGTCCTAATGCAAATGAACATACAGTATATCATTAGTATGCATGCCCCATCTTGTTGGCTCTGTAATAAGTTGAAGAGCGATTTTCGCTAAAATAGAAATTGCGGGAACACGAAAATTCCCACGATTTCCGCTGCGCATGCTTCTGCCTGTCCGTTCGTGTTTTGGTAACGCATGCGTTCACCATTTTTGGTGCGTTTACGCATGCGTTTCCATAATGGAAAACAGCAAAATTGCACGTGCAAATGCAAAGCGCACAAAAATCGTGCACACATTCGCATGTGATAACACTTTTGATTGTGTGCACGATTTGGTGCGTTGTAGTGTGGCCTTGGCCTCACTACAGAGCAGGGACTATATAGGGAACTTATATGGTAAGACCAATGTTCTAAACTAGTTTGGGTCAGGGTTATGCTATTGATTTATCTGCAGCAACCAGTCAGACGCTATCTAACTGCAGTAGAACACTGAAAAGTAACTTCTTATTGGTTGCTGCAGTTTAATAGTCCTGTCAAAATTTTAAACTTATAAAACAGAGTCCTAAAGTCTCTAAAGAAAAGTGAGCCACAAAGTCTCTAAAGGACAGTTAAATTGACGGTGTCAACTTACATAAAAATCAGAACGTAGATCCTTTATTTTACAGTTTCCTATATATATTTCTAAAGTATCAAAAAGTTGGAAACCCCACTGCAAACAGTTAACCTATTTTTCTGCACATTTTATCTACAGTGTAATAGCTGTTAAATGGAAAGTCTTTCCACAATGGTTTTAAGCCTATAATTTTACTCAGCTGAACAAACTGGAAAACAGGTCAGTGTCAGTTCTGAGGAGGAAAAAAATCACAAGAACCAAACCATCCCTTTTATGGACAGATATTGGGTAGATATAAACACAGCTGAGTGGGAACTGTCATATAAAGAACATTTACATTATTCAGAGTACAGATGATGAAACAAGATGAGAATCTGAAACAAGTATCAAATGTAGCAGCATTTTATATTTAGAAACAAACAATTTACAATCAATCATCATATCACTTTATAAGAAATATAGCAAACCACATAACTAGTAGAGATGGCCGGTTCGCGGACCCGAACCCGGATCCGCCGCAGATTTCTCCCGTCCGCGAACGGCGGATTATTCCGGACTTTCCGGACTTCTGAACTTCCGAACTGCGGATTTTTTTTTTTTTTACGAAAATTTTCGAAAATACGAGTATCTCCGTAATTACGAGATCTACGATACTTGCGGGATACGGAAAAACCGAAGATCCTCGTAATTACGAGGATTCGCTTAATTACGAGGATCCCGTAATTACGAGTATTCTCGTATTACGAGAATACGTAAAAACAGTATTCTGTAAATTTTCAAGACGGAGCAAGCCACATGTCCAAATTAGCCAATGGCAGCTATCATAGTTACAGAAAGCCTTGTTTTTTTACGGAAATCTTCGTTTTACGGGAATCCTCGTATTTTCGAAAAATACCGTTTTTTTAAAGTCACGCTAGCGGACTGTCTTTTTAGGTATTGTGGCATTTATACGTGCTTCTAAGGCCATTACCCAGGTCCCTGAGTGGTTAAGTGTACGTTACCAGGCTATTTAGACCACTTTTAATGCGGATTCTGCCGAACTTTCATTTTAATACGTTTTAACGGGTCCCTCGCGGATTTTCGAATTTTCGATTTTTTCGAAAATCCGCGGATCCTCGTGCGGACCGGATTTTTCGAAGTTCGGGACATCTCTAATAACTAGATGTGGGTAATTATCTGAAATATAAATATATATTTATAAAATTTAAAATTATGAAGGCATAAATATTAGGAATATTATTGTTATGATAAATTCCAGCAGAAATCACCTTCACCCCATATACACAATAAGTCTATTAAACTCTACATTGAAGAACTTAAAGCTGCACCAGTTTTTTAATTTTCCGGGTCATACATAGAGAGGCGAAGTTCAGTCCATTTTCAAACTTCCGATTTTCAGTAAAAGTTTGAAAATTAACCCATTTAAGTCAATAGGGTGAAATAGTTTGAAAAGTTTGGATTAAATACAATTAAAATAGCAATAGTAACTTACTGTAAATGGCTTTGGGACCTAGGAAATGGTCTGGGGAACATGTCCATATCACCAAAACTTGTTTTGACACTAACTTTCCCTTCAATCGGGCAATTGTCGAGTTTCTGCATGCTACATTCGAGGGTTAAGACCAATTTGAGGGTTACCGAAGGATACATTGGAAGGTTACCAAACCATACATTTGAAGGTTACCGAAATCGAAAGCTACATTCGAGGGTTACCGAATCAAGTGCTACATTCGAGCGTTATCTATATCAAAGGATACATTCAAGGGTTTCCGATTCGAGAATTCCTGAATAAGTCCATGAGTTCGAAAAAACAGAACTAGTTCATAGTTCGGGAATTTTGAAAGAGTTAGATGAGTTTGTCGGAACTCTTAAAGTTCGGGTCAAACTCACGTTTGAGTTTAGCCCATCTCTAGTCAGACATAAATACCAATAAAGCAATCCTGCAGTCTACTTGAAAGTCAGAGATGAATCTCGCAGTTTTCCTATAAGGAATTCTCCATCCCTTATCCATCAGTAGAGATGTCGAACTTCGCAAAATCCGGTCTGCTCGAGGATCCGCGAATTTTCGAAAATTAAAATGAGAAAAATACGAAAAAATTTTCTCATATTTTTCTCGTATTTTCGAAAATTTTCGAAAATACGAGAAAAATACGAGAAAATTTTTTCGAAAATACAAGAAAACTAGTATTTTCGAAAATATGTATTTTCGAAAATACAAGTAACCCCCGTAATTTCGAAAATTTTAGAAAATATGAAAAATCGGAAGGCGGAAAATCCGGAAAAATCCGCCGTTCGCGAACAGGATAAATCCGCGGTGGATCCGGGTTCGGATCCGCGAACCGGCCATCCCTACTAAACAGCTATCACCTTTATACAAAAAGTTAATTCATCAAGAATCTTCTCCCAAAGCATCTATTACATATGTTCGGATTACCCATTGAAAGTAACCATTGGGACAGGGCTACAACAAGGTTTATTTCACAGTTCTGTGTTTTTCACTTGTCGAATGAGGTACAAATACAACATACAAATAAGGATTACGGAATATTACTTTATTTTATCGTCCTACAATGCAAATCATGTCATTTAACAGTTCACAGGAGAAATCCAAAATGCAGCATCTGGCTACGAATCAAGGATTTATATCTATTTAAAAATTCTCTGCTGTTCAGCTGTTGGTTTGTCTGTTTTCAGATTTTGCACATTGCCTTAATAGCTAATGAACTTCATACTGTATATTTACTATTTTTCATTTATGGTTACCATGACATGGTTGGATGGCTTTTTATTTGTATAAAATCCCTATGTTTTACTACGTATAATATAACAAACACAGATATTGTATAGTAGATAACGCACAAAACTCCAAGGTGACTTTCAATTAGAGATGGACTAGAACTCAAACTCAAACCCAAGTTCGAGTTGAACTTAAAAAGTCTGAACGTACTCGAACTTCTCAAACTATCCCGGACTTCTCGGATTTTCTGGACTCGCAGCTGTTTTTTTTCGATAATTATAGAAAATTCCATAATTCTCGAATTTACGGACGTACGCTAACCCTCAAATGTATCGTTCACTTTCGGTAACCCTCAAATGGATTGTTCACTTTTGGTAACCCTCGAATGTACCGATCGTTTTCGCTAACCCTCTAATGTATCGTTCGCTAACCCTCAAAAGTATCGTTCCTTTTCGATAACCCTCAAATGTATCGTTCACTTTCGGTAACCCTCGCCCTTAAAAGTATCGTTCGGTAACCCTTGAATTTATGGCTCTATTTTCGCTAACCCTCAAAAGTATCGTTCGGTAACCCTCGAATTGGCCGTAACCCTGGAATGTATCTTGCGCAGAACCCGACAATTGGCCGCTCGTGTTTAAGAAGTGTTTTAACAAGTTTTGGTGATAGTGACATGTTCCCCAGACCATTTCCTAGGTGCCAAAGCCATTTACAGTAAGTTACCATTATTAGTTTAGCTGTTAATCATCCAGACTTTTTGAACTATCACACCCCATTGACTTTAAAGGGACCGAATTCGAACTTTTGAACTTTCGAACTTTTGCTGAAGTTTGAAAGTTTGAAAATGGACAGAACTTATAAAGATCAGCCATCTCTACTTCCAATATCCTCAAACTTTTTTGTAGTGGGTGCATTATCCTATATATTAACTGAGAGGTGCAAATATGCATGGATCATGGATGCATAAGCTCAAGTGCCGCGTCATCAACCCTTCTCCCACTGTGCACATGCCACTGCCATTGGTGAAGCTGACCCCTACTTGCACACGTGTGAGAGACCCCAATGCTGTTTCCAGGAGGGGGGCAGAGAGAGGAAGAGAGAGAGAGTGAGACAGGAGGAAGAGAAAGTTAAGGGAGAAAGAGAGAGAGAAAGAGATAGGGGAAGAGAGGAGGAGGAGAGAGTTAAAGGAGGGAGAGAGAGAGAGAAAGGGGGGAGTAAGAAGGGAAAAAGAAGGAAGAGGGGAGAGAGAGAGAGAGAGAGAGAGAGAAGGTAAAAAGAGAGAAAGAGGGGGAGAGGTCTTTAAATGCAGGGTTGAATGATTCTTTAAAGAATCGGGGGTTTGCTAGTCTATTTTAATGCACCCCCTCATTTAAGTATATCCCTGGTTCATTCAGTCACTCAATAACAACTGCCCCCCTAGCATACACTTACTCCCAGCCCCCCCTTACTTCTCCCACATCCCCCTCACTTCCCCCACCTCCGTTTTCATCCACCTTTAGGCTCACCATCTTTTGCATTGCTTCCCACTTCGTTCTGTGTCTGCCACACCACTGTTGCTGAAATGGTTCCTCCTTTTCCTTTGACATCCTGCACAGAGCTAATCAATCACGCAAGTGATTTGGAATTTCACTCATGCAATTGAGCAGGCTCTGTGCCGGATGTCAAAGGAAGAGGAGGAGCCATGCCAGCAACAGCGGTGCGGCAGATGCAGAACAGAGTGGGAGGCAACGCAATAGATGGTGAGCCTAAACGCGGATGAACACAGAGGTTGGGGAAGTGAACCAGGGGTAGAAGAGAGGGGAACTCACTTCCAGAATGTTATAGTGCGCTGATAATAAGGTTATTATTTAAAGATGGACTCCATTGGAGTCCAATGAAGGGGTGGATTATATTGCTTTCATTTCTTACATTACAAGGACAGTAAATGCACAGATAAGGCATATCAGCTACTTAATCTCTATAGAAAAATTTCCCATGCACATCTAAAAGCAAGGGTGCAGACCCTGCTCTTGTTGAATAAAGACATACGTCCATCAAGTTCAACCTATTCACCCTCCTTTTTTTTAACCCTACCTAACAGTTGATCCAGAGGAAGGCAAAACAAAACAGCTAAAAAGCTAAAGCTTTTTTTTAAAGCTATTTAGTGAACTTGCCATTACCACATCTGCTGGAAGACAGTTCCACAGTTTCACCGTTTTCACTGTAAAGAAACCTTTCCTAACCTGAAGATGAAACTTCTTTTGTTCCAACCTTAAAGGATGTCCACGAGTCCTCTGATAAGACCTATTAGTGAACAATGCACCAGAGAGTTCATTGTATGGCCCATTAATATATTGCGTTTTAACAAGTTGAGTTAAGAAATTGCTATTCCTGCCTTTTCCTTGTAATCTAATATAGAAGCACTTTCCCAATAAAGTTTGATAGCACAAACACAATTAGAGATATTTACCAATGCCAGCATGCTGCTACCACTAGGTGTTAAAGTCACGCTAACCGATTTTTGATTGGTTAGCATGACTTCAAACCCTTGCTTGCAGGAGTCTCATGAGTTTTGCAAGTAAAAAATCGAAACTCTTTAAAGGCTAAACTAATTCAAACATAAGGTCCCCTATTTAAAAAATGCAATGCAAACGCAAAAGTACTTTCCGATCTGTTAATTTACCCTATTGAATGGAAAGAAATATTAAAACCTAAAAGAAACTAATGCAAATTATAAACATAGACAAATTGTAAACATGGCATGTTATATATATTTACATACATTCATTATCTTAGAAGCTATAGTAAATATGTGAAGTGTCACTTATAAATAAATAAATCTGATGCTGTTAATAACTTTTCTAAAAGGTATGTGTCTTGATGTTAGAAGATAAGGGTTTTATATGGATTAATGATAAGTTGTGAGTGCTTTAGGATGTGCAAAATTGTGCCTTGAACATTTTAGAGACATGATCTAAAGTCTTTGATTATCTGAAGACCCTAGATATGATTTTTCATTAACTAATCACAGTCTAATCTTACAGCTACCACATCCTCAAGAGTAATTTCTAGATAATAAATGCAATTGTGATCAGTTGATGCCGTACTGTGAGAGGCCCTCCATTATAGAAGTAAATTATGATGAACATCAGTAGGGTACTTCAAGATGAGTCAGCCCTTGCAAATCCTTTCAGACAAAGAATATATGATATGAGCACCATCATAGCAAGATGCTTAATCAGCTTTGTTTCATTTCAATTCTAAAAATCATTGGGGAATGTTACCAAAATACAGACCTTGGGAATATCATGCTATCAGTTGTTTATGGAGATTTTAGATGAATGTTTCTACAATAAATTGTTTGACCAAGTAATTCTGTGAGGAGTGGAAGCTTCTTTCCTTACTGGTTCTGGTCCCAAAATAGCTGCACCCATGTTGTGGATTGTGGTGCTGGTGCAATGTGGTAATCATGTACATTTGTGACATCATCACAGCATACCTGCCATGGGAACTCTTTAAAAAGTTGCCAGAGACTCTGCCTGTTTATAGGTAACTGCTTCCTGGATGCTCGATTTTCTTGCCTTATTTTTCCAGACTTACTGGATCTCAACCCTGCCTATCTGACTTCTTGCCATCTGCCCTGATTTTCTGCTTTTATTTCAGATAATCGCTGCCTGCACTGACCTAATGCCTGGACTTAGTTTATGATGATTTGCTGCCTACCCTGACCTTTAGACTTTGAGCTTCTCTTTCCCTTTTTGACTGTACCGGTCCTTACAGAGTCCAAGCTGCAATGTAAACAATGCAGTGGTTAGGTGTCCACATATAAAGCCAGTATATTTGTTTCCATATACACAGCCAGACTGACACTTCTCTTATACAGGAAAAACTATGGGTACCAAGTTAATAGTACCACACTATAAAAAATAATCCAGCAACCTTCATATTTGAAACTGTAAACAGTGAGTCAACCTGTGAACATCTAATCATTTCAAGACTGCTGCTATCTGGCTTTAAAGGTCTTTGTTCAAGGTGTTCAAGGTCAGTAAAGTTACTTTAAGGGGATATCTGTTGTATTCAATTAGATCAACTGGACTTGAAATGTAGTTCTTGAAGACGTTTCGCTAGTCATCCGACTGGTTTTCTCAATTCAGAATGACTTGTACAAGAATGTGGCAATTATGTACCCTGGAAAATCCCAATTAGCATATCACAGCCAGGTGTTAAGAGTGTGATTGATAGGGCTAAGAGGTGTTATAGGAAAGTAAGGTGTTAAAACAGCATTGTACATGGCAGACAGATGGTGTCGAACCCCCACCTCTATTTAGGCTTGGTTCTTATTTCACATAAATGGCCTCCTTGACACCTCTCTTGAACCAGTCACGTTCCTTCGCCAGTATGTTAACATTACAATCTTCAAAGGTATGTCCTTTATCCTTAAGATGGTTCAAGAGAGGTGTAACACACAGTCCCGAGCGTTCTCACATAGGAGAACGCTCGGGACTGTGTGTTTGCAGATCTTTGAAAGATGGCAGACAGGATCTTGCAAATCCTGTCTGTCATCTTTCAGAAATCTGTACAGTGTGTACCTAGCTTTAGGTCTTTGGGTCCATATAAATCTGTCCTTAATGAACTTAATCTATGTTACAATCTATGTTACAAGAGGACAGGAAGAATCCACTATAAGGATCAGAAAGCCTTGTCACTTCAAGGTCAAAGCACTTCTAGACAATGTGTCTGATAGTGATACTCAATAAACAAAAAAGAAATTACAACAATCTAAATAGGTCTCTTAAAGAATGTGTTCCCTGTAAATTCAACTTAAGGGTACTATATAGCTTTTAGGCTTTAAGCTAGGTACACACAGTACAGATTTCTGAAAGATGACAGACAGGATCTGCAAGATCCTGTCTGCCATTTTCAAAGATCTGCATACACACAGTCCCGAGCGTTCTCCCTGACTTCATAAGAGAACGCTCGGGACTGTGTGTTTCCATCGGCCGCGCCTAGACTCATCTATAGGGAGTCTCGCGGGCGATGGAAATTTTCGGACTTTCCCAACGAGCGTCGTCCGACCCATCATTCGGCGGCCGCGCGCTCGTTCGGGAACCGAGGGAACACATAACGATAAAGCCCCAATACCGTCGGATCCGACGGTATCGGGGCTTTATCGTTAATGTGTGTACCCAGCTTTAAATGTAAAGTGGTGTTTTTTTTTTATTCTTCTAGCACCCTCCCATACCCTACTTTTACTACTGGAAAGTTTCTGTCTTCCTCCTCCTGTCATCGCGCGTTTTAAGCTGTACCCACAAATATATATCAGATATTTAAAATATATATTCCCCTGGGAAACTTGTTTATTGCAAGGGTCCATGGGATAGAGAAAGTCAGAACTAAATCAAGGGGTGGCAATATATTAGATCTAACAATGGGATCTGGGTTAGACTCAGACCCGGATCCGATACGGAACCCCTCAGTTCCAAAATCCAAATGTTCTGTCCAAAACCGGATGGATCATGATTTTTATCGAACGTATAAGCTATTTTCAAAAATTCTCGAAAATAGCATTGAATGTTTGATAATATTCGGTTGGAAACTCAAAAATAGTTTCCAATCGTATTTTCGAGGATTATCGAAAATAGCTTGAACATTTGAAAATGCACTCCATGATCGCGAGTTTAAATTCTGTTTTCAGATTTTCGGATCTTCAGCATTTTCCCGAGACCCAAAAGCACGAAAACGGTATCAAACCCGGCAGTTTCGCCATCTCTACTCAAAAATATTTTTATAATCAACAAATCTCTCCAAGAATACAAGAATTATAGAGAGATATTCCATTTCTGATTTAAGCCCTTTTTGACCGGTGTCTAATTCTAGAATCCAAAAAGCTTCCCACTTATTGATTAGATCTAATAAGAGATGGCGAAACTGCCGGGTTTGATACCGTTTTCGTGTTTGGGTCTCGGGAAAATGCTGAAGATCCGAAAATCTGAAAACAGAATTTAAACTCGCGACATGGAGTGCATTTTCAAATGTTCAAGCTATTTTCGATAATCCTCGAAAATACGATTGGAAACTATTTTTGAGTTTCCAACCGAATATTATCAAACATTCAATGCTATTTTCGAGAATTTTTGAAAATAGCTTATACGTTCGATAAAAATCATGATCCATCGGTTTTGGACAGAACATTTGGATTTTGGAACTGAGGGGTTCCGTATCGGATCCGGGTCTGAGTTAACCCAGATCCCATTGTTAGATCTAATATATTGCCACCCCTTGATTTAGTTCTGACTTTCTCTATCCCATGGACCCTTGCAATAAACAAGTTTCCCAGGGGAATATATATTTAAATATTGATATATATTTGTGGGTACAGCTTAAAACGCGCGATGACAGGAGGAGGAAGACAGAAACTTTCCAGTAGTAAAAGTAGGGTATGGGAGGGTGCTAGAAGAATAAAAAAAAAACACCACTTTACATTTAAAGCTGGGTACACACATTATACAAGAGTCGACATCATCGGCTACGTAGGGAGGTCGTGACTGTCAGCCGTCGAACGAGCGCGCGGCCGCCGAATGATCAGGTCGGCCGAACGCTCGTGGGAAGTCGAAAATTTCCATCGCCCCGCTAGACTCCTATAGATGAGTCTAGCCGGCCGATGGAAACACACAGTCCCGAGCGTTCTCCTATGAAGTTCAGGGAGAACGCTCGGGACTGTGTGTATGCAGATCTTGAAAGATGGCAGACAGGATCTTGCAGATCCTGTCTGCATCTTTCAGAAATCTGTACTGTGTGTACCAGCTTAAAGCCTAAAAGCTATCTAGTACCCTTAAGTTGAATTTACAGGGAACACATTCTTTAAGAGACCTATTTAGATTGTTGTAATTTCTTTTGTTTATTGAGTATCATATCAGACACATTGTCTAGAAGTGCTTTGACCTTGAAGTGACAAGGCTTTCTGATCCTTATAGTGGATTCTTCCTGTCCTCTGTAACATAGATTGTAACATAGATTAAGTTCATTAAGGACGGATTTAATGGACCCAAAGACCTAAAGCTAGGTACACACTGTACAGATTTCTGAAAGATGACAGACAGGATCTGCAAGATCCGTCTGCCATCTTTCAAAGATCTGCAAACACACAGTCCCGAGCGTTCTACTATGTGAGAACGCTCGGGACTGTGTGTTACACTCTTTGAACCATCTTAAGGATAAAGGAATACCTTGAAGATTGTAATGTTAACATACTGGCGAAGGAACGTGACTGGTTCAAGAGAGGTGTCAAGGAGGCCATTTATGTGAAAATAAAGAAACCAAGCCTAAATAGAGGTGGGGGGTTCGACAATCTGTCTGCCATGTACAATGCTGTTTTAACACCTTACTTCCTATAACACCTCTTAGCCACTATCTAATCACACTCTTAACACCGGCTGTGATATGCTAATTGGGATTTTCCAGGGTACATAATTGCCACAGATCTTGTACAAGTCATTCTGAATTGAGGAAACCAGTCGGAGACTAGCGAAACGTCTTCAAGAAATACATTTCAAGTCCAGTTGATCTAATTGAATACAACAGATATCCCCTTAAAGTAACTTTACTGACCTGAACACCTTGAACAAAGACCTTTAAAGCCAGATAGCGAGCAGTCTTGAAATGATTAGATGTTCACAGGTTGACTCACTTAGCATTCACTGTTTACAGTTTCAAATATGAAGGTTGCTGGATTATTTTTATAGTGTGGTACTATTAACTTGGTACCCATAGTTTTCCTGTAAAGAGAAGTGTCAGTTGGCTGTGGTATATGGAAACAAATATACGGCTTTATATGTGGACACCTAACCACTGCATTGTGTTACATTGCAGCTTGGATCTGTAAGGACCGGTACAGTCAAAAAGGGAAAGAGAAGCTCAAAGTCTAAAGGTCAGGGTAGGCAGCAAATCATCATAAACTAAGTCCAGGCATTAGGTCAGTGCAGGCAGCGATTATCTGAAATAAAAGCAGAAAATCAGGGCAGATGGCAAGAAGTCAGATAGGCAGGGTTGAGATCCAGTAAGTCTGGAAAATAAGGCAAGAAAATCGAGCATCCAGGAAGCAGTTACCTATAAACAGGCAGAGTCTCTGGCAACTTTTTAAAGAGTTCCCATGGCAGGTATGCTGTGATGATGTCACAAATGTACATGATTACCACATTGCCCAGCACCACAATCACAACATGGGTGCAGCTATTTTGGGACCAGAACCAGTAAGGAAAGAAGCTTCCACTCCTCACAGAATATACTTGGTAACAAGTTATTGTAGAAACATTCACTAAAAAGCTCATAAACAACTGATAGCATGATATTCCCAAGGTCTGTATTTTGGTAACATTCCCCAATGATTTTTAGAATGAAATGAAACAAAGCTGATTAAGCATCTTGCTATGATGGTGCTCATATCATATATTCTTTGTCTGAAAGGATTTGCAAGGGCTGACTCATCTTGAAGTACCCTACTGATGTTCATCATAATTTACTTCTATAAGGAGGGCCTCTCACAGTACGGCATCACATGATCACAATTGCATTTTATATCTAGAAATTACTCTTGAGGATGTGGTAGCTGTAAGATTAGACTGTGATTAGTTAATGAAAATAAATACTAGGTCTTCAGATAATCAAAGACTTTAGATCATGTCTCTAAAATGTTCAAGCACCAATTTTGCACATCCTAAAGCACTCACAACTTATCATATCCATATAAAACCCTTATCTTCTAACATCAAGACACATACCTTTTAGAAAAGTTATTAACAGCATAGATTTATATTATAAGTGACACTTCACAATTTACTAAGCTTCTAAGATAATGATATGTATAATATTATACATGCCATGTTTACAAGCTTATGTTTATAATTTGCATTAGTTTCTTTATGGTTTTAATATTTCTTTCCATTCAATAGGTGGTAAATTAACAGATCGGAAAGTACTTTTGCGTTTGCATTGCATTTTTTAATAGGGGACCTTATGTTTGAATTAGTTTAGCCTTTAAAGAGTTTCGATTTTTACTTGCAAAACTCATGAGACTCCTGCAAGCAAGGGTTGAAGTCATGCTAACCAATCAAAAATCGGTTAGCGTGACTTTAACACCTAGTGGTAGCAGCATGCTGGCATTGGTAATATCTTAATTGTGTGTGCTATCAAACTTTATTGGGAAAGTGCTTCTATATTAGATTACAAGGAAAAGGCAGGAATAGCAATTTCTTAACTCAACTTGTTAAAACGCAATATATTAATGGGCCATACAATGAACTCTCTGGTGCATTGTTCACTAATAGGTCTTATCAGAGGACTCGTGGACATCCTTTAAGGTTGGAACAAAGAAGTTTCATCTTCAGGTTAGGAAAGGTTTCTTTACAGTGAAACGGTGAAACTGTGGAACTGTCTTCCAGCAGATGTGGTAATGGCAAGTTCAATAAATAGCTTTAAAAAAAAGCTTTAGCTTTTTAGCTGTTTTGTTTTGCCTTCCTCTGGATCAAATGTTAGTAGGGTTAAAAAAAGGAGGGTGAATAGGTTGAACTTGATGGACGTATGTCTTTATTCAACAAGAGCAGGGTCTGCACCCTTGCTTTTAGATGTGCATGGAAATTTTCTATAGAGATTAGTAGCTGATATGCCTTATCTGTGCATTTATGTCCTTGTAATGTAAGAAATGAAAGCAATATAATCCACCCCTTCATTGGACTCCAATGGAGTCCATCTTAAATAATAAACTTATATCAGCGCACTATAACATTCTGGAAGTGATCCCCTCTCTTACCCCTGGTTCACTTCCCAACCTGTTTCACCGTTAGGCTCACCATCTATTGCGTTGCCCCACTCTGTTCTCTGCCGCACCGCTGGGCATGGCTCCTCCTCCTTTGACATCCGCACAGAGCCTGCTCAATTGCATGAGTGAAATTCCAAATCACTTGCGTGATTGATTAGCTCTGTGCAGGTGTCAAAGGAAAGGAGGAACCATTTCAGCAACAGTGGTGGGGCAGACACAGAACGAAGTGGGAAGCAATGCAAAAGATGGTGAGCCTAAAGGTGGTAGAAAACGGAGGTGGGGGAAGTGAGGGGGATGTGGGAGGAAGTGAAGGGGGGGCTGGGAGTAGTGTATGGAGGGGGGCAGTGTTATTGAGTGACTGAAGAACCAGGGATATACTTAAATGAGGGGGTGCATAAAATAGACAGCAAACCCCGATTCTTTAAAGAATCATTCAACCCTGCATTTAAAGACCTCTCCCCTCTTTCTCTCTTATTTTCCCCTCTCTCCTCCCCCTCTTCTTCTTTTTCCTTCTATCCTTCTCTCTTTCTCCCCTCCCTTTTAACTCTTCCCCTCTCCTCTTTCCCTCACCTCCTTTCTCTCTCTCCTTTGTTCCCCCTTAACTTTCTCTTCCTCCTCGTCTCACTTCTCCCTCTTCCTCTCTCTCCTGCCCCCTCCTGACAAACAGCATTGGGGTCTCTCACACAGTGGGCAAGTAGGGGCAGCTTCACAATGGCAGTGGCATGCACAGTAGTGGAGAAGGGTTGATGACGCGGCACTTGAGCTTATGCATCCATGATCATGCATATTTGCACCTCTCAGTTAATATATAGGATAATGCACCCACTACAAAAAAGTTTGAGGATTGGAAGTAGAGATGGCTGATCTTTTAAGTTCTGTCCATTTCAAACTTTCAAACTTCAGCAAAAGTTCGAAAGTTCAAAAGTCGAATTCGGCCCTTTAAAGTCAATGGGGTGTGGATAGTTCAAAAAGTCGGATGATTAACAGCTAAACTAATAATGGTAACTACTGTAAATGGCTTGGCACCTAGGAAATGGTCTGGGGAACATGTCACTATCACCAAAACTTGTTAAAACACTTCTTAAACACGAGCGGCCAATTGTCGGGTTCTGCGCAAGATACATTCCAGGGTTACGGCCAATTCGAGGGTTACCGAACGATACTTTTGAGGGTTAGCGAAAATAGAGCCATAAATTCAAGGGTTACCGAACGATACTTTTGAGGGTTAGCGAAAATAGAGCCATAAATTCGAGGGTTACTGAAATCGAACAATACTTTCGCTGATTATCGAAAACGAACGATACTTTCGAGGGTTAGCGAACAATACATTAGAGGGATAGCAAAAACAATCCGTACATTCGAGGGTTACCGAAAGTGAACGATACATTTGAGGGTTATCGAAAAGGAACGATACTTTTGAGGGTTAGCGAACGATACATTAGAGGGTTAGCGAAAACGATCGGTACATTAGAGGTTACCAAAAGTGAACAATCCATTTGAGGGTTACCGAAAGTGAACGATACATTTGAGGGTTAGCGTACGTCCGTAAATTCGAGAATTATGGAATTTTCATAATTATCGAAAAAAAAACAGCTGCGAGTCCAGAAAATCCGAGAAGTTCGGGATAGTTTGAGAAGTTCGAGTACGTTCAGATTTTTAAGTTCAACTCGAAATTGGGTTTGAGTTTGAGTTTGTAGTCCATCTCTAATTGAAAGTCACCTTGGAGTTTTGTGCGTTATCTACTATACAATATCTGTGTTGTTATATTATACGTAGTAAAACATAGGGATTTATACAAATAAAAAGCCTCCAACCATGTCATGGGAACCATAAATGAAAAATAGTAAATATACAGTATGAAGTTCATTAGCTATTAAGGCAATGTGCAAAATCTGAAAACAGACAAACCAACAGCTGAACAGCAGAGAATTTTTAAATAGATATAAAATCCTTGATTCGTAGCCAGATGTGCATTTTGGTTTTCCTGTGAACTGTTAAATGACATGATTTGCATTGTAGGACGATAAAATAAGTAATATTCCGTAATCCTTAGTATGTTGTATTTGTACCTCATTCGACAAGTGAAAAACACAGAACTGTGAAATAAAACCTTGTTGTAGCCCTGTCCCAATGGTTACTTTCAATGGGTAATCGAACATTGTAATAGATGCTTTGGGAGAAGATTCTTGATGAATTAACTTTTTGTATAAAGTGTGAAGCTACTTAGTAGGGATGGCCGGTTCGCGGATCCGAAACCGGATCCGCCTCGGATTTATCCTGTTCGTGAACGGCGGATTTTTCCGGATTTCTGCCTTCCGATATTTACGGGGGTTACTTGTATTTTCGAAAATACATATTTTCGAAAATACTAGTTTTCTTGTATTTTCGAAAAATTTTTCTCGTATTTTTCTTGTATTTTCGAAAATTTTCGAAAATACGAAAAATCTGTATTTTTCTCATTTTAATTTTTTCGAAAATTCGCGGATCCTCGAGCAGACTGGATTTTGCGAAGTTCAGACATCTCTACTGTTTAGCAGATGGATAAGGGATGGAGAATTCCTTATAGGAAACTGCTAGATTCATCTCTGACTTCAAGTAGACTGCAGGATTGCTTTATTGTTATTTATGTCTGACTAGAGATGGGCTAAACTCAAACGTGAGTTTGACCCGAACTTTAAGAGTTCGACAACTCATCTAACTCTTTCAAAATTCCCGAACTATGAACTAGTTCTGTTTTTTCGAACTCATGGACTTATTCAGGAATTCTCGAATCGGAAACCCTTGAATGTATCCTTTGATATAGATAACGCTAATGTAGCACTTGATTCGGTAACCGAATGTAGCTTTCGATTTCGGTAGCCTTCAAATGTATGGTTTGGTAACCTTCCAATGTATCCTTCGGTAACCCTCGAATTGGTTAACCCTCGAATTTAGCATGCAGAAACTCGACAATTGCCCGATTGAAGGGAAAGTTAGTGTCAAAACAAGTTTTGGTGATATGGACATGTTCCCCAGACCATTTCCTAGGTCCCAAAGCCATTTACAGTAAGTTACTATTGCTATTTTAATTGTATTAATCCAAACTTTTCAAACTATTTCACCCTATTGACTTAAATGGGTTAATTTTCAAACTTTTACTGAAAATCGGAAGTTTGAAAATGGACTGAACTTCGCCTCTCTATGTATGACCCGGAAAATTAAAAAAAACTGGGTGCAGCTTTAAGTTCTTCAATGGAGAGTTTAATAGACTTATTGTGTATATGGGGTGAAGGTGATTTCTGCTGGAATTTATCATAACAATAATATTCCTAATATTTATGCCTTATAATTTTAAATTTTAAAATATATATTTATATTTCAGATATACCCAAACTAGTTATTAGAGATGTCCCGAACTTCGAAAAATCCGGGTCGCACGAGGATCCGCGGATTTTCGAAAAAATCCGAAAATTCGAAAATCCGCGAGAGGACCCGTTAAAACGTATTAAAATGAAAGTTCGGCGAATCCGCATTAAAAGTGGTCTAAATAGCCTTGGTAACGTACACTTAACCACTCAGGGACCTGGGTAATGGCCCTTAGAAGCACGTATAAATGCCAACAATACCTAAAAAAGTACAGTCCGCTAGCGTGACTTAAAAAAAACGGTATTTTTCGAAAATACGAGGATTCCCGTTAAAACGAAGATTTCCGTAAAAAAAACAAGGCTTTCTGTAACTATGATAGCTGCATTGGCTAATTTGGATATGTGGCTTGCTCCGTCTTGAAAATTTACACGAATTACTCGTTTTTACGAGTATTCTCGTAATTACGAGAATACTCGTAATTACGGGAACCTCGTAATTACGCGAATCCTCGTAATTACGAGGATCTTCGGTTTCTTTCGTATCCCGCAAGTATCGTAGATCCTCGTAATACGGAGGAGATACTCGTATTTTCGAAAATTTTCGTAAAAAAAAAAAAAATCCGCAGTTCGGAAGTTCAGAAGTCCGGAAAGTCCGGAATAATCCGCCGTTCGCGGACGGGAGAAATCTGCGGCGGATCCGGGTTCGGGTCCGCGAACCGGCCATCTCTATAGTTATGTGGTTTGCTATATTTCTTATAAAGTGATATGATGATTGATTGTAAATTGTTTGTTTCTAAATATAAAATGCTGCTACATTGATACTTGTTTCAGATTCTCATTGTTTCATCATCTGTACTCTGAATAATGTAAATGTTCTTATATGACAGTTCCCACTCAGTGTGTTTATATCTACCCAATATCTGTCCATAAAAGGGATGGTTTGGTTCTTGTGATTTTTTTCCTCCTCAGAACTGACAACGACTGTTTTCCAGTTTGTTCAGCTGAGTAAAATTATAGGCTTTTAAAACCATTGTGGAAAGACTTTCATTTAACAGCTATTACACTGTAGATAAAATGTGCAGAAAAATAGGTTAACTGTTTGCAGTGGGTTTCCAACTTTTTGATACTTTAGAAAATATATATAGGAAACTGTAAAATAAAGGATCTACGTTCTGATTTTTATGTAAGTTGACACCGTCAATTTAACTGTCCTTTGAGACATTTGTGGCTCACTTTTCTTTAGAGACTTTAGGACTCTGTTTTATAAGTTTAAAATTTTGACAGGACTATTAAACTGCAGCAACCAATAGAAGTTATTTTCAGTGTTCTACTGCAGTTAGATAGCGTCTGATGGTTGCTGCAGATGAATCAATAGCATAACCCTGACCCAAAACTGGTTTAGAACATTGGTCTTACCATATAAGTTCCCTATATAGTCCCTGCTCTGTAGTGAGGCCAAGGCCACACTACAACGCACCAAATCGTGCACACAATCAAAGTGTTATCACATGCGAATGTGTGCACGATTTTTGTGCGCTTTGCATTTGCACGTGCAATTTTGCTGTTTTCCATTATGGAAACGCATGCGTAACGCACCAAAAAATGGTGAACGCATGCGTTACCAAAACACGAACGGACAGGCAGAAGCATGCGCAGCGGAAATCGTGGGAATTTTGTGTTCCCGCAATTTCTATTTTAGAGAAATCGCTTTCAACTTATTACAGAGCCCAACAAGATGGGGCATGCATACTAATGATATTACTGTATGTTCATTTGCATTAGGACCCATTGGAGGAAATGTAGATGATACTGAAAAATGAAAGGTTAGTATTAGCTTTAAAGGACAACTTCACCCTCATAATAGCATCTTTTAGAATGAATAACCTCTTAAAATATGTTGATATTCCTAATTTGTCCTTAAATTCATGAAAACATGATTAAGCATGTGTCTGCTCAATGTCAGGATAGATTCAGTCCTTGATTTGTGTGAGTCATGTCAAATCCATAACTGTACAGTTGCTAACTGTAGAACAGGAAGCGAAACAGGGGAAAACAGGGGGTGCAGGATTTCAGGTTAGAGACTTACGTATTTTAGATTTTAAACTCATTACAGTTAGGGTGGTTTAATAGTGTAAGTTTTCATTTGGAGGAATGATTTTTCCCTTTAAAGGAGTCTTGTAATACATTACAAGTCCAGGTGATTGAGGAACTTATTTGCTATTTTTTTAATAATATTAGCAAAAAAATATAGAACCACACCAATAATTGATGCTTCATATCATTTTTCCAGGTTTGGTTGTTTTTGGTGTGGGATGGAGGAGAAACACCTTCTTATAACAGAAGGCATCTTGCAGTTTTATATGAATAGCACAATAGCAAAATACGCCTTTATGTCCAGAAACGCTGGCTTCCTATCTGCATTTTGCTGTACAGCCCAAGTCCTACACCCATAGAGCCGAATCTGTATCTTGCACTGATGAGATCTAACAAGATCAAAACATGTACTGCAGGTCAGATGATGGTTCTATATATTAGGCTATATTGAATGTTATTAAGCCGCGGTTCTGGACACATGCATAAGATATAAAGGAGTATTTTGCATATCTCCCGCTTTACTCTAGGGAACCTGGGAGAATAAAATTACTTGTTTACTTAGAATTTGTGGGCAATGCTATTCATATAGCATGAGTCTGCAAGATGCCCTCGGTATAAGAAGGTGTTTTCTCCTTTTATGCTCAGTGGAGGGCTTTTTGCTCCTTTGGCCCACCTCTCCCTAAGCTTTCTAGCTCGCCTTTTGTGCTGTGTTGATGAAAGCCCCTTTGAAGGAGCTTTGCTGCTCACAATAAGTAAAGATTTGTGTCTCACAGGAATAAGCAATATCCAGATACCACAGGAAGTGTACTATTCAGATAATAATCTATATTTGCAGATCTACTTTATGGGGTTTATTCATTTGTTCCCAGAAATATAAATTTGCATGCGGGTGACATACATCTAACAATCTGCTAATAAAAATTGATAAAAGTATACAGGATCTGGAGGTAAAACAAGAATTGAAAGTAGATGATAACTCTCTACCAATGTTTTCTAACAAAGTTTCATTTTAGTGTGCCATTTTATTAGTGTTGTAATGTGCTACATAAACATTATGGCTCTGGAAATGAAGATTTAATAAATTATAGGATTTTGCCATAAATGGTCCTTACATAACTGCTCCAAAATAATACATTGAACTGCGTGAAAACAAGTGACAGTATGTATGAATTATATAATTCCTACGTATCAGAAAACTGTAACTGGCAATCTCGGCAACATAGAGTAACATTCCAGGGATAAAGAAGTTACTTAAAATGTGTTTTCCATGGTTAATGGTGTGACACCACCAAAAACCTGGAAGATCTGAAAATCTGAAAAAGGAACGTACTTTCGAGGGTTCGGACCGCATTTTTGAGGGGTACTGAAAATAATCTTGTACATTTGGTAGCCTTCGAAAATAATCTCAAATATTCGATAACCCTCGAACATACCATATCAGAAAATATTTTCGAGTTTCCGATCGTATTTTCCCAAAATCCAAACGATACACACGGTTTCAGACAGAACATTCGGTTTTTTGTGTGGACCCTCTTTGCAAAATGCAGAACTGAAATAAAGGAATTACTCTACTACTGCTGAGATGAGGGATCGATCGTAGCTCTATGTAGTTCTCTTGTCTTACCAATTTCTTTCCCTCTTTGGGGTTCTTGTGACCTATTTCAGATATTTCTCTGCTACAAGACTAATAAAAAATATAAAATCAATTCCAAAATAGCGACAACGATTAGTGTATTATATTACAAAGGCTCATAGTTGCTCCATCGGATAGATCTTTCATCGCGAATATATCGGTATATTTGTGGGTAAAGAGATAATGATACATTACTGTTACAATGTTTATAGCATCCACCTTAGCAATTATGTATCATTTACAAATTATGTCTGTAGCTATGTCAGAGAATTGATACTTTGTTACCTAACTTTTGAACTCTTCTGTTTAGATTATATATGTCTTCCTTTAGATACTATGATTTAGATACCATGCTTTGAGTTGCTAAAAAGATTGGTAAGTATGTTATCATTCATAGCATAATCACATAGACATCCTCTTTAATACACTGATGAATCCATCAACAGCTACATCACAAATGAACTTACCCTTAACGTCAGGTTCACCTTCTCCTGGATTCACTGGAAGAAAAAGTATGTAGCCTGGTGTTCTACTTCTGCTCAACTTTCATAAAGAGAGTAAGGGAGGGTGGGGACAATTAGGAGCACTCACTAAACATACTGTCATTTTACTTCTCTCAAATTAGTTATTAATAGGTTAAGAAACATGGGTATTCTCATATTCTTTGTTCCTACTGGCTGTGAGCCTTTTAAATGAGGAATATTCACACTTGACCTAAGATTAAGGATGCACCTGCCATTTTAAAAGTTAAACCTGCTTTGACACCCTGGCAGTCCAAAACGTGTCAGGGTAACCTTTGCTTTGACCCTTCCTATTGCTGTACACCATCTGCAACATTTTTAAATGTTGTTTAATAAATTGATATTTTAATTTGGGCATCCGTGGTGCGGCAGCTCTTTTTGTAAACCTACTTTGTACCTTTTTTATAGATACAATCATTACAAGATTTATAATGGATAAATAAGTTGTGTTTGCAACAGCCATGGTTGTGAATTCTCAAGGGGAAGTGGGAGTCTGTGAACGGAATCAATATTTCTCCTTTTTCGATCACTCCAAACATTACTTTTCTTTTTTGTGTGAAAAGCAAAAGAATATATCATTGTTAGGGACAGGAGCATTTAAATATGTTTACATCAAAACTGCATTGAAATCCCTGTTCTGTGTCAGGGAGAATCTCTGTGCTGTTATATGATTGGTTGTCACTTTCTAAGAGGCAAGGCTGCAGCTTTCTTGTTTTGATCTTATTTTGATACCACTACAGGGTATGTATGACGACACTTACAGTATAGCTGGGGATTTACCCTGCTACAGTGGATTATGGGAGCAGACTCATAGTACCCACAGATTATTTTCATAAATCTGCCACAACAAAGAGAAAGGTGAGACAACGCTTAATGAAAGTTTCTGAATGTGTTCTGTCTATTGGGACAATGTTGTCTGGATACTTTATTTACACTTTGAGTGTGATGCAGTCTGCATTAATTTCAGTGTATCCCTACAGCAATTATGCAATGTAATGGTAATTAACACTGCAGCACTGTAGATTTCATACGTGTTGAAAAAGGGAGAGATGGCAACCCTAGTCCACATGATCATTAGAGATATGTTTCTGTTCGCTTTTTTTTTTAAATATACAGTACTATTTGTAAACACACAGCTTTTACATTGTACAACAATATTTACATGTTTTCTCTTAAAATTAATTGCTCTAATTAGTGATTGTGTATTTGTTTTCTTAATTGCAGGTTTAGGGCTGTATACACAATATTAGGGTGTTTTGGTCGATCTGGCTGAACTATCGTCTGCAATTTCTAACCCCACTGATGGTTCCAAAACCTTCTGATATGAACGAATGGCATTGGGGTAAATAATAGCTGGATATGTCATCTTCATTGGACTGCAGGATCAGTCAGGCTGAAATGTCAGAACAGTCACTTTTATTCCTGAGCGCTAGACTACAGAGTGCTAAATCAATAAATAAGTTTGTTGTCTAACTTAAACCAACTCATATGTACCAGGCCTTAGAGTTTTCAGTACATATTATATCTGCCAAATTGTTAAATTTAGTAGCCGTTTATTTTTTTTAAGAAAGGTTATTGATCAATGTAAAAAGGACACTTATCAGAGCAGGATTATCCACAAGGCAACCCTAGGCGCCTGCCTAGGGTCCAGGAAACTTCTGGGGGCCCAGCTTCAGAAGCAGTAACAAAAAAACAGTCTATACAATATATTTAGCAAAAAAGTGATCCCTAAATGATGGCACTGTCTTGGGCCCCATATGATCTTAATCCATCTCTGACACTTAGGGGCATATTTATAAAGCATCGTTATTTTTAGCCACTTGCCTAATGCCATCTTTCAGTCAGTGAACATATAGCAGAGAAATCGCCAAAATGGTGATATATGGAGTTACGCAATCAACTTCTCAGAGTATAATTTGTTATGCCTGTGTCAGTAGCGCTATAAAAAGGCAATATAACACTCTTGATGCGATCTAGCACCCTTTTGTGCAGGATGGCGGATATGTGTGACTTTTTTAGTGAAATATCTGATATAGGGATGGGATCTGACCAGGATCCGACACGGAACCCCTCGGTTCCGAAATCCGAATGTTCTGTCCAAAGCTGGGCAGATCGTTCGGATTTCGGACCGCATTTTTGATAATTATAATAGGTTCGGAAACTCGAAAGTCCCTGTAATGGAAGTATAGGGACCATTGTCTACAATACAGTATGGATCATAGTTCATAAATAAAGGCTTGTACAGACAAGCATGTGACACACATAAGACGAATGGTCATTCTGGCCGATACTCACGCATGTGTATGTGATCACTTGGGCATTGTTCATCAAATCACGAGAGAACGTGATGACAAAGCTTTAGTGTGCTAGGAGTCCAGGAGAGGAGCAAAGAGAATATAAATTGACCAATAATGTTATAAGTTCACGATATAAGAAACTTATCTTTACCCAGATTATGAATACCGTATATACTCGAGTATACAGTCGATCCGAGTATAAGTTGAGGTACCTATTTTTACCTGAAAAATTTGTAAAAACTGATTGACTCGAGTATAAGCCGAGGGTAGAAATTAGTTGCCCTTTAAATGAACATCAGAATTCCCATACATGAATCCCATACAGTAATAGCCAACTCCAGTACCAGTAACTCCCAATTCCTTGGCACGCCAGATGTTTGGAAACTACAACTCCCAGCATGCTTTGTTGCTGGGAGTTGCAGTTTCTAAACATGCGGAGTGGCAAAGTTCATTAAACTTTTAATTAAGATTACTATCATTTACAATTCTCCTGATCCCCATATAGTAAAGGGCACTCTGACCCCCCATAGGGCAATCTGACCCCCATAGAGTAAAGGACTCTCTGTCCCCAATAGTTAAAAATGTCAACTGAGAGTTGTAGTTTCAAGCTATCATTTGCACTGTACTAGCAGCTGTTTTTTGCCCCAAACTGAGGAGACCCATCAGATTTACAGCACCAAGATGAGCAGTGACAGGAAGGAATGTAAAGGTAGATCAGCTCCTGTAACTTTCTATGCAGGTTAACACATCGCCACCTAATGGTTACTATCCACAATTGCAGAATTTGGATCTAAATTAGGACTTGACCCGAGTATAAGTCGAGGTTAGGTTTTCAGGCTAATTTTAAAGCATGAAAAATTCGACTTATACTCAAGTATATACGGTAAATATTTTCCTATAGACTCTACTATAAGATTTTTTAAACATTTAAATGTTTTTTAGGTCATATAGTTTTTTTTAAAACTGCAAAAAACAAGCGTGCAGGAAAAAAATTGAAAGGTATAAAGTATAAACTTTGAATTTGGCTTGAAAGGCCACATTTTGGAACCCTTTAAATATGGTTGTCACATGAATGAATGGGTAGCTCATTTGGTGTGTGCACCTGTGTCAGGTTGGAAGTTAAAAAAACAAACCTTTTTTTATTATTTTACCATTTAAGTATGGCTGCCACAGAAATGGAAGGGTGGGTCAGTAGGTATGTGTACCTGTCTCAGGTTGGGGGTTAAAAAAAAACTTTTTTAATGATTGGTCAAAACTCTTTTTTTTTTTACTTTGGTTCCCTTTAAGTATGTCTGCCACAGAAATGAAGGGGTAGGTCAGTAGGTGTGTGAACCTGTGCCACGTTGGGGGTTAAAAAAACTAGCCTTTTTGATTATTGGTCAAAATTTATTTTTTACTATAGTTACCCTTTAAATATGTCTGCAATGGAAATGGAAGGGTAGGTCAGTAGGTGTGTGTACCTGGATCAGGTTGGAAGAAAAACAAACTCTTGTGATTATTGATCAAAACATTTTTTTTTTACTTTAGTTACGCTTTAAGTATGGCTGCAACAGTAATGGAGAGGTAGGTCAGTAGGTGTGTGTACCTGTGTCATGTTGGGGGTTAAAAAAAACAAACCTTTTTGATTATTAATCAAAATTTATCTTTTTGACTATAGTTACTATTTAAGTATGCTGCCACGGAAATGGATAAGCAGATCAGTAGGTATGTGTACCTGTGTGAGGTTGGGGGGTTAAAGAACACAAACTTTGTTGATGATTAGTCGAAATAGTTTTTTTGACTTTAGTTACCCTTTAAGTTACCCAGTAATAGAGGAGTAGGTCAGTAGGTGTGTGTGCCTGTGCCCCGTTTGGGGTAAAAAAAAAAAAAAAACTTTTTTGATTATTGGTCAAAATTTGTTTTTTGACTATAGTTACAATTTAAGTATGCTGCCATGGAAATGGAAGGGTAGGTTAGTAGTTGTGTGTAACTGGGTCAGGTTGGGGGTTAAAAAAATACAAACTTTGTTGATGATTAGTCATAATAGGTTTTTTTGACTATTGTTACCCTTTAAATATGGCTGCCATGGAAATGTAAGGGTCTGTAGGTGTGTTTACCAGTGTCACGTTGGGGGTTGAAAAAACAACCTTTTTTGATTATTGATCAAAAAAATTTTTTTTAATTTAGTTACCTTTTAAGTATTGCTGCCACAGTAATGGATAAGTAGCTCAGTACGTGTGTGTACCAGGAGGAGTACACCAATTTATTAGTAAATATTATTGTGTTCATTGTGGCTACAGATGTAGAATACTGTACATAAATCTATGCATGTGAAGTATCTTAAACATAAGATGAGAATCTTTTACAGAATATTCATTATACTATTGGCTAACAGGTTATCAGTTTAATTATCCATGCTAGATATCTGCATAATCCTATTATGTTCTATAATGAGTTGTAAAAATGCTTATTTTCTGTAAGGGAAATATTGATACATTTTTCTAACCACAAATAACCCTCAAAGGGGATATAATCTGATTATCTACTCTTCTTTCTTGTGTGATCTAATTGCTTTGTTTCACACGTCCTTAGTATATGTGTTTCTAGTTTAAAGTGGCATTCCAGTGGGCCTGCTATGGTGCCTTCAGGATTTTATAAAATAATCAGCAATGGCATTTTATAGTCCAGCAAACGCATTATACCAAAGAGGGGTTTTGGATGTTGATTTAAAATCCAAGACCTCCAAATAGGGTGTATAAGAGATATCTACAGAAATGAAAGGAGAATGCCCAGTTCACTATTTAAATATGTGTAATGTCCAAATGGAGTACCCATGACAAATTCCAATTTACAGCAGTGTTAAAATAATCACACATGCAAGATCTTTAGAAAATGACAGAATATGAAAGATTCTTTCTGTCATTTTCTAAAGATCCCTCTACACACAGTCCAGATTGTTCTCGGGACTGCAGATTTCCCCCACCTTGTACATTTAGTAAACCTCGAAAATAATTCCCAAAATCCAAACGATCCGCTTGGTTTTCGAATGGATCGTTCTGATTTTGGAACTGAGGGGTTCCGTGTTGGACCTGGGTCCGAGTCGGACCCAAATCCCATTTCTACTCTGGTGTTGCAAAATATATATGCTGTGTTTTTAAGAAAATCAATCCCAAGAAGTCACAAGTTCAAATCCCCTGACTTATGAAACAATACAAAATAGCCTACTGCCTGAATTTTAAAGGGTAACTGTGGTCCATAAAATGACTTTAGGTAAATTGATAGGAATTGCTTTCCTGAGTATTTTTTGCAATTTAATTTAATTTGGAATAAGGAATGGGAGGTAAGACATAGCTCCTTTACCTCCAGTTCTTCAATAAAATTGAATAGCTGAAACTTAATTTTCCCCAGTGGAGATTAAAATTTCCCTCTGTGGTTGTCGGCCCCCTGTACTAAATTATAGAGAGTTGGTCATGACTTGTTAGGTGTATGGCAGTCACAACTGTTCTCCCTATACTTTATATACATAGGGAGAATGCTTGTGACTAGCCACATCTTAGCAAAATCTTACAGATTATCAGGTATCCCAGCCCTCCCGCATCCTCCGGGAGTTTTCCTCCAATTAGGGTGGTCTCCCAGGCTCCCGCAAGACTACCCCCATCTCCTGCAATGGGAAGAGTTCTAAATCTCCTCCCCATTATTCCCCTTTTTTCTGCCATGCCCCCGGACCACCCATGTCACACCCCGTAATGCCCATAACCCCGCCTCCCCAACCCCTAGCGTGCATGCCCCACCCACTGTGTGACATCAGTGAAGTCATGCAGCGTCGCCACACCCCCTCTCCCACCCTGCCTGAAAACACAGGGTTCACAACTGATCAAGCCTACATTAAAATCATTAAGGTCACTGGGTTGGTAATGCAATACCAGTATCTGGAGCATGTCACTCCATTTTAAGTTATAAATATAATGTTTTGATGAAAAATGTTTAACTACCAATTATTTATTTATCACACATTAACAAACACACTAATAGTATTGCATATCATGTAATTCTGGTGTTACATAAAGGGAAATGGTAGGTTTGAATTGTGTGTTGCAGGAAGACATCAACATTTTCTGGGCCCACTAGAGGCTTCTGAAGCAATAGCAATCCATGCCCCAGGAAAGTGAGCATTGAATCGGGACAAGAGGAGTACGGTGCAGTTGTTCCCCCATTATGATAGCCTTGCAAGTTGGCATAGCCAGGGAGAGTCTGTGAATTGTACATTTGTTTTGTTATTTTAATCCATTAACCAGTTTACCGTTTTTTTATTCTTGAGTCTTTGAAATGATAAAGGAGATGAACCAAGAATGTGATTGCATTAGCTTTCAACCGAAATGTAAAAATAACACAGTTATACTATGCAGGGCAAACTTAATATACGTTTACAGTATTCTTCTTTTCTATAAATTATATTTTCTCTTTGCATTATTCACTCATTTTCTGTGGTTTTCTTTTGTCATATCTCCATTCCTTCTAATGCATTTACGCTTCCTGGCAGCAATTTCTGTCTCACTCCTGTTACAGCTTTTGCTTGCGGGCAGAAGGAATCTCTGGAGAGAAACTATTATTCATTTCATGCTGTTAGTTGATACCACTAATCTTCTAGCGGATGGGAGATCCTCCTTACTTCACAAGGTTTCTTGTGATTTCCCAGTAACGAATCAACCCTATTTAGGTATGAAAGCAAAATTACAACATCCCACAAAGTTATGTGATGGGTTTGTGAAGTTTCTTGCTAGGCCTTATCATTTATTAGGTCCAGACAATTTAGGGTTCACAGCGAATATAACTGCCAGAGACACATTTCTGATGAGAGAACATGTAGTAAAATCTCCTTTTGTTTCTGTTCCTTTGACTGTGCTCATCTATACAATAACCTAAACTTTGTTCAGCCAAAGCTCATTGTAAAAAGGGTTAGAAGACCAAGCTGGGTTTATGGAAATGCAGTTGATGAGGCGCATTCAGTAGAATTCTTTGTTTTTCATCTTATATATATATGACTGTGTCACAGACAGGATGCCCTGTGTGAGGTTGTGGTAAATAAGGCAAACCAGGCAACACAAGTTTTTTTGCAATTGGAGGAGCTTTATTATAATGTACCAGTATCATGCACAACCTTATCCTACCAAGCAAATATTGTCCTTGGAATGCAGTCCCTTGGATCTCTGGGCTCCACTGCCTTGGCTCCAAACTTCTGGGCTGCTGCTGGCATCTCCTGGGCTGCTGAATCCTTCCTGGCTCCTGGATCCCTTGCTCTCAAGCTAAGGGACAGGGTAGTGTGCTACAGTTCTGAGCTGCTGGATACTGCCTAAGAATGTGTCCAAGCTCTGTTCTCCCTTGCTCTGCTTCCTCCTATAGACTAGCCTCTTGTATCCCTTGCTTTCAAGCTAAGGGACAGGATAGTGATAATCAGATCTTAGCTACAGGATAGTGCCTCAGCATGTATCCTAGCTCTTTCTTTGCTTCCCCTCATGTGGGCTAAAGCTGCTTTTTATTCCCCAGTTCCCTTTGAAGTGTTGAGCAACAGACAAATCAGCAATTACTTAACTCAAGACAGCCACATAGCCGGGCTGGCACTGTACTAATGACTTTAAGACAGGCAATCCCAGGAGTTTTACCCATTGGACAAAGGACTATCCATATATTACAAACAGTGTGCTTGGTACATTTTACATAATTTACATACAATATAATACTAGGAGAGGTGATGCCTGGGTGAACCAATGTTGTATTATTTATTATGAACTGGTACCACACTCTCCCGTACACTGCATTCATTATTTAATGATATTACAAACCCCCTTGTGCTCCGTCACAACCCCTTCCCCTCCCAAAAAAAGGGAGCCTGCCATGTGACCTACACAGGCTACTGGCAGCCTCACAAATAGTTTATTAAGTTAATTTCACTGGACCTTCAATAATATCATATCCTAAAAGTTTAACATAATTTTCTAAATAGATAATCCATAACAGACAATTTATACCCACCACCCAAGACAGTCTGTCCCCAAATCCATTGTCCACGTGGACTCTTACCCAAGGAATGGAACAGCGAGTGCCTTCTGCAAGTCCTATAGGTTTGTGTATCTCAAAACAAAAGTCCTGGGGTAGCAAATGATTAGGGTTTACAATACTTACTCATGTCAAAAAAACAGTATTACCAGCATTAATGCTTCTAGACAGAAAATAATGTCTGCCAAGCATTATATTGTTTCCAGTTTTTGTAACAAGGATATCCAATGTTACTTGTTGCTGTCTATTCAATCTATGTAATGAAAATCCACAGCAATAGTTCTCAACCAAGATGTATCAGTAGCAAATTTATGTCAGATTCTATAGGAATCTGATCATGAAATTTTCCGATTTGCCAATCCTCTACTGTATTAAAGGGAGCCGATAACAATCTGATGGTAATTTTCCATTCGGATCATTCAGTCACAATGCCGATGGCAATGATTTTATACTTTAGTGGTTCCTATATAGACAATTTCAGCAAATTTTGGAGAAATTTTGGTAGAAAATTCACCCACTGAAAACTAAAAATAAATTAAATTCTAAATTTAAACAGGAAAAGTTGACGAAAACAAATTAAAATTTCCACAGAAATTTCAACAAAATATTTTTAAAAATTTCAACAAATGTAACCCAAAGGCCATCCTTCTATACAATTAGGCTTTTTTAAACAATTTTGGAAAAAATTTAATCTTTTAAAAGATTTTTTCTAAATTTAATTTAAAATTCATCAAGTAGGAATTTAAGCAAAGAAAATGTTAACTTGTTACCTTAAACACAACACAGTGTTACAGTTATAAAGACACACATGGGAACTTTACAAATCTTTTTCCCAGCATGGCAGGTTTCCATCCAGCAAAATAATAAAAATGATATTATAAACGGTACCACGGTGCTTTTTAAGCCTAGAATAGATTTTTTTTCCCTGAAGCTTCCTTTATAATGTCTCAATAGAAAGGCAAGATAATGGATCTAAGAAAAAAACATTATCTTCATTTAACCAAACCAATTAACTTTGCATGTGTTCTAACCCTCCCATACTTCAATTGTTCAATCGTTTAATGTGTTTGGTTTATTCTGTATATATAGGTGCCCATACATCTATAAGATTTTACTTACCCGACCGAGCGCTCACCGATGTTCCTTCGATCCTGCCGGAACTGCTTCTCCCGATCTTACATTCGACCGACATGCGATCGCAAAATGAATGGGATTTTGCGATCGCATGTCCGCCGAATATAAGACCGGGAGAAGCGGTTCCGGCAACATCGATGAACATCGGGTGAGCGCTCGGTCGGGTAAGTAAAATCTTATAGATGTATGGGCACCTTAAGGGATAAGGTCAGAGTCTTCAGATAAGGAGACATTTTCATATTTAGCTATCCCCTGAGTTATTTTCTAAGTAATCATTTTGTCTGATAAATATAAAATTGTCTGTGCCTATTTACAAAAATACAAATGTCAATCTTTTTATTGCTGATTTTCCACAAACTAATCAATAGCAATGCCTTGAGAATAGTTATGCTGGTAATATACTACAGATCTTTTACCTGCTGGTGATCCCAGAACATTTGGACAGACCATCTGGGCCAATTGTTTTGCCCTAATGTGGGTTGCAGTCAAAACTTTTAATGCTTCAGTGGCATTGAAGTCACTAAATAGCTGGGACAATGGCATGCAAATAACACATTGCATTCTGGTTTTTGTAGCCTCATCCCAAATATGTTACCCACTGAAACAGCAATACAGATTGGCTTGCAATCGCAAAATGAATAGGCCAGGTGGGAATGTTGCAGGAACGTATATGTTTGAATGTCTAATCTGTCTAATGTCTAACTAGTGTATGGCCAGCAAGTGGTGGAGAATGTCCATGCAGCCTGTGCTTTATTGTTAGGCATTCTTAGTCATCTCAGATTAGGTTTAGCTGTTACTAAAATAAAATATTTTGTTTTAGTTGCGAAATGGTCAAATCACTTTTTCTGTAACTCTGACGCATGTTCTCTGACAAACGTCATGTGATATAAACAAATCAGTGCAGTGATATCCATTGCTTATTATTACAATACAGAATATTCCACTAATGATGGCTCAGTTACAAAACACAGAATCAGGTGAAAAAAATATACTTATGGTTTTTTCAGACATGTCACTAATATCCTTGTGCTTTGACCAGTAGCTCTCATGCTCAAGTTTTATCATTGTCCTGAGGCATATACTGCTGTCTTAAGCATTTATGCCATTGAACGATTCAATAATCGTTTTGTTGTCTGTAAGTGGAACATCTCTGTATGTTGCTTTATCAGTAACTGCACATAGTATGTAGATTAACAGGAAATGCTAGATTTGAAATACAAGCTTCAACACCCCATGGACCTCCATGACATAGATGAACTGAAAGTACAGAAGGGAAAGCAATTGGCTTATATGAGTGATTTAACCCACAAAAGTCAGACAATATATAAAGCTGCAAATCTTGTCCATCATTCCATCAAGCTATAAAGTACTCTGACAATATCCCTGTTTTCCATTTTGTGATTATTCAACCTAATCTTGTTACTTAACTTGACTGAGAGTGTGTATTTAAAACCATGACGTCATTACGTGTCTAATAATAAATATCAAATCATATTAAATTATTAAGCTTTAAATACACTTCACAGTAATATACTTCATACAGTTTTTGTTTCCTTAAGGAAGCTCTCTGTTTAATCAGGAAACATCTGAGTTCCCTTTTAAAGATTTGATTTCCTCATTGCATGTGTTACAATTTCTGCAGAATATGCCCCAAAACAACCATGAATAAAAATAGGCCAGCAGATTGCCATCATACAGGGTTATTCAATAAAAGTTCTTATCGTTTACAATGGTGCTAATTTTGCCCCAACCAATCAGATGTTAGCTTTCAAATGATAAATAAGATCTGATTGGTTGGGGCAAAAGTAACACCATTTTAAACGATAAGAACTTTTATTGAATCTCCCTGATAGTGTTTATTTATTTTAGCAGATAATTAATGAGCTGAGCTGTACAAGTACAAAAGGCTTCCAGATTGTTAGAATTATTTGAATTTGACCTCATGAACTAGTTGAAAGTAAATGGTCCTCAGGCCAATTCACCTTCTGCAAATGAGCAAAGTTAGGTCAGCCATACACATGTGACTGAATTTGCCTGATTCACGAATACAAAGAAACAATCACTATTGGCTCCCACTACTGTAGTAAAGGGAGCCTATAAAGATCCAATGGAAATTTGACCTACCCACACATATCCCTTCAGACCCAGTATCACTGTTGAGTCTTAAAAGGCATGTCCTGACAAAAAAAAGTTTTATATGAATGCAGAGCACCCCCCGAACCCCAGTTTCACATTATACAGAAATGTCAAAGATGCCCCTGAAGTGACTTACCTAACCCCTGAAGTGACTTACCTAACCCAGTCCCTCCCTGCTCCACAGCTGTCAGTTAAGAGCAGAAGTTCGGTTCCAGTCTTTTAAACAGCTGATTGCACATATGTTTCCTTAATACTCACAATCAGCTGTTTAAAAAGAGCTGATTGTGGACCAGAAGAGGGAGGGGCCCAGCTGCAGTTATTCCCCTTTATAAAATTTTACATTTGAGGGTTGAACTTGACCTTTATAAAGAATAAAGGTGACCATACCCTACTAAAGGTTATTACGATCATAATTGAGATCTTAAACTGACCGAAAATTTCATAGACAGATGTCCAATGTTAATTGTACGTAGATGTACGATACATATTGTTCCGCATTCAATTAGGTTTGTGATCAATGTCTAATGTCGTCTATTGTGAGGTTACATTACATTTACATTTAATCGGAACTTTAGAAACCACCCAAACTAATTTTTGCTATTTGCTTGATGCCAGTCGAGCCCCTCCTGTTTGACTTTGGTGCACGGAAAAGTCACAGAAGTCAAGCAGAAGGCGCCGGGGGAACGTAGGCTGGTAAGTGCATTTGGGGGTACCTGTCACAGCTATAAACCTTGTGAGGTTGAGGTTTATAGCAATTTGCAGACACATAATAAAAATTAGTTTGGGAGGTGGACATACCCTTCAATATAAGCAGAAAGGAATTTGCTGTACTATTCCTCAAATAATACATTTTACAGCGAAAGCCACAATAGCCTAATAATCCTTTCTTATTCAGCACAGAGATTTATATTAGAATAAAAATACTGGTGTTTAAAACAGGAATTTAAAGTTATTTCCAGACATATAATCTATTTAGTAATGTCTAATCCATAGCCTGAAAGCGGAATTTTACAAGACGACCCCATGTTACTGCACGATGTTAAAGGGACACTATACTGAAAAAATGACTTGCCTCATCTTAATCTATAATTGAATACATGTAAGTAGCCCTTACTCTGATTTGTGTGTGTTGCTGCACGCCTTCAATCCAGCACACATTTTGTTTAGGAGCAGTATCCTCACTCTCTCTTTTATCCACTCCCACTTTCATCTGACCTGACTTTTTCTCCCCACAAACCAACTGTCAAGCCTGCACACAGCATTCCAACTGTCAAAACTCTGTCATCATTCCAGCTACAGTAAAACTACTCACAGAAGAATAGTTTTTGAGAACAAGGAACTTGATTGACATCTGAAATATAAGTAGATTTAGACTGGATATTTAAAGAAATAGGGGGCAGATGAACAAAAAAATTATACAGTGGTGGTTAGAATTATAGTTTCCAGTTATGTCAATTTAAAATAACCTATTTTTCGGTATAGATGCCCTTTAAATATTGATCATAACGTTCCATGTGACTACACCTGTAGGAAGCAAATATTTTTTTTAAAAAATAGCTGTACTACACACACCTTTAGCTCAGACTTTTAATTATTGGGGAATTAAACATAAGAAGATGCCCCCCACCTCAATTCTAGAACTACCAACAGCCCTACAGGTCCATACATGCGTTTAATTGCGGGCAGACCACCAATGAGGAACGACCAAGCCTTCATACACTAAACAAAAGCTGACCTGGCCTGCGACCTGTGTACGAAGCTTAAGGCTGACATTTTTAACTGAAATTTTTTTTTAGCAGCTACTATCAGTTCTGTTCTTCTGCCTTCACTAGTATGCTGGCCTAAAACATCAAGCATGGTGTCAGAGAATGTTTTTCATTGGTTTGCCAGTGACTCTACCAAGTAGGATGGATCAAGGTAGGTGAACGGGCTGATAATGTGCTGCTGCAAAATATTTTTTATGTAAGGGTGCCAGCCTTAAGGCTGGCAAGTATTACAGAATAGAATTTGTAACTTTGTTGGGGTTATTTTGCTTTTGAATGTTTTTGTCCATAATCCTTTGTTTACATGCAGCGCATATTTCTATTTTCATTTCATTTTGTATTGCTAATAAACACTGAATTTACAGAATCATATAATTTATGTAACAGATTAAGTCACATTTTCTGGTTGGTGATCTCTAATCAAACCCATTAATTAATAGTTCCTTTTAAATTTCATTTAGCCCTGCTATGAGCTCTACATAAATGGTGTTTTTAATTATTTCCTATAGGTTACATTCCAAAGCAATATCAATTACAAAGCGTGAGAAACCTAATGAACAGATCATTTATCAATTAGATTTCTACCACAAACAATGACTGTTTCTTTAGATTATATAACTGTCAATATTTAAGCTCAATAGTTCACACTTAATCAAGATAAATGAATTAAATCTAATCACTGCAGTCGGCTCCATTTTTTTTTTTATCCTGAAATGCTGCCTATAATATATCATTCTGCCGAGATCTTAGCACGTCCTAGCAGCATTTTTATAATCATTGAATTGTCTAAGGAAGATACATTGGGGAGTAGAAAACCAGAATTACATTTCTCCAATTGTCTTTGGAAATTATATTAAAGGGCATGTCCACCCCTTTTTCTAAATTTTGGTATAGTGCAGGTCTCCCTCCCCCAGCCTATCATTGAATTACAGGTGCATATTATACTCTGTAAAAAGAGCAGATGGGATTGCGGGCAAATATCTGACAAGTCATTTGTTTTTTGGACATGTCCTATAATAAATGCAAATTGCTTCACTAAAATAAATGTATAACTTTTACAGTGTGATATTATTATTAAAGACAAAGATAAAAAAGTAAAAACAAAATAAAATATTGCATTAAATCAAGTTATATTTTCAGTGACACTCCAGTCTAGAGAAACAGCATAAGTGAGGAAATGATATATATAATACCTTAATTGGGGTTTGTAACAGGTTCTGACACAGAGCAAAGAGTTATTTCTATTTTTACATCCAGGGCAGGGGTGAGGACCAATCGTTTTACGTCTCTCTCTAAGTACAGCAAGTAAAAGTGAGGTTGAGGTAGTTAACCCTTTAGTTCTCTTTTAAACAATTAGTAGTGTTATTTACAGCTTGGAATGTTATTTGAAGTCTACTATTTTTATGTAAGGCTCCTTTACAGCCTTTGAGTAGATTGCTGTGCCAACTGACAAAACTCTATTACCAAACATAATAATAACCACTGGAATGCGAAAACACACATACCCACACATTCTAATCCAAGCCATCCAAAAATCTACTGCCTTCCCTTAGTGGCTGTTAATTGCATTTGTGACGATTGCCTGTCTAAAGACACGCCATGTAATTGGATTAACTGGCATATCTGAACTGAGCACACAGAAAAAATGCTGGCTAAATTGACTAATAGTTCTTAAAATGTCATCAAGGGAAAATGATTAAATAAACAGCTGCACAACATGCAGAGTAAGATTACTTGTTTTGCTAGGGATTTAGCCTGTGTTCACACACCTGCAGATTTACACTGCAAAGGTTTGTAGGGTGATCACAAGAGGGGCCTAATTTCAGGGCAGTGCCAAGAATGGATTGTCAATTTGTCATCTCTACTTATAGGCCCAGGAGATGTAAATTTCTTATTATTTACTTATCGTGTTTCTAGCATAGTTTTGTTCTTTATAATGTTGACTTTTTTTTAATGTGGCTGTTATAATGCAGATTGGGCCCCTGAGGGTCCAAAAGTGCCTAGAGTCATTTACTTTTAATTGGCCTTTTTTGTTCCAAGTTTAGATACAAACAAGAGGTCAAGGCTGGCAGCAAGATTCAAGTCAAGGTCAGTAACAAAAGGTCAGTCAATGGGGAAAGTAGCAGGAAGGACAAGGAAGGAGGCAGGATTAGGGTAGAAAGCAAAAGGCACAGGTGCTAGAACAGTAAAGTGGCATAGGAACAGGCACTGGGATGATGCACAGGAGCTGGCACTAGGAGAGAAATCAAAATGTGCAAAGAATATGAATCCAGGGAAAAAGCTATGGATCTTGTACTGGAATGAGACACAGGAACTGATACGGAGAAAGGACTCTGGAACTAGGCACATAAATAACATAACCAAGGAAGAGAATCCTACAAATGGTCATTAAAGTTAAAAAGTGGTACCCTTTACTCACCACATCAAAGGTATCACATACATAATGTCATCACACCAGACACCTGGACCCACAAAGCATGGTAGTTGACCAGTTTAGTTCCTAACTTTATTTCATTTTCCCCCAATAGATACAAATAGGCCATAATCCAACCCAACGGAATGGATTAAAGTCAAGTTAATTAAAAACTGTAATATTTTTGTAAACCTTAGAAAAGAATTAGGGTTCTATAAAAACAATAAGAAATGTTATTCAATCTCGCTGAATATTTCTAAATCCATTGAAAATAACTCCTTTGATAGCGTAGTTTAATACCAAAATTGATGTATATATTAACTTATTATTTAATATACAGTAATTATGAAAATGTGCTATATTCCTACTTGCCAAGCTATGCTGCTGATAGGGTATAGTATAGTATTTCAGGTTGAATAAAGACATACATCCATCCAGTCCCACCCATCTAGCAATACCCTCATTTCCTGCCTAACTGTTGATCCAGAGGAAGGCAAAAAAAACCCACCAAATTTATGAAGGGTAAAAAAATTCCTTCCATTCTGACTCCAAGTGGCAATCAGAAATTTCCCTGGATCAACTCTACTTTATGTATCAATACCAGTAACTTGCAACATTCCTTGTTTGCAGAAACCCATCCAGCTTTTTTTTAAACTGGCCAATGAACCTGCCATAATAACGTCCACTGGAAGACAGTTCCATAGCTTTACCATTCTCACAGTGAAAAACTCTTTCCGAACTTAAGCCTAAACCTTTTTTTCTTCAAGCCTTAAGGGATTTCCACGTGTCCTCTGACGTGCTCTATTGGTGAACAATGCCCCAGATAGTTTATTGTATGGCTCGTTAATGTATTTATACACAGTAATCATATCCCCACGCAAGCGCCTTTTCTCCAGCATACATAATTGTAACTTATCCAGTCTCTTTTCATATTCAAGCTCCAACAATCCCCTTATTAATTTAGTTGCTGTTCTCTGAACCCTTTCCACTTCAAAGATGTCCTTTTTGTACACAGGATTCCAAAATTGCACTGCATACTCCAAATGAGGCCTTATATATTTTCCTCATAACTTACTATGGGAAAGACAATGTAAATAATGTTGTAAATTTAATGTTAACACTTCATAATTTGTCTAGTTTATAAAAACTACAAACTCTATATTAATATCAATAAACTTTATTTTTAAAAATAAATATATTAGAATATTAAAGTTGCAGTCACCTACTGTGTGTGTTAGAATGTTTAATGCAAGGATCTGAATGGTTGCTTTAATTAAAAATCCAATTTCATGGGTCATACATATAGCCATGATGGACTTTTTTATAAAGATCATTACGGTTACAATCCACTAATCAATTATCGTTTTCTCTGTGTAATAAACAATGGAAAACCACTGAAATTTAATTAACATTTAAAAGTTTATCTCTACAGTAATGCCCAACTACTGTCCCTAAATAAATAGTCTGTCTGCAGTTGGATCTGTTTGAGAAAATCAATAAATGTCAAGAAATTAGCATACCGTAATCTTGACATATTATGCAACACAAAAAGAGAGAGAAAGCCCACACAGTGTTTAGTGGAGAGCAAAGCGATTGATCTCTTATGATCCAAGTTTACAGAACTGCAATTTTCTAGGCACTGCAATATTATCAGAAGACTAATTTTATTGTATTAAGAAACAAGAGCATCTTTCTGCCTTCAGAAATATTAAATGTGTAAAAGAAAGAATATTCAATTATTCAAAATATTATAGAAAATGTATTTGAAGTTTTCTAAATTATGCCATACACAAAATCGATATTTAGCTCAACAATATTGAATATTGAATATTTCCGCAATTTCTCCAATTTTTTTCATCAGACGCTCAATAATAATAATCGATAGATTGAAAAAAGTTCATCTTCCACAAATTTAAGATTGATGGCGCAGGTGGAATTTTTTTTTTAGAAAAATCAAAATTTTGGCCTGCTTTATTCTTTAGCAAATAACCAGGCTTTGAGTTGTGTTTCTTCTAAGGGATCTATTTATAAACCTGCAGTATCAGAAAATTTAGATACGGTTCTTAATATGAGAAAGCAAGTGTACAATACCGCCGCAGTACTACCATACCACTGTGGCATTATATGGGTGATATCACGTGCTAGTACAATACTGTGTGGTATTGGTATTTTAGGATGCAGTCTTAAATGTACTTATAAGTAATGCAGCTGTAAAATAGAGATAGCCGAACTTTCGAAAGTTTGGTCTGTTTTCGAACTTTCGAAAGTTCGAAAACGGACCCATTAAAGTCAATGGGAGTCAAATAGTTCGAAAAGTTCTAATGAAATACAATTAAATTATCAATGGTAACTTAATGTAAATGGCTGTGGGACCTGGGAAATGATCTGGGGAACATGCTTGAATATACAGGACATTCGAAAAATCAATTTTACTCTCACTCGCGCTATTTTCGAGCTCGTTCACGCCTAGGTACCATGTACATTTTACTCTCGGATTCGATGTTCGCGCATAGGCTTTAATGGACACTTTACTCGTAGATTCGATGTTTGCGCCTAGATACCATGGACATTTTACTTGCGGATTCAATGCTCGCATATAGGTTTTAATGGACACTTTACTCGCGGATTTGATGCTCGCGTTCACGCCTAGATACCATGGACATTTTACACGCGGATTCGATGCTCGCGTCTAGGTTTTAATGGACCCCTTACTTAAATCCGGGTCCGGGATTGTTCGAGAAGTCCGAATTGGTTCGAATTCGAATAGTTCGGCTCTAACTCGGGTTCAAGTTCTAGTTCATTTCTACTGTAAAATACACCCGTTGGTAACCGTGTACATGGCCTAGACTGATCTCTTAAGGTGGCCATACATATGAACGATAATGGGTAAATCCCGTTAGTTCCACGACGGGATTTACCCACTATCGTTCAAATGTATGGGCTTTTCCCGACTGACCATAGTGCCAACGAATGGCCGTAGTCGCCAATTCCTTCTGACTGAGATTTTCTGTCAGGAAAGACCAACTGCAATGCTGACTGTCGACATTGTAGTCGGTAGTTTTTAGCCCCCACACCTTGCCAATATTCTGCAGATCTTAATTGATCCTACAGGATTTATTGAGTATTGCCCATGCTTTAGCAATACTTGCACTCGACATCCACTAAACCTTAATCACAGAGAAATCTCTAAATTCCGTTTTTTTTGTATTTTCCCATACAGATGCCACTGATTGTTATGGTTATTAGCATGGTATCAAGCTTCCTAAAAATGAGTTTATTTCAAACTGAACAGTATACACAGGAAACACTGTAAATGTACCAAATACTTTAAAATAGTGCTAATTTTGCCCCAACCAATCAGATGTAAGCTTTCAAATGTTAAATAAGATCTGATTGGTTGGGGCAAAATTAGCACCATTTTAAAAGAACTTTTATTGAATCTCCCTGATAATATATTCAGGGTAAACATCCCCCTATAAACATGTTTGCTTTTCTACAATGTTCTATTGTGTTATATTCTGTACACCGTGAAATTCACAATAACAGGTTATTTCTTTGGTACATCAGCATATAGTGACACAATAATTATCAGGTATGCTATTTCTGAGGCTACAGTTCGTATAATTAACAGGCAGAAAAAAGCTTCATATATTATGACATCTCCTGTGATTTTGCACATGTTTGTTCTGTTCTGAAGACAAGACAGCTCACGATAAAATAAAATAATACATATAAAGTAGGTGACATCAGAGAAACAACTGCAATGCTACTAGATTTCCCCTGGTAGCATAAACATTTCTAATTCCTTGCTTCTATGGATTATACAGTACACAATCTATAAAGTTTTTTTTATTTTGAAGAATAAATGATAAATAATAAATGATCAATAAATACGTTTTATTAGGCCTGGTATGCACAGGTCACTGGTATTGTTGCTAGCAGACCTACCGATTGATAAACTGATTCTAACATGCCTGCTTAATAGAGATGTTCGAAAATGTTGAGTTCCGTTTCTTTTTCGATTTTCGAAAATCGGCTACTTTCGATTTTAGCAAATTGGCTACTTTCAATTTTCAAAAATCAGCTACTTTTGATTTTCGAAAATCGGCTACTTTCGATTTTTGCTTTTTGAAAATCGTCTACTTTAGATTTTTGCATCTACTTTCGTCTACTTTCGAATTTCGATAAGTATCTACTTTTGATTTTCGATAAAAATCGAAAATTTGGGTTCCGTGAAACTCGTGAGTTCCAAAAGTTTTGTAGGGACTTCGAAACCCTCAGATTTGATTCCAAAGCCACATTACATCTCTACTGCTTACTCAGACTCACTGATTTTTTCCAATAATAAAGTTGTCAGGAAATAGAAAGATCTGGCATTAGCTAAACATATATCCCATGTGGGGCATGTGCTAAAAGCATATAAATATAAACCCAAGAAAGAAAAACAGTGCCCATAACACTTAAAATAAAGTATATAAATTTTCTTGATTAAATATCAGGGGAAAGTTGTGATGGTCGACTGAGACAACATTGACCATTGCAGAACGATCAACAACTATATCCTGTATGTAGAAAGTGCTTGCTTTGGAACCTGTGTGAAGTGCTGACTATTTATTTTCGGATTTTATGGCCTTTGATTTCTAAAAGTTTTTTAGAACTTTGTTGAAATTTATCTTCATTTAACTTTTTTACTATTTAAAATTGAGAACCCACGTTTAAAAAAAAACAAAAAAAAAACTTGTTTATTTAAAAGAAACAGGCAACACCAGTAAACCAGTATTATACGGTAATTATATATTAGGAGATGAATATCAATAATACAATATCATAGGATTCTTCTTGTACATCAAGCATGCCAAAACTGGGTTAACATACAATTATAAAGATGAAATGATAAAATAAAAGAGGAGTATAGTACTCTATGGCTCCAGTACAGAGATGTAGATAGTTTTTCTGTAAAAATTCTTGTTTCCTAGGAGTCATTAACTGCATTACTAAAAAATAGGAGAGAATATGTAGAATAACTAAGTATGTATTACACAAACTAACAATTTAACAAATATTGATAATTTCCACTGAACTGTCCCTTTAAACACATTTGACTTACATTATGATAATTCCTGATAATTTTATTCCTACATCAACATGGACAGAAATCATTTTATGCTGAAAATATGATGAATAATAATTCACAGGCTACTAGGGTATCTTATAAGACAAACACATCTATATATTTAGCAAATTATGTTATTTTAAGTACATAAGCAAGAACACAACAGTATTAAAAACTAACAAAGATACATTCTGGATTAATGACTAGTGGAAGTAACATGTCAATTAAAGGTGATTTTTTTTATTCTGAGTAACAAACAGAACTTTACAATACCATAAGATAAATTGACTTTGGTTCATTATTATTAGTATTATGATGATGGATTTACATCTTCCCTTCTCTCTCAAATCCCAAGGAAATGATCTCAAAATTACTGTACTGGCCAGAAAAATGTGAGAAGGGTAAGACTGACGTGGTTAAAAGGGATTGCATTGCGCATGGCTCTTGTTATTATCCAGATAGAATATCTGATCTTTGCAAAACTCTTTAAAGGGTAACTGACTTAAGGTCAATTGACAGGAATTGCTTTCCTGAGTATTTTTGCAATATACTAATATCTACATTTTTATGTGTGATATGGTAGCAGTATCACAAGATCCCCTGCACTTCTTACTTCCTTCTCTGAAACCATGTGCCAATCCCTCTTTCATGTGTTTTCTCCTCCTCGGGGCCCCCCACACTCCCTGCTGTGGGCTGTGCTGTTCTCCTCCCTTCCTCCCTTTCAGTTCGTTCTCTTCATTCACTGTAACTCAATCTCTTTCTGGTTTCTTCTGCTTTCTCCTGCAATGAGCATGTGCACTGCCAACCGCAGATTAGAAGAAGAAACTAGTATTTGTGACCGCAGATTTAGAAGCTCCCACACCCTAACTTCCAGAGATTTCTTCATATCTTGGGCTGTGCAGTACATAGAGAGGTAGGAACCTGGCCTTTCATTTATAATCAACTTGTTTCGAGACCACAGTTCCCCTTAAATAAAGTTCCCCCAATAAAGGTGTTTTAGAATCAACATTAATGCAACCTTTGTAATGGTGAGCCTTACAACTGGTTGTATGGTGTGTATTTAGTACAATGCTACACTTAATCATAGTTAAGTTAATAAAAACAGAGATAACCTGTACTGGAGACAATAAAGCTTATACATATATCACTTCTACAGGTGTATACAATTAGGCTGGGAAATTATTTGTCCTGACTGAGAATTCGCTACTAGCGAACGCTTGGTTGGGACAAATGTCTGTCGGTTACGGCAACAGTTGCCTCTGGCCAACAGTTCGCATGACCAATTGTGCGGTGCCTTAGGGAACCGCCCGATCGGCTCGTAATTTACCAATGGACCTGTTCGTCTGATCTGGTGGCCATGCACATACTGTAAGATATTTTCGTCCGACTGTCCGATAGACGGCACTATCGGTCGGTTGGTCGAAAATGTCTTACCGTGTGTACCCAGCCTTACTGTTAGAGATTTCCGAACTTCGCAAAATCTGGTCCGCTCGAGGATCCGCGAATTTTCAAAAAATTTTGAAAAATTCGAAAATCCGCGAGCGGACCCGTTAAAATTAAAAATACCCTTGAAATAACGAGATTTTACGTATTTTCGAAAATTTTCAAAATTACGAGTTTTCATACAAGTAATCCTCATAATTTAGAAAATTTTCGAAAATACGCGAAAACTTGTAATTTCGAAAATTTTCGAAAATACGAAAAATCCGCGAATCGGAAGTTCGGAAGGCGGAAAATCCGGAAAAATACGCCGTTTGCGAACGGGATAAATCCGCGGCGGATCCGGGTTGGATCCGCGAACCGGCCATCCCTACTTACTGTATTGAAAACAATTATTTGTGCTGTAAGGAGAAAGCTACAATGTTCTTAGTGAATCATACAAACCACCATCACGTTTTTTTAAGAATTTACAGAAATTCTTCACAAAATGCAGAATAAACAAATCTAACATACAGCATTAGACGACTACAATTGGTTAACTAAAGGAAAACTTTGGTTGCATAGACAGACTTCTTGGAAAGGTTTTTGCATGGCTATATGCCATAAAGCAATTGGTCTTGGGATCCTGCAAGTGTACCTGGTACCATGTCTCTTTAGCTATTTTCTCTTGATGGAGCACAGTCTATATTAGGTACCTGCTATGTTAAACCTTACATTGAACCCAACATAACACACACACCTTTTGTTTTCCCACACCAAGTCATACACCAAGGAGCAGGATAAGAAAAGCAGCATCTTTACTTAAAGGGCATGTCCACCCCCAAAACTAAAATTTTACCTACTACTGGCCTCACTGTGTAGTGTTCAAAAATCCTCACCTTACCCCTCTGCTCCTAACGGTTCTCCTGTAATGTCTCTTCAAAGTCCCAGAAATTAAAGAGTAGGAGCCATTTCTGGTGTAATTTTTTTCCGCCTCTAACTATTCCTTGTTGAGGTTTCTATGAGGGCAAGCATGCTCAGTAATCACTATGAGGCAGCATTGAAAGAGGGAATTTCCCATCATGCAATTCACATGATTTGCATGAACACTGTCTCTATTCTAGTTATAGCAAAACTACACCTAGCAGAAGATATTTCAGATTGGATATCTAAAGATAACATTTATTTTCAGTATTGATGTCCTTTTATACCTGTTACCTTAAAGGAAAAGTGCAGAAAGTGCTTGCAATAAACTTTCATTTTTGTTGCAACATTTGAAAGGTCTTTTTACTTATGTGCGTCCTGCCACGTGAATGGCGGCAACTAAAGCGTTACTATGTTACATTACATAGTAACGCTTTAGTTGTCACCATTCCAGTGGATTACCCAACCATTCAATCTCTGTGTAGTGAGGTGTCCAAGTTGGGTTTTCCTGGCTATGCAGTACTCTGGGGCAATAGAGAAATAATTTCCCTGCTCAGCGCAGCACAGGAATAAACCGTGATTTTGCATTTCTAAGCTTATTTCTATTTTATAATAATCTTATATTGTAAGTGGATATATATTTAGTGATCAGATCATCTCATTATTGGGGGATGCTTATAATAAATGTAAGTAGCAGGGCTGCACTAATTACAACCTGGTTGTATTTACACTGCATGTTTTCAATATACAACCCCTATCTGCTTTCTGCTGTTTGAGAGTGCTTGTCAGGGAATGGTGAAAGTAGCAGTGCCACTACATAGGCACTTGGGTTAGTTACTTTCTTGCAGGCTATTTAGCCAAAGGAAAGCAATTACAAACTATGTAACAAAAACACTATTTGTATCTGTTTTATCAACATATATGTGCAGTTTATAGACTGCTACACAACAACACCATAGATATGAATCCCAGGAGCTTCACAACATTCATTTCTGCAGCCCAACTAAATAACCAGCCATCTACTTGCAAATATCTAACCTAAACACAAAGGCAAGACCTGCTAGTTCAACTGCTGATTAGAAACTGAGCTGCTCTGAAGATTTCATGCTGTTTTATAGTGTCTCATAAACACCCCCCCAAAATCTGATTGGTCTAGATACAATCTTAAATCTGATTGGATCTTGGATGTTGGACCAATCAGATATTGGGGGTGGGTATAAGAGTCACTACAAATAGTGAACGTTTAGCAAGGAGAGCTAGTTTCAGTTTTGCATTTCATCTGAGATGTTATAGCTTTGTTCTGTGCCATGCACTGGGATATAAGCTTATTGAGTGATTCTGGCTGGGTAGCTTGAATGGGCTCTCTCAGATGGCTCTCAATTTAGTTCTTAGTTCTCAGTGCATAAAATTAGAAAAAAAGCCAGTAAAAGTATGATTTGTTATCCCAACTAAATGCTCAACAGGAGGTCTGAGTAACAGAGCTATTGATGTGTTGGAATATCTGGTTCCAATATTTTACTAGTAATAACCTCCAGTAATTGAACAGAACGAGATGATTGCAAACCAGTCTAGAGAGCAACGTGGTAATTAAAGAGATATCAGAAACACATGCAGCAAAGCTGAGTCTGAATAAATTCAAGTGTAAAAGTAACCAGTCTGCAATAAATGCAGCTCTGCTTGTAACAACTGTTGTGTCTTACTATAGAGCAAACAGCAGTGATCAGCACTCCATTCCAAGCAAGGAAATGCCTGGGCGGCATTCAAAAGTTTCAGACCTGTGAGTGCCTTCGTATTTCTGTGTGTATATATATATATATATATATATAAATTCAAGGTCATAACAAAAGGGTCAGTCAATGGGGAAATTAGCAGGAGGACAAGGAAGGAGGCAGATTAGGGTAGAAAGCAAAAGGCACAGGTGCTAGAACAGTAAAGTGGCATAGGAACAGGCACTGGGATATGCACAGGAGCTGGCACTAGGAGGAAATCAAAATGTGCAAAGAATATGAATCCAGGAAAAAAGCTATGGATCTTGTACTGGAATGAGACACAGGAACTGATACGGAGAAAGGACTCTGGAACTAGGCACATAAATAACATAACCAAGGGAGAATCCTACAAATGGTCTTAAAGTTAAAAGTGGTACCCTTTACTCACCACATCAAAGGTATCACATACATATGTCATCACCCAGACACCTGGACCCACAAAGCATGGTAGTTGACCAGTTTAGTTCCTAACTTTATTTCATTTTTCCCCCAATAGATACAAAAGGCCATAATACAACCCAACGGAATGGATTAAAGTCAAGTTAATAAAAACTGTAATATTTTTGAAACCTTAGAAAGAATAGGGTTCTATAAAAACAATAAGAAATGTTATTCAATCTCGCTGAATATTTCTAAATCCATTGAAAATAACTCCTTTGATAGCGTAGTTTAATACCAAAATTGATGTATATATTAACTTATTATTTAATATACAGTAATTATGAAAATGTGCTATATTCCTACTTGCCAAGCTATGCTGCTGATAGGGTTAGTATAGTATTTCAGGTTGAATAAAACATCCATCCAGTCCAACCCATCTAGCAATACCCTCATTTCCTGCCTAACTGTTGATCCAGAGGAAGGCAAAAAACCCACCAAATTTATGAAGGGTAAAAAAATTCCTTCCATTCTGACTCCATGGCAATCAGAATTTCCCTGGATCAACTCTACTTTATGTATCAATACCCTAACTTGCAACATTCCTTGTTTGCAGAAACCCATCCGGCTTTTTTTAAACTGGCCAATGAACCTGCCATAAACCGTCCACTGGAAGACAGTTCCATAGCTTTACCATTCTCACGTGAAAAACTCTTTCCGAACTTAAGCCTAAACCTTTTTTTCTTCAGCCTTAAGGGATTTCCACGTGTCCTCTGACGTGCTCTATTGGTGACAATGCCCCAGATAGTTTATTGTATGGCTCGTTAATGTATTTACACAGTATCATATCCCCACGCAAGCGCCTTTTCTCCAGCATACATAATTGTAACTTCCAGTCTCTTTTCATATTCAACTCCAACAATCCCCTTTTAATTTAGTTGCTGTTCTCTGAACCCTTTCCACTTCAAATGTCCTTTTTGTACACAGGATTCCAAATTGCACTGCATACTCCAAATGAGGCCTTATATATTTTCCTCATAACTTACTATGGAAAGACAATGTAAATAATGTTGTAATTTAATGTTAACACTTCATAATTTGTCTATTTTATAAAACTACAAACCTATATTAATATCAATAAACTTTATTTTAAAAATAAATATATTAGAATATTAATGTTGCAGTCACCTACTGTGTGTGTTAGAATGTTTAATGCAAGGATCTGAATGGTTGCTTAATTAAAAATCTAATTTCATGGGTCATACATATAGCCATGATGGATTTTTTTATAAGATCATTACGGTTACAATCCACTAATCAATTATCGTTTTCTCTGTGTAATAACAATGGAAAACCACTGAAATTTAATTAACATTTAAAGTTTATCTCTACAGTAATGCCCAACTACTGTCCCTAATAAATAGTCTGTCTGCAGTTGGATCTGTTGAGAGAATCAATAAATGTCAAGAAATTAGCATACCTTAATCTTGACATATTATGCAACACAAAAAGAGAGAGAAGCCCACACAGTGTTTAGTGGAGAGCAAAGCGATTGATCTCTTATGATCCAATGTTACAGAACTGCAATTTTCTAGGCACTGAATTATCAGAAGACTAATTTTATTGTTTTAAGAACAAGAGCATCTTTCTGCCTTCAGAAATAAAATGTGTAAAGAGAAAGAATATTCAATTATTCAAAATATTATAGAAATGTATTGAGTTTTCTAAATTAGTCCAACACAAATCGATATTAGCTCTTTCAACAATATTGAATATTGAATATTTCCGCAATTCTCCAATTTTTTTCATCAGACGCTCAATAATAATAATCGTATATTGAAAAAGTTCATCTTCCACAAATTTGATTGATGGTGCAGGTGGAATTTTTTTTTAGAAAAATCAAAATTTTGGCCTGCTTTATTCTTTAGCAATAACCAGGCTTTGAGTTGTGTTCTCTAAGGGATCTATTTATAACCTGCAGTATCAGAAAATTTAGATACGGTTCTTAATATGAGAACAAGTGTACATAACCGCCGCAGTACTACCATACCACTGTGGCATTATATGGGTGAATCACGTGCTAGTACAATACTGTGTGGTATTGGTATTTTAGGATCCAGTCTTAAATGTACTTATAAGTAATGCAGCTGTAAATAGAGATAGCCGAACTTTCGAAAGTTTGGTCTGTTTTCGAACTTTCGAAAGTTCGAAAACGGACCCATTAAAGTCAATGGGAGTCAAATAGTTCGAAAGTTCTAATGAAATACAATTAAATTATCAATGGTAACTAATGTAAATGGCTGTGGACCTGGGAAATGATCTGGGGAACATGCTTGAATATACAGGACATTCGAAAATCATTTTAACTCTCACTCGCGCTATTTTCGAGCTCGTTCACGCCTAGGTACCATTGTACATTTTACTCTCGGATCGATGTTCGCGCATAGCTTTAATGGACACTTTACTCGTAGATTCGATGTTTGCGCCTAGATACCATGGACATTTTATTGCGGATTCAATGCTCGCGTATAGGTTTTAATGGACACTTACTCGCGGATTTGATGCTCGCATTCACGCTAGATACCATGGACATTTACACGCTGATTCGATGCTCGCTTCAAGGTTTTAATGACCCTTACTCGCACATTTGAATGGTCGAACATTCGATTTTATCGAAAGTCCAAAAATATCGAAAATCCGGGTCCGGGATTGTTCGAGAAGTCCGAATTGGTTCAAGTTCCAGTTCATTTCTACTGTAAAATACACCCGTTGGTAACCGTGTACATGGCCTAGACTGATCTCTTAAGGTGGCCATACATATGAACGATAATGGGTAAATCCCGTTAGTTCCACGACGGATTTACCCACTATCGTTCAAATGTATGGGCTTTTCCCGACTGACCATAGTGCCAACGAATGCCCGTAGTCGCCAATTCCTTCTGACTGAGATTTTCTGTCAGGAAAGACCAACTGCAATGCTGACTGTCGACATTGTAGTCGGTAGTTTTTAGCCCCCACCACCTTGCCAATATTCTGCAGATCTTAATTGATCCTACAGGATTTATTGAGTATTGCCCATGCTTTAGCAATACTTGCCTCGACATCCACTAAACCTTAATCACAGAGAATCTCTAAATTCCGTTTTTTTGTATTTTCCATACAATGCCACTGATTGTTATGGTTATTAGCATGGTATCAAGCTCCTAAAAATGAGTTTATTTCAAACTGAACAGTATACACAGGAAACACTGTAAATGTACCAAATACTTTAAAATAGTGCTATTTTGCCCCAACCAATCAGATGTAAGCTTTCAATGTTAAATAAGATCTGATTGGTTGGGGCAAATTAGCACCATTTTAAAAGAACTTTTATTGAATCTCCCTGATAATATATTCAGGGTAACATCCCCCTAAAACATGTTTGCTTTTCTACAATGTTCTATTGTGTTATATTCTGTACACCGTGAAATCACAATAACAGGTTATTTCTTTGGTACATCAGCATATAGTGACACAATAATTATCACGTATGCTATTTCTGAGGCTACAGTTCGTATAATTAACAGGCGAAAAAAGCTTCATATATTATGACATCTCCTGTGATTTTGCACATGTTTGTTCTTTTCTGAAGACAAGACAGCTCACGATAAAATAAAATAATACATATAAAGTAGGTGACATCAGAGAAACAACTGCAATGCACTAGATTTCCCCTGGTAGCATAAACATTTCTAATTCCTTGCTTCTATGGATTATACAGTACACAATCTATAAAGTTTTTTTTATTTTGAAGAATAAATGATAAATAATAAATGATCAATAAATACGTTTTATTAGGCCTGGTATGCACAGGTCACTGGTATTGTTGCTAGCAACCTACCGATTGATAAACTGTTCTAACATGCCTGCTTAATAGAATGTTCGAAAATGTTGAGTTCCGTTTCTTTTTCGATTTTCGAAAATCGGCTACTTTCGATTTTAGCAAATCGGCTACTTTCGATTTTAGCAAATTGCTACTTTCAATTTTCAAAAATCGCTACTTTTGATTTTCGAAAATCGGCTACTTTCGATTTTTGCTTTTTGAAAATCGTCTACTTTAGATTTTTGCATCTACTTTCGTCTACTTTCGAATTTCGATAAGTATCTACTTTTGATTTTCGTATAAAATCGAAAATTTGGGTTCCGTGAAACTCGTGAGTTCCAAAAGTTTTTTAGGACTTCGAAACCCTCAGATTTGATTCCAAAGCCACATTAACTCTCTACGCTTACTCAGACTCACTGATTTTTTCCAAATAAAGTTGTCAGGAAATAGAAAGATCTGGCATTAGCTAAACATATATCCCTGTGGGGCATGTGCTAAAAGCATATAAATATAAACCCAAGAAAGAAAAAGTGCCCATAACACTTAAAATAAAGTATATAATATTTCTTGATTAAATATCAGGAAAGTTGTGATGGTCGACTGAGACAACATTGACCATTGCAACGATCAACAACTATATTCTGTAGGTAGAAAGTGCTTGCTTTGGAACCTGTGTGAAGTGCTGACTCTTTATTTATGGGATTTTAGGGCCTTTGATTTCTAAAAGTTTTTTAGAACTTTGTTGAAATTTATCTTCATTTAACTTTTTACTATTTAATTTGGAACCCACGTTTAAAAAAAAACAAAAAAAAACTTGTTTATTTAAAAGAAACAGGCACACCAGTAACCAGTATTAACGGTAATATATATTAGGAGATGAATATCAATAATACAATATCATAGGATTCTTCTTGTACATCAAGCATGCCAAAACTGGGTTACATACAATTATAAAATGAAATGATAAATAAAGAGGAGTATAGTACTCTATGGCTCCAGTACAGAGATGTAGATAGTTTCTGTAAAATTCTTGTTTCCTAGGAGTCATTAACTGCATTACTAAAAAATAGGAGAGAATATTAGAATAACTAAGTATGTATTACACAAACTAACAATTTAACAAATATTGATAATTTCCACTGAACTGTCCTTTAAACACATTTGACTTACATTATGATAATTCCTGATAATTTTATTCCTACATCAACATGGACAGAAATCATTTTATGCTGAAAATATGATGAATAATAATTCAGGCTACTAGGGTATCTTATAAGACAAACACATCTATATATTTAGCAAATGATGTTATTTTAAGTACATAATAAGAAACACAACAGTATTAAACTAACAAAGATACATTCTGGATTAATGACTAGTGGAAAGTAACATGTCAATTAAAGGTGATTTTTTTTATTCTGAGTAACAAACAGAACTTTACAATACCATAAGATAAATTGACTTTGGTTCATTATTTAGTATTATGATGATGGATTTACATCTTCCCTTCTCTCTCAAATCCCAAGGAAATGATTCAAAATTACTGTACTGGCCAGAAAAATGTGAGAAGGGTAAACCGACGTGGTAAAGGATTGCATTGCGCATGGCTCTTGTTATTACCAGATAGAATATCTGATCTTTGCAAAACTCTTTAAAGGGTAACTGACTTAAGGTCAATTGACAGGAATTGCTTTCCTGAGTATTTTTGCAATATACTAATATCTACATTTTTATGTGTGATATGGTAGCAGTATCACAAGATCCCCTGCACTTCTTACTTCCTCCTCTGAAACCATGTGCCAATCCCCTTTCATGTGTTTTCTCCTCCTCGGGGCCCCCCACACTCCCTGCTGTGGGCTGTGCTGTTCTCCTCCCTTCCTCCCTTCAGTTCTTCTCTTCATTCACTGTAACACAATCTCTTCTGGTTTCTTCTCTGCTTTCTCCTGCAATGAGCATGTGCACTGCCAACCGCAGATTAGAAGAAGAAACTAGTATTTGTGACCGCAGATTTAGAAGCTCCCACACCCAACTTCCAGAGATTTCTTCATATCTTGGGCTGGCAGTACATAGAGAGGTAGGAACCTGGCCTTTCATTTAAATCAACTTGTTCGAGACCACAGTTCCCCTTAAATAAAGTTCCCCCAATAAGGTGTTTTAGAATCAACATTAATGCAACCTTTGTAATGGTGAGCCTTACAACTGGTTGTATGGTGTGTATTAGTACAATGCTACACTTAATCATAGTTAAGTTAATAAAAACAGAGATAACCTGTACTGGAGACAATAAAGCGTATACATATATCACTTCTACAGGTGTATACAATTAGGCTGGGAAATTATTTGTCCTGACTGAGAATTCGCACTAGCGAACGCTTGGTTGGGACAAATGACTGTCGGTTACGCAACAGTTGCCTCTGGCCAACAGTTCGCATGACCAATTGTGCGTGTGCCTTAGGGAACCGCCCGATCGGCTCGTAATTTACCAATGGACCTGTTCGTCTGATCTGGTGGCCATGCACATACTGTAAGAATTTCGTCCGACTGTCCGATAGACGGCACTATCGGTCGGTTGGTCGAAAATGTCTTACCATGTGTACCCAGCCTTACTGTTAGAGATTTCCGAACTTCTCAAATCCGGTCCGCTCCAGGATCCGCGAATTTTCAAAAATTTTGAAAACTCGAAAATCCGCGACGGACCCGTTAAAATTAAAAATACCCTTGAAATAACGAGATTTTCCGTATTTTCGTAAATTTTCAAAATTACGAGTTTTCATACAAGTAATCCTCATAATTTTAAAATTTTCGAAAATACGCGAAAACTTGTAATTTCGAAAATTTTCGAAAATACGAAAATCCGCGAATCGGAAGTTCGGAAGGCGGAAAATCCGGAAAAATACGCCGTTGCGAACGGGATAAATCCGCGGCGGATCCGGGTTGGATCCGCGAACCGGCCATCCCTACTTACTGTATTGAAAACAATTATTTGTGCTGTAAGGAGAAAGCTACAATGTTTTAGTGAATCATACAAACCACCATCACGTTTTTTTAAGAATTTACAGAAATTCTTCACAAAATGCAGAATAAACAAATCAACATACAGCATTAGACGACTACAATTGTTACTAAAGGAAAACTTTGGTTGCATAGACAGACTTCTTGAAAGGTTTTTGCATGGCTATATCCATAAAGCAATTGGTCTTGGGATCCTGCAAGTGTACCTGGTACCATGTCTCTTTAGCTATTTTCTCTTTTGGAGCACAGTCTATATTAGGTACCTGCTATGTTAAACCTTACATTGAACCCAACATAACACACACAAACTTTTGTTTTCCCACACCAAGTCATACACCAAGGAGCAGGATAAGAAAAGCAGCATCTTTACTTAATTCTTATAAACCAGTGCAACTTTATATAATAAAAGTGTATTTATATATATATTATATCATATCACTCATCAGTGATACATTTCCCACATGAATATTAAACAAATATCCTAACTAACATCTTAAAGGAGAACTAAGGTTAATTTTTTAAAATTCTCCCCAGGACACCTGTACATTGTAAGATTCTTCTCTAGTAAGTTGCATTTAGTACATGTAAGAAATAGATTCTGTAACTAAGAAGGTATCCATATTGTTGCCAGTACAACCCACAGTCCATGAAGTCATCAAAGAGCCACACCCCTGACCCCAGTATTTACTGTCTCATTGCATAGAGTATTTCCCATACAGATGTCTCTTACCAAAATGGAAATGGGGGCAAATGCCCTCCCGGCCGGTTGTTTGTAATAAAAATCAAGCCGGGCAGTGTCACAAGCATGAATATTTTTATTTTTTTTTAAAGGAAGTTCCTGACACTACAAGCCAGAGGGGTGCCTACCTTGCAGCAGCCTGTAAGGCTTGCTCACATAACACCCCTGTGATGCTTTAGAAAGGTGGTATTATGTGCTGGGAGGAAAAAAGAATCTACAGGTGTGGCCAGCGTGTGACAAACTCCTCTTTCTAGTTTCTCCTACAAGCGCGCGAGACAGCAGGGGGTAAGGTTGCTGGAGCGGAGTACTCAGCTGCAAAGTACCTTACATCCCCTGTCCCAGCTCAGTAGAAAGTGATAGATATGAAGATAGATAGATAGATAGATAGAGAGTGATAGATAGAAAGATAGATATATAGTTAGGTATATAATAGATAGATAGATAGATAGATAGATAGATAGATAGATAGATAGATAGATAGATAGATAGATAGATAGATAGATAGATCTATATATCTGTGTGCTGCTGGGCAATGAGGGATTTTATATTTACCAGGCAATGTGTGCTTCTGGGTAATGGGGTCAGTAATAGGGGGGGTGTTGGTAGTAGATGCTTGCCTGTGCTTATCTAAGATAATGAACTGGAAGGCTGACAACACTACAGAAAGGGAGGGATCGCTGCTCCTGCTCCTACATAAGAAGTACAGTAAATTGCATCATGTAGTCCCCATGAAAGCCCCAATTCCCCTCCATCAAGGGGACACTCTATTGGGCTGCATTCTTCTTTTATTTCTATTTCCACTTTCTTCTTATTGCCTGCCCTACACTTATATCAAAGGAAAGCACTCACCTGGACCTTCTTCCAGCTTTCCAATTGTTTCAATTTGTTCCACCAAATCATTAGAATTCCACTGACTCATGCCAATAAGGATTGCGTTCTTCCCCTCCACAACTTCCTCTGCAAAGGCCAAAAGGTACAATGGCTATATGAACTGAAGTTTTAATGCTTGTTAACAGTTACACAACAACATTACCATTTAGTCAGTGTCAATAATTGGTCAGGTTTGCCTGTTGGCTATATAGGTTCTTGATCTACAGATCACTATTTTGCAGATATTTAAACCTGAGTGCTATAAGGAGTTGGAGCATTTACAATATCACTATTTGTTTATCAGGTGCATGAAAACAAATGTTGCCTTTCCAAAAGATTTCACAGTCATCCAGTAGTTAAAAAAAAGGAAACATTTTGCTAGAGAAGAAAGTTTACTCTTAGTCTGGGGAAAACTCTCCCTAATTAGCTTGACTCCTTGTAAATCTTATTTTTTAAAGCCCAGAATGAATAAAAGCTATATGTTTACACATGAATACCAAAACTAAATATAGGCAGTGGTATGCACGTTCACCCCAGTGCCTCCAGCGGGGAATTACAACAAAGTAGGTGAGTCGGAGCACTTGTGGGATTTTCAAACAAGCACTCTAGTTAATTACTGTCGGTAATCAACGTGTTTCGGCCATACTGGATGTGGCCGTCGTCAGGATTGATGACGGCCACATCCAGTATGGCCGAAACGAGTTGATAACCGACAGTAATAAAGTAGAGTGCTTGTCGGATCCAGATCCCATCTCTAATGCTAACTAGTGCAAAGTACAGAGTATAGTACCTTTTCTACATAATTGCTCTTTGGTTTGGTTTGCTCTTTGTTATTGTGGAGTTTTGACTATCTGGGATAAAAATTCTTCTTTATAATAGATTATAAAAGATTTGAATTTAAATACTTTTAAAAAGTCACTCCTTTGAATTAGGGCAAGGCCCCATTAATGCGTTTTTCACGCGTTTGCGCACGCAATTTCTCATGTAAATTTGAATACATGGAAATCGCGGGAACACAAAAATTCCTGAGAATTCTGATGCACATGCGATTGTGCATCTGTTTCCATTTTGGTAACCATGCCTTCACCATTTTTTTGCATAATCGGATGCATTTCCTTAATGGAAACAGTGCAATTGCATGCGTAAGCGTGCGAGAATGCACACAATTACACCAGATTCCCACACGCAATCCTGCGCTGTGTAAGATCCTGTGTTGTGTGAGATTCTGGTGCCTTGTAGTGGGGCCTCAGCCTACAAAGCTTGAGGGAGGAAGTTTTTAAAGGGAATGTAAGCTGGAATTTGTTTTTTTAAAATTGCCCATTACTGAAAATAATGATTCATTCCAACTATCACTGTAACATTTTTTTTGTTGATCTGCCACATAATTCGCTAGATATCTAATCTGACGCATACGTTGCTTCAGCTGTCAATCAAGTACCTTATCTTCAGCTGTGTGCAAGTACTGAATTTTGCTGTTACTGGAAGGGTGTAACTGTAACTGGATGAGTGACGATGTCACAAACTTACGTGCTGCTCCGCTACCCCGGCTCCTTAGTTACTTACCTTGCCAAGTTTCAGTACCAGTTACTTACCTTTCCGTTACTTGCCTGTTCCAGTACCAGTTACTTACCTTGCTTGTTCGAGTTCCAGTTACTTACCTTGCCTGTTCCAGTACAAGTTACTTACCTTGCCTGTTCCAGTACCAGCTACTTACCTTGCCTGTTCCAGTACAAGTTACTTATCTTGCCTGTTTCAGTACCAGCTACTTACCTTGCCTTTTCCAGTTCAAGTTACTTACCTTGCCTGTTCCAGTACAGGTTACTTACTTTGCCTGTTCCAGTACCAGCTATGTACCTTGTCTGTTACAGTACCAGCTACTTACCTTTCCTGGTCCAGCATACAGTTCACAGCAGCATCCTGGTATCCAGCTTACATTTCCCAGCAGCACCTTGGTATCCAGCATACAGTTCCCAGCAGCATCCTGGTATCCAGCATACAGTTTCCAGCAGCATCATAGTATCCAGCCTACAGTTCCCAACAGCCCTTCTGCTCTAGTCACCAAACCTTCTGTTTCCATCTGCCTCTACTGCTCCAGAATCCAAACATACAGCCTTTGGTCTCCTCCTGAAAGCGTACCAGTGAGTACCCAGGCTGTTACAGATGGTTGGGGGATTCACTCTTTCAGTGCTAGATGATAGTGATTGCTGAGCATGCTCAGTTTTAAAAAAAAAGGTCAGGTCTGAGGAAAGGAGGAGTTGCTTATGAGAGGGAGGGGGGATACTGTGCCTGAGCAAAACAAGTACTGGAATTAAGGCATGCAGCAACACTTACATGCATTTAATTATAGATTAAGATGAGGCAAGGTATGACATATGTGCCTTATTGAGTTAATTGCCCCAAGGTTGACTGCTTAGAATTGCTGGTTCTGGCTAACAATTTAGGTTGGGTTCCAGTAAAGCTTTCGTTTTGTTGTTTGATAGGCCTTTAAACAGCTCCAAGTTAAAATTTCTTTGTATAGTACAGTAGGTTCACATATGTCTATTCAAACAGTTTTCAAAATATTCAGCTTTTTCTATTTACCGTCCTTTTTTGTACATAAATGTATTCACGCCATGACAGCTTAAGTAAAACAATAAAGCCTGCTTGTCTTTACAGAGATTTAAATACTGACCATAAAATATTCCAAGAGCCATTATCAGAGAGCTATTGACATAGTTATCAGTAAGATGCTACAGCAGCTATAACAGACAAGCAGAGTAATAATGTATTCTGCTATTGTCACATTCTCTTGGTTGCCATGGTGAGAATTCAAAGCTTTACATCAAATGTCCATGCGGGGAGAGGCTGCTATGGTCTGAAGGCACTTGATCAAAAAATAAAATACCATAATCAGATTTCACTAAAATAACAAGAATGAACTGATTTTTTTTTCAGGGAAAGTGTAGATAGTAAGTGCATTACAATGTTACCCAGATTGTCTCAAATGCAAAAGGTAAATTCTAATCCCTATCCTTCAGCTATCTGAAAAGGATTGGACATTAAATTAGTCAATCCTTTTATTGCTCTCCAGAAGAGCAATTTAGCATTTAGTTTATTTATAAGGATGATGTGCCAAGAGCTTCCAATATTAAAGTCATACTAACTTGTTTGTGGAGAGGGTTAGTTTAACTTTAAAGCCGGAATCCACACAAAATGAGGATTCGTACAAACTATATGGAGTGCAAGATCATACATTTTATTGCTGAACCTGCCTTCTCTATGGACAAATGAAAGCTATCGACTAATGAAATAGCCATTTCATAATAAGCTTAACCAAGGGGCAAGCGCAGGATTTCCAAATGAATTAGTCCTGAAAGGTATAGACAGTGGTGAGATCAGTGCACCACAAACATTTTAGCCACGCCCTTATTTAAAGGTGACTCCCATGTTAAATTTAGTATAGAAAAGTATTGTAGTGCCGTATTAGTCTAATATATAGATGTTAGTACTGCTGCTCTGACCTGATGAAGAGGGTATAGCCCTCGAAAGCCTGTCAACTAAATAAACTTAGTCCATAGAAAAAGTATCACAGTACTCTTATTTTTAACATGTTAAATTTACCTTCAGTATATTTTCCTTGTCCCTAGACTTTTTCCTGTATGAACAATTCTCTACTTTATTTAAAAATATAAGGATATTAGAAGTAATCTTGACTACTGTATATTAGAGCCCCATGACTATTTAGAAGTAGAAGAGGCAGAGATATTTAAAGTATCTTAAAATATAAATGTTTTTAAACATTTTTGTTACAGGTGCAACCATTATTGTAGTAAAAACAATACTGCTATAAAAATCCTTGTTCCTTTTTTTCTTGTATACATAGTGTGTAAAGTGAATGGTTAGCGGTTAATTGACACATTACATGAGAAAATAAAGACAATAAGCATTGGAATGTTGGAATGATATATTTCCATTTTTGCTGTTGTGTCTTCTGTCACTGTCTATGTGATCAATTTCACACAAAGGGACAAACAAATAACAAGTGTATTGGCGCTCATCTATAAACGATACCCAACCAAGTGTTTGGATTTGTAGATAGATAGATACCGTAGATACAAATCAACCAACATTTATGATGCATAATCATATAACAAAATTACCAGAATGGTTTACCTTACCTCCCTGCCATGACGCAATAATTAATTTTCGACAGGTGCTGCATAACGGGAGTGCAGTAAGTTAAAGAGTTAAAGGACAACTATACTTTAAAAATTTACGTTTTAGAAATAAAAAGTACCTGAGGCAGGGAGGTAGGATTGATTATTCCTACCTCCAAATATTGTATTGTTGAGGAGCAACAGCACTTTTTTTTCATCTGTCAGGTTATGCCTCTTCCTTATTAAAGGGAAACTGTGGTCTTCCATTTTGTATGTGCCTTATGGAGGCAGCCATTGATCACCTGATCATCTGGTCGCCGACTTTACTGCTGTCTTTACTGCTGGGAAATTCTAATTAACATACCAGAAATGCAAAATTAAATTATAATTCCCCAGAAGTCTCTTTTCCCTTATTTGCATAATGAGCAAGGGAGTTGTGGGGAAAACTCCCTAACTCGCTTGACTCCTTGTAAATCTTATTTTTCAAAGCCCAGAATGAATAAAAGCTATATGTTTACACATGAATACCAAAACTAAATAAAGGCAGTGGTATGCACTATATTTGTTGCTTTTATAAAATATGGCTGTATATATTTGAATTGTTTTAGAAGGTATTTGTCAATAAAAAAAAAAAAGATCAGATTTCTGGCCCAATTATTCTGGGGGCAAATAAGTTAAAGGGATTTGTTAGGTGTACATATCCTTTAAGTTTTGTACTAGATAGAAGCACACTTCTTTTATAAACTGGTAGTGCGTAGAAATATCAAATCTACTTTGAATTATAAGAAAACTAGGATCTGTTTCCTTAATGTTTTGATGGTTATAAGAATCAGTTGTTATCTTTTCAGGAAGTGTCCGTTCTCAAAACATTTTTGGCTCAGTGCTATATTGTCCATTTTTGGGCTGAATTATTACAAACCCCACTCTATCCAGTATGCCATCTGGTTAGCTCTATCCAGTATGCCATCTGGTTAGCTCTATCCAGTATGCCATCTGGTTAGCTCTATCCAGTATGCCATCTGGTTAGCTCTATCCAGTATGCCATCTGGTTAGCTCTATCCAGTATGCCATCTGGTTAGCTCTATCCAGTATGCCATCTGGTTAGCTCTATCCAGTATGCCATCTGGTTAGCTCTATCCAGTATGCCATCTGGTTAGCTCTATCCAGTTGCCATCCCCCCCCCCGGTTAGATCCTATCCCCGGATGCAATTGGTTTAGCTCTATCCAGTATGCCATCTGGTTAGCTCTATCCAGTATGCCATCTGGTTAGCTCTATCCAGTATGCCATCTGGTTAGCTCTATCCAGTATGCCATCTGGTTAGCGTGAGTTTTTACAAATTTTTCGCAGGCTGAGCAATTTCCAAATTGTTTTTGGGAGATGGCGCAGCGTAGCCTATGTAGTAAAGGCTTTGCTAAGATTTGTGCAGCAATTTTGCACTTAATACCTTTACTTCTGTGGCACGTGGGGCCGATGCAAAACCAAAAAACTTATGTCTTGCTTGACTGATGCAGCTAGAGACGCAAAGGAGTTTAAAGCATCCCAGGATCATGGTCAGGGAACATGTACGTTGTTTGGTCCTGCATCAGCCCGTTTGTGGAGAAGGTCATAAGGAGAATGGATAACGTTTCCCAGTTCTTGAAGTGGTCCCTATTTCCCATTGAGTTGGTGATAGGGAACAAAGATTAAAGCACAGGGAGGTATGATGATTTAAACATCAAAATACACTGGCCCCTAATGGCCTCAATAAATATTATAATCTATGGGGGTTATAGATTATATAATTTAAAAGTTCTTATCGTTTAAAATGGTGCTAATTTTGCCCCAACCAATCAGATGTTAGCTTTCAAATGTTACATAAGTTCTGATTGGTTGGGGCAAAATTAGCACCATTTTAAACAATAAGAACTTTTAAATTATATAATCTATAACCCCCATAGGGGTTCTCTCTGTATGTTTTTTTGTAAGGGCTCCTGGGTCTTTTAATAATGATGGTACTGATGTATGAGTTATATCATATATACCATCGCTCTGGTTGATATGCATAGGGTGTTGAGTGCCCTGTGTTACATTGTATACAGGTTAGGTGACTTTATAAGTTGATGTCAATTTCTATATGTATAGTCATTGCTAGATTAAAGAACTTTAAAAACTAGATCAGCACTTCATATTTATCTAGAGCAAAAGTTTGCCTGTGCTGGTAATCTGCAGCAAACAATTAAAGGTTATCTAAATGCAATAACCCAGTAAAAAGCAAACATTGTGTTGGCTGCTGCAAATTAACAAGGGCAGACTTTTGCATCTCTTGCATCAGCCCCTATAGTGTGATAAAATTGACTAAAACCGGTCATTTTGTGTATTCATTTTGGTTCAAAATTTTACCAGTGACACACTGGCTTTTAATTAACAGCGACTTCAACAAATTTGGTGTTGGAGAATGCTGTGAACCTTTGATCAGCATATCACTGGTGACTGGTTTAGATCATTGCAATGGCTGAAATATATATTTGTCATGCTGCTTTTCTATACTAGGAATAAAATTAGAAAGCAGATCTTCTCATCCAGATGTACCGTCTATACACATACCTTTGGCATCGAAGAATTCATCATCTGAGCTGTCGACTGAGTCATTGACGATTTTCTGCAGATGCCACTGTGCCCCACTGAAGCGTCTAGATCCTCCTGGTTAAAAAAAACATGAAAGGGTGAAAATAAATAACACCAATATGCAATATACAGACACACGTATTTCTAGCACCGTAAGGAAATATGCAACACGTTTACTACTGGATTTGTATAATTATTAGAGCTGTTAAAAAGAAAGCAGATTTCATATTTACTGGGTTTATAAAATGAAAAAATGTTTTTCTTTAATTAATCCCAAATAACAGGGATGGCCAACAGTCCCTTAAAAACCAGAATCAATCTGTATCTTAAATACCCTTACCATATTGTTATCCCTATAATTCTATGTGATTAGTAAAATATTTGCATATTCTGCAGTGTTAATCGAAGTCTTTCTCACATTTTTGACGTTTTGGTTTAGAACTATAATTACTTACGATTCTGCAGGCATTTGCAATTAGTTAATGAGCTCTAAATGACTGTGTCCATCAAAACTGTTTTCTTAATTACCTTCAACAGTCATTGCTAAATTCCTTCAACACCAGAGGGAGCATAACAGAAAAAAACGGAGCTTGATGGGAAATACAACCATATGCTCATTCAACATACTGTACATTCTGAACTGCTCAGTATAGTCAAACAAAAAGGCAGACCTGATTCTTGTTCACCAGAAACACTCCTTGTCCAAAGGAATCCATTCATGTCTGCTGTATTGTTAATCATTTGCACTTATTCTTAGAGTAATCCTTTCATGTATATTACTGTTTGTCTTCTAATCTAAAAATGTTCCACTTTAGCTGTTACAAAAAAGGCTACAAATTCAGAATTAATAGGACAAGGCTTTTCCGTTCCATTATTCAATGGCCAGTGTTTAATTATAGTCCTGCTTGACAATGGCTCAATAAATTAGAAATTCATTGTCTGATTTACGTACCTGTTATATCTTAGGGGGAGTCTTGTTAAAACCTATGATGCTTTAAGTTTTCTGAACCTGTCATATACAGCACTTTGATTATTTAGGATTTTATGTGCTGAGATTTACATATTTCTTACAATGCTGGATATTTGTTATGCTGTAGGGACTAGGAATTTGCCATCTGTATAGCATGGTTGTAAAATTAGGCTTTGAACACACATTCTAACATTTCGGCAAGATCAACCGAAATTTTAACCATGGCGGTCAATTAACCCGAAATACCAGCAAGAATTGTAGACACAGCCAAGCTTTTCTTATACTTTTTTACACCAAAACCATGGGGAAAAAAAAATTGGACATAGTGGGAAATTTTGACCCAAATGAATAGTTGCAGTGAAATAGTTTAATTCGCCAATTTAATTTGCACTACACAGACTGCCAATCGGATTTAGCAATAGGTATTTCATCTGATAGGTACACAGCAAGCTTAATCAAGCTATACACGGGAATATCTACCCCATCTTTCAGTCCCCATCTTCAGCAGGTTTCAAGATGAAATCTGTGGAAGATGATAAATGTTGATAGTTTTTCCCAATCAAATATTTGAACAGGATGAAATAAGCAAAAATTGATTACAAAAAATTGGCCTGTGTATGGCCTGCTTTAGAATCCACCTTGCTGTATTTGTTTTTGCAGTTCTAGTCCAGCTCATTAGCACATCTGTAATCCTTTATCTAACCTTAACATTGATCCAAGTATTTATAAATAATATGGCTGCTGCAAAGAAAAAGGTGGAAAGGGCAGTCACGTTAGCCAAGATTAAAATTAATCTGAAAAAGACACCAGGTCAGGGTCACAAAAATCTATCAGACATAGAAACGGCAAGATGTTCAGCAAGGAGAACGTGTATGTCTTATGAAAATGGTAACACAGATTAATGATGGATTAATTACATTTTAATCCTGGTTTTTTTTTTAATCTATATAAAGAGAGTCTACTGACAGAAAATTCATTTAGTGCTAAAGTGAAATTAAGGGGCGTATCTATACGGATGCGGAATCGTTATTTCGTGATAACGTGCCTTTAACGAGCAGTGTTTTTTTTATGACCAATTTAAAATGCAAGCACATTTATTTGACATCTACAACCTGTATGTCTTTATGATTGTGGGGGAAACTAGAGTGCCCGGAGGAAACCCACACAAGCACGGGGAGAACATACAAACTCCTTGTAGATGTGTCCAAGGGTGGAATTGAACTCAGGACTTCAGCGCTGAAAGACATCAGTGCTTACCACTAAGCCACCGTGCTTCAACTTCTTCAAGGGTATCTCCACCCCTAAATTCAATTTTTAACTATGGGTAGTCTATCCCATCCCACCCCCAACCGCCAAGTTATATTTGGAAAAAAATCACTGCAAAGTTACTTACAGACCTTCGATCTCCCGCCACTCTGTGAGCCAGAATGAGTGGAGAGGGGCTAGCCAGCAGCAAATCACAGACGCAGCTGTGTATTTAATGCTAGGAGTTATGCAGCAGAGAGATGGGATCCGGGGGGAGGGGGGAAGGGCTCCCCTGCACATGTCACAGTCCTTGTTGAGTATGGGAAGCAGCAGGGACTGGACTCACTGACAGCTTCTACTCTTCACTTTCCTGGATTTGAAAAGGCACTGCAGGAGAACCATAAGTAGCAGAGATGTAAGGTAAGGATTTTTGAACACTGTGGGCCAGTATGGGGTTACAGAATCAGGACATACAACCTGCTGCTCAGTGCTCATCATAACATACAGCTCCTAGTCAAGGAAGGAAGTCAGTGGAACCAATCAAAACGCTCACATTGTGCACAGCACTATTCATTCCTTGCTGCTTATTTGTCCTCTGAAGCTCCTCTCTTGTGTCAGCAGGTGATTAACAGTCCAGCAGCAACCAATAGAGAGAGGGAGGATGGGGCTGGTGTGGCACAGTGGCAGTGTAGATATTACAGAGAGAGCAGGCTGAGCAGCTCCAGCAAAGTGGTGAATCTTCTCAGCACCTGTTGCCTTTCCCTTTGCCTACTACAAGATACCATAGGGGATAGTATGCATATATTTTACAACACGGTGTACCAATGCAGTATTAAAACAGTGTATATTAGATACTTTAAAATTGACTTAAATAGGCATCTTATACAATGTGCATTAAACACACGAGAATAATGTGCAACCAAAGCCAATTTCCTGGGAATAATGTATATATATATATATATATATATCATATATATATATATAATATATATATATCTATATATATAGATACTTGTATTTTGAGGACGCACTCACAGGACTTGGTTATAAGCAATTTCTTTATTCACTCGTTAACATGTTTCCGCGTCGCAGACCGTCATCAGAACATCTGATCACCCAATGAACACTTCCTTAAGACTAACTCACCCACACACACCCCACGCGTGCGACCAATGGGATACAAATCCCATAACCTCCCGATCCTCCCCCAGATAGTGATGTTAAACCTGAGCCGGAACCGTGAGGAAAGAACAAATTAACCCCTTCAGACTCGTATAGCGCTAAAGTGCCAGTGCAACAAACAGCCAGTGAATCGGACTATGAAGAGTGTGAAACTCCAACCCTCCACTATAGGAGTATAAATCACCATCCAAGTCGGGTAGTGCAATAAAATGTAACAAAGTGCCAGTGCAACGATCAAAGGCTTGAGTCGAAAAAGCTCTGACTCACAGAGAATGCTAAAGTGCAACAGTGTAACAAATCCTATGTCATAAAAACTATTTTAAAAAATCTACTATACAGCTGCATAACATCTAAGACCGAAGTGCCAGTGCAATAAAGTGCTAGGTGCACAATAATTTGAAACACCCAAAATGAATATACAAATATCAAAAATATAAAAATACATACAAGATAGATCGGACTAGGAAAATGACCATCATTAACTTATTAAATTGTCACATATTAAGAGCTATTCTAATTACAATGGATCAGTCATCCAGTTGTTCAATTATCACGTATAGGGAAATAAATTTTTCCTTGTTTTCACAAATATAACAATTTTTTATCATTTAACCCAATACCAGACACATTAGAGAAAACATTGCAGGGCCCATTGTTCATTTAGTCCCCTCGGTGATAAGGTCCCTAGGTTGTGAATCCATTTAGCTTCCATTCTTAATAGCGTAGTCTCGTTATTGGAGACTTTGGAGTCTATACCATCAATAATCATGCATCTTAGGCTCCCCACAGAATGTTTTGCTGTTTTACAAAGTTTTGCTACAGCCATATCTCCATATTTGTTTGAAATACATCGAGGGTTAGCTGATTCCAAGAGGGCATTCCGGACAGATGACCGGTGATTGGCCATACATTCTTTGAAACTCGTGGTGGTCATACCAATATAGTATAGTCCGCACGGACACACTATATAATAAATAATGTTCCTACTGGTACATGTGTATCATCCCCGATATTTTATTCTTCTCCCAGTATGGGGACGGGGAAATGTTGTGCCGGATAACATCCCGTTACAAGTGACACAATTTGGGCACCGGTAACACCCATTCTTATCCACTTTGGGTATATATATATATATGAGGTTTTTGGGGTTTTTTTTTGGAGAAATTGAAATGACTACGAGGAACAAATCAAAATCCTTATTTGAAAGTGTATATAATTCCTTAAAGGGTATGTCCATCAAAAAAGTTGGTTTGTATCTGATTTACTGAAGAACAGGAGCCAGGAGGTAAATGCACTCTTACCTCCCGTTGTTCAGTAAATCTTACAGGAGAGGAGGAGACACTTACCCAAGGACCCGCTCCAGCGCCGAATTCCCCGACGCCTCCGACACATCTCCAGTCCTTTGCACTGTGCGCACATTTGCACACAATACGAAGGAGCGAGGACGCTGGAGCGGGTCCGCGGGTAAGTGTCCTCTCCTCTCCTGTAAGATTTACTGAACAACGGGAGGCAAGAGATAGTGCATTTACCTCCTAGCTCCAGTTCTTCAGTAAATCAGATACAAACCAACTTTTTTGATGGACATACCCTTTAAAGTACAACACATTTGCTACATTGTAAAAAAAAAAAAAATAGCTGGAGAAGTTTACCTTCCTGTATGAAAATAATTATGCTGGGTTTTCTATATTTGCATCCAACAAGGACAGCAGGGAACATTCTTCCTTCTGTTTGTTTTTATACAAATAAAATGATAAACACATTACAGTACAAAGATATTAGTCTACTGTATCTGTTTATACAAAATAAACACCGGCATCTGATTTTCTGCATTGGTAGATGCTCACAAATATTGTTTATTCCCAAAAATAACATAATGTGAGGAAATAATTGGCTCCTATATTTTTCTGCTCCAACTTTGTTTATTTTGTCCCATTTTGTCCCACTTTGTCCTTAAGGATTGATGCAATATACATGAAATAGTACAAAGTATGGATTATAAGGAGTTTCCTATATAAATTATGAATGAATTGCCATGCACTAGAAGAGCAGGATTGGTTACATTGTATTTATTATGCTCTTTGGACAATAGAAGATACTATTTAATTTATTGGATAATATGTAGCAATATTGTACAGTATCTGTTGTCCCAATAGTTACAATTTTATGTATTCAGTCACTGTGATTATTCACCTGTGGGAGTTATTCGATACAGATTGTGATGTTTTTAATATGGATCTATGTTTAATGTGTTATATATTTTACCTGTAAGGGTTAATTTCACTTGTATATAATGGAGGGTGTAGAGGAGAGCTCCGTGCCCCTGAGGAAGTGATGAGATAGTCACGAAACATGTTGGGCGGAGCTTTCAGGTGAAGGTGATTGTGAGATGCACCATGTGGGAATTATTGCTTTTAAGTAACTAATAGTGATGTTTTACTGAATCGGAATATCGGCAGCCCGCCTGTTTGTACTTTGTGAATGGGATTCAAAGTTAGGCCGGGGAGGAGCCGGCTGTTCATAAGGTGTTGAGAGCGCTGGTGTCCGAGGACATACACAGGACTCCCGTATAGAGGTACTGTAACGTTTTGTTCGTATTTTCCTATTCTCTTTAGAATTAATGTTACTTTGCCCTTATACCACTAGATCCTCTAAGATCTTACAATTAATTGATTTCCAAGATTACACATCCTGTTAGATTGGGTCTCCCCACCAGTGAAACTAAATAAAACAGACTAAGAATCTTAACAGACAATCAATCCGACTTGCGAGTAGACATTTCCATTGATTGTCCCAATAAGTACTCCCTGTAAGTACCCTGGAAAGTCCCAATAAGCATATGACAGCCAGGTGTTAGGGACCTTTTGAATGCAAGGTGTTAATTGCACTAAGGTTGAGAGTTGTTATCAAAACTACCCAGGGTAAGGTGTCAAAGGAAAAAGGACATACCTTTGAAGATCGTAATGTTAACATATTGACAAAGGAATGTGACTGGTTCAAGAGAGGTGTCAAGGAGGCCAACTACGGTATGTGAAATTAAAAAAACCAAGCCTGAAAAGAGTCGGGGGGGCTTGACACCAACTGTCTGCCATGTACAATGTTGTTTTAATGCCTTACCCTGGGCAGTTTTGATAACATCTCTCAGCCTTAGTGCAATTAACACCTTGCATTCAGAAAGCACTTTGATGCCAATGTGTGTGTGGTGCGCGACTTTGTCATGCGCGCCCCTGTAATGTCATTGTGGTATATATATATATATAGCGATGAAGAAAGAGTCGCACACCAAACAATATTGCAGTAGATAAGGCTTTATATCATCAAAAATGCAACGTCTGCCCACACACCAGCGACGTTTCGAGAGACACAGCTCTCTTTCTCAAGATATGGGCAGTACTAATTAAACAGTAATACACCAACATTTTATATCCTATCCCCCAGGAAATGACATCACACCAGAGAGAGACACGTATTGTTATAACACATAATTGCAACAGAGGTAAAGTTAGAACAACGGTGGCTTTCATAGTTCAAATATCTCACAATGCATTCAATATTTTACAAAATGGGGCAAAATTTTTTCACAGAAACAAAAATAAGTCATAATCCCTATTTAAACCCCCAGGGGCTAACGTCTGTAATTTGTTAACCCACCATACTTCTTTCTTTTTCAGTCTCAGTTCCCTGTCACCTTGTCCCATAAGAGGTATAACTTCCAAAACCATAAATTTCAGGTCTTCAGCCGAATGACCCGAATCTACAAAGTGGCGGGGAACTGGAAGAGATACTTGTTTATGGTTGATTGAGGATTTGTGCTGAGAAATCCTAGCTTGTACTTTCTGTGTAGTTTCTCCTATATATAGGAGGTGACACGGACACCACAAGACATAAATTGCATATCTCGAATAACAAGTGAAAGAACCCCTTAGCGTAAATTGCACTCCAGTTTTCGGATGCGTGAAAGTGGAACCACTTACAACTGATCGACATTGTACACAATTATAACAGGGCATCATCCCTTTCTTACTACCCTTGAGCCACATTTTCCCAATGGTTTCCTTCATCCTGTTCTCCTTCACTATAGTGGTGTTAAGCATAGTGCCCAACGTTTTGCCCCGTCTATATGATAATAATGGTAAATTATTTAATTCAGAAATGTTGGGGTATGAGGCCCCAAGTATATTCCAATGACGCATAATAATCTGCTTAATTTGAGCACTTTGTTGGTTATAGTCTGTAACCAAAGCTAGTCTACCACCTTGCCCATTCTTAGACATACTTCTCTTTCCTGGACTGCCCCTCTGTTCTAACTTGCTTTTTGCTCCTTCCAAGATAAACTTAGGGTACCCTCGTTCCCCAAATTTATCGCACATATAGGTGATTTGTTGATCCCTACGTTTCTTGTTGCTTACCAATCTGTCAACTCTACATAGTTGACTAAATGGGATGGATTTCTTGATATGAGGTGGGTGTTGACTAGTATAATGTAAAATTTGATTACGATCAGTTGCTTTCACATATAAATCTGTATTTATTTTGTCCTTCTTAGTTACTAAAACATCCAAAAAATGTATATTATCAATACTGCTATTCAAGTCAAACCTAATAGAGGGATGGGCCTCATTAAGCCTAGCGTGGAACTGCGATAAGGTGGACTCGTCACCCTGCCAGAGGATGAACACGTCATCGATATATCTCCACCATGCCAAACAATGAGCATGGTAGAGATCATCACCATAGACGTGCCCATCCTCAAAGCCTGCCATAAAGGCATTGGCGTAGGCAGGTGCGACGTTCAACCCCATCGCAGTTCCACGCACTTGGAGGTAGAATTCATTTTTGAATTCAAAATAGTTTTTCGTCAATATAAATTCTAAGGCTTCCATGAAAAACTGTACCTCTAGTGGCGTGTATGTGCCTTTTTCAACCAACAAATTACGTGCAGTAATAAGACCATCTGCATGTGGAATTGAGGTGTATAAACTGGCCACATCCATAGTGGCCAGCCTTACACATTCCCAATTCTCCACAGCCAAGTTATTAAGTTTATGTAAGAAATCTGCTGTGTCTCTCACATGTGATTTAGTACTAGTAACAAGAGGACTTAAGATATTATCTAACATCATAGCAATTGGTTTAAAGATAGAGTCAACCCCCGAGACAATAGGACGTCCCGGGGGTTGTCTCATATCCTTATGAATTTTCGGAAGTGTATATAACTTAGGGATGCGTGGACAATTCACCACCAACATTCTATACAATTCCTCAGAGATCGTCCCTTGTGAGACATACCCTTCAAGAAAGTTAGACAGACATTTTCTATAAGCAACTGTAGGGTCACCCTGTAATTTAATATACACATTAGAATCAGATAGTTGACCAAAAATTTCCGTTTCATAATATGACCGGTCAAGTACAACGACTGCTCCGCCTTTGTCGGAGGATCTAATCACAAGATCTGTGTTAGATATCAGTACTGATACTGATAGATAATATCTTAAGTCCTCTTGTTACTGGTACTAAATCACATGTGAGAGACACAGCAGATTTCTTACATAAACTTAATAACTTGGTTGTGGAGAATTGGGAATGTGTAAGGCTGGCCACTATGGATGTGGCCAGTTTATACAACCTCAATTCCACATGCAGATGGTCTTATTACTGCACGTAATTTGTTGGTTGAAAAAGGCACATACACGCCACTAGAGGTACAGTTTTCATGGAAGCCTTAGAATTTATATTGACGAAAAACTATTTGAATTCAAAAATGAATTCTACCTCCAAGTGCGTGGAACTGCGATGGGGTTGAACGTCGCACCTGCCTAGCCAATGCCTTTATGGCAGGCTTTGAGGATGGGCACGTCTATGGTGATGATCTCTACCATGCTCATTGTTTGGCATGGTGGAGTATATCGATGACGTGTTCATCCTCTGGCAGGGTGACGAGTCCACCTTATCGCAGTTCCACGCTAGGGTAATGAGGCCCATCCTCTATTAGGTTTGACTTGAATAGCAGTATTGATAATATACATTTTTTGGATGTTTTAGTAACTAAGAAGGACAAAATAAATACAGATTTATATGTGAAAGCAACTGATCGTAATCAAATTTTACATTTACTAGTCAACACCCACCTCATATCAAGAAATCCATCCCATTTGTCAACTATGTAGAGTTGACAGATTGGTAAGCAACAAGAAACGTAGGGATCAACAAATCACCTATATGTGCGTAAATTGGGGAACGAGGGTACCCTAAGTTTATCTTGGAAGGAGCAAAAAGCAAGTTAGAACAGAGGGGCAGTCCAGGAAAGAGAAGTGTGGCTAAGAATGGGCAAGGTGGTAGACTAGCTTTGGTTACAGACTATAACCAACAAAGTGCTCAAATAAGCAGATTATTATGCGTCATTGGAATATACTTGGGGCCTCATACCCAACATTTCTGAATTAAATAATTACCATTATTATCATATAGACGGGGCAAAACGTTGGGCACTAGCTTAACACCACTATAGTGAAGGAGAACAGGATGAAGGAAACCATTGGGAAAATGTGGCTCAAGGGTAGTAAGAAAGGGATGATGCCCGTTATAATTGTGTACAATGTCGATCAGTTGTAAGTGGTTCCACTTTCACGCATCCGAAAACTGGAGTGCCATTTACGCTAGGGGTTCTTTCTCTTGTAATTCGAGATATGCAATTATGTCTGTGGTGTCCGTGGTCACCTATATATAGGAGAAAATACACAGAAAGTAAAAGCTAGGATTTCTCAGCACAAATCCTCAATCAACCATAAACAAGTATTCTTCCAGTTCCCCGCCACTTTGTAGATTCGGGTCATTCGGCTGAAGACCTGAAATTTATGGTTTTGGAAGTTACCTCTTATGGGACAAGGTGACAGGGAACTGAGACTGAAAAGAAAGAAGTATGGTGGGTTAAAAATTACAGACGTTAGCCCCTGGGGGTTTAAATAGGGATTATGACTTATTTTTGTTTCTGTGAAAAATTTTGCCCCATTTTGTAAAATATTGAATGCATTGTGGATATTTGAACTATGAAAGCCACCGTTGTTCTAACTTTACCTCTGTTGCAATTATGTGTTAAACAATACGTGTCTCTCTCTGGTGTGATGTCATTTCCTGGGGGATAGGATATAAAATGTTGGTGTATTACTGTTAATTAGTACTGCCCATATCTTGAGAAAGAGAGCTGTGTCTCTCGAAACGTCGCTGGTGTGTGGGCAGACGTTGCATTTTTGATGAGATAACCTTATCTACTGCAATATTGTTTGGTGTGCGACTCTTTCTTCATCGCTATCTATACAAGGGGTATAAGCTGGAATACCCCAGAGATCCGCACCCAGAGCTGTTTAGATGTTTGTGGTGCTGCTGTATTTTCTATATCGTGTCTATATATATATATATATATATATATATATATATATACAGAGAAAATCAATATCGGAGCACAGACTTATTACACCAAGGTAGGTCTGTGTTACCTACGCATTTCAGCCATGTTACATGTGGCCATCGGCACGGTTACATGATCAATGGAAACTCAGCATTAAAAAGGTAAGTGCCCTCCCACACCGCACCTCCCATCCTCCCCTAGTGATTCACTACCCCACATTAAGTGGAAATCAAGAAATTGGGACAATAAAAAAAAGCTAAAAAGGGAAACATCCCACTATACTAAAATATAATCCAATATCCAATTAATAATCCACCAAAAGTGTGATGTGCATAAAGTGCATGAGTGGTAGAAGCAAATCCAATAGTGCCCCTGTGCTAAGTAAAGGATTAAAAGTGATACATATAATAAATACTTTGCAACACTAAAAGTATAAAAATATAAAGTGCATGAATATTAGAAGCAAATGCAAAAGTGCCCCTGTGTATATATATGCCTGAAAATATATAAACAGAATGGCAAGGCCATTCTAAAATGTTTAACCCCCCCCCCCCAAAGCTAGGTTTCGCAATATTCTTAATTTATAAAGATTCCCCTAGAGGGACTTACCTGACCCGGTCCCTCTCCGCCTAGGCACCGCCCTCTGCTCCTGTTTCAAGCAAAAACAAGTGGGTTTCTGGGCTGACAGCTGCTCTTCTTCCTTGTCACTGCTGTCAGGCGATTGTGCGTGATGTCACGTCTGGCCTTTACTGACATTTGCAACCAGGAAGTGGAGCAGCTGTCAGCAGTAGGAGTGGAGAGGGCCCGGGTCAGGTGAGGAAGTTCTGGGGCATCTTTGAAACTTAAAAATATTGCAAAACCTAGGTTTGGGGGTTTGTTAAACATTATTAAACAAAGATTATTTTAGGGTGGACATGCCCTTTAAGTATACATATAAGGCTGATATAAATCAGTGTTCTGTATTTTAAGAGAAAGTTCTGTATGTTTGTGTTGTCATATGCTCATATGTAGCAGTTGTAATGATAATAGTCCTAAAGTTCCTATATACATTTTCCATCAGGTCTGACTACCAAAAGGATTGTTTATTCCTATTTGATCATCCATCTTCTTTATCAATGTGATTATTGCGCAATAGTAAATATATTATTATTATATTGCAACATGTTTGTCTTTATACTTAATACTTTAAAACATGTAACTCTAATAAATTAACTATTTTACAATCAAAATAGAACCTAATTAATAAAAATAACAGTTTATTTATGGAGCAGACTAATTTAATACTATAATAATTGTAAAGCAGAAAACTTTTATCTGATTTGTCTAAGGGCTCGTTACACTAGGTCCGTTTTCTGGTGCATTTTTGTAACGGACCGTTTTTTAAAAAAGCAAGGACGCATAGAATTCAAATGTACCGTTCACACTATTACGCTACGATTGTGTCCATTTGTATTCCAGTTTGTTTAAAAAAATGCACTGTAGGCTGCATTTCTGTCTGTATTTTGCCTGCATTTTCTATATAAATATATAAAAAAACACATTGTGAAAATACGGACACAAATGCAAGCAAAAAACTGACAGGAACTCATTGTTAGTAACACACGCTGTTCGATTGTCAGTTTCAAATGTGAGCCCTAAATGTTCACATTATTCACTTATCTCCATTCAAAAAACCATTGTGACATCACACATCACATAATTGTCACATCACATGATTGAGACATCACACATCCAACTTCTCAGGAGCCAGGAACGATTTTGCATCACATGCATAAGCTAAGGAACATAAAGGAGTATTTTGCATATCTCCACCCTTTACGGTGCTATTTGCAGAGTGCATCTTCTCATTGGTTGGATGGCTGTCCAATGTAGAGGAGTTGGACTGTTCTAGAGCTCTGTTTTCTTTCTTTTGTCCCTAATCCTCTGTATTCCCAGGGACCTAACATTGTAGGTTATCATCCTGTGTACAGCAGATTGGACTGGGTTCTGATGTGACTAAAGATGACAGACAATCATTGTCACCTGTATTGTTCAGATAATGTCAGTGATTTCTAATTACATAAGTAACTTGTCTTATTGAACATCCTTTAAGAGGTTTAATTATTTTTACACTTCTTTAGTTTCTACAAGATTGTTCTGTACATATGGAATGTAATCGAGAAATGTACAGAAAGCCCAGCAGAGTCAGACATAGAGCTGCAGGAAGTTAACACACCTGCAATTCCTGAAAGTTTTGTAAAACTAAACCCATGTTTATTGTCTAAATGAGAAATGTAGAATCTGTCCTAACGGTAGAAATATTTGTGACAGTTTAGTGCAGTACCATATATACTATGGGGTTGATGGTATAAGAGGTGCAAAAGTCTGCCGGAGCTATTACTTTGTACCAACCAATCAGATGTTAGTTTTGACTGGGTTACAGAGTTTAAAAACATCTGATTGGTTGCTGCAGATTAAAACCACAATCAATTTGCAGGTGTTATTGCATCAGCCCCTATGTATCTACATTATCCACTGTAGCTGAGGTACTCTGCGTATTTATGCTTTGGTTTAGAGGGGTGAGAATGTTTCTCTGTATTATATAACCAAAGGGAATTAATGTATTACAGAGAGACATGTATAAGGACTTCCTGTCTTCCATATGTGTTAAGCTGGCCATACACATGCAATCCCACAGCATGTGTGCCGAAAGATCATATTGGTATCTGTTGGCACACATGCTGTGGGAACAGCACACAAAGACCCGGCCGACCCCATACGCGGTATAGGGGTCGGTCGACCGTGTGGCACGATCATATCGCACGATCATATCAGCTCCCTCTTCAAGTAAAGGGAGCCAATAACTATGAACGGAAATTTTCCGTCAGTCCCGATCGATCGTAGTGCCGACTATGGTTATTTGTCAGCTCTCCAAACGGTCGGGAAAAAGCTCTTACACATGAACGATAAAAGGTAAATTATGTCGTTTCCCGACGGGATTTACCTATAATCATCATATATATGGCCACCTTTAGACTAATGCAGATAATAAACATAGGAATGCTTAATAAAAAATTTGAAATAAGCAATATTACAAAATAGGCAACTCTACAAATCACCTTACAGCATAATAATAAAGCTTATTACAACCATTGCTGCATTAGGTATCTTGTCATGTATCATCAGCTTTGGCTATCAAATTACGAGACCATATTCACTAATCCGTAGTATCAGAATCTTCCAGTACTGCAGTTTATCGCTTATGTATGACCGCAGTTGTACGTTTACAACCGGCTGTACAATACCATGTGTTAGTAGACTACCGCAATGGTATTGTATATGCTAGCGTACAATGCCGATCTCAATATTAAATGTACCATCATAATTGTAAGACTTAGATCAGAAAGTTATGTTCAAAACCATAATTTTATAATTGTTAAAGGGGCGGTATCGCAAAATAGCAAACTAAATAGTAGCTATGCCACAAAAGTGTAACACTATTCCCAGTCTTTACATGAACTCTACATCAGATTCATTTATTTCTATACTTATTTTGTTCATACAGAGGTGAACAGGAAAAAAACGAAAGCTTTGTCCTGACTATTCCAGCAGAACAAAAGGTGGCGTCCATCTTTTCAGATTAGGATATGTAAGTAAAATCTCAGTTTGTAATGATGTCATTGTTTAAGTGATATCACAGCTACAAATACATCCCTTCAGTTGGCATTATCAGGTGTTAGGAATGGGGATGTTGGAAAATGACTATTGTGTTGTAACAGATTCACAACTGTTTCTGATTTATACTTTTTTGCTTTACAGGGCAATGTATTTGATTGATTTAAATGAAAAGAAAAACACATCAGATTACGTGCTGCCGTATTTTAAGACCATCTTCCAAAAGTAAGTTTGCCACACTGTAACTATATAGGCCCTCCAGATGTTTGGAAACTGCAACTCCCAGCATCCCTTGGTTGCATTCTGTTTTCAAACATTTGGAGTTCCAAAGATAGACATCATTGATATAGGTTATCTCTATTATTATTAAGGTGTTTGCTACGTAATAACCTGGTGTATTATAGATACACATAATACCATGTTTCAATATAAACAGAGAAATCTGTACGGTATTGGTCAAGAGAGAAATGTGGTAGAAAGTTTTACAAAACACTGTAGTGTTGCGACATAGATTAATTGGACTGTCTATTCTGGTAAATGAATAATGATATTGGGCTGTATCAGGATATAGTAATACATTAAGGATGTCCTCTATGCTTCTTTTTTACTACACAGGTCAATGCCTAAAAAAAATGGCACCAGGATATGAGGAAACAGTGACACTCCCAGAATGTGTGGTACTGTACTTAGCAGCAATCGACAAAATGAATCAGCTGAAATTGAGTGCACAGAAAAGAGGTAAATTTGTATTTAGATTATTGTATAAAAGATATACAAAGGTATCTATAAAAAGACATTATAAAGCATTTACTGTGCTAAATATTTGCTTATATTTTGTATTTATATTTAGTACATATTTATATTTTGGATACATTTATCTATATTTAGTATATATTTATTTATATTTCCTATTATTTATATTTCATATATATTTATTTATTGTCTGCCCCGTCACACCTCTTGCTCCTCCCCCACCCCCTCCCACAGGAACAATGATATGGAAAATAGTAAGATAGTATTGTACAGTATAGGGATCCATACGCAATACAATGGAAACCTTTACATTTAATCTATTGAAATATAAGATAAGAAAAAAGTGCAAAGATTTGGTTTGAAATAAGAAGCTGCACATATATTTCTACATTATGAATTAGCACCGTGTGATCTGTAACCTCTGTTTTTGGCATTCTTCAAAACAGATATAACACCCCAATAAATATGCTAAAAGAAGAAAGGGAAGACGGAAAAATAAAATATGGACGTATAAATCTAGGAGTAATGAAGAAGAACCTACTGAATGGGTTCAAGTTTTCAAACCCTTTGCACCCAAAATGAAAGGAAACGCTATTGTAAGGCTGGGTGCATATCATCCAAAATTTCGGACCGACTGTAGTATTGGGCGGCCATGTCCGATGTCCATCCCCCTGTTGGAAAACCACAATCCTCTATGGATTGCACGCTTGGTCGTGGCAAACTGTTGGCCGGGGCTACATTTGCCATCTTAAAACTAGGTACACACACTGACGATACCTGATACTGGCAGATACTTCTTTATCAGCAATGTGTGTAGAGTCTTTCCCAAATGAGCATACAGCCACTGAACGGTTGGCCTTGCGGTCGGATAAGACCGAAAATGTCCCTCGACCGCAGTATTCTCCCTTTAGGGGAGTCGGCCTTGGTCAAGGAAAACACACAGTTCCAAATGTTCCCCCATGCTGTGTATAGGGTGAACGCTCAGGACTGTGTATCCTGATCTTTGAAAAATAACAGACAGGATCTTGCAGGTCGGTTGGGCCGAGCTATTGTATGGTGTACCTAGCTATACACATGATGTAGATATTGGACAGAGTAAGCCCAGGAAAGATTCTTTTTATAGGAAGAAAATAAGAGAAATGAATGAACGAGATCTCAGCAACCTCCGAGGAAGAGACAGAGGCAACCTCCGAGGAAGAGACAGAGGATTCAGAGAGTGACAAGGGAGATTACTCCGATAACTCAATAGAAACCTATAAAGTGTCAATTGATTATTTGGAAGATTTTTCTGAAGAAGGGGAAAGTGTCAGACCTAAAGTTAAAATCAAGGGGGGAAAAAAAGAGGTATGTTCAATTTTATTACATTTGCCATTTGACTTTTAATTACAGTATATGTTTCATTCTCCTACACTATAATAACTACTATCAGGGTTATTCAATAAAAGTTCTTATCGTTTGAAATGGTACTAATTTTGCCCCAACCAATCAGATGTTAGCTTTCAAATGTTAAATAAGATCTGATTGGTTGGGGCAAAATTAGCACCATTTTAACGATAAGAACTTTTATTGAATCTCCCTGTTTGTCTACTACTATGTGTCTATGTGTGGGTTGTAGACATTGGGTGTGTAGTCACGCAGGATTCCATTAGATTTAGTATGATAGATACAGCCAGTAGGTCTTTCTAAGCAGTAAAATGTTATGCTGGAAAACACTGGTGCCTCCAGACAGCCAGAGTTGTACTCAGGAATTTAGTAGTAAAACTATTTTCATTAGCTTACCATTACTAGTCACATTTACTTTCATATCATCTAGCATGCCACAACCCCCAAAATGTCTTTTTACAGAAATTCTCTGTAACTTTTAATATCCTTATAATTGTCAGCAGGTAAGCAGGTATAGCTACTATATATTACACAATTGTTAGTATGTTAGTACAGTGTAATGTCCTTATAATTGTCAGAAGGGGATACACTATGTACTAAATAGTTCACAAATGTAGGTTGTTGGGTTTTTTTTTACAAAGGTTAAAGGAGAACTTCAGGAATGTTATTGGTCTTATTACCAACAGAATATGCCATTTGCTGCTCAGAAATATTTCATGGGGTTGAGAAGTTGAGAAAAAGTCAATCCTTTGGGCAGTCCTCGTCTTTCCATAAGCTGGGGAGATTGCACAGATGCAGACCAACTACAGTAGACAATGATAAAAGAGAGTCTAATTCATAAATGATTATAATAATTATATATAACATTAACAGGGGGCTTTATGGGCCGAATCTGTGTTTTTTAGGGTTTAAGTAGCGCTGACTCAATATCGGTTAGTACGACTAGGTTGCGGCAGTTGCACGACTTTTTGAAAAGACTCTCGTACAGCAAGCCTATTTACCAGAGGCTGCACGGCTGATTTGTCACAAGTATTCAATTCCAGCTAATAGCTCCGGTTAAACTTTTGTGGGATATTTGCCCAGAGCAAGTGCGGCTCTGGGTGAATCTCACTGAATGTAATGACCTCTACCACACATTACAATTATGGTTGGATTTCCCACAAGGCCACCTAGGCCATGGCCTAGGTCATCAAGGTGTATAGGGGCTCCATATATGAAGTCTGCAGTTTTTACTAAAACATGAATTGCTTATTGCAGTAATAGCAGAGAAGACAATTTATCAGCTAAGAAAAAGCAGAAGGGTAAAATGTAACCCGATAAAGGCTGAACTTGCCAAGGGATCAGAAACCCCCCCAAAAATAACTATTATAATCTTCCAACTGGGTAGACAATCACCTCCTAATGTAGGGGGGTAAGAAAAGCAGTGAATGGACCTGCCTTGTTTCTCACTGTTACAGCACTTTATGGTGGATGCGATGAACAGGTGGGCAATGTAAAACCCCATAGACAATATCTGAAATTGCACACCTAATTTTCAATTATTTCCCCTTATTGGCATGGTCCAGCAGTATGGCAGCTCCCACATTGTTTCCCTGTCATGGGTAATCACAGGGTTAATTCATGTTAACTTGTAAGCCCTGCTTCCGTTCCCATAGCCATTCCCATTTGGTATTAAATTAGCTGACCTAGCAAGAGGTCTGACTTCAAAAGGGCAAGGTGTGAAGTCCCTGTAATATGCATACACTGTTACAGGCTAGCTGGCACCAGCACAGCAGGGAATCTCCTAGTAGAGAACTGAGCAGAAACCAACTGGCAGATCAAAGGTAATTCATATTCCTTAATAATTCAGGATGTAGAATTATTTCAGGTTTTCATAAATACCCCCAGTTTATCCAGTAATTAATTCTGCATTTATAGTTACCTGATATAATATCATAGCCCGAGCTAAACTTGGGATATTATCCTTCGTAGGCCTACAATCCACCAGAGGTGTCATATTTGGTCTTATTCTGTTGGGTAAAATTAGTTATGGACCCTCATGGTAATATTTTGAATGTTACATGTATGGTTCACAAATTATGGACTGGAGGGGAATTGGATATTTAAAATTCCCTCCAAAAATAGGAACCAACATTCGGGGGCAGAACCAAGTCCGCCCTCTAGGGACCAGACTGCTCCCATTTTCTGACAAAGGATAAAAATTGGAATTGGGTCACAGCTCAGAGTTCGTCATAACATCTACAATAACATCTAGTCAACAGGACGGACCGTATTGGCTTACAGCAGGAACTATTATTTGGACTTTTCATATTTGGACTAACAAGTTCTGGACTCTGCTCATGGACAATTCAGATGCCAATTATCCTTAAGTATTCATTCTTTTATCCATTTTTCAGCCTCATCTGTGTGTTACCGCTTTATGTTCAGTAAATTGCTTTAGTTTTCTTTATATTTTTTATGCACTATTTTTGTCAACTTATAATAAATGATATAAAATCATTTATAGGCTATTGTCCTATTCTGAGTATATCCCAAAACGAACCTGTGTCTTCGAAGTACGCTACTATAGAGAAGTATTGTTTAGGTATATAGATAGACTGTATAACTGTGTATAGAATATTAGGGGTGAATAACCAATTTTCTTACAGGTTGTTAGAAGTAGGGGTGCTGATAATCCCATAGATATAGGTAACAGGTCATTCCGCTGTTTTGATCGGAATGTGGTGGCGGCGAGTATATTGATATTTAGTAATATTAATTGTGTAGTATATCGTTTGTTCACTAACCCCACCGGGTCTGATCTGTTCCGTCCGCCTGTCGGTTGCTTGGAGTGTGTTTTCCGGTAACGGATAGGTGGTTGGGCGTCTCGGCCCGAAGGGTTTGTGACAGTGGGGACTTATTTATTGCATTGGGACATGTTTAATTGATTTAAATACAATCTCATAAAATAGATTTCGTTTGGCTAAGAAGGGGAAGCAACAGCTGGGGGGTCTGGGAGCCAAGGGGGTCCATCTTATTTTTTCTATGACAGATATACCCTCCTTCCAGAAAACCACTGTGGAAAAAGCTCGGATAGGGCCCCCTTCATAGATTTTTTTTTGGGGGGGGGTTGATTACTTGTTACTCCACTGTACAATATACAAAAGCCTAAGGTACTTACAGGAAGATGTGCTGCATATCTAATGGATGGCTTTATGGTCACGCAAATGTTTTACAGCAAATCACAAAGCAGAAGAAACTAATATTGGCCTATAACAATGGAGCTTGGCCTATTGCATTGGATGTGTGATTGCCCCTTAACATCCCTTGGCATTTTCTGGGCAGATCCAGATGTTTAGTTGCTGTAAAACGCAATGGGGCATATTTAAAACAGGGTTATGATAAAAGTACAATCCTGCTCATAAATGTTCATTTTGTATTGTTCATTTGTATACAATACCATGCAGTAACAAAATAATCGTAGGTCCGCTATCATAGGTTTATGCCCGTGGTCATAATATTATGATTGCTGCAACGATAAAGGCAAGGTATCACCAAAATAGCAATACCGTTCCTTTATAAATATGGCATTATGTGCAGCGTTTTGTCAATGGTGACCACTTCAAGAACACCAAGTGAAGGCTAAGAAAATATTGCCTGCACAAACACATCCTGCTCATGTGAAATTGGATAGGAATCAAGCTGGCCTAGGGGAGAAAAAAGTATAACTCTGGCCCTGATCACATTAGTATTATATTAAGCTGGCCCCCAAAAACTGTTTTGTTAAAGTTGTTAAATATGCTCCCAGCAAGAGAAATTCTAATTCCAGCTCCTTACCACTTCCAGGTAAGGCAGTCAGTCACGGACGTGACGTTACGACCAATGGCTGACTGCCATTCTTGAAAAAGCCTCCACTGCTGCTGCTCATGAACGGAAAAGACACGTAGCTGCAGCAGTGGAGAGGGAGGAAGCGACGATGTATCGCAAAATTGTAAGTAGAATTTCTCTTGCTGGGAGCATATTTAACAACTTTAAAGGGACAGTTCAGTGGAAAAATTCTATATATTTTAAATAGTTTGTGTAATGCATAATTAGTTATTCTACATATTCTCTCTGCAGCTGTTCCCTGCTGTTGACATTAGTCAGGTTCAGCTTTCAGGTTCTAAAGTTCCTTCTTCTTCCTAGGATGCACCAAATCCTTGGAATGTTCCTAACAGTAATTACTACTGATTAGCTGTTGGATTTGTCAAAGATGCTCAGATCTCTACTGAGCAACTGAATTAACCCAGGCACTGGGTCAAGGGCCAAACCATATCGGTCTCTATTAGGGGTCCTGCAAACAGGAAGTCAGTATTTCGGTTGCATTTATTTCTACACAGACAAAATGCTGAATTGGCAGAATAAGGTCATTGGGATGAAAAAATATTGCTCTTTTTTCTGAAAAGTACATGTATTTGCACTGAACCCTTTAACCAAAATGGAACTTAGGTTTTGGGGGGTCCAGCTTAACATATTACATTTTTTTCTAAGGGGTGGACGTACCCTTTAACCCACGCTAACACAGTATTACATCAGGAAGAATGCCTTTTACCCCATTTTTACATCTCCCAGTAAAGTCTTTGCATTTGATATTTTAACATAGTCAGCAATTAACCTCCATCTGTATGATTGAGACCTTGTTGCTACAATATACGATAGAGACCATGTTGCTGCAATATATTAGACAGGATTAGACAATAACAGTTATTAATGTTTCATGTGGTGTCATATTGATTTATTGTAGCTTAGCCTCAATTGTAAAGATACATAACAAAGAAACGTGACATAAAACCCCCTGACAGTTATCAGGAAGGAAAGATTAAACCCATGCCTTTTTATGAGAATAGATTTATCATTTTAATTGACAATATATTTAACCTTAAAAGCAGCAGCGATATTAAAAGGTGGTATACTGTGCACAGGTAACATCTAATTTAGACATTCTGTAACTGAATAGCTAAGAATAAGAGACGCATTCATTTGCACATTCTTTCTGTGTCATAAATCTCCTGTGACCAACACATTTGTTGATCTGCAAGAAAAACTGCAACAATTCTGCCATTAGAGTGTAACACCGTTAGATACCGAATCCTTTACCGAGAAGCGTGTGTGTCGGTTTCTGGAAGTGAACCACGAAGCTGCCGCATCCCTATTCAAAAGCTTATAGCGAGGTTTTTTCTTTTTTGGAAAATCTAACATCTTTTACAAACAGAAGTGGATTTACTGAGAGCCACTGTTGCTATATTGAATCAGTGCACAGAGCACTATTGACTCTAGGTAAATGAGGCCGCATGTGTGTAAAAAAGCCAGATTGTGATATAATGGGTTAATATTAGAGATGTCCGAACTTCGAAAAATCCGGTCCGCGCAAGGATCCGCGGATTTTCGAAAAAATCCGAAAATTCGAAAATCCGCGAGCGGACCCGTTAAAACGTATTAAAATGAAAGTTCGGCAAAATCCGCATTAAAAGTGGTCTAAATAGCCTTGGTAACGTACACTTAACCACTCAGGGACCTGGGTAATGGCCTTAGAAGCACGTATAAATGCCAACAATACCTAAAAAGTACAGTCCGCTAGCGTGACTTTAAAAAAAACGGTATTTTTCGAAAATACGAGGATTCCCGTAAAAACGAGGATTTCCGTAAAAAAACGAGGCTTTCCGTAACTATGATAGCTGCCATTGGCTAATTTGGATCATGTGGCTTGCTCCGTCTTGAAAAATTTACACGAATTACTCGTTTTTACGTGTATTCTCGTAATTACGAGAATACTCGTAATTACGTGAATCCTCGTAATTACGCGAATCCTCGTAATTACGAGGATCTTCGGTTTTTCCGGATCCCGAAAATATCGTGGATCCTCGTAATTACGGAGATACTCGTATTTTCGAAAATTTTCGTAAAAAAAAAAATTCGTTGTTTGGAAGTTCGGGAGTCCGGAAAGTCCGGAAAGTATGAAATAATCCGCCGTTCGCGGACGGGAGAAGTCCGCGGCGGACCCGGGTTCGGGTCCGCGAACCGGCCATCTCTAGTTAATATACCTTCAATCCGTCAATTGTATAATTCATTAATTCATAATTCAAATACCGTCAATTGTATAATTCATTAAGAAAGTTGATTCTGTTTAACCAGTTCTATTTTCCAAATTCATTTTGGACTATACACTTTATACCCTATATAGGAGGACGGGCAGTGTTCTGTACAAATCTATTCCCACGAGTCCATGTGTTTTCTGGAGACTATGAAATTTAGGAGACTTTGTTCAAGATCTCAAAACAAAGTATGTTTTTTTTAAGGGCAGAATGGTGGCTCAGTGGTTAGCACTGATACCTTGCAGCACTGAAGTCCTGAGTTCGAATCCACACTTGGACACATCTGCAAGGAGTTTGTACCGTGTATACTTGAATATAAGTTGACCCGAGAATAAGTCGAGGTACCTATTTTTACCTGAAAAATTTGTAAAAACTGATTGACTCGAGTATAAGTTGAGGGTAGAAATTATAACCACTGAGGCACTGATTACTACTTTTATATACCGTAAAGGTGTTCTGCCTTCTGATTCAGTATTGTTTTGAGGCTTTACTTGCCCTTTAATACCATAATGCCGGTAAACTGCAGAATTCCCATATAGTATTGGTGCCAATATACCGTAGCCAAATCCAGTACCATAACACCCAATTCCTTGGCATTCTATTTTGGCAATTTAACCAGGAGTGCTGCCAGTAAGCAGCACTCCTGCCCTTTCATAACGTCGTGGTAACTGATTTATGCTCAGTTAGCGCGACGTTAAGACTTGCTTTGCGGAGGCTGCGTGAGATCCAGAATAGGAACTTGCGCAGCCATCGCAAACCAATTTACCGGATGCTGCACGGCTCTTAAGACGTAAGTATTTAACGCCACTAATAGCTGGGGTTAAATACTTACGTCAGGGTGAGATTCACCCAGAGCCGCGCAGCCTCTGGTAAATCCCGTACGGGAGATTTGCCCAGAGCAGTTGCGGCTCTGGGTGAATCTCCCTACAGATGTATAGAAACTACAACTCCCAGCATGCTTTAGTTGCTGGGAGTTGTAGTTTCTAAGCATCTGGAGTGGCAAGGGTCAATAAGCAACATCAGTCATTTAAGCCCTACAAGCAAAAAAGCAAAAGGGAGGGTTTGAATCAAGGACTCTATCACTACAAGGCATCAATGCTAACCACCAAGCCACCATTCTGCACAAAAAGCTTTGTCGGGACAGACATCCAGGATCTCTGCTAATGCGTCCTCTTATAGCTTTTGTGGATAAATTAACTTCCCCATGACAACCACTTTAGTAACTACACATGCGGTTATTTGGGAGATTTGGTCTGGTAAGTACTTTAAGATCGTTAGGAGTTATGTTTAACAGCAAACATTTCCTGCAGGAATTATTTAAGCCTAAGGAAAGATAAATCAAACTGAAATATTTCAAACCACTTTCTCCACTAAGTACTTAAATGTTGAGAGTTGCAAATGGCTTAAGCAAACTTTTCCGAGTTTACTTGCCCTGTATTAAGCAGATGTTTAAAATCTATTTATATATACTGTGGATCTCCTGATGAAATCACTATAGTTTTATAGTCACTGTTTAGGGCATATGGTTGACAACTACTTTGGCTTCAAAAGTACCTTTCCCTGGTACTCTGTTCTACTCTGCAGAATACCATGCAGTAGTAAACTACAATTTTTTATTCTATCGAGATCATAAATCTACGATCACATCATCGTAGATTTACAATCGTTATTGGAAATTTACTATCGTTATCGGAAATTTACGATAACAATCGTAAATCAATGGCACTCAAGATAATAGATAGATTAGACATTCAGCTATAAACGACTTTAAGTGGCATTCTATCATATTACAACACAGAGACTTGCCACTGTTACACAAATCATGCTACAGCAGCTCTTCTCTCTTGATCCTGCAACCTTGTGGGCAGTGTGTTTCTAAATGTGGAATATTTGTCTGCTGAGCCACCAGAGCTAACAAAAAGGAAACAGCTATGTTTAGAAAGGTTGTCATTTGCTAGGAACAGAATGGAAGCATAAAAAAGACAACAAATCAGATTATTTTGTAAACTGCAGGTTTAACTTCACAGCAACATTCAAAGTTTTATTGGGGAATTTCATATTGGTGTGGGGACATCTGCATAGAAAATATGTTCATGAGACAGTGAATACTGGGGTCAGGGGGTGTTGCCAATGCTAGAGAAGTATAATTTAAAAAATAAGTATAATTCCCCTTTAAATAATAAATTAAAGGCAGGGAGTTTTTACAATAGTAGTCCTTTTAGATGATCATTTAGATGAATTCTGCATAGAAAGAAACTGATAATTTCTTATTCATGTTGGACATCCTGGAAAGTCTTCATAGTAGTACAAAATGAGATTTTTCTCTATTAAGTGATATTACTGTCCAAGGCTGTAATTGTCCAATTTCCTGTCCAGCTATTAAAGAACTTAGTCATTTTACTGAAATAATTATATGTTATTTTGCTGCTATTTTAGCGCTCATTAAAACAGTGGGTACATCTTACCACAATTTAATAAAATTTATAAATGTTAAAAAAATGTTTATACTGTATTATGTACTTCTGGGCAATAATTACAGGGAAATTGAATTGTAATCAATTAGGAATTTCTCAGAGGAAAGAGGCTCAGGCAATAATCAGATAAATCTACCAATTACTTAAAACGTTAAGTATTAGGTTATTTACTGAACTCATTATAAACCATATGCTCTATATATAGGAATGGAAAGTTTGCAAGAACTCAGTCGTCTACACCTGTACCTAAGAGGTAGGCAACTGAACACTGACCAGCTGTCATACTTAAATAAATGATGATGTGAGATGGTCCCAGCTGCCTGAATGTGCATGAGTTGAACAATGAGAATTAACGTGTCAGCTGCGAAATCTACTCAACCCCTTCCAGATGCTGAATTACATGGTTCATTTTGAGGATCAGAATAGAACAGAATAGAATGGGAAACATTCGGCAAAAGAAAAGAAAACTTATTAGAAATTCTTAGTATTATGACCTGTCACAACACTAGTGAATGGAACATCATTTCCTTTAAACAGATCTGGCAGGGGGTAAATACCAGGGGAACAGAGGAAGCAAACGCAGGGGGGTCTGGGAGCAAAGGGGGCCCCATATTCTTATTTTTACTATGATAGATATAGTCTCCTTTCAGAAAATCACTGTGGATGAAGCACAGATAGGGGCCCCATCATAGCTTTGCTGGGGGGCCCAGTGATTCCTAGTTACGCCACTGAGATCTGTGTAGCTACGGTACAATAACTACATGAAACACTGAATGCAATAAACTCATACTGTCAATGAATGGCTGGAGCATGTTTATCGTTTATTTGCAATGTGCCATATTCTAACAACACAACAAAAACACACAAATAAACAAAATGGTAAAATGTTTTTTTCTTAATTGAGTAATTGTCTTTGTTCCCATGGGCACAGATCTACCCAAGGTAAATAGACACGCTTCTATTCCTTTTTTCCACCTGAAAAACAACATTAGTTTGAGTGGGTCTATCAAATACCATCAAGGAATGTCTGGTCTATTGAGTTCCGGGTCCTGTATGAAATTGTCAATTATTGGAGGCATTGGGCCCTATTTGTAAAGGCGCAGTATATCTTTTTAGCGACACCGCGCCTTTAGTAATCAATAATTTCCAATCAGTTTAGCAATCGTTAATTTACGATCATTATCGTTAATTAAAGGACAACAATACCAAAAAAAACCATCACCCCCCATTACATGTCCACACTTCCAGAAGCTGAAATCAATTACTCCCTTACACCTGTGCTGCTCTCCCTTAGATATCACACAGCAAAATGAGTGCTAAAAGCTCACCTCCTAGACGGCCCAGGGCCCTGATTAACATATCACTTGACATTGGCTGGTGGGAATGTCTGTTACAACCTCTCTCCTCCTCCTCTGCCAGTCAAGCAAACTTGAAATTGCTAGAATATAGCTTACATAATCAAGCTGATCACGGGTGGGTGGAGGAGTTTTCTCACATGCTAGCTTTGAGTGACAGTTAGAGGCAGACAGAATTGTTACACCCCCTTCAAAGCAAGGCTAATTGAAGGCTAATTGAAGGCAGAGAGAGGCTCGAAATCAGTAAATAAATGTATGGGGAGGGCTACGTACCTTTACTCGTTTTAAAGCAACTAAGAAAAAATGCATTGAGGCAATATAGTTATCCTTTAATGATAACAATCAGAAATTACCGCTAACAATTGTAAATCTACAATAATGCGATCGTAATACCATTGCGGTAGTTTACTACTGCATGGTATACTACGACTTAATGTTAATTAACGAACATTTGGCATATATCTACGGCCACGTTTGTACATTTCCGATAACGCGCGGTATTCCTAAATTGCAATATCACACATTTACTAATAGGGCCCAATGAGTCAAGCAACAAGACAAAAGCTTTAGTTCAGCAGATGATTTCACTAGTGAGCTCTATACAGTGGCTACTAAAGCTTCGTACACATGTACAATCTTCCAGCCGACGATGACCCCCGACCACGGCATACACATACGAAGCATTGAGCGTGTGCACATGCTCGGGGTACATTCTTTGGCTGGAAGATTGTACATGAGTACGAAGCTTAAGTTTCAGTTTTTGTTTTCTGTTTTTAAAGGCTCATACACATGTGCAATCTCGGGGTGGGTTTAAGCACCTGTTTCGGCCGACAATCGTGCCATATATGGGTGCTTTGTCAGGCGAAACTAATGTTTGGTCACGGCTCATTGTCAACAAGCCCCAACCGAATGTCCGTTTAGGCCAACAAAGTTCCCATAAATGGTAAGATTGTCGGCCTTTAACAGGCGCTTATACACATTGTGCATCAAGGGTATGAGCATTAAGGAAGCTATTTATCTTCTCTATTAAAGCTTGTACCTTTTAGTTAATTTTCTACGCTTTTTGCTATTCAGTTTTATTAAAGAACAGGGGGTAAAGGAGCTGTGTCTTACCTCCTGTTCTTCAATAAAACATTCAGGAGCCAGGAATGAAGGTAAGTAACTTACTCGGTCTCTTGCTCCTCTGACGCATCTTCTGACAGGTCTCGACGGACCATGTGCCTAGACTACTAAGTGCATCAGGGCCTGTCAGAGGACGCAGTGGAGGAGCGCAAGATCGGGTAAGTTGCTCACCTCCAGAAAGTTTTATTGAAGAACGGGAGACACAGCTCCTTTACCTCCTGTTCTTCAATAAAACTAAGTAACAAAAAGTGGTTTTAACCACTGGAGAATGGAGATACCCTTTAATAGTTACCTCTAATAGTTTCAAAATATTCATCTGTTTCACTAATAATATCATTTATTATTAGTGAAACAAAAGCTATGTACACACTTTGGATAATTGTCGCACAATATATCGGACAAGCATTCAATAATCATGCCGTCATTTCACATCCCTTAAAACAACATCTGCACAGTCGATAGATATTATTTATAAATCTATCATAACATCAGACATTCTTGTAGTCTATGTCAGATATTCTTGGCAGTCTAAAGGTAATCTAACGATTCTGTACAAACATACAATAATTGGCAGAAAGAATCCACCAAGCTGATCGTTCAAATACACAGAATAATCGTGGATTATTGGTTGTTGACAGTCTTTGTACTTTTGTGTTTTTTCACACACTAATGTCGTTCATTGGCTATATCATGTGATGATTATCTAACGTGTGTACAGAGCTTAAAGACAATTCCAATTAGCAATACAGATTTGTACAAATACATATGCTTTCAGGCACAAAAGGAGTACACGCTCACTGCTCTTCCATGTACTGACTTTCTGTATTCTGGCCCCTTAATAATGTCCTTAATGTTCTTGCTTTTGACTTTTGGTGACGATCAGTTGCATAAATGAAATCTTATGGTGCCTATAGATGCAAAGATCACGGTCATACAATATAGAGATATTACAATATCCATACGATCTTCAGATCACGCATGGGCCATCAGCCAACGATTGTGCAATACATTTTCCTATAAGGCAAGTTGAAATCTTTTTTTGTCGGCCAATCCAATCTTACATTGTGCGGATCCTGCGCTCTTGTCGCATTGATCTATGGGCACCATAAGCACAGTTGCTCTTAAGGAACATTTCAAGGATATAAGCATTCTGGGAGGTAGGGTTGTCACAGAATCTAAAATAGCAGCTCCCTACTGATTCAAGAATTTAAATAAATTGATTTTACAAAAATTAAGAGACTACAGTATGTAGAATATGTACCGAGGTGTGTATAATAAAAATATTTTTTAAACGGGATATTTTTCTCTGAACTTTCCCTTTGTAAGTTATAATTTGAGATCCTATAGCATTTTTCAGACAGTGTATTTATTTGTTAAATTCTAAAGCTAATTTAATTCAGTTTAACCAATTGAAACCTTCAATCTTCTAAATAAGTGAAGCATCAAAAGCAAGGGAATTTGTCTATGCAGATCAGGTGTTTTAAAATGTAAATTTAAGTAAACGACTAGGGGATTCTGCATCTAATGGGGTCCTGAATCGCAGTATTAACAAAAACTGTGATGTCATTTTGGACCATAATCGTTTGCTTCATAGATGTTGAGGGCCGCCCATAAAGGCTTTGACTTGTGGTTTGTGTGCTTATTCAACATTCTTTCTTAACCCTAGACCTACTATTTAACATTTTAGTGTGATCTTGGATTGCTTATTAAAACATGTCTAATCTTGAGAACCACATACATAAAGCACAGTAATAACCAGACCATGTGAGTGAAAGTCAATTAAAACCAACTAAATTGTAGAAGTGACAGTTCACCTTCATCTCCTATCAAAACACTCTCATCACATCCTGTTTCCGTGACAACAAGTGGAATATCTCGTAATATCACAGACGGGAAACATTTTTAAGATAAGCATGTGATATTTGCAAAAATGTCATATTATATTTTACCTTTCTCGAATTGAGGTAGAAGTGATATTTCTAAATAGTAAAATATTTTTCCAGATTGACTGCTTCTTGATACAACATGCAAACGTTTGTGATGTTAAAAACAAGCAGTTCATTTTAGGCTGATGGAAAGTTATTTTCCTGCAACTTATACGAGGCTTAGCAAATAACACGCTAGCAAATCTAATTGTGTGAGCAGAGAGCATAGCAATTCAGAAAGCAAAAGTCTCGATTTTTATGCCAGAACAAACTGAATTCCATTAGTAAATAAAAAAAATTGCATTGTTGAAAATCACAAAAATTCTGCCCCAGGAACTGTAAGTAAATGACCATCCATTCACACTGATTCACACCCAGTACAGCGGTTAACAATTCTATGTGTCTGGTCACCAAGTTTCTGCTCTTTCTGAACCTCAGTATAAAACACTAAACAAATAAAGGTATCTCCACCCTCGATATACATTTTTTATATAATATTGGTAAGTTGTAAGAAGAGTTGTGATTCTTTTTATACACATCTGATATAGCGGTTGGGGGTGGAAAGGGATGGCCAACATTATATAAAAAATGTATATCAAGGGTGGAAATGCCAGGGAGCATCAGAAGGGGGGTAAAGGGCTCCCCTGCACTTGCCACTGTCCTCTCAGAGGACAAGAAGGAGGCATGAACCTTTTAAACAAGTTTCCTGGACTTTCGACAAGCACTGCAGTAATACCATAAGGAACATAGATGTACGCAAGTTAAAGATTTTTTAAAACTACACAGTGGGATCAGTAGTGGGTTAAATTTTAGTTTGGGGGGTGGACATGCTCTTTAAAGGGGAAGTTAAACACATATGCACTTACTTTAAAGAAAAGGGAGTATTTTCTTATTCAGTGCCTATAATCTCCCCATCCAGTGATTCCTTTTTGAGTAAAATTCAATGCTTCCACTGACTTCTTATTGTAGGACACTTAATAGTGTTGGTTATGGTCTGGGTCCCTGACCCTGAGTTGATTCAGTTGCATTCTGAGCATTTTTACTCATCCAATCAGTACAAATTACTAAATTGTAAGAAATCACATTTTTTAAAATGATGACAAAAGTAGAATACCAGTATGAGATATATAGATAATTCATGCTTTTTTTCATTGAACTTTCTCACAGAATATAGATGAGTACTGCAATTATTTTATAATAAACAGGATGTCACTTGTTAAATAAGGGCTACACTGTTAGGTAGTAAAAAAAATAGTACTATAGCAGTATAGGCTTAAATCCACTAAACAGCTACAATCTATAGTACACAGGGGAACCAAACCTTGTAATTCAATTCAATGTATTGGTAATATTTAGGGATCAAGTCTGGTTCCGAGTTGAACCCATTTCCGACACATCAGTCTCGGATTTTCCGATTGCAAAACTTTTTCTGTATTTTCTATAATTATAGATTTTTAATATTCTAATTCGATTATTCAAAAATCTATAGTTATCGAAAATTGGGGGAAAGCAAGTATTCAAGAATTAGTGAGGGTTCAGTATCAAATATGTGAACCCTCGATTGCGAACACGTGAACCTTAGGGGCATACTTATAAAAAAAAACTTTATTACCGCAAAAAAATACCGCCGCACATCGCGGGCGCGAAAATGTGCTATCGCCGTATTATAACGGCGAGCGCTATGCTGGGCCGCGATGCCTGCAGTAATTTTAAGTCCCTTTGCGGTGATATTGCACTTAGCGCAATGCGCTAAGTACAATATCGCCGCAAGGACTTAATCCCTTCCCAGTGCTAAGGGTTTAGGGCATACGCCCACCCCGTCTTCGACCCCCTTGCGGCGGCGGCGACCACCCACCACCGCCGCTTCCCAGCAGCCTCTCCCAACCCCTTCCCCGCTCACGGCAATCTCGGAACAGGAGGCTAGAGGGGCTGCCGGGAAGGGGCCCAGCGCAGCCCTCCAGCGGGGCCCTGAGAAGGGCCTTTGGGGCTTAAGGGGTCCCGCAGCTCGAACCGGGACCTCCCTCCCTGGCCCTTATAAGGGCCCTTGCGACTTACAAGAGCCCTTGGGCGGCGTCTTCTTTCTTCCATTCCCGGTGACCAGCTCCGTGAGGTGCCGACCCCAGAGGTACCCCTGCGGCCGCCAGGGGTACTCGGCGATCTGAGTGGGGTTGGTGTGCCAGACCGAAGACGTCGCGTCGCGCCGGGACTGGAAAAAAGAAGACGCCGCCCAAGGGTTCTTTTAAGAGCCGCACACTGGGGTGACCCCGCTAAAGGCACTTGTAAGTGCTGCAAGGGCCCTTATAGGGCTGGGGAGTTCCGGTTCGAGCTGCGGGACCCCTTAAGCCCAAAAGGCCCTTCTCAGGGCCCCGCTGGAGGGTGCCTCCACTCCTCCCACGGGCCTTCCCCTACCTGCCAGCGGCGGGGGAGGGGCTTCGAGGGGCTGCTGGGGAGGGGGTGCGCGGCGAGTGGTCGCAACCACCCGCTGCGGCCCCTTCCCGGCAGCCCCTCCTAGCCTCCTGTTCCTAGATTGCCACGAGGGGGAAGGGGTTGGGAGGGGCTGCTGGGAAGCGGTGGAGGTGGTCGCCGTGCCGCAGGGGGTTGAGGGAGGGGTGAGCGTGGCCTCCGGGGCGGGTGCAACCACCCGCCGCAGGTTGCCTGCCCATCCCCGCCGCAGGGAGGCTAGCATCGGCTTTCACCACCTTCAAGGTGGCGAAGCAAAAAGCCGATACTAGCAGTGCAAAACAGTTACTGCCTCTTTATAAATAGAAGCATCAAAACAGGTAAGTATCGGGCAAAGAGTTAATGCCTCGTAACTTTTCGCGGCCGTTTTCGGACATTAATAAATCGTGTTAAACGCGATTAATGCGGGAAATGTCAGGGAAAACGGCCGCGAAAACTTAACGAAGCTTTATAAATATGCCCCTTAGATTCCGAATACGGGAGAAATAGTGAATACGTGACAAAACGTAGAGCATTAATTTAGAATATTTGAAATTATCGAATATGTGATGCGGAAACTCAAAATAGCATGCACCTGAAGTAATCGCATGTTGAGGATTTACATCCTTCCTTGGTACAGGATCATAAGAAAGGATATTTTAAAAATCCACCTTAATCCAGTAACAATGAAAGTTAATGAGCAATAGAGAAGTATGTTAAAGGGCATCTATAGTGAACTGCTCCAATCCAGACATAAAAAAGGTTAGTGTATTCTGCCTTATTCTTATCTTCCTCTGTCTGATTTACTGCAGGGCTCTCCACTCCCCCCCTCCCCGTGCCCTGTTTATTTAGTCCGGCTGTAAATTAACCCGTGAAACAAGCCACTCATGGCATTTATCCTCCTACACATGACACATCACTCTAACCTTTGTAAACAAAAAAAAAACAAACCGGTATGTGAAGTTGTAGAGAGGAAGTTTCTCCGTTTGCTCTGAAGATAGTGCTATGAAGAAAGGGAGGGGGAAGGGGTGAGTTTGGAGAGACCAATTCCTGAATCATGCAGCCCAGTCTCCCTTTGAAAGGCAATAAATCGGGTGAAAGCTGCAGGAGGGGGGGGGACTTTTTCTTCCCTTTACTTCTATTTTTAACCCAGTATTGCCAGCATTTTTGAGAGGGAAGGAGTCATGGGGAGACTTGTGTAAGTCCTGGGTAAGCCTACACACTATACCGGATGCTGTTAGGGGATTTGATTGACAGCTCAAGCAGGGGTGGTGTATTGAAATCTTCACTTCTTTTAACTTGTATATCTCAGGACACAGGTGGAATCTGAAGAAGAAAATAAAGGTACTTGGGGGTGGGGGGGAATTATAGAACACATAGAAAGAAAAAAAATTTAATTTTCCACTATAGATGCCCTTTAAATAGTTGAATATACAGATACTGTAGCTTTAAATATTTATAGCAGTCTTAAAGTAGACAAGCTGCCAGTCTCTTTCACCAAAACATATTTTGAAATAGTAATCGGTACAATGAGAATTCTTGTTTTGTATGATAGACACATGATGAGTTTATAATTTTTATATGAGTTTGTACAGACCTTTATAAAGCAAGTATTTTTTTTTATAGTGTATGACCTACGGATGATGTAAAAAGCAGTGAACTTATATCCTGCTTTTGAAGGAAGAAACATGACAATGTTATGGAGGTGGTTCGTTTGCCAGTTCTACTTTTTAGAATGTGAAAATATTACCGATATTTATACAAAGCTTAAAAACAGAGTGAATAAATCTGTCTCCTGCTTTACTAAGGTTGTCATTTTAAACACAAGAGTAAGTGCACACATTCTCAGACACTTTCACAAGAAAGGTACAAGTAGTATAAATATAATAAGGTGTGCATTGGTCAGCAAAGTGCCATAAAGAATAATTAAACATGAATCCGAATCCGCAATCAGTACTATCAAATATTTATTAAGATTGCAATAGACTCGATATGGATTACAGACAGATTCTGACAACCTGAAGGTCATTTGGGTATTTGGACATACGTTACATAAACAAATCATCCAACATACCTCTGAATTAGGATCATGAGTCATGTGGATGTCTTAGACACAGAAAGGGAATATAAACTGTCCCTATCCACTTATTAACAACTGCATGCAGGAGAAGAGTTTTGATAATAGGGCAGTTGATTGACACGCAGAAATATACATATTTCAAAGTGTATATATAAAGAAGAAACAGGTTAAAAAATATTAAATGGTACAGTGATGTTGGAATTATAGTTTCCAGTAATAGGCAATTTCATTTTGTGTTTTCTTCTAGTGAGATACCCTTTAAGGATGTGGCTTCATTCAGAATCAAACAATCAATTCTCTATTAGAGATTAGAGATGTCCGAACTTCGCAAAATCCGGTCCGCTCGAGGATCGCAAATTTCGAAGAAATCGAAAATTCGAAAAAATCCGCGAGCGGACCCGTTTTAAAATGAAAAATATTCTCAAAATTACCGATTTTCCGGATATTTTTTCGAAAATTTTTCGAAAATTACGCGGGTTTTTTTTGAAAAATCGAGGAACCCTTTTAATTTTGAAAATTTCGAAAATACGTATTTCGAAAATAAGAGAAATCCTCGTAATTCGAAAATTTTCGAAAAACAAATAAAGGTATCTCCACCCTCGATATACATTTTTTATATAATATTGGTAAGTTGTAAGAAGAGTTGTGATTCTTTTTATACACATCTGATATAGCGGTTGGGGGTGGAAAGGGATGGCCAACATTATATAAAAAATGTATATCAAGGGTGGAAATGCCAGGGAGCATCAGAAGGGGGGTAAAGGGCTCCCCTGCACTTGCCACTGTCCTCTCAGAGGACAAGAAGGAGGCATGAACCTTTTAAACAAGTTTCCTGGACTTTCGACAAGCACTGCAGTAATACCATAAGGAACATAGATGTACGCAAGTTAAAGATTTTTTAAAACTACACAGTGGGATCAGTAGTGGGTTAAATTTTAGTTTGGGGGGTGGACATGCTCTTTAAAGGGGAAGTTAAACACATATGCACTTACTTTAGAGAAAAGTGAGTATTTTCTTATTTAGTGCCTATAATCTCCCCATCCAGTGATTCCTTTTTGAGTAAATAAATGCTTCCACTGACTTCTTATTTGTAGGACACTTAATAGTGTTGGTTATGGTCTGGGTCCCTGAGTTGATTCAGTTGCATTCTGAGCATTTTTACTCATCCAATCAGTACAATTACTAAATTGTAAGAAATCACATTTTTTAAAATGAAGACAATAAGTAGAATACCTACGTATGAGATATATAGATAATTCATGCTTTTTTTCATTGAACTTTGTCACAGAAATCTAGATGAGTACTGCAATTATTTTATAATAAACAGGATGTCACTTGTTAAATAAGGGCTACACTGTTAGGTAGTAACAAAAAAAATAGACTTTAGCAGTTATAAGGCTTTAAATCACTAAACAGCTACAATCTATAGTACACAGGGGAACACAAACCTTGTAATTCAATTCAATGTATTGGATAATATTTAGGGATCAAGTCTGGTTCCGAGTCGAACCCATTTCCGACACTTCGCTATCAGTCTCGGATTTTTCCGATTGCAAAACTTTTCTGTATTTTCTATAATTATTGATTTTTTAATATTCTAATTCGATTATTCAAAAATTCTATAGTTATCGAAAATTGGGGGGGGGAAAGCAAGATATTCAAGAATTAGTGAGGGTTCAGTATCAAATATGTGAACCCTCGATTGCGAACACGTGAACCTTAGGGGCATACTTATAAAAAACTTATTACCGTATCAAATACCGCCGCACATCGCGGGCGCGAGAAATAGTGCTATCGCGTATTTATAACGGCGAGCGCTATTGCTGCGGCCGCGATGTCCTGCAGTAATTTTAAGTCCCTTTGCGGTGATATTGCACTAGCGCAATGCGCGTACAAGTACAATATCGCCGCAAAGGGACTTAAAATCCCTTCCCAGTGTAAGGGTTTAGGGCTACACACCCGTCTTCGACCCCCTTGCGGCGGCGGCGACCACCCACACGCCGCTTCCCAGAGCTCTCCCAACCCTTCCCCGCTCACGGCAATCTCGGAACAGGAGGCTGGAGGGGCTGCGGGAAGGGGCCGCAGCGCAGCCCTCCAGCGGGGCCTGAGAAGGGCCTTTTGGGGCTTAAGGGGTCCGCCAGCTCGAACCGGGACTCCCTCTCCCTGGCCCTATAAGGGCCCTTGCGGCACTTACAAGAGCCCTTGGGCGGGTCTTCTTTCTTCCATTCCCGGTGACACCAGCTCCGCTGAGGCTGCCGAACCCAAGAGGTACCCCCGCGGCCGCCAGGGGTACTCGGCGATCTGAGTGGGGTTGGTCGCCAGAACGAAGACGTCGCGTGCGCCGGGACTGGACAAAAAAAGAGACGCCGCCAAGGGTTCTTTTAAGAGCCGCAAACTGGGGTCGACCCCCGCTAAAGCACTTGTAAGTGCTGCAAGGGCCCTTATAAGGGCTGGGGAGTTCGGTTCGAGTGGCGGGACCCCTTAAGCCCCAAAGGCCCTCTCAGGGCCCGCTGGAGGGTGCCTCCACTCCTCCAGCGGGCCCTTCCCCTACCTGCCAGCGGCGGGGCAGGGGGCTCGAGGGCTGCTGGGGAGGGGGTGCGCGGCAGGTGGTCGCAACCACCCGCTGCGGCCCCTTCCCGGCAGCCCCTCCTAGCCTCCTGTTCCTAGATTGCACGAGCGGGAAGGGGTTGGGAGGGGTGCTGGGAGAGGGTGGGCAGGTGGTCGCCGCTGCCGCAGGGGTTGAGGGAGGGGTGAGGTGGCCTCCCGGGGCGGGTGCAACCACCGCCGCAGGTTGCCTGCCCATCCCCGCCGCAGGAGGCTAGCATCGGCTTTCACCACCTTCAAGGTGGCGAAGCAAAACAGCGATACTAGCAGTGCCAACAAACACAGTTTACTGCCTCTTTATAAATAGAAGCATCAATAACAGGTAAGTATCGGCGCAAAGAGTTAATGCCTCGTTAACTTTTCGCGGCCGTTTTCGGACATTAATAAATCGTGTTAAACGCGATTTAATGCGGAAATGTCAGGGAAAACGGCCGCGAAAACTTAACGAAGCTTTATAAATATGCCCCTTAGATTCCGAATACGGGAGAAATAGTGAATACGTGACAATACGTGAGCCATTAATTTAGAATATTTGAAATTATCGAATATGTGATGCGGAAACTCAAAAATAGCATGCACCTGAAGTAATCGCATGTTGAGGATTTACATCCTTCCTTGGTACAGGATCATAAGAAAGGATATTTTAAAAATCCACCTTAATCCAGTAACAATGAAAGTTAATGAGCAATAGAGAAGTATGTTTAAAGGGCATCTATAGTGAAATTGCTCCAATCCAGACATAAAAAAGGTTAGTGTATTCTGCCTTATTCTTATCTTCCTCTGTCTGATTTACTGCAGGGCTCTCCACTCCCCCCCCTCCCCGCTGCCCTGTTTATTTAGTCCGGCTGTAAATTAACCCTGTGAAACAAGCCACTCATGCGCATTAATCCTCCTACACATGACACATCACTCTAACCTTTGTAAAAAAAAAAAAACGGTATGTAAGCCTGTAGAGAGAAAGTTTCTCTGTTGTTCTTAGGATAGTGCTATGTAAGGAATGGGACAGGGGAAGGGGGTGAGTTTGGAAAGACCAATTCCTGAATCACTGCAGCCCAATCTCCCTTTGACAGGCAATAAATCGGTGAAAGCTTGCCGAGGAGGAGGAGGACTTCTCCTTCCCTTTACTTCTATTTTTAACCCAGTATTTGCCAAGCATTTTTGAGAGGGAAGGAGTCATTGGGAGACTTGCTGTAAGTCCTGGGTAAGCCTACACACTATACTGGCATGCTGTTAGGGGATTTGATTGACAGCTCAAGCAGGGGTGGTGTATTGAAATCTTCACTTCTTTTAACTTGTATATCTCAGGACACAGGTGGAATCTGAAGAAAATAAAGGTACTCTGGGGGTGGGGCGAATTATAGAACACATAGAAAGAAAAAAAATTTAATTTTCCCACTATAGATGCCCTTTAAATAGTTGAATATACAGATACTGTAGCTTTAAATATTTATAGCAGTCTTAAAGTAGACAAGCTGCCAGTCTCTTTCACCAAAACATATTTTCAAATAGTAATCGGTACACTGAGAATTTCTTGTTTGCTTATGATAGACACATGATGAGTTTTATAATTTTATGAGTTTGTACAGACCTTTATAAAGCAAGTATTTTTTTTTATAGTGTATGACCTACGGCATGATGTAAAAAGCAGTGAACTTATATCTATGCCTAATGTGCTTTTTAGGAAGAAACATGACAATGCTTATGGAGGTGGATTTCCTGTCATGTGTACTTTTTAGAGTGTGAAAATATTACCGATATTTTATACAAAGCTTAAAAACAGTGTGAATAAATCTGTCTCCTGCTTTACTAAGGTTGTCATTTTAAACACATGAGCTAAGTGCACACATTCTCAGACACTTTCACAAGAAAGGTACAAGTAGTATAAATATAATAAGGTGTGCATTGGTCAGCAAAGTGCCATAAAGACATAATTAACCACTGAATCCGTAATCCGCAATCAGTACTATCAAATATTTATTAAGATTGCAATAGACATTGATATGGATTACAAGACAGATTCTGACAACCTGAAGGTCATTTGCTGGTATTTGGACATACGTTACATAAACATAATCAATCTCAACATACCTCTGAATTAGGATCATAGAGTCATGTGGATGTCTTAGACAAGAAAGGGAATTATAAACTGTCACTATTCCACTTATTAAACAACTGCATGCAGGAGAAGAGTTTATGATAATAGGGCAGTTGATTGACAGCAGAAATATAACATATTTCAAAGTGTATATATAAAGAAACAGGTTAAAAAATACATTTAATATGGTACAGTGATAGTTGGAATTATAGTTTCCAGTAATAGGCAATTTCATTTTTGTTTTTCTTCTAGTGTAGATACCCTTTAAGGATGTGGCTTCATTCAGAATCAAACAATCATATTCATTCTTATTAGAGATTAGAGATGTCCGAACTTCCCAAATCCGGTCCGCTCGAGGATCCGCAAATTTTCGAAAGAAATCGAAAAGTCGAAAATCCGTGAGCGACCCGTTAAAATGAAAAATATTCTCAAAATTACAAGATTTTCCGGATTTTTCGAAAATTTTTGCGAAATTACGCGGTTTTTTTTTTGAAAATACGAGTAACCCTTTAATTTTGAAAATTTTCGAAAATACGTATTTCCGAAAATAAGAGACATCCTCGTAATTTCGAAAATTTTCTAAAATACGTATTCCCGAAAATACGAGAAACCTCGTAATTTCTAAAAATTTCTAAAATACGAGAAATCCACGGTTCGGAAGTTTCAGAAGGCGGAAAATCCGGAAAAATCCGCCGTTCGCGAACAGGATAAATCCACGGCGGATCCGGATCCGCGAACCGGCCATCCCTATTAGAGATCGACCGAACGACAATTTGAGTTCAACCCGAAATTTAATATTTCGGACAAACTCGAACGCTTTTGATTTCTCGAACAACAAACTAGTTCAGGTTTTTCAAACTCGCAGACTTATTTTCGATAATTATTGAAAATTCGATAATTCTCGAATTCTCGAATTCGTAAACCTCAAATGTATCCTTCGATTTCGTTAACCCTCAAATGTATCCTTCGATTTCGTTAACCTCAATGTACTTCGATAACTCTCAAATGTAGCATTCGATTTCGTTAACCCTCAAATGTAGCATAGATTTTGTTAACCCTCAAATGTAGCATTCGATTTCGTTAACCCTCAAATGTAGCATTAGATTTTGTTAACCCTCAAATGTAGCATTCGATTTCGTTAACCCTCAAATGTAGCATTCGATAACCCTCAAATGTAGCATTCGATTTCGTTAACCCTCAAATGTAGCATTCGATTTCGTTAACCCTCAAATGTATCATTCGATAACCCTCAAATGTAGTGTATGATTTCGGAAACGCTCGAATGTAGCCTTCGATTTCGATTAACCTTCAGATGTTACGTTTGGAAACCCTCAAATTGGCCATAACCCTCGAATGTATCGTTGGGTAACCCTCCAACGTAGCATGCGGAAACCCGACAATTGCATGACCGTGGGGAAATGGACACATTCCCCACCCATTTCCCAGGTGCCAGAGCCATTTACAGTGTGTTACCATTGCTATTTAACTGTATTTAATCTGAACTTTTCAAACTATTTCCCCATTGACTTTAAGCCACAGTCCGCAAAGAACTTAAAAAAACTTGAAAGGGATCTGATGTGAAAAATGTTAATTGGGGCAGAAATACAATTTTTTTTTTTTTTTTTTTTAACTTCAATTACAATTACCAAATTTTTGCATTTATCGTACTTGCCTGCTATATAGATCCAGTGTGTAAGAATGAGAATTGCAAAGTTTGCTAATAGTAATTGAAGTAAAGAAAGGTTAGAAGTTAGGACCTTCCAGACTGGGGTTACCTTGACGTGGTTGAAAGACTTTTCATCATGTGATCACAGTAATGTATACTAAAACCCCTTTGTTATAAAAGTATGCAGTGTGCAGATAAATTATATTGTATGGGGCCTAGGAATGTGCATTGATTATTCTTTCTATGTTGTATAAATGTTTGACCAGATCAGAGCACTTCCGCTAAATGTAGTTGTAAATTAGCCTAATTGGAGTGCTTCCACAGTCTTGTATTGTATGTATTTATTGGGAGGCTTGGTCAAGCCTCCAGTGGTAATAGCACCCCAACATGCCCCTTTTATGGGAGGTCCATGCTCTTTATAAGCAATGGATGGCCTAGTCCCTCATTTTAAAAAGCCAAAGGGCTGGGGGGAAGTGAGAGAGTCTGTGGATCCAGTGTGTTAGAATGAGAAATGCAAAGTTTGCTAATGTAAAAAGGTTAGAAGTTAGGACCTTCCAGACTGGGGTTACCTTGACGTGGTTGGAAGGCTTTTCATTCATGTGATCACAGTAATGTGTACTAAAACCCCTTTGTTTATAAAGTATGCCAGTGTGCAGATAATATGATATTGTATGGGGCCTAGGAATGTGCATTGATTATCTTTTCTATGTTTGTATAAATGTTTGACCAGATCAGTAGCACTTCCGCTAAATGTAATTGTAATTTAACCTAAGGTGTGCTTCCACAATCCTTCAATTATTTTCTGTTTTTTGGGGTTTTTTTGACATTTTTATAAAATTGTAAATTTTTCAATAAAGATGGAATATACATTTTCACAGGATCTATCTTGGTTTTCTTTTTAAATTAATCAAAACCTTTAAATTTTGCTGGTGTGTGTGGGCTCCTGTCTGTCATCTTATAAAGATCTGCATACACATAGTATCGAGCGCTTCCCGAATGCACAGCATAGGGAGAACGCTCAGGACTCTGTGTTCCCTATAGAGACTCTACCGCGGCCGAGGGAAATTTTCCCTCTTTTCCGAACGAGCGTTGTGTGTATGACTGTGTGTACCCAGCTTAATGAATCCAGATTAGATCCAGCAACAAGACCAGCCAGGGATGAAGGACTTAAACATTATCGTATCTATTAGCACTGTAAAAAATATAATGGCAACTTTTGTGGGTCATTTTCTTATTCAAGTCCTGCACAAGTTTGCACAGAATCGCAATGCACTCGGAGTCGATATTGGCAGATTACAACAGAGGTGCAATTGCATTCCCAGATTTTGTAGATTTTATCTTCTATTGAGATACATTATGAAGATGTAGAATTTACAACTAAATTGAGAGTGAATCTTGCAGAGTAAAACTCTATACAGCTGTGTACACATGATGAGATTCTTCCTCCTGACCGACCATAAGGCACTTCCAACCAGTCAGGTAGGAGGAACCACTGGCAATCATGCGGTCCTCCACAGAAGACCGCATGATTGCCTGTGGTTTATGAACAGTCGGTGGATCACGTCTGAAAACCCATGCTATTTTTTCAGCCCAATCGATCAATACACTGAACTAAAAGTCGTTCTGCTGAAATATTGCATTGTGTGTACCCAGCATTACACTGATGTATCAAAAATCTCTTTGATATTTTAATGTAGGGAAATAATTAATTCTAAAAAATCCTGTTACGGTAGACCGTATTTACTATAATTTCCCCTTTTAAATTAGTTGCTCAGTATAGGTCAATCAAAGACAGAAAATGGATTATTCACAAAATGTGTTAAACTTCCTTAATAGAATATAAGACATTTACAAAGAAAACAAGATAGAAAAAAACCTTTGTGAGGGCTAAAGAACAGCAGCTGCATAGACTGCATTTCATTGTATACCGGTAACTCTTTATAAAAATAACATGTTTTCTGTATTTAACATTTAAAGGGAAACTGAAATAAACAATCAGTGTCACATGTCATTTCCTAAAAATTTGAGTTTTAAAGATAGAGGGTAAATATGAGTTTTTTCTTTTTCTCTGTATGTTTAGATAAGTGGTGCTTTAATAGGTACTTGCTGACATTGATGCATTAGCTCTTAATTCAATTTCTGAGCTTTGAAACTGTTACAACTGGTTGATGTAAGGCTGAGTACACACGGTCAGATTTTTCCTTAAAGGACAACTCCACCCTCATAAGAACATCTTTTAGAAAGAATGGCCTCTTTAAAATATGTTGATATATCCTACTTTGTCCTATGAATTCATTACAGTATGCCTGCTATGCTTCTGGGTGCCTCATGGAAAGGGAGCAATTTAGAAACCTGTACTGAGCCTGTACTGAGCCTGGGCATGCTCAGAAGAGGCAGACAGGGGATTAACATTCAGTCATTGGCTGTGATGTCAACTGTCAAATCCATAACTGACAGTTGCTAACTGGAAGAACCAGGAAGCAGAAACAGGGGAAACAGGGCATTGTGCAGGATTTCAGGTTAGATATATATATTCAGATTTCAAACTAATACCGTTTAGGGTTTTGGGGATTTACCTGTATGTAAGTTTTCATTTTAGGGCTGGACTTGCCCTTTAAAGGGCATGTCCACCCTTACCATTTAAAGGGTATCAACATCTCTTTTAACTAAACACACACACACACACACCACTCCCCAAAGCCTAGACCTCACTAGGTTAAAAAGTTTTTCCTATGGGTAAATGTAGCCATCAAGAGTATTTAACACCAGCTATAAGCTTTGTCCAGGTGGCGGCTCTGGGTGTATGCCCCCCAATGTATTGTAAGAAAAGTGTACATTGTTTCAATAGGGGCCTTCTACAAAGCACTCAGCTGAAGGAATTAAATACAATTCTATTACTGTGCTTTTCACCACTTTCAATTTTAACTGACTCTGGTGTAAATTATATAACTCTCCAGTAATTATTTTGCAGAGAAAAGCTATAAATGTTTGAAAAGAATCAATTTCCAAATGGCTTCTTTTAGACTCAGAAAATGTACATAACTATTATACTTGACCTTAAAGTCTTAGCAGCAGCTAATTATTTCTTATTATAACCTTATAGAATGGCATCTTTGTAGAAGACGAAAAAGTAGAAAATAAAATGTGCTGTTGTACTGATGTTGAAAAAACAAAAGTTTTGTCTTGTTCTATAAATGTTACATAAATAAAACAAACTATGAACCACAGGAAGTAACAATCTAGACCACAGGCAAAAATGGCTATCTTTTTAATACTGTTAATGCTAAATCATAACATACTGTATTTCTATACGGCTGATTCTCTATAGTTTAAATGGGTACTGCTGTGTGAAGGTTCACTTAAAGAGGTAGGATTTCAGATTAATACCACTACAAAACAGTATATAGGTTGCACATGATTGTTTCACATTATTTAAAAAAAAAATTTTTGTTGTTATACAGATTTTATGGATTTAATAAAAGAGTTTTTGGTCTTTTATTTTTATTGTCTTTTGAAACTGTGTTCCATAGATTCTTATAGGTATCTCCCTGGAGTAACCTATAAAGACAGTCCATGTCTTTATTTTCTAGCTGCAAGATTTTAATTATTTACAATCTCAAGATGCACTTAGTTGTGACAACTAAGATCAAATAGATTTTCACTGGATATTGTACATATTCATGACACATTTATCACATCAGAAGGAGAATGAAGTTAAGCAAATAAATGAAGCCCGGTCAATTCTATAAATTCACAATAGCTGTATCTTTTAACCTTTGAATGATCAATAGTTAAAGGGTATGTCCACCCTAAAATGGATTTTTTTATATCCTGCTTCCCCATGTCCCCAGCCCAACCGGGTATTTTTTATATTCAGAAAGCCCCCCAAACTTTATTACCTCTCCTCTTTCCCCCGCTGCGCTCCCGGCCTTCTGCTTGAAAATGCAAGCAGAGGGGCGGGACCGGCAGTCGCGTCCGTGATTGGCTGCCGCTCAGCCAATCATGGACGCGACTGCCGGTCCCGCCCCTCTGCTTGATTTTGCAAGCAGAAGACCGGGTCGCAGCGGAGGAAAGAGGAGAGGTAAGTAAGAGTTGGGGGCTTTCTGAATATAAAAATACCCGGTTGGGGCTGGGGGACATGGGGGAGCAGGATATCAAAGGGGATTTACACTAGGGGGAGGGATAGTAGAACGGGAGGGAGAGGGAGGGAGAGGGAGGGGGAGGGAGGGGGGAGAAGGGCTGCAGTACGCATGGCAGAATTCTCCGGAGGCCAGGTAGCAGGCAGAGCCCTATATGGACTCTGCTAGCCTCCTGGTCGTCAGTTTTTGGGACTTTGGGGGGGGACTACAGGAGAACCAGATGGAGCTGGGATGTGAGTAAGGATTACACTACACTACATGGTGGGGCCAGTAGTTGGGGAGATTATAGTTTTAGGGGTGGACATGCCCTTTGAAGGCTAAACTACTGTTCCCTTTATTTCTTCTTTTCGAGTAAGAGACAATAAACTCGGTACAGATGTGCTGGACACATAGGAGAAGTGTGCTATTACCTAACTAAGGAATCCATGGAAGCGTTACTGTGTTATCTGTGAATTGGACATTTCTTTTCCTATTAACTTTTTTTTTTTTTTAATTCGTGTTTATTAAACAGTTGAACATGGTATACAATTTACAGTCTATTCATTTTGTTTTATCAACAGTATTTACAGCTCGTGTATTCAAAATAGTTTATGGTATACCAATTTACAGTTGAAAGCTGGTGATGTTTATCTAAATTCTATAAAATTAACTATTTACAAATACATATGCCGCCCCCGTTATTAGTGTTTAAATTATCCTTCTATATTTCTTCAGTATTCATTAGAATTAGATATTAGAGATAGAGGGGGAGAGTAGAGGGGCCAAGGGGGGGGGGGGTGAAGGTATTTAGGCTTTCAGTCCATACATTCCAGATTTTTTTGAATTTCTTTGGACATCCTCTCCTACTATATAGTATTTTAAAATATGGTAGAGTCACATTAATCAAATCTTTCCATTGATTTAGGGTTGGTTTGTCTGGGGACATCCATTTAAGTATCATTGTTTTTTGTGCGTAGAATAATGTTTCGGTTAAGAGTATTTTCTGATATTTACTCCAGTGCTCATTATTGAGGAGTCCCAGTATACAAATCTCTCCTTCGAATGGAATTGACATCATACATAAATTTGAAAGGAAAGTGACTACTTGTATCCAGAATTGTCTGACATACGGGCAGTTCCACAGTAAGTGCCAGAAATCTGCTTGGTCTTGCGTACATTTTGGGCATGTATGTGGTTTTAGTTGTGAGATTCGGTGTAGTCTTTTGGGAGTGAAATATGTTTGGTGCAGGACATTGTATTGGATCAGTCTATTGTTTGCTGATGGTGATACAGTTGTATGTGAGTTTGCGAATTCTTCCCATGCGTCATCCGGTAGTTGTGGCAGAGAGATTTTCCATTTTGTTGTCAGTTCGTTGATTTGTTGGGTTGCCTGTATAGCTTTGTGTATACACGGGATATTAGGCCTTGCATTCCTTGTGCGAGAATTCCAATTATAGGGTGTTTTGAGAGTTCTATTGTGGGGTAGGTAGGGAATTCTGCTGCCAAGCAGTGTTTTACTTGTAGGTATCTATAGTGAAATGATCTTGGTAGTTCATATTGTTGTTGTAATGTTTCGTACATACTGACTGAGTTGTTATCTATATTGTCCGCAAAGGTGAGTATTTTACTGTTTTGTCATTGTTTATAGGGTATTGATGCTAAGTGTGGGAAGCTTTTGTTCTGCCATAGGGGAGTCTCGGGTGGCGTACCTTCATATTTGATGATTTTGTTGGTGGTTTTCCAGGTCTTGCTTGCCAGTTTGTGGATTGTTGTGCCCCGGCCAATGAGATGTTTTGAAGGGTTTTGCAGATATGCCATTAGTGGACCAAACATTTTACATTAACAATATACAATATTCATATTAGTTGCTCTGTTAGGGGTTCCGTTTGTCTGCAGTGTATATATGCTTTATTCACATATTATTCCAGTTGTAGTTATATCTAATTGGGACCGGAGCAATTTTTCAATGAAGGTTTCTGGTGAACGTCCCTCAGCGCTCTCCGGGATCCCCAGTATTCGTAAGTTTTGCCTTCTCAGGCAGTTTTCTAAGTCATCGGACTTTTGTTGCAGGGTTTTGACCTGCTGTTGTAGGGAGGTGATGGAGTTTTGTATAGTGTTCAGCGTGTCCTCCATTTGCGAGATCCGTCCTTCTGTCTCACTTACTCTGTGTCGCAGCTGGTGCATATCTTGTCGCAGGAGGCCTGTGTCAATTTTGACCTCCTCGATCATATATGCCAGCGAGGATTTGCTTTCCTGTATGGCGGCCACGAGCTGTGTATACATTTGCTCCAGAGTAAGGTTGCCAGTTGAACCAGCGGCCTCCGGTATTACCGCTCCAGGTTGTTCCGGTGTAGGGGATGTGTTGTCCGAGTTGTCGGCGCCATCTTGTGAGGCATGGCGCGCAAACTTAGCAAGTTTCTCTGTGGCCTCCTTTCGCTCAATTTCTCTCTTCTCTTTCGGCTTCATCATCTTAGGGATTGTTTAGGTTGAGATTTAGCCAGTAAAATAGACTGTAGATGTGCTAATTAAGACATCAGGTATTGTAAGGCACGGGAGCTCTGCGAAGTTGCGTCTGTTTAGGAAGCCAGCTTAGCTCCCCCCCCTTTTCCTATTAACTATAATGGGTCCAAAGGCATTATCATGCCTAACATGGCTAAAATAGGCGATGATTTACCAGCAAGCCTGTTCGTCCAATCTGGACAAATGGGCAACAGAGATTGGCCACGGGTGTTGGCACCTACACAGTACAATATTTTCAGCCTACCAGCTGATACCCTGTGATATTGATTGGTTGGCCAACAATATTGTATGGTGTGTACCCAGCCTAACTCACACTGTATCTCTCTGACACAAACATACACAAACACACAAACAACATAAACAATGGCAAAATAAGTCCTAAAATGTATAAAATAAAAGCACAAAAATAAATATTTATAAAGCACAATGTATGTTTATGTATTTAGAATGAAGTATTTTGTTTTATTTTGGGGGTGTCCATTCTGTGGTCCTCTAGATGTTTGCCAACTACAACTCCTAGTCTTCCCTGGCTGACATCTGCTAATCATGGACCTAAAATTTTCCTTGGTCTTGTTTGGCTCCCTGTACTTTAGTAAAGGGAGTCTCCCGCGAACGCTGGAGTGTGTAGCAGTTCTGTACAATCTCCCTATACTTAAATAAGGATACCCTTCTGGATGGTGTGTAGCCACATCTTTGTCAGATGACAGACAGTATGTATCCAGCTTAAGAACCACTTCCAGGAAAATTCACTTGTTCAGATAGATTAGACGCTACTCTACGGACGAACGTCTAATCTATCTAATGTCTGCCTAATGTTTTTGCCCAGCATTATTTCTCTCCTTCCAGACTATCTAGGTCAGGAAATAGTCGGCATTACATATAAATGACTGTAATTATCTAACATAGAAACGTGTTAGATAAATGTTGTTTGTGAAAAATCTTTATACAATCATTCCAACTACAAGTTATGTAATGAATTCCATGCAAACAGATAAAACCATAACTAAGAATTAACTTTACTGTATCCACTGCATTGAATTAAGCTCTCCAATGTGAATGATATTGATATCATACTGAACATAGTCCTGCAAAGATTATAATGTTCCTTGAGCAGGCAGTCAAGCAAGAATTGCCTTAAGGAAAGCAGAATCATGTGATGTATGTGAAACATTTGCATTCTTTGAAAACAGTAAAAGGAAAAACAAGAATGGCACAGAAATGCCTGTTAATACATTTCCTTGTATTTCAATATACTTCTCACTTATTTACCTGCTTTTCCATCACAGTTATTTAGCTGTTAGCATGTCATCAGATAAGGCTTTTTATTGCATTTATAGATCCTCTTATTTGCGCCTCTGTATTTCTTATCTCCATTTACACAAACATAGTCAATCAAAAAGCTTGGCAAAGCTACAGTTTTACAAAATTAACCAAATGTCTTTAATAATTAAAAGATAAGAAGGAACCTGTTTCTGTACTATTTTCTACCATTAGGTGGCACTGCGCCGTTGACTACTCAGAATAATCCACTTCACTGTCCACAGGTTTGTTGAAGGCAGGATTTAATAATAAAAATGGCCACTAGTGCCCCCTACCCTGGAAAAAGAGCAGAAAAGGTATCCACAGATACACAGATCCGCAATATAAAACCAAACAAAGAGCAACCTGTACAAGAGACCGTCTAATAAATCCACATATAGAATAGAAAAGAATATAATACATTTATTACAACATAAAGTATATTATAATAATAAATCACCTCCCTATAACTGAATATCTGGCCAGCTACATAAACATAAATCCAGTATAAATTTCATAAAAGTAGCCGTAGGATAAAAAAAAAGCTAGAGGTATATGGTAAAGATCCTCCAGTCCCATACACGTAAAGTGTCAATCCGGTAATGAAGATATAAAGCATATGTGGCTACATGCACACCAAGGATATTATAAGACAAGTTCTGATATATAAATCACCAGTGTCCACACGAAGCAGGTATGGACTTATGCGTGTCCGTAGTCTACCCCCAGACCTTTTGTAGATCCTAGTCAGTACAGCAATACAGCTGCTAACACACTGTGTCTCGGGTCCCGCTTTCAATCCAAACATGTGATACAAAGCCAGCTTTGTGTTATTACATTGGTCTGTTTATGTAGCTCTCCACACTGGTAACTTGTAACGTTGTATTCTTGGTCCTGGGACTTGTGTAATTTAAATAATTTGCTGTGTTCTGTGAGTGAAGAGCTATTCATGGGTCTAAATCTTGCCCATATATTATATTCTATCCCCTTGGAAAACCCTAACTCATAATGGAAGTAGAGCTGTGATACCTTTTATTGGCTAACTAAATTAAAAAAATTAAGCAAACTTTTGGGAGTCCTAAGCCCCCTTCATCAGGCTGGATGTTACAAAAGAAACTGAGAAATCACAAACTTATATACACATGGAGAGAGTAAACATCAAACACATTGAACAGATGACCAGGTACAGATACAGACTTGGGTGTGTGTGGAAAAAACAGTAGTGGAGGTGTGAAATGGGCACACCTCCACTACTGTTTTTCCCACATCCCTCCCCTTCTCTTACTTATGGCTAACATGGTACAAACCTCAACTATTGCTTTAACTCATAATGATAACTTTATTCCTCAGACATCCTATAGTTATTTTACAGTGTCAATATGTATAACCATTCACATTATAATCACAATTAAAGATATGCAGGGTTATTCAATAAAAGTTCAATAAAATAAAAATGGTGCTCAATTTGCCTCAACCAATCAGATCTTATTTAATATTTAAAAGCTAACATCTGATTGGTTGGGGCAAATTTAGCACCATTTTAAATGATAAGAACTTTTATTGAATAACCCTAATGGAATTCTATGCTTGTTCTACAAAGGTTATTATTTTAAGCTTAATAACATTAATATAATTTAACATTAGGCATATTGTCTTGCATGGACAGTAAATCTTAGAAAATAAGATGCTGTAACATGGCAAAGCAGTAACAGGTAATATTATAGGATCGGAGAAGGAAAGAAGACCCATATATGAATAGATGTATACTTTAGGAGCCCATACATGTAACAATCCCAGTCGTACAATATCAGGATATTCTGATGATCTGTCAATTTTTTTCCCTATTGGAACGGCTAGAAAATGTTTATTAATCGTCTGATACAGGGAACATACAATTGGTATTGCTCTATGCATTTAAATATCAAAATATTACTATGAATCTCACTGTTTCTAAATGTATTTCTTCACCAGCAAAAAAGAAAAAACACTTTGCTATAAATAAAGAGTCTGTGTAGATGGAAACATTAAAGTCCATTGAATCAAAACTATTCTTAATACCCTAAAGGGAAAAAAGGGTTTGGAAGGCCCAAGAATTATTTAAATAATCTACATAGATTTGTGACTATTTTTGTCTTGGCCGAGTCTCTCCTCTCTAATCCTTTGACATAAGGACTGTGAGCTGGAATGCTGGTTTAACAAGTATTAGTGCTATTTATTGGGTTTCTTAGCAGAGATTACACACTGAACATCTGGGCTTCTCTCTATATGGAATAGAATTTTGCACTTTTAGTAGCAGACACACATGTTGAAATTAAAAAGAAATGATTACCCAAATAGTGTTGTGAATACGGCAGTATTATACTAAAATAATGTCACTTTGGGGGTGTGGGGGTGATAGGGAATTGAGCGTCTCATTCACTAAGTACAATTGCCTCTAAGAAAGCGGATGAGGAAGCCAAATCTATGATTTCACCTTTGAAAAGCAGAGCAGGCTGAAGATTAAAAGGAAACCAGATATCATTCACAGCCATAGGAGAAAATAAGCTTTCAGGATACAGAAGGACAGGTAGATAAAAACGCGCCTGTTCACAAAGAGACTATTTTCTTCACAGAAAAGGGAAGTGACAGACAGAGGATACAAATTGCATTGTTCAGATTCCTGGCCGAATGCTTTCAAGTAAAAGATATCATGAAATGTGCAGAATCCAAACGTCATTAAAGAATTCTACAATGTACACTGGTATTTTTGCAGGTAGTTGTGTTTAGCGCTTGCAGCCATTAAGAAGATTTTTATTTTTAACAGGGAATCATCCCTCCTCATTCTCCTAATGGCTACATTTCATTTTATCAGTTTGCGCTTGAGCTATTTACACTATATTTAAAGGACCACTAAACCTAAAAATCCCCACAGAAACTATAATTCTATAGTGTGTACTAGCAAGTATTCCTAACATTTTTATAGTATCCAAATCCTGACCTTTTGTCGCAATCAACTTAAAGGGTATCTCCATCACAAAATTGTATCTGTAGTGTAAGGGTAAATACAGAAGGTGCATATAGGCGGACTGATTTTGCACCCACGGTTACAAGAAGTGTGTGAGCCGCTAAAGTCTATTAAACTTCTGGACGATATAGCTGTGTGTACCTCTCCTATCTCCTGATCTACCCTCACCTGAGGCCTGGCATCGTAAGATCAGTCTTTTATATATAATAGTCACTATGGGCAAACATATATATATACCAGTCACACTCACTGTAGGCATGGGCAAACTTATATTTACTAGTCACTGTGGGCAAACTTATATGTGCCAGTCACTGTGGGCAAACTTATATGTGCCAGTCACTGTGGGCAAACTTATATGTGCTGGAAGTACATATAAGGTAACGTTTTTGGTGGCATGTAGCCCATGATTGGGGGGATGGATGAGGGTGTTATAGGAAGACTATCTGGGAGTCTGTTGTTTAATTAATAAATTAATTAATAAATTATTTAAATTATTTAATCAATATGAATTTATATTTGTATTTACAAATTTAAATCAATTCTAAAATCTTACATGGCATGTTGGCAAGCACAAAATAATTTACGACAGAATTGGAAAGCCGTTCAGCAAACCCAGAGCACTTCCATTTCTTCCATAGTCTTAGGCTGAGGCCACACTGCAACGCACAAAATCGCGAGCGTAATCGCACGCGTTTGTGTGCGATTTTCTTGTGCGTTCGCGTTTTGCGTTCACATTTTCGCGTTATGGAAACGCTGCGTTAACGCACCAAAAATGGTGAACGCATGCGTTACCAAAACGCGAACGGACGCAACGGACGCGCAATTGCATGCGCATCGGAAATCACGGGAATTTTCGCATTCCTGCGATTTACATTTTAGCGGAAATCGCGGGCGCAAACGCGAGAAAAACGCGCTAGTGTGGCCTAGCCCTTATTTAGACTATTTTTGTAGTCACATCCTCATATTTCTTTTCTCACATTAGAAGTTTTACTAAGAAGCTTTGACATTTCTTCTACAGTGTTGATTAATTTGTTGTCAATTCTGTCTGCAGCCATTGCTTTTGTCAGTCTCCACTTATGTGGAATATAATTATTTTAATGCAGATGGCACTTGGTATTAGCACCTCAGCCACATTTCATTTTTATGCCCCATTCAGATTCCAACCGCACCATTCCTGAAGCAACACTACCGAAGGATAGCAGGGATGCCCAGCAAGGGACAGCTTGGCTGTGTCCTCAATTGGCTCATAGCACACCCATGGACCGCCCATAACCACGCCCACCCATTGGTCCATGCAGCCATGTATTTTGCTGAATGGGTTGGGAATCATTGTTCCATAGCTCTCACGATCAGCCCTTCAGCTCACTTTTTGCCTTCCATTAAAATGAACATTGCAGTAAATCACTGCAAATTAACATAAATAAATCACAAGTACAAATGTAAGTGTGAACCTACATAAAACATCTTAGGTGGGTTTTCTATATGAACTATGTAAGTCTATTTGTTTGTTAAAACCAAACATGAGTTGACACATTGGAGATCCAGGGTATTTTGCAAACCCCAGAGTGTAGCATGTAAATAATGTATGTTGACAATGTGTGTGGCCTGTGTTACAAAGCTATGTGTGTCCAAAATACCTTCACTGTACTGAGAGTGTCTCCTTTGTAATGGTTTGTGAGTGTATTTTGAAAGGTGTTTTTGGGTTTGTCCAGACAGAATAAAAAGTACATACTGCCATAGAAAAGGGGTGTGACAGTAGAAGCCTATTTCTATGCAATATTTGTGGATCTGTCATATTTAGTGGAACCACTGAAACAATATTTCATAGAACTTTGATTGATGGTGCTTTCAGTAGAGCTAGCCATAAAGTATCCTTGTTTTTCTGATCAACCAATCAATATATCAATAGTATACTTGGATTTTGCTAAAGCTTTTTATACTGTGCCACATAGGCGACTAATGTATAATTGGGACTAGAGATAACTGAAACTCATTCGCTTTCAAGGGTTCAGTCCGCATTTTTGAGGGCAGACGAATGTACGAGGTTATTTTCGAAGGATTACGAAAAAAAAACTTCATGCATTAGGTAACCCTTGCAATAGTGGTCCGAAGTCCCAAAATCTAAACAATCCACCCAGTTTAAGACGGAACGTTTGGATTTCGGAACCGCATCACATCTCTATTAAGGCCTAGAAAAAAACATTTGTACATGGATGTTAGATCGCAAACAGAGAGTAGTGGTCAATGGAGCTACATCCATGTGGGCTAAAGGGGAGTGCCTCAGGGTTCTGTACTGGGGCCACTTAAATGACTTAGAAGAGGGAATTGAGAGCAAGGACTCTGATGACACTAAACTATGCAGAGCTTTACAAACTTCAAACGATATACAATTGCTGCAAGCAGAGCTAGTTAAATTATCAAAATGGGCAGAAGAAAAACATATGAGATTTAATATTGATAAATGTAAGGTGATGCATTTGGGGTTTAACAATCCTTGTGCCACCTACACCATGAATAATTCTGTGCTAAGTGAATTTGTAATGGGAAAAGATTTGGTTTTGGGTTTTAGTAGATAACAGATATAGCTGTAGCAAACAATGCCAGGTAGCAAAGGCAAGAGGTAGCAAGTAGATATGGATTAGAACTTGAACCCCAGGTCGAGCCGAACTTATCGAGTTCAAACGGACTAGGACTTCTCGGATTTCTCAGACTTTCAAACTATCTGGACTTTCAATAATTATCGAACGTTCGTTGTCGCTGTTTCAAGAATTATCGAATTTACGAGCCGTTTGCTAACCCTTGAATGTGTCGTTTGCTAACTCTTGAAAGTATTGTTAGTTTTCACTTACCCTCAAAAGTATCATTCGATTTCGGTAACCCTCAAATTTATGGTTCTGTTTGCTCTAACCCTCGAAAGTATCGTTCGGTAACCCTCGAATTGGCTGTAACCCTCGAATGTACTGTAGGGTTAAACTTGTTTTAACAAGTTTTGGTGATAGTGACATGTTCCCCAGACCATTTTCCAGGTGCCACAGACATTTACAGTAAGTTACCATTGTTAGTTTAGCTGTAAATCACCCGGAATTTTAGAACTATCACTCCCCCGTTGACTTTAATGGGTCCGCAGTCGAACTTTTACTGAAGTTCGAAAGTTCAAAAACGGACAGAACTTTATGAAGTTCGGCCATCTCTAGTAGTAGGCTATTGTCTTGGTTAAAGAGGGGAATAGATTCAAGGGAGAAAAATATTATTCTCCCTCTTTACAAGGCACTGGTGAGGCCTGATTTGGAATATGCAGTGCAGTTTTGGAATCCCATATACAAAAGGCACATCTTGGAAATGGAAGTCGTTCAGAGAAGGGCAACTAAAACAATAAGGGAAATGGAGGGGCTTGACCAGGCAAGCAGATTAGGTATGTTTTCATTGAAGAAGCAGAGTTTAAGAAACTCTATGTTCCGTTGTTCACTAATAGGTAATTTCAGAGGACTTGGGGACATCCTTTGAAACTAGAAGAAAAGAAGTTTCATCTTCATCTTACAGTGAGAACAGTGGAACAGTCTTCCAGCAGATGTAGTAAAAGCTTCAAAAGTGGGCTGGAAAAGTTTCTAAAACTAAAAATTATCAAGAATTACTGGTATTATTACATATACTGTGTTTCTGGTTGATCCAGGGATACTTTCCATTTGGGGTCAGAAGGATTTTTCCCCCCCATGTTTAGCTGTTGCCCTCTGGATCAACTGTTAGTTGGGGTTAAAGGTTGGACTAGATGACTATATCTCTTTATTCAACCTCAATTACTATGTTACTTTGCTACTATGTAATATTGTTGAGTGGTCGATCGGAAAAACAGAAAACTGTTTTCGATATTTTGATAGATTTGACTGAATTTACCAAATAGTTTGAAATATCGAGCCGGTGTATGTAGGCCTTAAGGTAACCCAGGGAGTTTGGGTGGGTTTTGTATTAAAGAATATTTAACAAAGGAAGCTATACAGGTTGAGTGTCACTGGTATATGTTGGGTTCTTTGGAGTCTATATGTATTTCCCTTTCATCTGTTTTCTAAATCAACAAAAGACATACAGTATACAAAATAAATAAAATACCAACATATAGTATGTAAGTGCCTGTCTTTGTTCACTAAAGGAGGGTTATATTATCTATATCTGTAAAAAAAAACTGGATGGACTGTACTTGATTACACTTTTAGAATTCACTAGATATGCACTTGAAGTGAAGTGATATAGAATTGCCTGTCATCCAATCCAGAAAGCCCTTTCCAACTACACACTCCTCAAGTGCTCTAAGACAATGCTTGGCCTGTTGGTTATTATGTGGTACATAAAACTACTTTCACTGCTCTACAGTTTTACTATTTTTACTTGTTCCCTATGAATTTCAAACCCCAGAGAAAAGTCCCTAAAATATCATGTTGAATGATATTTATAGATTGCAACGTGCTAACAGACTATTTTCAGCAATCCTAATTGCACATTCTGCTGCTGTCCAGAACAAAGTACTTTCCATCTTTTAAATAGGCGCTAACGCAGATGGGAGGAAGGGCCAGGAGGGCAGCTGTGAAAAGGAGCTTGAGCAGCGCTCAACAGTAAGTTAACCACTGCAGTGCTTTCCTACCTCCCTGTGAATAATAGTTTCCCTTAACACTTTATTGAAAACACTGGTTAGTGTCTCTTTATTTGAACATGGTTACTATAACCTAAGCTGCTCCTCCTTTTTTTTCTCTTTTGCAGGTTTACAACACAAAAAAGTTAAACTGTAAGAAAGTGCATAGTGCCTAGTGGCATAAAAAACATTAACTGTAAAACCTCCCTTGCACTGCATGATAGATGTGCTGCTAGATTCCCTATTCCATTGAAACTTCACACAGTAGGTACTTGTATTATCTTTGTAAGGACTGAGCTCCTGAAAAAAGAACTGGACACACTCAGGGGCACTTCTATGGATTTTAGCCACCTGAGTCAAACTTTGTAAAAAAGGCATTTCCCAGCTGTATTAGGAAGCGGTGAGGTGGGAGTAGCTTCTGGTTGTGAGTGTGGCTTCTGGTTATGAGGGTGGCTTCCTGTTGTGGCCATACCTAAACACTTCAAATTTACAAGGGGGTGGGGGCATAGGTAGTCGAATAGATTGAGAGAGAGAGAGAGAGAGAGTGAGAGCGAGAGATACTAGATAGATAGATAGATAGATAGATAGATAGATAGATAGATAGATAGATAGATAGATAGGTCTTGTGCAAAAATTACATTTTATTCAATGTACAAAACACATAAATAGCAACATTTCGGTCCCACTTCTTGGACCTTTATCAAGCCATAAATAAGTGAAAGCACATAACACACTTATTATAGCTAACCTCCCACCCATTTCCAGTGACCTCATTAATTAACCAATTAATACTCCAATCAATGTTCAGAGTGGTATATCCTAATTACAATCACACCTGCCTTTAACTAAAGTATATAATACCATTCAAGTGTCTTTAATAAAGTGCAATTTATAAAGTGCAATTCAATAAGGTGCAATTATCTATTATTCCGACACTATAAAAGTGTCTATAGTGCTATAAATATAGTACACAGCTGTAAAGTGCAATATTCCATTCTCTGTGCTATAGTGTCTATAGTGCTTATAAATAGTTAAAAAAAAAACTACATGAATACATTAACCCTTACACAGAAGCTATAACTATAAAACAGTACGTATAAAGCCTAATAATACTTTAAGGTACAGATATTACAGATTTTACAAATCCCAAAAGTGATATCCCTATAGAGCTATTCAATTAGCTTCTCACCTATCATTCAGGAAGCATTTAAATAGGCATTGTTCATTTAAAGGGCATCTATAGTGGGAAAATTAACTTTTTTTTACTTTCTTTCCATGTGTTCTATAATTCCCCACAACCCCCAGAGTGTCTTCACTTTTTTCAGATTCCCTCTCTGTCCTGAGATACACCAGTTAGAAGAATACGTGAATGCATTCCTCTACTCCTACTTGGACTGTCAATCAAATCCCTGTGACGTGATCCCCCCTCCCTGCTCTGTAATAAACATAGAGATTAGAGCATTAGCAGGGGGAGAGAGGTAGCTTTGATGGTAGATATAAGGCTGCACTTGACCCCCCTTCTTAATAGCTTTCACTGATTGATGATGGGTCACAAAGTGAGAGATCGTAAACTGTACTGTTCTCCTTCTTCGTGTCTCCAGGACAGCTTGCTTTCTATTGGCCACTGTGTGTGGGTGTGTTTTTCAGGATGTTGAATTTTAACTCCTACTGCACCTGATAAGCTTGTCAGCAAGCCGGAGTTGAGACATGGAGAAGGTAACAGAGGGGAGGGGGAAGGGGGGAGTGCTGCACAGTGATCTGACACCATGGTTGAACAGAGTCACTGACAGAGATAGGATTAAGGCAGCACAGAGTACATGAATTTAACTTTGCAAAAGGGGCAATGTGTTTTTTTCACTATAGATGCCCTTTAAAGCAAACGGTTTGACAGTATTAAGTTTGATGATCCAAAAGACTTCCCTCTGTAGGAGAAGCTCAGATTTATCACCTCCCCTATAAGTAACCGGTACATGGTCTATCGCGGTAAATAATAAATCTGTGGTAGTGTGGCCTATTTTAGTGTATATTAGTGTGTTATGTGATTTCACTTATTTATGGCTTGATAAAGGTCCAAGAAGGGCGATTGAAATGTTGCTATTTATGTGTTTTGCACATTGAATAAAATTTAGTTTTTGCACAAGACCTGAGAGTGCCTGGAACTCTTACTTTGTTGGATATCTGTGAATCAACAACCAGAAGCACCCAGGCAGATAGAACTATTGAAGGTAAAGTGCACACTTTTCTGTTTAATTAGATAGACAGACAGACAGACAGACAGAAAGAAAGAAAGAAAGAAAGAAAGAAAGAAAGAAAGAAAGAAAGAAAGAAAAAGAAAGATAGATAGATAGATAGATAGATAGGATAACTGGAAGCTGGTGGTTTAACAGTCAAATGAACAGTTGTGAAAGAGACACTGGTGGTTAATGGAGAAAGTAAAGAAGAAGACAAGTGTAATAGAAATGGGCGCCCCACAAAGATAACTATAATATAAATTTCCCACAAATAATGGGCAGTTTTTGTGCAGCTTGGAAAAGGAGTTTTCATAAATTTATGAAACTCTGACATCACGGGGACTTTCTTACCACTGCCGCTCTGCAGGGGAACAGGCTCCCAGCACTACAGGGGTAAATTATCAGTAATACCCACATCAGTTTTAGGCTAAGGGGGGCAAGGGGTCACTTCAAGGGTGTCCTTGAATGCTCCCAGCACATGCAATTTTTTTTTTAAAGGAGCAGGTTTTTTTCCTGATGCCTTTCACTTTACCCCAGAGGCAATGCCTGAGGCAAATGTCTCATTCTGCCTCATTAGAGAGGAAGCCCTGCACGCACTTCCAGAAAAGCAAAGCATGCTAGAGGTATGTGTAAAAAGCTGCATTAAAATGCTGAAAAGATGCTTTTAAAGTGATATTTATATATGTATATATATGTGTGTGTGTGTGTGTGTGTGTGTGTGTGTGTGTGTGTGTGTGTGTGTGGTGTGGGGTGGTGGTGTGTGTGTGTGTGTGTGTGTGTGTGTGTGTGTGTGTGTGTGTGACAAATAGACAATTATTCCCTTCAAAGTTTTTTTTATCTATTTTAATTTATTTTACAAAAAGTTATAAACAGAGAAACCAAACATAAAAATACAATAGAAAGTATATACAAATATAGCACAGATGTTCATGATATTTAAATGCTGGAGTCTTGCCCCATAACTGAACCCTCTGCACTCAGAAAGTATTGGGCAAGCTTCTCCCACAAACTTAAAGCACTGCAACTTGCTCTTCTAATGGTGCCCTGCATGCTTGGTAGACTCTTCTCATAATCTACAGAAGGGCTACCCTCATTCTCACGTACATAGTTGTTCAGCAAACATGCTGCCTTTACCACAGTGACTTCATTTTCTGGGCTTATCTGGATAGCCCCATGTAGTATGCTCCATTTGTTGGCATGAATGCCAAGTACATTCAATTATTCTCCTCGCCCTGCTCAGTCTGTAGTTGAATATTCTTTTGGCACAGGAGAGGGGCCTTTGGGTAAAATTCCTCATAACATGCTCAGACAAGGCAAAGGCCTCATCACAAACAAATACATGGGGGTAGCATGGATCATCAGTGCCAGGCCATGGTTTGGGGGGAGGGATGTCAAGTTTGTTCAAAGCCAGTCTCTTTCCAAATCTGCTCCTTTGGAATATACCTGCATCATTTGAACTGCCATAAGCCCCATCATCAATATACCTTAATTTATAATCTCCATCAACTACAGCCAATAATACCATTTTTAAAAATATATATAATTATAATATTTACTGCCATTGCAAGGTTCTGAATTTTCGGTGACAAATACTAGTCCCTCCTTCTAATCTGAGGTTGGCACATGCTCAGTTCAGGAGAAAGCAGAAGAAACCAAGAAGAGATCGAGTTACAGTGACTGATGGAGGAGTGGTAGAGGCCACAGCAGGTTTCAAGGGGACTGCAAAGGGAGGAGCCATGGGGGCCCATGAGAAGGAGGAGACATGGGGGAAGAGCGATTGTCACATGGTTTCAGAGCAGGAGGCAGGAAGTGCAGGGGATATGGAGATGCTGCTATCACACATAAAAATGTAAATATCTTCAAAGCTAAAAAAATTAATGAAAGTAAATTGCAAAAATACCCAGGAAAGAAATTCCTGTGAGTTTACCTAAAGTCATTTTTGGACCACAGTTACCCTTTAAAAATAATGTTTTGTCCCAAATATTTTTCTTCTGTAACTAATAGGTTAACTATTATTAAAGGAGGCAGTTGCTCAGTAAACAAATACATTTCTGTATCCTCAGTTGTAACTCCTAATAAGTGTCAAATTTCAAGAGCTTATACCTCCATCCTCAACTAGGGATAACCAAATGCCCAAGCTTTCTTTGGCTCAGCAAATTAATAATACACTGTTTAAACTTACACAGTTCCAGGTTTATAAAATCCTTCTTTTAATCTTCAGACGCCTTCTCTCTGCTGAACCTCATATTTCTTCTCTTGATTCCCTGTATGTACCTGTATATATCCTGTGCTCATCGCAGGACCATCACTGTACAGACCACCCAATCACACTGCTTCCTCCAGCCTTAAACCTTTCTCTTTTGTTGCTCCTGACTTATGGAATTACTGCATATTATCCTCTCTCTTCATCGATTAAGCCAGGGGGTTTAAATCTAAGCCTAGATTCCAACTCCCAGAGCACCAGCACAGGATATGGTTATTTAATAGACATTAAAGGAATTCGAACTACAGCACTTTCTACTCTTTGTATTTGTATGTAACCTGCCCAACAAAATTGTAAGCTCTCCTGGCAGGGTGGTTTCTAGACATTTTAGTCATCTTATCTCCGCACCCCCAAACATTGTCCAGCCAAACTACTGCAGCTGGGTTTCCCTACTTAATTCCTTTTGACAGACTGTCACTGCTGCTGTGGATGTTTTTTTATAGTGGGAGCACTTTAATAGTTGGCAAGAGTGCGCTCTTTACCAGGTGGGGCACACATGTATATGTATGTAACCAATGAAATACCTATTGGATCCATATGTGGATGCGTGGTATGTGGGGCCGATGTTCTCGCCAAAAATTGTTTCCAGCCTGGTGGCATGAAAAAGTTACGGGGTGGAACAGGAAAATATTGTGAGATCTGAGATGTTTAAACCAGAGTACGAGTGCCAGCAGACTTCCCCAGTGTATTGCCATTATCAATTTCTCTGTGCCAGAAACCTTTCCTATTAACTTTCAGTGCCAGCACTATTCCAGAGTATTGGCATTAATACTTTCAGTGCCAGCAGACTTTCTTACTAATAATTTAAGTGCCAGCACTTTCCCAGAGTTTGACCATTAACTTTTCAGTGTCAGCATTGACATGATATACAGTATGTACCTGCTCTCCATGTCTCCTCAATTGAATTGTTCACTCCTCACCTACTCTATGTTCTAATTGGAGAGTTGGGTGGAAGGAAGAAAGAGGCAGGGATAGGGATCTCATGGCTGCTAGTCACAGGGGTCACTGGTATAAAGTCTGCAGCAGCTTTTACTTGCTGTTTTAATACTGCTCTTCTCAGTTCTTTTAGCTGAGCTCATCTTCCCCCCTCCTTCCTTCACCTTCAGTTTATTTGCAACATTGTTTCCAAGTAGAGTGAGCAGAGTTAAGGCTCTTAACTGACTAAAATGTTGCAAATTAAAGGTCATGTCCACCCCCAAAACAAAAATTTAACCCACTACTGGCCCCACTGTATAATTTAAAATAATCCTTACCTAACATATCTGTTCCTTATTGTTCTCCTGCAGTGCCTGTCCTAAGTCCAGGAAACTGAAGAGTAGGGAGGGGGTGACTTGCTGGCAAAAAGTTTCTGCCTCTAATCTGTCCTCCTGGAGGGATTGTGACATGTGCAGAGGAGCCCTTTCCCCCTTCCCTCCCCCCATTCGGATCTCTTCATGGCTGCCCTTCCACCTTGCTTAAAATATTTTTTATATGTTGTAGTGCACCCCTGTCCACTCCCAACCACCAAATTAGATTTCTGGAAAAAAACTGTTGGAATCATTCTTACAGCCCTTTGCTCCCACGGCTGTCTTGATAGCCGGCAGCCGCGACTGTAACTGGCTGACCGGTCTGGTCCCTCTCTGCTGCTTCCAGCCTGCAGAGAGACGAAAAAGACAGCCATGGGAGCAAAGGGCTGTAAGTATGATTCTGGTGCTTTTTTCTTTATAAATCTAACCCAGCAACATATAAAAAGCTTTTATGTTTATAAAGCTGACAGGGAAATGCTAGGGAGAAAATGGGGTGCCCTAGTTCAACATGGGAACCTTAGTTCTTTGCCTAAGCCTAGAAACTACCCTGTCTTTAGTGCAGCTACATCTTTTCTCATGCCTTAAGGTTTAGAACTTATATACATATTAATGTACATACTGTAATGTGCATACTGTATAATTTATATTTCCTATCTTGTTTGCCTTGCTGTGTTCCCAAGTGGTGCTATATAAATACAATTTTACATATAACTCTTCACCCTATGTGCAAAACATCTAAACAAATTTGCACGTTGCTTCATTTTCCAAACAAGACGACGGAAATACAGTCAATAATACTTTGAAGTTTTACATAAATTTTAATATTAAATGTTTCATAATAAACTCACTTGGGCTCCCTTAAGTCTTGTGTCTTCTGAGAGCTACAGTACATGTAAATTCAAAGTGTTAAGATATTTAATAAACAAGGACAGAGAGAGTCTGACAAAGACAGTAAAATGACCTTTTAACTCTGGGAAACAACAATAAAATCTTGTTATTTGCAGAAAACAACTACAAAATGAACACAAGGTTTTTCAACCTCATTGTGAAGCATTGGAAATACTAAGGAGCATATTGCTATATGATATCCTCCCTCAAGGCTAGAAATAGACAATAAAGATTCCCCATTGTATGCCACCTTGATGTTTAACGTTTTTTTCACTAACAAGTTAGATATATACTGTATATACTGTAACCTTAACCTCTACAGCTACAAACAATATAAAATATTCCAGTGACCTGACTGACTGGTTATTGTATCTTATATTTCATTTTTAAAGAAAAAAGCTATTCACGTGCTATTAACCAGTAGGATAGATAATGGAAAGTCCTAAAACTTTCACTATCTTCCCACTTTCCATTAAAGAATGCAGTGTCCAGTGGTTATTAATGACACAAGAGGAAACCAATAGATCATACAAGGAGCATTTTTATCACACTATTAGAGATGCTGTAACAGGATAAATGGGGATGTTTGAGGTGTAAAATTCCACCGTGAAAGCAATTTGGAACTGTGATAGAAAATACTAACGGTTTTAAAGGTGCCAATACTACTAACTACTCCTCAACTACTCCTAAAGATATTAACAAACAACAAAGAAGAACAGAGATAGTAATGTATGTATGTATAATTTTATATATAAAGCACCACTTGGGTACGCAGCGCTGTACATCAAAATATACAAACAAGGGTAGATAGATAAAAATGAAATTAAATACAATTTCATTGATTGGTTAAGAAAGCATATATATATATAAATGATTTATAAACAAGCCTTGACACATTAGGAATGAGATCCCTGCCCCAAAGAGCTTACAATCTAAGTGGGAAGGACAACATACAGATACAAGTGGTGGAATGTGATCCACATGTACACACACTATATTACTGTGCTTCCTTTTCGTGATTTGTTGAACTCTTCAGGCACATTTAAAGTAAACAGATATGACTTCCCTATACTGTATCCGTAAATAAACATGAATTAGGCAGATTGCGGTAATTTATGTAGGAATTGGGGCTAGTCAAACATTTTTGCAACAGTTAGACCGATAATTACTGATAGAGGTGGTCACAGGTGGACTCTTCATAGCAAAAAAATCCCCCCTTACCTCTACTTGCCATATGCATTATTTTTATCAGACACCTTGCAGCCAGCCCTTTAGTTTATGCACTATACCTTACTTATTTTTTCAAATGTGCAGACATAACTTTTTTGGGAAGGTACCATTCTTTTCCATTTAAATAGAGACAACCCAATACCTATTCATTTTGATTAGTGGAAATAAGTTGCTGTAACTGGCAGTGGCATAAGTAGGACTCACTGAGCCCCCCAGAAAAACTATGAAGGGGCCAAACTCCTTGTGGTTTATAGGAAAAGTAAGAAAATGCCCCCCCTGGTGCCAGCTCCCTGGCAGTTACGACCCTGGTAACTGGATTTATTAAGGCAGTTCTCATGTAATAGTCTTCCTAGTTGATTTGTACACACTGCAGAAAGGTAAACAGAGAAAGAATAATTTGACTTTATGTAGACAACGCGTTTTCATTGTGTTTTATTAACAAAATATACTCCAGAAGAGAACTATGTAGGTCCTTCAAGAGATGTACCAGCTGTGGTAACCAGTTTATGTCACAAAATAAACCCTAACACGTGCTAATAACAGCTGTTATATTGAGAATGAAATATTTGATTTCCCCGTCACTTTCAGGAAAGCTGCTTGTTTTAAGACTGTACAATTAGTTGAGTCACGGTGCATGTTGGGAATGGTTGTGCAGTTTAAACTTGCAAAACAGCTCTAATGGCTTTCATTTTCTATTTAGTAGGATGTTGAACTGAATAGATTATGTGGGAACAGCAATCTGCTATCTACAGAGTAAAGCTTCACCGGTCAAACATGTAATAATGGAAAACAAGTAGGAAGCACAGAGAAAGATGCAGCCATTGAACTCAATTATAAGATGCGCTTCTGTGCATTAGTCTTCTCTGCTTGTGTTCACACTCACATGAAAAATTGTATTGGCACTGACTGAATCAGATATTGCTAAGATCATAATTCTTTTTACTGCAATATAAACAGAGGCAGCAAATATACACTCAAAATGAGTAATGTATGATGTGCCACAAACCAACTCAGACAAGGAAACCAACGCTGTCCACTTTAACACGTTATGAATTTAGTTGTTAGCATTGTGTTTCTGTAAATTGAATTAGCAGATTTACTTGACACAGAAGGATTATGTATTATTAGAAGTTCTCTAAACCACAATATATGCATGCTATAAAAATCAGAATCAAATGGATGAATATTATCTTGTGACGGGACACATGGGTTACTCCAGATTGAATGGATTCTTGCACATACATACCATCCAAAACTGAGATCATAACAGGCACTGATACAATATTTTAGACACAGTGGTAATGAAATATAGGAATACTGGCAATTTCACTTTTTGGATTTCTCTCTAGTAAAACTTGAATTTCTTAAAGGGCACGTCCACCCCTGTAAATAACTTTTGGCAAATAGTAGGGCTCCTTCCCCGAGCCCCAACCGCTAAAAAGTCCCCCAAAACTCTACTAACCTTCCCTCTTTCCTCCGCCGTACTGCCCGGCCCTCTGCTTGCATGAAACTGCAAGCCGAGGGCCGGACCAGCAGCCGCGTCCCTAATTGGCTGAGAGGCATCCAAGCACGGACACGGCTGCTGGCTGCAGAGAACGCCAGGGGAGAGAGGGTAAGTAGAGTGCGGGGGACTTTCTGAAAAATCTTTTATAGCGGTTGGGGCTGGGGGAAGGAACTACTATGTGGCAAAAGTTCTTTATGCTAGGGGGAGGGATTGCAAAACGGGAGGGAGAGGGAGGGGGTGAGGGCTGCAGTGCGCATGCCAAACTTCTCCCTGAGGGGAGACAGGAGGCAGAGTCCTATATGGCTCCTGGTGGCCAGTTTTTGGGACTTTGGGGGGACATTAGAGCAGAAACATTTGGAGCTGGGATGTAAGGTAAGGACTTTTATACACTACAGAGTGGGGCCAGTATAGGGTTAAGTTATAGTTTTTGGGGGTGGACATGCCCTTTAAGCCTGACCTTGTAAACCCATGTAGACCATTTGTTTGATAGACTGGAGATATGGGGGGGATCTGCACCCTCATTTTTGGGGGGCAGATTTCAAGATGAAAACTGTTGGTGGTGGTGAAACTCAATCGGAACTTTCCGATAAAAAGAAGCAATATATGGCCAGCTTAAAGGCCACCGCCAGAACAAAAATCTATACTTACCATCCCCACTCAACCCAAACCCCTAGAATGTTATAGTTGCTTACCTCTGTGTGGTCATTATCCTTCTCCACCACAAGAACACCAACATCTCACACAGATGCTGGCTTTTTTCCAGAGTGCTGCAGTCAGTCACTGTTGTGATGGTGACATCACAGCCAATGACTGACTGTGTGAGGACTGGGGAGAAGTGTGTTGGAGAAAGGTAAGGATTATGGGCTTCAGGGACTGCAGGGAGGTAACGATAATAATGGAGGTGGGGGGGAGATAAGTATAGATATTTGTTCCTGGGGTGGACATGCCCTTTAAGGGATTTCTATTGGATATAAAGTCTGATTGTTGTAATCTCACTGACCAGCATAATTCTAAGATGGTTCTTTGTGTTACCATCAAAGTGACACATTCTTTTTTGTTCAGGAAGATAGTACCTTGAGAATTTATGAGAATCCAATATATAGTTCATAAACTACATATTGGATCTCCACCCAATAGGAAGAACTTAATAACTCATACAACATATTATTCAGTCCTAAGCTCTTTTGGGCAGAGCCCTCCTTCCTTTTGTACCACAGTAATGCTGTAACTTACCACACTGAAGGCTGCTGGACCAGCACTTAAATTATATGCACTTTGTATTACTTGCACTAACTACCCTTGTATGTTTTCCTCCTGTATATTAACGCAACTGTAAAGCGCCACAGAAGATGTTGGCGCTATATAAATAATAATAATAATAATAAAATGTACTCTTTCTTACTTTTTCTGTTTTACGGCAACCCCCCTAATCTTTAATGTTTGACTAAGATTACAAAAATATTAATTTGATTGCTTTAGAAAAGATTTGTAATACTGTGCACCTACTGGAGAATATCAGATCTTTTTTAATAAACAGTAAGCAATGTATTTTTTCTCTTGATATATGGAACATATACACCATTGGGAATAGCAAAGGGCTAACAGGCTGACCTACATATATGGAAACACAATAGATTCATAAAAGCCATGGAAACACATTATAACAGCAGTTCCCATTCAACTTTTGGGAAGGATCCAATGCATTAAAGCATTTTTTTAATTTTAATCATAATATATTGTTAAGTTTTGTTTGACATGGGAAGGTTCAATCTATATTCATTATATTTCATTTATTTAGCGCTGGTTTATTCAGAAACATCCACATGAGAGCATCTTTGAAAATGCCATTCTGATTAATTATGATTACTGTCAATTTTTTTTTATTTTTCTATTTTATAAATTATTAATGAGTTACTAAGGGAAACAGAAGGAATGCTTGGTCTTTTCCTGGGCTACTAAGAGAGGGGCTATAAAAAAAAGAGGTTATATTTTTTCATACATAGAACATTAACATAGCATTTGCCCTTGGAAGCTTTTAGCATTGTCCTCTACAGTTGATTGCTTCAGAATCCTTACCCAACATGCTGCAGTATTCTTAATAATTTTCAGTTGTTCAATAAACATTTACAGGGTTATTCAATAAAAGTTCTTATAGTTTAAAATGGTGCTAAATTTGCCCCAGCCAATCAGAACTTATTCAACATTTGAAAGCTATCATCTGATTGGTTGAGGCAAAATTAGCACCATTTTAAATTATAAGAACTTTTATTGAATAACCCTGCTTGTATGCAATGGAAAAAAAACAGTAGCCCCCACAGCCCCTGTGGAGTCGGGGGGGGGGTTCTGGAAATAAGAGGACCCGACAGTCTGCACTCAGGTACTGCGATCAGCTGTTGGTGAACAGTTGAGTGAGTATTTTGATAAAGGTGCATGCAATCAGCTGTTTTAAAATACTGACGGTCCAGTGCTTGTGTTTTAAACCTTAAATAATATATGCATGATTAGCTGTTTAAAAATAGCAGATCAAGGTAAAAGGGGAGATAAGGGGGTATGGCATGGTGGTTGTCAGGGGCCCAGCCATGAAAACTGCAGGGGGTTCCGGGCCTCTGAAGTTTCCATTTGTTAGTATGCCACCAATAAAAAAAGACATACATTTATTATCAAAAAGGCAAGAACTTCAATGAGCATTTCCTGTTATGGCTGTTGGATCAGTTTTATTCCTTTATAGAATTCACGCTGCCTGATTATTAATTCTAGAAACTGAAGATGACAAATGAGGTTTCGCTAGTGACCAAACCAAATTTCTGAACTGTTGAGTCAATGCACAGTAAATTTCCAGCCCACATCCTTGTATAAATGTTGTGTACAGTAAAAGGAGAGTGTGAAGACGTTTAAAAATGTAACTTGCAATTGACAATGACAACACAAAATAATTATTTTTTACATCTTGTAATCACTATTAATCACTATTAATTCTAAATTAATTGCTAATACTGATTTGGGTGAATATTTGGGAAATAGTGATCAAAGTATGGTTAACTTTAAGATCATGCTGTACATCCACAACAGCATAAATGAGTAAAACAACAATTAAGCTACAGTATATAGCCAATTAATTGGGAGGTTCTATTCATGGGGCTTAAACAGAAGGTCCTTTAAAAGTCTAACAAGCAAATATACATCACAATATAATTCACATATAAGCAAAAATAAGAACAACAAGGCAAGTTAATTGGGTCTCTGGAGGACTCAATAATGTACAAGGAGGCAAATAGATCATGTAAGAAACAATCAAATAAGCAAAATGTGAATATGAATAGTCTATTGCTGAGAAAAGTAAAATAAACCCAACATAAGATTTAAAATATATATAGGGAGATTCAATAAAAGTTCTTATTGTTAAAAATGGTGTTAATTTTGCCCCAACCAATCAGATGTTATTTAACATTTGAAAGCTAATATCTGATTGGTTGGGGCAAAATTAGCACCATTTTTAATGATAGGAACTTTTATTGAATAACCCTCATAGTATAGTATAGTATTAAAGACAGGATGTTCCCTTTCTTTTGGAGACTGGCAAACTAGCGGGTAGAAACAAATAGAAGGCTGCAATTTAAACTTCTTCTTTGCATCTGTTTGTTTTATTAAGCCACCAGTAGATCAGGGAATACTTTATATTGGACCCACTTCTAGGGCATTAAAAATAAAAAAAACTGGTTGACCTAGGTTGAAGAATTTCTGCAATGTTAAAACAACAGTCTCGACAGATCATTCTAATTTTTCATTAGATTTTCAGATTTTTTTTTTCTCAGATTAATGAGTAAAAGCAGGAAATGTAGAGTGATAAACTGCCAGCGTTTTTAGATATTAGGTTTGGCGATCAAACAGTATACCTATCTAATATCTAATAAGTGTGTAGCCAGCAGTGTCAAGCAGTACCTGCTAAAGCAAATATAATGTTTTCCTTTATAAAATAGAGAACAGAGTCAAGGGAGGAAAGCATAATTCTGTATAAAGCCTCATCTTAAGTATGCTTTGCAGTTGTGGGTAACTCAGAAAGGACAGAAAGGATAGCCAAGAATTTAACTGGGTACATAGATGACCAACTAAACTGAGAAGGGGAATAGTAAATTTGTGTTATGAAGATCTTGCCGTATTTCCTTGTGAGAGCATGAAGTTTGTGGGATGCTCTGCCTTAAAATCTTATGCTGGTGGAATCTCTTAACACATTCAGAGGAGATATTGATGTTTTCTTAGACAGGCAACCTATTATTTATTTTCCTATATATCACTGAACATATTCTGTAGCAAACAAATGGAATACCAGGATACAACCCTTGCAAGCACAAGGAGAACATACAAATGCCTTGTGAGGATGGATTAAAATCCAGCACTCCATCATTGCAAGGCATCAGGATTAACATGCTGCCTCATCAAGCAATATTTGGTTTCTTCTAATTAATTTTTGCCATAGAGCATACAATTCCATAACAGTGAAAACAATACCATACCTAGAGATACAAAGTCAGTTTTCCTACAGAAAACTATTTAAAGGGGAACTGTGGTCTTCCATTTTGTATGTGCCTTATGGAGGCAGCCATTGATCACCTGATCATTTGGCCGCCACCTTTACTGCTGGGAAATTCTAATTAACATACCAGAAATGCAAAATTAAATTATAATTCCCCAGAAGTCTCTTTACCCTTATTTGCATAATGAGCAAGGGAGTTGTGGGGAAAACTCATCCTAACTCGCTTGACTCCTTGTAAATCTTATTTTTCAAAGCCCAGAATGAATAAAAGCTATATGTTTACACATGAATACCAAAACTAAATAAAGGCAGTGGTATGCACTATATTTGATTGCTTTTATAAAATATGCCTGCATATATTTGAACTATTTTAGAAGGTATTTGTCAACAAAAGAAAAAAACAGATTTCTGGCCCAATAATTAAAAAAATGATAAGAAAAAAATATTTTTTAGTCCTTATATAACATAAATAGAGAACTACATGGCAGTAGTGCTGTTTTAATACTTGTCACCAAATACGGAGGATCTAAGGCTCACCAGGGCTAAAGGTAGCTCATGGAGCCTACCCAGCTAAGTGTATACTAGTCTAACAGCTATCCTTTGTAGCCCTTATGCCTAACTACAACTTATCAGTACAGCAGCTAATCCACCTAGGCTGCAATTCAGATCTTTGCTTTTATAGTGTCTCCCATACACACCTTTAAAATCTGATTGGTCTAATTTAAATCTTGAATCTGATTGGATCGAGGGTATGACCAATCAGATTTAGGGGTGGGGTATAGGATTGGTCCAATACCCAAGATCCAACCAGATTCAAGATTTAAATCAGACCAATCAATTTTAAAGGTGTGTTTGGGAGACACTATAAAATGCAAGAGAGCTAAATTGCAGCTTAGTTTGGCTTAGCAGCTATACTGATAAGTTGTAGTCTTGTATTTAGGTATAAATGCTACAACAGTTGACTGTTGGTCTAGTATACACCTGGCTGGGTGGCTCAACGAGCTCCCTTGCCAGCTCTGGTAAGCCTTATCTTACATTTTTTAAATTAATGAACTAGAAAACTGCTTTTCTTTTTTTTCTGGTCAATCCTTAATATATATATATTTAGAAAATCAATCAAATATATTGCATACCATTGCATATATATATATATATATATATATATATATCAAGTGTAAACATATAGCTTTTATTCATTCTGGGCTTTGAAAAATAGATTTACAAGGAGTCAAGCGAGTTAGGCAGAGTTTTCCCCACTCCCTGCTCATTATGCAATAAGGGAAAAGACTTCTGGGGAATTATAATTTGATTTTGCATTTCTGGTATGTTAATTAGAATTTCCCAGCAGAAGACAGCAGTGAGCATGCTCCAACCCAAAACCAAGGCGGCGGTCAGATGATCAGGTGATCAATGGCTGCCTCCATAAGGCACATACAAATGGAAGACCACATTTCCCTTTAAATTGATGAGAAATTCGCAGTTTGCCATTCCCTAACATGCTTTCTACCTTGATCCAATACCTCAAGCTCTTGACAAATACTGTGCTGTAATATTAGTTTTAGCAAGTGTTAATTTTCATATCTCTTTGTTTGGCCAGCAACTGGAGACCAATTTGCACTGTATTATAGCCAAGGAGACAGCAGCCTGCAGGAAGTATGTATCAACGGAGGTTCACTTGATCACATTCCATTTGCAGTGTTTTCACCCTTGTTAATTTTTTTCATTTGATCTTAATGTTGTGGTAGTTGGGTCATGAACTGTGCTGTGTATCTACTTTTTCCATCAAGGAGACAAAAACTTTTTTAACAACACAGAATGCACAGTCTAATTGGGATATGGGACCGTTCAAATTAAAGATTATGAAGCCATTGTTTAACAGAGGAAAGTAGCTATTAATAAAGAAAGTCAATACTTCTGTTTACTTTCTGCGATGCCATATAACACAGCTCTGGCCCAATAATTAAAAAAATGATAAGAAAAAAATATTTTTTAGTCCTTATATAACATAAATAGAGAACTACATGGCAGTAGTGCTGTTTTAATACTTGTCACCAAATACGGAGGATCTAAGGCTCACCAGGGCTAAAGGTAGCTCATGGAGCCTACCCAGCTAAGTGTATACTAGTCTAACAGCTATCCTTTGTAGCCCTTATGCCTAACTACAACTTATCAGTACAGCAGCTAATCCAACACTAGACTGCAATTCAGATCTCTTGCATTTTATAGTGTCTCCCATACACACCTTTAAAATCTGATTGGTCTAATAAAAATGCAAGAGATCTGAATTGCAGCCTAGTGTTGGATTAGCTGCTGTCTGTACTGATAAGTTGTAGTTAGGCATAAGGGCTACAAAGATAGCTGTTAGACTAGTATACACTTAGCTGGGTAGGCTCCATGAGTACCTTTAGCCCTGGTGAGCCTTAGATCCTCCGTATTTGGTGACAAGTATTAAAACAGCACTACTGCCATGTAGTTCTCTATTTATGTATATAAGGACTAAAAAATATTTTTTCTTATCATTTTTTTAATTATGGGCCAGAAATCTGTTTTTTTCTTTGTTGACAAATACCTTCTAAAAAAGTTCAAATATATGCAGACATATTTATAAAAAGCAATCAAATATAGTGCAACCACTGCCTTATTTAGTTTTGGTATTCATGTGTAAACTATAGCTTTTTCATTCTGGGCTTTGAAAAATAAGATTTACAAGGAGTCAAGCGAGTTAGAGAAGTTTTCCCCACAATCCTCCTTGCATATGCAAATAGGGTAAAGAGACTTCTGGGGAATTAAATTTAATTTTGCAATTCTGGTATGTTAATTAGATTCCCAGCAGTAAAGGTGGCGGCCAAATGATTCAGGTGATCAATGGCTGCCTCCATAAGGCACATACAAAATGGAAGACCACAGTTCCCCCTTTAAATAGTTTTCTGTAGGAAAACTGACTTTGTATCTCTAGGTATGGTATTGTTTCACTGTTAGAATTGTATGCTCTATGGCAAAAATTAATTAGAAGAAACCAAATATTGCTTGATGAGGCAGCAGCATGTTAATCCTGATGCCTGCAATGATGGAGTGCTGGATTTTAATCCATCCTCACAAGGCATTGTGTATGTTTCTCCTTGTGCTTGCAAGGGTTGTATCCTGTATTCCATTTGTTTGCTACAGAATATTGTCAGTGATATATAGGAAAATAAATAATAGGTTGCCTGTCTAAGAAAACATCAATATCTCCTCTGAATGTGTTAAGAGATTCCACCAGCATAAGATTTTAAGGCAGAGCATCCCACAAACTTCATGCTCTCACAAGGAAATACGGCAAGATCTTCATAACACAAATTTACTATTCCCCTTCTCAGTTTAGTTGGTCATCTATGTACCCAGTTAAATTCTTGGCTATCCTTTCTGTCCTTTCTGAGTTACCACAACTGCAAAGCATACTTAAGATGAGGCTTTATACAGAATTATGCTTTCCTCCCTTGACTCTGTTTCTCTATTTTATAAAGGAAAACATTATATTTGCTTTAGCAGGTACTGCTTGACACTGCTGGCTACACACTTTTAGATATTAGATAGGTATACTGTTTGATCGCCAAACCTAATATCTAAAAACGCTGGCAGTTTATCACTCTACATTTCCTGCTTTTTACTCATAATCTGAGAAAAAAAAAACTGAAATCTAATGAAAAATTAGAATGATCTGTCGAGACTGTTGTTTTAACATTGCAGAAATTCTTCAACCTAGGTCAACCAGTTTTTTTTTTATTTTAATGCCCTAGAAGTGGGTCCAATATAAGTATTCCCTGATCTACTGGTGGCTTAATAAAACAAACAGATGCAAAGAAGAAGTTTAAATTGCAGCCTTCTATTGTTTCTACCGCTAGTTTGCCAGTCTCCCAAAGAAAGGGAACATCCTGTCTTAATACTATACTATACTATGGGGTTATTCAATAAAAGTTCCTATCATTAAAAATGGTGCTAATTTTGCCCCAACCAACAGATATTAGCTTTCAAATGTTAAATAACATCTGATTGGTTGGGGCAAAATTAACACCATTTTTAACAATAAGAACTTTTATTGAATCTCCCTATATATATTTTAAATCTTATGTTGGGTTTATTTTACTTTTCTCAGCAATAGACTATTCATATTCACATTTTGCTTATTTGATTGTTTCTTACATGATCTATTTGCCTCCTTGTACATTATTGAGGCCTCCAGAGACCCAATTAACTTGCCTTGTTGTTCTTATTTTTGCTTATATGTGAATTATATTGTGATGTATATTTGCTTGTTAGACTTTTAAAGGACCTTCTGTTTAAGCCCCATGAATAGAACACTCCCAATTAATTGGCTAATAATGTAGCTTAATTGTTGTTTTACTCATTTATGCTGTTGTGGATGTACAGCATGATCTTAAAGTTAACCATACTTTGACACTATTTCCCAAATATTCACCCAAATCAGTATTAGCAATTAATTTGAATTAATAGTGATTAATAGTGATTACAAGATGTAAAAAAATTATTTTGTGTTGTCATGTCAATTGCAAGTTACATTTTTAAACGTCTTCACACTCTCCTTTTACTGTACACAACATTTATACAAGGATGTGGGCTGGAAATTTACTGTGCATTGACTCAACAGTTCAGAATTTGGTTTGGTCACTAGCGAAACCTCATTTGTCATCTTCAGTTTCTAGAATTAATATCAGGCAGCGTTGACTTCTCTCCCGGCACATTTTATAGTGTCTCCCATACACACCTTTAAAATCTGATTGGTCTAATTTAAATCTTGAATCTGATTGGATCGAGGGTATTGGACCAATCAGATTTAGGGGTGGGGTATAGGATTGGTCCAATACCCAAGATCCAACCAGATTCAAGATTTAAATCAGACCAATCAGATTTTAAAGGTGTGTTTGGGAGACACTATAAAATGCAAGAGAGCTAAATTGCAGCTTAGTTTGGCTTAGCAGCTATACTGATAAGTTGTAGTCTTGTATTTAGGTATAAATGCTACAACAGTTGACTGTTGGTCTAGTATACACCTGGCTGGGTAGGCTCAACGAGCTCCCTTCAGCTCTGGTAAGCCTTATCTTACATTTTTTAAATTAATGAACTAGAAAACTGCTTTTCTTTTTTTTCTGGTCAAATTCCTTAATATATATATATTTAGAAAATCAATCAAATATATTGCATACCATTGCATATATATATATATATATATATAGTATTCAAGTGTAAACATATAGCTTTTATTCATTCTGGGCTTTGAAAAATAAGATTTACAAGGAGTCAAGCGAGTTAGGCAGAGTTTTCCCCACAACTCCCTTGCTCATTATGCAAATAAGGGAAAAGAGACTTCTGGGGAATTATAATTTGATTTTGCATTTCTGGTATGTTAATTAGAATTTCCCAGCAGAAAAGACAGCAGTGAGCATGCTCCAACCCTAAACCAAGGCGGCGGTCAGATGATCAGGTGATCAATGGCTGCCTCCATAAGGCACATACAAAATGGAAGACCACAGTTCCCCTTTAAATTGATGAGAAATTCGCAGTTTGCCATTCCCTAACATGCTTTCTACCTTGATACAATACCTCAAGCTCTTGACATAAATACTGTAGCTGTAATAATTAGTTTTAGCAGAGTGTTAATTTTTCATATCTCTTTGTTTGGCCAGCAACTGGAGACCAATTTGCACTGTTAATTATAGCCAAGGAGAGCAGCAGCCTGCAGGAAGTATGTAATCAACGAGAGGTTCACTTGATCACATTCCATTTGCAGTGTTTTCACCCTTGTTTAATTTTTTTCATTTGATCTTAATGATTGTGGTAGTTGGGTCATGAGACTGTGCTGTGTATCTACTTTTTCCATCAAGGAGACAAAAGACTTTTTTTACAACACAGAATGCACAGTCTAATTGGGATATGGGACCGTTCAAATTAAAGCTATTATGAAGCCATTGTTTAACAGAGGAAAGTAGCTATTAATAAAGAAAGTCAATACTTCTGTTTACTTTCTGCGATGCCATATAACAAAGCATTCTAAGCATTCTACACTGAAGACAGTCAAATAAAACAGCATGTTTAGTGCCTGTGTCCCCTCAGTTCTATCAAATATGTATAATATACAGCAATTTACCCTTTTTTACATGTTGACAGCTGATTATAGGCTGTTCTTCCAATGGAGTGATTAGCATCCATCAGTTACAGGATTTAATTCATTTAATTATCCACCTTGTAAAGAAACAGAGAGTCCAAACCTGATTAAATTACATACTTTCTGCATTTATTAAGATACAAGATTTAATATTTTACCTTTATCTCATGGTTGGATTCTAAAAATAATGGAGAAAAAATTCTTATCCAAGCTGATTATACCATTAGGAGGAAGACATAAAGAAACCTAATTACTGTTTTTATTTCTACCTTTTATGTGTTTGCTCTAATTAAAGTTTTTAGCCTTAAGGCCCATGTAATTAAGGATTAGATTTTTGGCCAAGGAAAGGTGAAGGATCTCTCTCTTTACACATGACAGTAGGCAAATAGATTCACTTTTATTAGCAAAACTACCCCAGTGATTCTACACTTCTCCCCAAATTAACTATACCTCAATGTGCTAATGTTTAGATACCATTTGTTTTAAAATAATCCTATGAAAACGAAACCCACAATCGTCATACTGCTCTGTTATAGATAAGATATTTAATAACACACATTGGGCCATACATTTATAAACAGCGGTATTAATTAATACCATTGCAGAATAAACTACCGCAATGGTATTCTATGTGGATTGTAAATCTATGATAACGCAATCGCAACAATTGTTTAAGCGATCGTTAAAGGCACTGTATCACTAAAAAGCTATAAATATTATAATATATATAAGGCAGGGAGATGCTTCTGTAATCAACCAGTTAACAGTAAGTATATAAAATATCTGGGAACAGACAAATGCAATTTCATGTGGCACTTGATGCTAATGAAGCACCTAATTGCAGTCTATGGCTTTTGGTTGGATGCCTAGCTAAAATGCTGGAATTTGGATATGCACCCTTTCCATGATTATGTGAAGTGTGTGGCAACCAAAGAACATTATACAAAGTTTTATAGCTCTAATGTCCATAATATGCTGCTATAAGCAATACATATATTTTCCTTTATATCTATGAATCGTGTGAACTAAATGTTAGCTGTTCATGATGGCTGCTAGAAGAAAGGAAAGGAACTGAAGCCTGTCGAGTTGGCCTTAAATGCATTATGTCAGAGCTTGTTATCCTGCTTTGTTATTAGAGAGTTGTTCTTATGAAGGTTTTCAAGTAAAGATAGCACCTGTTCCCGATTCCAAGAATATGGTAAGTTTTACCTCTTTATCTCATTGTGGTAGGTCACAATGACCTTTTTAACAATGCAGACAGTTGAAAAGAACATCGCTGAGAAATGATTTGACTGTTTTTCCATGTGGTTATTAACTCTTAATCTATGAGAGCATAGGTTCTTGAGAAAACTATTCTACACAGGCAGACCAAAGTGAAAGATAATAACTACAAAGAAATAATTTCAATCAATACCCTACACATGGTACAGTATAGTGTGAAGGGTGGGGGCCCTTTACTTCCTTTTGGTTTCAATCCATATCTGTATTTTATGTCACAGCTGTAAAATAATAATGGGGACCTAGCTGTATCTTGCTCTGTGGTCTGTGTTGTCAACATGGTTACAAAATTAACAGAGAGTAATCTCAATGTAGCGATACCACTCCTTTATAAATTTGCCCCTATGCGATTTAAGAGTGCTGTAATAAGTAGACTTAATAGATTAAAAGCATCGCTAAAACCCCCAGACATAATAATAAAGATCCCTTTTATTGGTAACAAAGAACAATGAAGATTCCCTATCTTGCCCTATATTTGTCTTGGTCTTGTTGTAAAAGCTTAGTTCTAATGAAAAGCAGGTTCATTTTATTGTAAGCTTACAGTATAACAAGCAATTAGATAGTATTTCCAGTGACCAGAGGGTCATTTCTTTGTCACTTCTGGGCTCAGTTAAACAGCTTGTTTTCTATAATGTACAATTGTATAATGTTCCATTTCCTAGCTATTCTACAAACATAGCAGTAACCAACAACTGAAGAAATCAAAATTCACTTGATAAAATATTTTTTATTATATTTAAAAATAGGGTCCCAGGTTACTTTCATTGTAACCTGACAATTCTAGAAACAAATGAAAAGACATAATACGACTGATAAAAGCAATAATTTACGTTTTACTAATAGATTCGTTTGTAAGGAAGCTTGTAAGGAATTACAGCCAAGTGCCCACACAATATAATGGAGTTAGCCACTGCGTTATGCACTATATGGGACAATGAACCTTTTACTGCATAATAAATGGATATAAGGAGTCACTAAGCTCTTAAACAGGCCATGGAAATCCAAGGTAGCTTTTCATATTTTATAGAGCACATACAGCATTATCATTTCTATTGTTTGTTTGTTCTTGCTGTTTACCGTATGTGCCTTTGTTGAATAAAAGAGCCCTCAAAGTGCACTTGGGGTGGTGGTTCTGTCAGGTTCTGCTGAATTTAGTGTTATTATTTTGTTCATTTTGTTGGGCTCCTATGTTAAATGTTGCTTGGTGTTTGGCATAGCTTAGGGACTATAATATGCTGAATAATGAACCCCCTACTGTAAGGTCTATGGCTACTTCTATTATATAATAAAGTTATATAAAGGGATATGTTTTTTCTATAATACAAAACTTTAGTTTTAATAAGTCATGACTCATTTGACCATCAGCTCATATACATACATATACTTATATATTTGAAAATAAAAGTTAAAAAACTATGATCAGTTATGTTGTTCTACAGATTTATATAAAGATTTTGACCAAATGACACTTGTGCCTCCCTTATTACTGATAGTTAGAGATGTAGTGTGGGTTCAAATAGATTTGGATCCAAGGTTTTCAAAGTTCAGATGACATTTTCTGAAATTTCGAAATCTGAATTTTTCAGACTTCTGATTTTTTTGAAAAATTTGATACATATTAAAATTGAAAATTCAGAAAAATTTGTATTTTCGAACATTTTAAAATGAAATGAAACTCACCAGTTTCGAACATCTCTTCTGATCATCTGGCAACTCCTTACAGTGAGGTGTAACAAGAGCTTGCATGTGCAGTAATGAGGAGACTGGTGTAACCACTCACTTCATGCATATCACTGTGAGGAGTAGCCCAGACTACTGTGTAAGGAGTAGCCCAGACAACTGTGGTAGTACCAAAATGCAATAGAGAGACGCAAGTGAGTGTCATATACAAAAATCTTCATATAAAACAATGGAATATCACATAAAGTAAATAAAATGTATGTAATATAAGACATAATGTGTCACTCATTAGAATATATTTTTAGATAAATATATATATAAATAAGCTGCCTTATTCCTTCTTATTAATTAGTTTATTTATTTACACAACACTAACATAATGTTCGGTAATTATTTTGTAGGAAATTTCGTAAAAATGAACCAACTCAATGTAAAACTCTCTCTAACATGCTCCCTTACTTTTCACTACATTGTGATGTCAATGGCCAATTTATATCAAGCAGAGAACCATGTAGAAAATACCCTAAAATCTAAAAAAGAAATTAAATTACACTGTATAGTGAAATGTACAAACCCTCACAAATAAATGCACTATGATTAATGTTGTAACACTTTCATTTTCAACCCCACCCCCTTTGCTATAAACTAAACTAAAAACTTTAAAAGTAACCACAAGTTCTATATGGCCTTTTTTTTATACCGATATGCAATGTAATATTTGAAATCAGTGTTTATTTCATACCACAAATATTGTCTGCCGAACTCGGTTCCTAAGCAGATGTCACAGATCTGCCGGAATTCGGACTTTGTGGATTTCTTACTTTCTCGGATTTTTCTGAACCGCGGAACTGTTTTTATTGAATGATCGAGACATTTCTAATTTAAAAATCGAAGTATTTGATATTTATAAAAATGTACAAATCCCCAATTTTCTAAATTTCAAGAAATCTAGAAAATACAACACAGAAAGCCAAAATAGAAAAAACATAAAGTTTCTGGAAATAGGCTGTGTATTTTATAAAGATTTTGAGCATTGATACATGTTCCCCAGACTATTTCCCAGGTTCCTGGGCTATTTACAGTAAATTACCATTGCTATTTATACCTTAATTTGAGGTGGAACTTTTGGATTTTTTAACTTCCACTGACTTCAATGGGTCTACTTGCGGATTTTGAAATTTTCTTTTTTTTAAATTTTTTTAAATGTGCGAATCTGCAAGCAGAGCCGATTTCTCTATTGTCTGTTTACATGAACTGGCATGTGACATATTTCAGTTCATAATCAGTAAACTCAATGCAGATGGAGGCATCTGAATATCTGAATGTTGACAATGTTTTTTCTGTTTTGTGCAGTGAACATTTTTTGCTTATCTGTATATTGAGTTATCTTTGTTATTGAAAATGTTACACGTGTACAGTAATAGGGAGGGAAGAGGTGTATAATGGCTTATGGTCTTTGTAAATGGTGTATTGATTTAAGGTCTAATTATAAGAGTGTCTTCCATCCATATGTTGGCTGCTTGTAAACATGTCAAGTATTGCAGGAGCCACACATATTGACAGAATAGACTTTCTCACTCGAATAAAAATTGATGAGTGTTTTGTGCTTTCTGAAATAATTTCTTTTTCTTCAGCACATGTACGTTTGTCAGTCACTTTTTAGGATATTAAGGGAAAGTTCACCCTCATAAAAATTATTTATATTAATTACAAGGACCCCATAAAAAACTTTATACATGTTATACTATCCTTAGAACCCCTAAGGATCCTTACTAAGCCCAATCCCTCAATGGCAGGTTCAGCCTCCCCTGCTGGTTTGGTTGTGGCCACCAGCTATGGTTGTGACCGACTTGTCTGACTGACACAACTTGATGAACTGACTGCAGCATTTAGAAGAAGAGAGGAACAGTGAGGGATTTGGATTTGTAAGTATGTTTAAGAGCGTCAAAAGAAAAAGGGGGGTATAAAGGAACCTAGGTTTTCTCGGGTCCTTGTTATCCTTGGTATCAATTATTTTTTGTTTAAGGCCAATGATAAATTACAGTTACTATAAAATATTTTAATGATACGGAGCTTCTACAGCCACTATTGCTGTTCAAATTATTGATATAGCAGTTCAGGTCCAAATTACAAATACTAAAAATATATTTAGGAACGGGTGGCAAAGGTGTCACCTTCCCTAAACCAAAGAAACTCAAGATAGCACTGCATCTAGTAAAAGACACTAATAAGATGGGCTAATTAAGCACCTGAATAAACAACGCTACCAGGAATAACCAGATTAAAGCTGTATTAGTAGAAAACACACAATAAAATACAATAACAATAAACCCCATAAAAAAACCACAGTCACCCATACTATCAGCAGCAGAGGAGAGAAATAAATATGCAGAAAATAGCAACACTCCCGAAACACTCTGTATCCAAATGCACTAAAGAGCTGAGTCCTTTGAAACACTGGCAACTCAGTTCCCTTAATTAGAGTTCTAGATATAAACAAAGTCTCCAACAAGAATCCTGCTGCCATGATACATAGTTACCATCCTACGTGCTCCTGTAGAGGCTATCAATCCACATTCCAATCCTCTGGTCAGAGTATTTTTCACTTCGTTGGTCCCAGCGTCTCCTTCCACTCCAGCCGATCTTTTAATCCACTTGCTTAGTCCATAACACTACGGAGTCCACAATTACCTTTCCTCCCTCCGGACTCACTCTGCTGCTGCTATGGGTGCCGGTACGCCTACGCACGTTTCATCACCCACGTGACTTCCTCAGGGTGTCCAAACTTTCCCAACCGGGGCAGTTTTATTACCTAGCTGCGGAAACTCCGCCTACACCAATAGTGTGCACATTCCCCTGGTTTTTAACCCTAAAATTCCCCAAGGAGAATTGTAATCAGTCTTTCAAATTCTCCTAACTAACAACCCCCTCTTTTTAAAGTTCAGATTAGATTATAATTCAGCACAGGGGTACATTTCTCACCACCAGGGGAATAAGCACTAATAATGACACTTTAAACATTATGCGTTCTTGACCAAAATTCATTCTCCTTGTTACTGACACACACTGATACATTTTAACCCCTTACTGGGATACTACAGATTTAAGTAACTACATCCCAGTTTGACCGGTTCCACTCTAATAGACTACAAAAAACATCCATAATGCATTTCCTCATTCATACCTTGAGGATGCATCGTATTTAGATTGAAAATCCATTTTCAGGAGGGCTGTATTTAAATCTCCCCCCCCTAATGCTCATACTGAGATGCTGCAAACCACAGAATGAGATCACATATGGATTACCATTGTGCTTCTCTAACACATGTTTTGCAACACTACTCTGTGCTGGCTCCTTGTTTTTTATTGCCCTAACGTGCTTTGGATTCTCACAGTGAGGGGACACTTCGTCTTCCCCACATATTTCAAACTACAAGAGCTACGGTAGACTACATAGGGGGTTTGACATGTTATTAACCTCCCTATCTTCATATCTGTTGTATTCAATTAGATCAACTGGACTTGAAATGTAGTTCTTGAAGACATTTCGCTAGTCATCCGACAGTAATGTTAACATACTGGTGAAGGAACATGACTGGTTCAAGAGAGGTGTTAAGGAGGCCATTTATATGAAAATAAAGAAACCAAGCCTAAATAGAGGTGGGGGGGTTCGACACCAACTGTCTGCCATGTACAATGCTGTTTTAACACCTTACTCTGGGCGTTCCTATAACACCTCTTAGCCACTATCTAATCTTTCAGAAATCTGTACAGTGTGTACCTAGCTTTATGCCTAACCATTCATCCATAGTCGCCACCTGGCTTTTCTCTTGGAAGTGGCTGTGGGACAGAGTGTCCCTCAATGACTTTGCTCTCCTGGCAGTCATTGAGGGATGTGGATCCACCATTTCTTTCAATTCCTCATCCTCTGCAATCAGAAACCAATATTTGTGTAAACAATCAAGCAAATTGCTCGTTTCACAGTTATACTAAAGCTAGGTACACACTGTACAGATTTCTGAAAGATGACAGACAGGATCTGCAAGATCCTGTCTGCCATCTTTCAAAGGTCTGCAAACACACAGTCCCGAGCGTTCTCCTATGTGAGAACGCTCGGGACTGTGTGTTACCATCGGCCACGCTAGACTCCTCTATAGGGAGTCTAGCGCGGCCGATGGAAATTTTCGGCCTTTCCCGAACGAGCGTTCGGCCGACCCGATCGTTTGGCGGCCGCGCGCTCGTTCGGGAAACGAACATACACACGTAACGATTAAGCCCCGATACCGTCGGATCCGACGGTATCGGGGCTTAATCGATAATGTGTGTACCCAGCTTTAGTAATCAGTCTGATCTTACCCATCCCCTTCTTGTTCTTATGAGGGGTCCCATTTTTGAAATTCGAGCAATTCCGACGGAATTTGGAGGATTTCCAAAAACATGCAGGTATAATGTGGAGGGATTTTGAGAGCCGTGGTTATGGACATGCAGATCTATTAAGAGCATACAAAAGAGCAAGAGGGACTAATAGATCCAGCTTGGTGTATCAAAATGGGACCCCTCATAAGAACAAGAAGGGGATGGGTAAGACTGATTACTAAGTATAACTGTGAATGGAGCAATTTGCTTGATTGTTTACACAAATATTGGTTTCTGATTGGGGTTTTTTTTATGGGGTTTATTGTTATTGTATTTTATTGTGTGTTTTCTACTAATACAGCTTTAATCTGGTTATTCCTGGCAGTGTTGTTTATTCAGGTGCTTAATTAGCCCATCTTATTAGTGTCTTTTACTAGATGCAGTGCTATCTTGAGTTTCTTTGGTTTAGGGAAGGTGACACCTTTGCCACCCGTTCCTAAATATATTTTTAGCGTTTATCTTTTACTCATAGCACCACCTGTATTTTCGGGTGAGACATCGACAGTGTAATTATATGAAGGAAGTGCTGACCTGTTAGCCAAATTACAAATACAAATGGATTTTTTGGACTTTCTATAAAGCTGGGTACACCCCATTCAATATTTCATACCGATCAACCAATCGTACAGTGTGTCGGTCGATTGGGCCAAAATAATTGCATGGGTTTTCGACCACAACTGACCGTTCAGATGAATCAGATGAATGGACAATTGGTCACATACAAAAACCATGGGCGATCGTGCATTCCTCTATGGGCTTAATGATCAGTCACAATAGTGGCTGTGGCCGACAGTCCTTCCTACTGGCCGACCAGTGGGAAGTGCCAACGGTCGGTCAGGAGGAACAATCTCTTGGTGTGTACCACTTTAGACCATAGCTCATGTTTAATTAATAAAGTGATAGGGCAAAGTTAAAAGGAGATGAATAAGTAACATGCTGTTCTTTAAGGGTTTGGAAACTGCGTAGTTCAGGAATTACTGGATGTGATGGCCTGACAGCTGAGAGCAGATATTCATAACAAGTAGCTCTGCACTGATGATTCACCTAACTTCTGTAGTGCATCTAAATCTGATATAGTTCCTTGCTTTCAGTAACAAAGGTAAATGACAGACATATACCCGGGGGGTGTTTAACATGACAAAACTTCCTAATTCTTCTGTTGCAATGCCTGTTCCCTTTAGCACTAAATCTGTGGGTAGACTTTATAACATTGAGCACAAATGCATTGAATTACATATCAGGACAGAGAAGGCTAGAAAAACTCAGTCCCACCTGAAATGGAACCATTTCTTTATTCATAATTACCTCCCATCTGCGAATGTCTAGGACTCAGCTGCCAACTATAAAATCTGAAACTTTTGTTATCCGTGAAAGTGTTTCTCACAAAAATGTGCTAATTTTGCTTAAATGCTCTGTAAAAAAGAACAAACCAAGTCTGCAAAACTGCAGTATCCCCTGCAAATGTTAAATCAGCAGCCCTACTGGTTTTAGTAATAATGTGATTTGTATATCCAATCCCATCCATAATTATTATTATTGTTATTAATAGTGTTTCCTCAATGTGAACTAAAGTTCAAAGTGGGGTGCCACAGGGTTCTGTGTTGGGGCCACTTCTATTTAATCTGTTTATTAATGATTTGGAAGTGGGTATTGTCAGCAAGGTAGGAACAATATAATAGCAGGGAGGCACACTCAAATGAGATATAACTTGTTTTTATTGTGAATAAGCGGTGCACAACGTTTCAGGGCTATCCCTCTTCCTCAGGTGCATAAAACAACATACCATGTGCTCAGTTAAATACAAAACGCCCCTCCTTGTCAGCAAGGTCTCTGTGTTTAAGAACAACACAAACCTTTGATGACCATTAAAAGCTACAGATCATGTGCAATTGTTACAGGCATAACTAGATAGATTATCACATTGGGCTGCTAAGTGGCAGGTGAGATTTAATGTTGATAAATGTAAGGTGAGGTATTTTGGGCTTACAAATATTTGTGCTGCTTATACTATAAATGGCTCTGTGTTAAGTGAGTCCCTGTTAGAAAGGGATCTTGGAGTTTTAGTAAATAACAAACTTAAATGTAGCAAGCAGTGGCAGACAGCAACAGCCAGAGACAGCAGATATTATCTTATATAAAGAGGGGTATGGATTCAAGGGAGAGAACTATTGTTCATCCTTCTTTACACAGCATTGGTAAGGCCTCATTTGGAATATGCGGAGCAGTTTTGGATTCCTGTGTACAAAAAGGACATATTGAAAATGGAAAGGATACCCTGTGTGAGGTTGTGGGAAATAAAGCAAACTAGCTAACACAAGCTCTTTTGTAATTGGAGGAGCTTTATTATTACTGCACCAGTATCAAGCACAATCTTATCCTACCAAGCAAGCACTGTTCTTGGGATGCAGTTCCTGGGATCTCTGGGCTCCACTGCCTTGGCTCCAAACTGCTGGGCTGCTGCTGGCATCTCCTGGGCTGCTAAATCCTTCCTGGGTTCTTTGGATTATCCACTGGATTATCCAAACAAGGGATCTTGTGGTTCAGCTGTAAGGGATTTATTCAGTTCATAATCCAGGGACAATAGGTTCACAGACACATTCCCATAGTTGGGGTCTAGTTGAACACCTTCCCTGGGGAGGCTTACAAGGCAAGTAATCTTGCAGAGGATCATTACTTTTACAATCTAAACATTGGGGCTCAATTAAATAACTCTGGGTAGTAAGAGGGGTTGGTGCTGGGGAAGGGATCATAGTAAACTCAGAAACTGTACTCACAGACATGTAGACTGTGATCAGGCTTCAGAAGATCTCCTACAGGCATTTGGCATTTTTCCTCTTCCTCTGCAATGATGGCTGCTTTATCCAAACAATGGGGGTCAGATGGGTAGGTCTGTTCAGTAACAGGGGACACAGTGGTTACCTCATTTGCAGGTTTGCAGGGATTATAATCCTGTTTTTGGAGTTGCTTTGCTGGGGGTGTTGTGATAGTTGGGTCTTTGTCCAGGGTGTGTAATTTTGTCTTCTGCAGTCTTTCTGGAACCTCCACTTGGCATTGAGGGTCTTTTACTGGTGTAGAGGATATGACCCATTGCTGAGGGCTGTGCCACTCCACATAGCATCCTCTTTAGGCAGCAACTTGAGCAATAAGCAGCTTGAGTTCCCTTTCCTGGTAGAGGTGTTTGTGGGCACATTCCATTGCCTTGTTCAGTTCCTCTAACGTGGCATAATCATCCATGATAGACAACTCATCATTAATCAATATTTGAGATAGCAGGGCATAAAGATCCTTCTTACCGTCTGTCTTTTCTTCTATGAAAACAAGCTAGAGGTGTTAGAGCCTCTGGTAGATAAACAGCTTTGTGGGGTCTCCCATGCTAGAATTTCAACAACATCATCTCTGCTCAGCCCCTCTGCTCAATCTATATCCAGCTCCAATGCTTTTTCCACAAGGCACTGCATCCTCCAGTGATTATAGTATTCCCATGCAGGACATCTGGCTTCAATAGACATGGTATGTGTGGACATGATATGCTTGGTACTTAAACTGGGACTACAGTTCCTTGCCTTATCCCACCACTGCCACCAATGTCACAGGATGTCCAGTGTGAGGTTGTGGGAAATAAGGCAAACCAGGCATCACAAGCTCTTTTGAAATTGGAGGAGCTTTATTATAATGCACCAGTATCATGCAAAACCTTATCCTACCAAGCAAGCCCTGGGATCTCTGGGCTACACTGCTTTGACTCCACAGTTCTGGGCTGCTGGTGGTGTCTCCAGGGCTGCTGAATCCTTCCTGGCTCCTGGATCCCTTGCTCTCAAGCTAAGGGACAGGGTAGTGTGCTACAGCTCTGAGCTGCCGGACACTGCTTAAGCATGTGTCCTAGCTCTGTTCTCCCTTGCTCAGCTTTCCCTTCTGGCAAGCCCTAGTCTGCCCCCTCCTGCAGACTAGCCTCCTGTATCCCATTCTCTCAAGCTATTGTTAATCAGCTCTTAGCTACAGGATACTGCCTCAGCATGTATCCTAGCTCTTCCTTTGTCTTTGTGCTTCCCCCTCATGTGGACTAAACATGCTCTTTTTATTCTCAAATTCCCTTTGAAGTACAAATGACCAACCTTCAACCAGCAGCCAATCACCAGGCTTGCTAAACAGCAGATGAATCTGCAATAATAATAATAAGAAGAATTACTTAACTCAATACAGCCGCATAGCCAAGCAGGCCCCGTACTAATGAATTTACAACAGGCAGTCCCAGGAGTTTTACCCATTGAGCCATCTTGTGGACAAAGGACTAACTGCATATTCCCAACAGTGTGCTGGGAACTCAATACAGCCACATAGCCAAGCTGGCAGAATACTAATGAATTTACAACACACAATCCCAGGAGTTTTACACATTGAGCCATCTTGTGGACAAAGGACTAACTGCATATTCCCAACTGTGTGCTTGGTACATATTACATATACATTATTTACACAAGATATAATACTGGGAGAGGTGAAGCCTGGATGACAAAAATGTTGTATTATTTATTAAAGAATGGGCACCACTCTCTTCATCCCTTAGCATTAATTTGTTAATGTTATTACAAACCCATGGTGCTCACAGGCAACTAAATTAATACTGTGGGAGCTTAAATATAAGGACAGATTGGTTAAGTTACAATTATACACACTAATAAAAAAGAATATATGTATAAATACATTAATGGGCCATACAATAATTTGTCTGGTGCATTGTTCACCAATAGAACATGTCAGCAGAGGTGCGGACATCCCTTTAAAACTGGAAGAAGTTTAGTCTGGAAAGGGTTTTTCACTGAAAGGGTTTTTCACTGTGAGAACGGTAAAATAGCTCTGTGTAATAAAAGATTTTATTGTTAAAAATGTTGCTAATTTTGCCCCAGCCAATCAGATGTTAACTTTCAAATGGTAGCTAACATCTGATTGGTTGGGGCAAAATTAGCACCATTTTTAATAAGAAGAACTTTTATAATATAGTCCTGAAAAAATGTTTTTCTCCTTCATACTAAACTGTTATGCAGGAAATGTTAGTATTGCTGAGTAGGTTGGACTTGATGGACATATGTCTTTATTCAACCTGCTCTCTGCTTTTATGCTCAGTGAAGGGCTTTTTGCTCATTTTGGCCCCTCTCTCCCTAAGCTTTGTAGCTGCCTTTTCTACTTTATTCAACCTCAAATTCTAAACTATACTATATACATAGCATAATATATACATAGTAACACCATAATAACTGGATACATATTGATATTGCTGTAGATCTAGTGGCTTTCTTGGTTTCCTTTTCTTTTGTTACCTTCAGGGATGTAACTACAGGGGAGCAGGGGGGGCATTTTTCCTATGACAGATATAGCCTTCTCCCATAATACCACTGTGGATGAAGCACCGATAATATTTTTGCTGGGGGAACCAGTGATTCCTGGTTATGCCACTGTTTACCTTTCTTCTTTACTAAGTTGTTTCTCCCTGTACTAAAGAGAGGGATTTATTTAGTTATGAATTTTCTGAAAGAAAGATACATTGATACATTGATTTAATCTGCCATTTCTGGACTATTATCAAAATAAAATGTATTTTAAGGTGAAGAGCTCCTTTAAATGGTTACAGCTGATATACAGAGCAATGGACAGACTAAAGCTTCGTAAACATATACGATGTTAGCAGCGACCCTCGACCACGACCACGGCTGATTATCGCACGTGTATGTGTTCGATCAGTGGTCGTTTGTTGATCCATTATGGCTAGTGTCGGACTGGGCTCTTAGGTAAAGCTGGCATTTCAATCATCTGGACACTTGTTTGTTTTATGGCAAAATAAAAAAATCAGGTTAAAAATGACTTAGGTTGGCACAGTATGTTTCCATAACCGCTATACACACAACAAAAATATACAGCAATATTTTGCTTTTCGGACCTGGTAAAAGGTAAATCATAGTAGATTTAAAATGCTCCTTGTCAAGGCTCCGACACAGGAACGCAGACTGCAAAGTTATCGTTTCCTTTAACTCCTAGTAAAAAAATGAGGTGGGCAAAATACTTGGGAGGTATAAATGTTTACAATATGGGAAGTCTTTGATAAATGTGGGGAAAGGTGTGAAGTAGCCTATAAAATTACAAACAGGAACAGGCTTACATTAATAAACAATATCAAATGTCTACATTTACAGTTATATGGGTATCGTGGCCATATTTAAACCCAGCAATCTCAAAGGGTCCCCAAAATACCTTGCTGGTTATGTGAAGCTAAATTCTTATTCACCTAGCAAAGGGGCGACCACATAACTTGAAATCATCTGTCATATTGTAAAGAGCAAATGTGCTCCTTAAACCATTATGACATTACTTTAAAAGACAAGTGGAATGTTGTCCGCTTTCTGCAATAAAAAAAAACATTACTTGCAAAATGCAGTGAAGACGTTAAAACCCATGGGAAATACGGATTTTTCTATATAATGAAACACACTTTTGTCTTTTGGCTGCCTTTCCACGACAAATGCATAGGTTAGTACATTGGCTCTGAATGGGTTTCGATATAAATGAGCACTAGAGCTGGACACAGAACATAGACATCACAGGCTGCCAGCAGAAGCTGTTTTTTGATAAGTCAGAAAACATTGTATTTCCCAGCTGGGCAGGCAGGTAGTGATGTATTGATGCCTGCACGCTGGTGGAAAGCACATCTTCATTTCTCAATTGCTTTAGGCTGGGTACACACCAGCAGATCGGACGAACAGACAATCGGATGTGTTGGTAAATCACGATCTATCATGCGGTTCCCTAGGGGACCACATGATCGATCATACATACTGTCGGCCATGGCCACTATTGCCGCAACCGACAGACATTTGTCCTGGCCGAGCACTCAGTCAGGACAAATAGTCCCTTCCTGTGTACCCAGCCTTAGTGACCTGCAAAGAGGTGCAATGATATTTCTGGTCTTTTAAAGTGACAGCTCATTTAACTACAGAAATATTTGTAATATGAGTCCTATGGGAGAAAAGCGCTTTACAAATGTTATTTGTTGTGGACTGTTTGGGCCCACCAGTAAATCTGAGACCAGGGGCCCATCAGGATGAGTTTAGGGGCCCAAATAACATTTCATGTATCTATTATCACTCATTTACACATCTATATTACTACTACTGTATATTATAATGCATTTCTTATGGTCCCTTTGGCTCTTTGTATATTTTTAGCATTTTTTTGGGTTTTCCTGGGTGAAAGGGCTGTGGGACCACCCCCTAGAAGCTGATAGCAAATCATGTTACAGCACAGAAACCTTCCTTCTGTTAAAGCACATATAGATCCTGTCCTCTCAGACAGAACTGGGATTTTACTGTACATTTGTACAAAGAAAACAAGTACACTTACAAACTTTACCTTATCTAGGAACAGAATGGAAGCCAAAAAATAAAAAGTCAGTAAAATGAGCTGGCTTATTTGTATTGTCCCTGCTAGTCTGTCTGCAATTCATGCAGACTAAAAAATAAATTGCAGGGTAACAGCGGATACCTGACAATTCCCCGATTGTGGGGGAAAGAAGTGTTTACACAAATTTTGGTGATAGTGACATGTTCCCCAGACCATTTCCCAGGTGCCACAGCCATCTACATTAAGTCAATGCTATTTTATTTTTTTTCAAACTATTTTCTCCCATTGAGTTTAATGGATTCATTTACGAACTTCCAAACTTTTACTGAAGTTGGGAAATGATACAGAACTTCAGTAAGTTCTCAATTTCTGTAACTATAGCTTGTAGAAAACCTAGGGACCTCTCATGGACCCCTAGTGTTCCACAGAATCCTGGTTTAGGAAACACTGTTTTAGAATTAGAGGCAAAGGGCCATATTTATAAAGCCGTGGTATCGCAGGTTAGTTCATTTACGATGGCGGTCGTAAAGATCTTAAATTTACAATCACGATTGTACATATATTTATTGTTCGATAATTAACAAACGTTCGGTCGTAGACTACCGTGCGGTAGATCTTAAATCTACGAGGGGATCTATGGGGGATCTATGGGGATCTTAAATCTACGATTTTGTTATCTTAGATTTACGATCAGTACCGTTAAATTACGATTGGAGGTTACCAATTGGAAATTAACGATCATCAAACCAATTTAACAATCATTTTACAGATCGTTAAAAGCACGGTATCGCTAAAAAGCGATACCGCGGCTTTATAAATACCCCTTTAAAAAGTCCATTTAAAATTTACATACCTGTATATAAGGCTGGGTACACAACGGTCTATTATTTGTCCCTACCGAGCATTCGCTGCAATCGAGCGCTTGGCCGGGACAAATTACCTTCGGTCACGGCAATAGTGCCAACAGCCGACAGTGCACGCAACCGATCGTGCGGCCCCTCGGGGAACCGCATAATCAGCCGTGATTTACCGATGGACCCAATGGACCAATGGACCCATGGACCGAGCACGTCCGTGGCTGGCTGCCCCACTCCAGTAGATATTATTCTGGGGGACCGACAGATGGATCAGCCGTGGATCGGCCGGTCAGCCGGAAATATCTGCATGTGTGCACCTAGCCTAAGACAGATACAAGGTGAGGGTTACAGTAAAATAATATTTAGAGGTTGTGGGGAAGTGATTTTCTGTTGCTCCTCCCTAATCACAGGTCCATATATATGACCATTGTTAAGGGTGGAACAGGAACGCACTTCACTGCTATTTTTATTTCTGTCCGTTTACTAAAAGTTTCAAGTCTAAATTTGTGAATAATTAAGTAATCAAGGATATTCAGTCATGGGAAACATAGATAATCAGCCAAATCACTTTGCTTAGCAACCCTGCTGTTTCCAATAATGGAGCAATGGAAGGAGAGTTAAAGCAAACATAGTTTTAAAATAATTTGACATATTTTTATGGAGGAATTTACAGTCTTTTGTTTCATTAAGATTAACATGATAAACTTCTTTTTAAATGGCACAGAACTATTGTCATCTTGGAAAATATTTCAGACAAATATAAGTAACAAATAAAAATAGAATTACTGTATATAAACACTTGTTTTTATCCCTATTAAATCTCTATACAGCAAGGCTAGGCAACTAGTAGCTCTCCAGGTGTTTGAAAACTACAAATATCAACATTCCCCTACAACTACTATGAAACAGCAGAGGCCAGCCAGGGAATGCTGGAGTTGTAGTTCTCAAATCTGAAGGGCTTCTGGTTGCCTATAGTGATAAAACTAGCCTGGTTTCGATTCTGAACTGCCGGTTTCAAAAATCTGCGGATCTAATAGATTTTTTAAAAATGTCAAAACTCTGAACTTTTCATTGGAAAAATCGAAAATTCAAAAATCGAAAACTCAAAAATACCAATTGAAACTCGAAAATGTCTATCGATAAATTGAAAATGCTATTGAAAATTCAAAAAATACCAATTTTTCCAGATTTTCAGAACTTTAATCTGTTCTGCGGAAACTCTGCAGCTCATCTGTAGTTGCCTATCCGTAATATTCACTGTTAGCAGGTTTTTCTTTGCTCAGAATTAAATGAACAGAAATATATTTCAGCTGGGTGCCCCAGCCCTTATTTATTGCACCCCAGCAATAGATGATTATATATGATATAAATAGAAACCTTAAGGTTATTAGATTTCCTATTTCAAGAGATTTAATCAGCATTTGTTGTGATGCAGCCACTTGCAAATGATTGGGATCTGTTATTATAACCTGGAATGTCTATACATTTTTTCTTTTCCTGCTGCTTGACTGGTTGACGTGTTTAAGATGTTCTATTGTTGTTTAGCAAAGCTTTTCAAACATCATCTTGTAATTGAGTGTGGAGAAGTCTCGTATCAGTACATCAGCCTACAATCATAGGAATAGATAAGGAAATGTTTAGATAAAATGTGTCCAAAAAGCTGAAAATGCAATTTTTTTGTTGGGATGATAAAATCAATGGCCAGATGGTGTTGTTATGCCTTTATTGTTCCATATTTGAGTTTTTATATTATTTTAACTAACTTCAATCATTTTAACATTCTCTGGCTCCTTTAATAAGCCTCCAGGCTCTTCGTAACTTGGTAACTGGGGATTTTATTTACAGCAGTAGAAACTGTAACCTATTTTGTATGAAGTACACGAGAAAGGACAATTCATAATTAAAGGGTGACTGTGGTCTCCATATAAGTGCCAACACCATTCAAACAAGCCTAGGATGATGTATCTAGATGTTGTCAATCCAAAGTTATAGGCTTGTAACACTGCACTGTTTCTATGTCTCTGTAAAAGGCATGGGTTACAGCTGTGTCATAAGCCCCACCATAAAAAATAATATATGTGCTTTCCTCTGCCTGTCGGCACCTTAGGGAGAGAATAAAATATGTTCAGGATTTTGGCTAGCTTTTAAAATGATAAAGAACTTTGGGACTAAGCTTATGATGCAGCTGATGACACAAGAGGGCATGCTTAAGCCAGGAGCTTTTTGGTGCAGGTGATGTCACAGCTCACTGTGTAATTCTGTCTGGATAGACTGCAGTTAGAAGCAGGATCCTCATGATGTTAGATGCAGTTAGAAGCATGATCCTCAAATTAACTTGATTTTTTGCTGTAAAACCAAGTTAAGTTTAGTTGGAAGCTGCAGCTTTAAATAACCTGTTGCCATTTTTCCTTATGCCCCTCCAGAGCCTACCTTTGCAGCTTGAAAGTTGCTGACATCTTGTTTCTGCTTAGCTGAATGTTTACCCCCGCCCCTCTGAGATTTCCTCTGCTTCCTCCTGCTTCATGATCCTCAAAAGATAATGCCTGTTGGTTCCGTGCATGCATGGCACGTGCACACGTGTGACGTCATGCGCGTGCATGTGCAAGGAAACAACAGGCATTAGCTTTTGAGGATGAAGAAGCAGGAGAAAGCAGAGGAAAGCTGCAGCTTCCAACTAAACTTAACTTGGTTTTACACCGTGCTTATGGAACCAACTCCCCTTATAAAATTCTGTACTATTAATTGGCCCGTTCCCAAATCACTGGAAAATGTATCACATTTCTCTTTCTTCAAATAGTATATATACAAATAGATGAAAAGACAGATAGCTACTAATGCCCGGATTTAATTACCATAGAACCTTTAAAGATTATTATTCCTCTCAAGACCAAACAAGGACAGATTCCTATCATCCTAGGCCTGTTTAAAATGCTATAAAAACTTATTTATAAAGTACACACCACAAAACATTTAGGCTTTGTGATGTTCACAAAATAAGGTATATATATAGACCTATAACCTACCCCTGTAATGAATTTCTATGGGAGGAACTGTAAGATTATAGCCTTATAATCTTACAGTTTAAGGAAGGAAAATAGAAGCCACAAAGGGGTAGGTTATAATAAATAATGCCCCCCGAACTGTAAATTAAAGGGATATTAGAAGTCACCTTGGAGTTTTATGCCCTGTATAAAAGTGCTTTTATATGGTCACTCCTCTGTGACTTCTAATATCCTTATAATTTACAGTAGTAATGGAGGTTGAATGAAAACATATGACCATCTAATCCAACCTTTATATCCTTCTGATTAATGCTAACAGTTGATCCAAATTCCAGAGGAAGGCACAAAAAAAAATAACCCAGCTGAAAAGGGGAGTTTTTTTCCTCACTGCAAATGACAATCGGAAATCAACCAGAACTGTAGTATATGTATTAATATCAGTAGTTTGCAATATTATATAGTATCCCTGGATCAACCAGAACTACAGTATATGTATTAATACCAGCAATTCTCAATATTATATAGTATCCCTGGATCAACCAGAACTACAGTATATGTATTAATACCAGTAATTCACAATATTTTTTCATTTTAGAAACATATCTTGCCCACTTTTAAAGCTATTCAATGAACTTGCCATTACTACTTCTGCTGGAAGACAGTTCCAAAGTTTCACCATTCTCATTGTAAAGAAACGTTTTCTAACCTGAAGATGAAACTTCTTTTCTTCTGAACTTAAAGGATGTCCACGTGTCCTCTGGTATGACCTATTAGTGAACAATGCACCAGAGAGTTTATTATATGGCTCATCAATGTAATCATATCCCTGTATAACCACCACTTCTCTGGTGTAAACAGCCCTAACTTGTCCAATCTGCCTGCATAGTCAAGTCCCTCCATTACCTTTATTATTTTAGTTGCCCTTCTCTGGACTCCTTTCATTTCCAAGATGTCCCTTTTGTATATGGGATTCCAAAACTGCACCGCATATTCCAAATCAGGCCTCACCAGTGGTTTGTAAAGAGGGAGAATAATATTTTTCTCTCTTCCCCTCTTTATCTCTTTATATAAGACAATTGGGGAGATTAACATTAGGTATAGGAAAACGCATGCGATTGCGATTAAAAATGCGGAATGCAAATTGCAATCGCAACGCACCCGAAAATGCGCGTTTTTCGGTGCGGTGACGCGTTTTCAATGATCTGAACAAAACGCATGTTGAAACGCACAAAAAACACAGCAGTGTGGCCTAGCCCTAACTAGCATTAAATAAAAGTAGCACAAACGCATGCACGGGTGTCTTTTTTGAAACAGCAGCCGATACTAAGATGTTTTAGTTGAATTAAATGATATTAAATCAGTAAGCACATCTCTGGAATAGAGCCCCCCCATAAATGAGGCTCAATATCTTGCTAGCTCTAGCCGTGACAGCCAGTCTGGCATTGTTTGCTACCAGATCCTCCAAATCTTTTCCCAATATATATTCACTTAGCACACAGGGATTATTAAATCCCAAATGCATCACCTTACATTTATCAACATTAAAATCATCTGCCATTCTGCTGCCCATTTTGATAATCTATCTAGGTCTGCTTGCAACAATTGCACATCATTTGAAGTTTCCAGAGCTCTGCATTGTCATTTATAAACCAATTAAAAAGTAGTGGACCCAGTACTGAACCCCAAGGCACTCCACTAAGAACTTAAGTCTCAGAGTCAAGATTTTTGGAGTGATGACTTTGTGATCATGATAGCAAGAAACCCTATTAATAGCTGCTAATCATGGATGTGATGCTGGGTGGTGGATTCCAAGGTATGAATCTGGTAGTGGATATTCTCAACATACGTATCATAAGAGATGCACAGTGGAGAAGTCAAGGCAATTAGACCTCAGTGATCAACAAATTTCTGCCATTCCCATTCACAAAACAGCAGTGGATCACTGCAGAAGACCTTGCAATCGCTCTCTTTTCCCCTCCCCATAGATCAGTACAGGCTGCTCAAAAAACATGGTCCACCTCTGCTAATGCTGAAATAAAATAGAACTTTGATTCAATGAATAAAATCAAGGGGAGAAAACAAAGAACTTGGATGAGTTTCATGACACCTGTTGTCCCAAAGGAAGCAGATTACAATACATAATATATTTTTATAAGGATTTCCATATATGTACTACAAAGGCAAAATAAAACTGAATGGCCTGAACCCATAATAATATGTAAAACCTTGGCCACACTTACTGGAAAAAAACACAGAAGGTTTGACTTCCAAATACTCTTATCCTGAAACAGAAGAACCATCCAATCCATTCATTTTTGCAATCAACTCGAAGGAAAGGACCAGACCAGGCGAAAATGCCATGAAATGGCAGAAGAACCGCAAGGCTGAAAAAGCACTTTAAAAACATTAGATAGATTTGATGATTTAATGTTGAAACTACCTAAGGTCCTAAGTGTGCATGGCTAGCATTAGTTTGCCTCTTTTATTTGGTATATACTGAGAATGACAAGCTGTATAGGCTAACACACACAAATCTCTTATGATTGGGTTCACCTTCTTATATTTTAGGCATCCTCTTGAGTTCAGGTCATCATCTATCATCCTATTCCTATAAGTGCCAGACAAAGACAAACATTAAAACAAGCTGCTGTCTTAAGTGGAAAATATGTAAAAAAAAAGTCACACAACGAGGTAAATTTCATAATGGCAATGAGGCAACATCTGTTGTATCAGGTGTTTAGCAAGAAACCTGCTAAAATACATTTTCTGCTATTGACTCATTTGTTCATTCAATGTGTTTAAACTGACAAGCATGAATCCCTTTTCAGAGTTGTTATATTTTCTAGATAGCAAAATTTTCTTTCTTTTTTTTTTTTTTTTTTTTGGGGGGGGGGTTATAACATTTAAGATTCATAACACTGTCCAATGTGAAATAAAAGATCAGCTCTGCACAAGGAATGGTGGCCATACATGCTACGATCCCATTCATATGATCCAGGGATCATCCAATCCTTGGCCCATGTATGGGTGAACGGACGGCGTACAATTTTGTTCCCTGAAATTTTCGGCAGACCATTCGATCATATGATCCCTGAACTACGTTGTTGTGTCTATGGCCACCTTTAGACTGGTCATGCCTTAAGGATGTTAGATCAGTGACAGAATGTTGATCAGGTCCCAACTGATATCAGGATGGCTGCGTACATTTTATTGCTGCCTTGTAGTTTTGTTTTTTAGCTTCCTCTTGTACATTATTGTCATGTTGACTAGTTTATCAAGTCAGATTTGGGGTCAACCACACAACCATCACACAAATCCTCCCCACCCCCTCCCCTTGGAACACATCAACAGCCAAAGCCCCACCCACAGCATTGGCATGTCACAAGTGGGGGGTGGGGAGCTGGTGGTGTGCCATGGAGGAATTTGTGTTCCGGGGGGGGTATGTGCTGGTGGTGTGCTAAGGGGGTTTTCTGGTGTACCATTAGGGGGGAGTGTTGTGTGCTGGTGGTGTGCCAGGAGTGGTGCTGTTGTGCTGGTGGTGGAAGAGGGAGGAAGGGCAGCTGTTATCAAACATCTCAACCAGGCAGATATTCAGGGGAACACATGCACATCATATGCAGCATGAAATAATGAAAGAAGTTTAAAAAGGGACAAAACAGCCTAGTGGGGAGGTCAACAGTGAAGAGCAAAAGCAAAGAGCTGTCTGGTTAGCAAACAGCAATGAACTGCTAACAGGGCCGGATTTCCCATAAGCCTGCATAGGTCATGGTCTAGGACGCCAGGATCCATAGGGGTGGCATGTCTGAAGTTCTCGGTTTTTACTAAAACTTAAATTGGTTACTGCAGTAATTGCAGAGAAACAATGTATCATAAAATATTCCTACTGAATCTGGGCAGGCAGCCAGCCAAGAAAACCAGAGGGTAAAATGTATCAACCGGTAAAGGCTGAACCTGGCAAGGGATTGAAAAAGAAACAAAAGTAACTAATCTACCAACTGGCTACACTGTCACCTCCTAATGTAGAGAGAAGGAAAGCAGTGAATGGACCTGCCTTGTATCTCACTGATAGTAACTAATCAACCTACTGGTTACGCTGTCACCTCCTAACATGGAAAGAGGGAAAACAGTGAATGAACTTGGCTTGTATCTCACTGAGAGTAGCTAAAACACTGTCACCTCTTAATGTAGGGAGTAGGAAAGTGGTGAAGGGACTTGCTTGTACCTCACTGTTACAGCAATGTTAATACAATCACATATAGTAGATTATTTAATTTGCTCTTAACTATAAAAATCCATATTGTATTAATATAAAACCCATTCACTGTTCTACTGATGTAGTGCTCACTATAAAATAGAATCTATCTGTAGGCTGAGTAGGCTGGGAGATCCTGATTCCCCCTCCCTCTTGAAGTGATCATGTATATGGGGGGAGTTTTGTCTCAGTCGAGTACTCGCACTCAGCAAACACTCGGTGAGGACAAATAATATCCCCGTGAGTACCCAGCCTTATGACATGGCTGGCCTTCAGACATGAGGTCCCAATCCTATATAAACAAGGAAATCACTGCTGTCTCCTACACTAAATCTTACTGATAATAAAAAAATGTTGGCATGACTTTAAGATGGGTTTTGCAGCGACTCAAAAGACACAATAACAGAAGCTTTTTAATGCCAGCTAATAGATGGCTTTATGGTCACGCAAAATAATTACAGCGCAGTGCAGAAGGAACTATTACACTGGAGGTGTGATTTCTCCTTACACCATCAGACTGTACTGAGAAGGATGTAAAGGGGCAGTGTCCAGTGGCAGTCCCACTGATCACCCTACACACCCCTAGCCTAGGGTTACAGGATCAGGCATTGGAGGACATTCTTATTTAATGTAATTAGTGCAGCTGGATTGATTTGCATTTTTCAGCCTAGCTGTTTATTTTAGGCTATTGTCACACAAACAGTATTGTAGCATATTCTGAATGGATACAGACATTTAGCGAAAAGTGTTATGTGTAGTGTTGGGCAATGGGGACCATTTAAAAACACCTGGTAAATGCTAAGTAAACACTATAGGAGTCATGCTGTCATAGGGGAGTAAAAAAGTATAAATCCTGCCCTGTCTGTTGAAGAGGGTGAGTCAATGAGTCTCAGAAGGGGTTGAAACTTTAAGCTGGGAACACACTGTCACAATCTTTAAAAGATTACAAAGAAAATCTTTAGGATTATGGGCCCTATTTATAAAAGATCGGTATCGTTATCGTAAAATACCGATCATTATCGTAAAATAACGACCGGGTTTTTACCGATAACGACCGTTATTTACCGATAACGACCGTTATTTACCGATATCGTTAAATACCGGTCGTTATCGGTAAATACCGGTCGTTATTTACCGATAACGACCGTTATTTACCGATAACGGTCGTTATTTACCGACAACGGTCGTTATTTACCGATAACGGTCGTTATTTACCGATAACGGTCGTTATTTACCGATAACGACCGTTATCGGTAAATAACGGTCGTTATCGGTAAAACCCCGGTCGTTATTTTACGATAACGATCGGTATTTTACGATAACGATAACGATTTTTTATAAATAGGGCCCTATGTCTGTCATTTTTCAAAGATCAGCCTACACACAATCCTGAGCATTCACCCTCATTGCTTTCAGCTGTGTCCGACTCCCTATACTTTACACAAGGGGCCGATCATGGGCGAGGGAATTTTTCAGAAGCTAACGACCATTACCGACGTTGACAAGACGGCATCATGATTTATGATCAGCTTTTTCTGCTAAAATACAAAAACATAAAAATACCACAATACACATATCACAATAAAAATAAAAGGAAACAATCCAACTAAATAAAACTTTAATGTAGAGGAATAGTTCACTACCAAAGTGTTTAATGCATTGATTGAAGACCGGGAGGATAAGGAGCTATGCCTTACCTCCCGTTCTTCAATAAATGCAAGGGGAGCCAGGAACAAATCTGGAGCAAATGTACCAGTTACGCGATCCTCCGCAGCAGCACTGACAGTTCCCAACCGCTTCTGGGTTCTGTACAGCTATAGCGCGCATGCACAATAATGCATGCTCTAGTTAAACACAACCCGGAAGCATTCAGGAATTTCAGTGCTGCTGCGGAGGATCGCGTAACAGGTAAGCCAAAAAAGCCATGCCCACACATGAAACCATGCCCACTTTGCCGCAGTGGCAGTGGCTGGTGAGCGAAGCTTAGAGGCAGCATTCTAAAGTTGTTTTAGGTGCCAAAAACCCTAAGAACACCCCTGAACACCACCCTTTATACTGCTATAGAAGAATGATTCTGCAGTTGCTTTAAAAGGTGCTGCACGATTTTCACATCTGTTATTTACTGGCAATAAAAAGTTGCACAAACATAGCTGCAACCAAAAGATTATATGGCTTGCAGAAGCTGCACATGCATCTTTTTTGAACCCTGCACAGCCATTCTTAAAGTCACCCTAATCTGTTTTAGGGCAGGAATTTAGTGCAGCGCCCATTGATACATTATGCTGATAATGTGAAGTACCCATCACTCTCTACTTCCACAGCAAGCAATATGTACCAAAGCTTGCCCCAGCAAGATGTAATTTCTCTCAGTACACCCAATTCTGTTTTAACCATATCCACACTTTAACACTCTCTATGTTCTAGTATTTAAAGGAATAGTTCACTGCAAAAGTGAACTATTACTTTAATGCATTGATTGAAGCCCGGGAGGTTAAGGAGCTATACCTTATCTTCTGTTCTTCAATCAATGCCTGTGGAGCCAGGAACAAAGATAGAACAAACTTACTCTCACCTGGTTCTGTTTAACTATAGCACACATTGCCGTGCATGCGTGCTATAGTTAATCAGAACCAGAAAGCGATCAGGAGCTGTCAGTGCTGCTGTGGTAGATCGTATGAAAGGTAAGTTTGTTCTATTTTCGTTCCTGGCTCCACAGGCATTAATTCAAGAACTGAAGATAAGGCATAGGGTCACGGTATCATAAATTTATGATTGTTAAACCGATCGTTAATCTCTGATCGGTTTAACAATCCTAAATTTACAATACCGATCATTAAAGGCTAAAAAGCGATACTGCGGCTTTATAAATATGGCCCATAGCTCCTTAACCTCCCGGTCTTCAATCAATGCATTTAAAGGAATAGTTCACCTTTCAGGTAAACTATTCCTTTAAAAAGTTGTGAAAAGGGGTCACTAAATATATGGAATATCACTTGCAGTTTTAATGATCACAGCCTTCCTCAAACCACTACAACAGCTGCTAATCTCACCTCAAAGTCGTGTAACTCTTGGTACATCCCTACAAAAGGAATAGCATGACTTGGGAATGAGCAATTGTGTCTCTCTGTATCACCCTGACCAGGACCAAAGAGGTAAACTGGCAGAAACAGATATCTTGGAAAATATATCTAGTCCCGATATGGTTTACCCATGTTTGGTTTCTTTTTAATAACTTTCAAGGCATTGTGAAGGTGTATAAAAAACATGCAAATGCATCTGAAAGGTCTCTAACACACAATGTGAATTCAAGGACAAAACGCCTTTTCTATTCAGACTCCCTAATTGAATCATTAAACATTTCATTGTACCTGTTCTTTTCTATCTACCAAACTGTTTTTGCTCTCCTGTTATACAGGATAAAATTATCCGTGGCACGTTTCCAAAATCCGTTTGCTATACCTGACAGTCTTTGTTTTGTCTCTAAAATGCAACAAGGTCAAAATTACCAAGAGGATAGAGTCTGGATCCCTCCTGCCTTCCATTTAACACAGAGCGATACCATGGGAACACAAACAATGAGGGTGGCCCTTGCTGTCTGCTTCCATAATAGATAATAACGATAAGCCTGTCTGAGACAGAAATTATGGGTTTGTTTTATACAATATGTATTAAGAAAAGCATGGCCTATTATAACTATTTTGCTCTGTTATGAAACCAATACTAGTATTCAGTAGATTATTTTATTTATTCAAGTCATTTTACTGCCCACATTAAAGCACAAACTGAACATTACAAACCCTTGAACTTGATCCTATTGAGGACCAAGCCTTTATATTCCTCCTACCCATTGTCCTCTGGAGCAGGTCTATCTTCCTGACATCATTCCTATTTACTGCTATTAGTCTGTTAATATCCAAAGGTGAATATAGTGGTAAAACAGTCAATACAGTGGTAAAACATACAGAGAAATGTGTATACATTGTCCCGAAGCTCTAAGGCAAACCTTAATGTGTAAATGGCACCTAAACCTAAATAAATTAATGATATTCTTTAGTACAGTATTTTTTTGCCGTGATCGGATCTAAATCGCAATCGCATCGCGCTTAAAAGCGGATTAGTTAGGCCTAGCCCGGAAAGCATATTTATTTGCACAGAACTTCCACTTTAATGCCATTAACCTTAATCTGCCTATCTGGGGATTTCTATGTGCATTAATAAATGCTATTAGTACTGGCTTCTTATATGCACAGATCCCTTAAATAGTGTCTGTTATGGTCTTGCCCTTGACTCACTCAGTTGCTCAGTAGAGATCTGAGCATGTGTGACCCATCAAACAGCCAATTAGGTTACAATTACTGTTAGGAACGTTCCAAAGAAATTATCATTCCGAGAAGAAGGACCATGCAGAACCAGAAATGGCAGCTCACTACTAATCAGTGCAGGGCATAGAAAAAGATATATAATCAAACGTTTGATTTTTTGTTTTTTTGAAAAGAATATGTAAACTACCTAGGTATGTGTAATAATACATATATCCCAGTAAGTTAAAGGGCATGTCCCCCCATGTAACCCCTACCCACCCCCAACCACCACAATATTTCATTAAAAAAATCCCCACATTTCTACTTACAGTGCCTTCTTTCCCATGGCGATCCGATCTGGCCTCCTGCTTGCAAGCAGGGGCTGAAACTCAGCTGAGACTCGGCTGACGTCACTGGAAACGCCGCAGGAGAGAAGGCTCTGTAAGTACGGATCAAGGTTTTTTTTAAAAGAAATATTGCTGCGGTTGGGGGCAGGCAAGGGTTACTTACCTTACACGCTAGGTGCAACGATGGCTGAGGATGGATCCGGATGGAGGGGGTTCTGCACATGCCCAAAACCTTGACGAGGACGAGGATTCAGCAGGGGTAAAAAGTCTCACAGACTGCTTGGACTCTTCAGTTTCCTGAACTTTGAAAAGGCTTATCTTGGGAACCATAAGGAACAGAGATGTAATTTTAATAAAGAGATTTCTTTTAATCTACAGAATGGTGCCAATAGTACATTTAATTATAGTTTTGGTGGCGGACATGCCCTTTAGAAATTAGAAATAAAAAGTAAGCATTTTATAACATTGACATTGGTTCACCTTACATTACATTTAAATTTGTTTCCATTCTGTAATGTTATATTGGCTTGAAAAATTAGCATTCATTTTTCATATTTCTGCCAAAAAGCATCCGACCATGCCCTATTCTGTGCAGAGTACATTCTTAGTAGTAAAGTTAATTTTTCGGTTGCAAACCTTTGTAACCTGCACCAAGGAGCAATCTGCCTCCCAGGGAATAGCGTTGGTTACATCTTCATTTCTTAAAAGGAAACTGTGTTGTTTCCCTTGCCAATTGAGGATTTGTTTTGCAGCAAAGTAAAAACAAAATATTTATATATCCACTGAACTAAGGACCATGGGAAAATAATTTTTCAAAAGCAATATTTCTACTTACTGGGGAATAAGATAAAACCCGCAGACAAGGAGTTAGAGCTGCCATCTACACAACTGCACACACAAGAACAAAGGTACAAAGCTCAGCAATGAACAAAATCACAAAACATAACAAAAGGATAGGGTCTGCCATCAAAAAAAATACATTTCAGCTTGGTAACACTTTAATAAAAATCGTAGCAACTATAGATCACAGAAAATGTTTTTGCTTTGATCACATATCTCCACATTTCTTAATAGCTGCTTTTGCGCATAGTACCAGCAATGTCTTGTAACGTGACACTTTTTAACCAAATTTTGTAGGGCTAAACAGCACTGATGTGTTAAACCCCTGATGAAATCTGGGCCCTTTGCTCTCTTATCTATTCCCATTTGGCAGGAGAGTTTTGCAGTAAATTTCCTTTTGTGTGTCTAATTCAATCGCGTATTTTCTCAGTATGAGATATAAGTTTTTATATTATTATTAGAAAACGAGGAACCTCTTTAAATCTGGATGTAAAAAAAACATCTTTCAGAGGCAGAATTGCCAGATATAACTTCCCCCAAGGCTTAGCTGTGAGAGCATTTAGAGTGCTAAAGTCGTGCACCTGTTTTCCAGTATTGATAAACCTTCTGAAGACCAGATCATAGATTGGCAACCTCTGGCTTTTAATCTCTTGTTAAATGACAGCTCCCAGTATCCTGGGTGAACAGAAATGAACGCCATGAACTGAACACAATAACGGTGCAGACTGTTCAGAAAATAAGGATATGTGATGACATGAGAATACTAATGTCTTTTTATAAACCTACATTTAACTTGCTTCTATTATTTCCTGTTTCCTATTTATAAACCAACCAAACACGGCTTAAGTCAGAATATAAAAAACTGAATAATTTGTTTGCAATAATAAGCACAGTTTGCAACACTCCAGTATCCCATGTACCTGGCTCCCAAATAGTCACACCCACAAACTGGCCTGTGACCTGACCCACACCCACAACCTGACACAATTCAACCACACACCCACAGCTTTCTACACAAAAACGACCCTAAAATCAGATAGCACGCGGGTACCTGACCCAATGCAGGACTTTTATTACACGCTAATTCTGTGCTTTTATGGAAATTTGCTATGCTGCTTTGCTCATTATCCATATTTTTAAGGTAGCAAAGGCATCATCACCAAAGGACATTATCACCAAAGGACATCATCACTAAAGGACATCATCACCAAAGGACATCATCACCAAAGGACAATTAATCATTACGACAAGTTCTATTTTTACCAATACAGTAAATAAATATTTCATTGCACAGAAAAACAAAGCGGGGGGTGGACATGCCCTTTAAGTTTCAGCACTGTGCAAGGGAAGGAAGACACTGAATGACATGGAGCATGGGCACTACTAAACAATTAATAGAACAAAGAATGTATTTTGCAACCATCTATGAACCACAGGTGAAATCTATTTTATCAGTAAAATCCTTTTAATTTGTTCTCAAAAGATATGGGAATGACAGAACAAAACAAAATAGGCTTATTGCTACAATTAAAACATCCAGTGGCTGCTGTAGAAGACACAAAACACATCCGGTCTAGTCTTTGTTCATTTACACTGTCGGTGCAGGGTGAAACTTTGTAACTGTGTTATGCAGCAACGTCAAATGTCCTGGGCTCTGTTACCAGGTTATTATATGGACATACAGACATACACGCTGACTGTACACAGGGTGACTGTTATAGGAAGTATAATTGTAGCACACTATGCACTTTAGCTAAGCCAATGCTCTCCATTACATGGATATAGCCACTGTTATTTTTTTTTAGGAATTCCTGCTAACCTGACATGATCTTATATTAATTATTACTGATTACTACAGTAGTACAGTAGTATGTGTGATACACTGTACATACCTGTATACAGTATTTTTTAGGATGTTTTAATTGTAACAATAAGCCTATTTTTTTGTTTTGTTCGGTTATACCCATATCTTTTAAAAATGATTTAAAGGGATTTTACTGATAAACTTGACCTGGGGTTCATAGAGTGTTACAAAATACAGGGATTCTTTTTTCTATGAATTGTTTAGTATTTGCACTTATTCCCTGATGTACCTCCTCCTATAGTTAAAGGGGTTACTAAAACTCAGGAATTACTTGATTGAGTGGTGATTAAGCTATTAATTTATCGATATGGGCACCAGTCACATTATAATATTTTGAATGTTCATTTCATGTAAGGTAAATAGAATTTGTCATAGGGTTGTCAGTTTGCCTTTAACCTCTGATTAAAGTAAACTATGAAAATGGATCTCACCCCTGGTTATATCAAGTCATTTCAGAAGTAAAAAAAAACTTATAAGGATAACAATTGGTATATTTTTAGCCTAAGCTATTAGTTGGATAATGATTAGGGGGTTTGTGGACACAGACCCTCCTCTTCTCCCCAAGCTCCCCTGCTTCTGGTACCACCTCCATGTGAGCTAAATATTTATTTAAAAACTTGACTAGTACCAACAGCAAAGGACCATGGGAAACAGGGAAGAAACTGGTTTGGCAAGTCTAATTTATATGGAAAGCTTTCAACAATTAAAATCACTGTATTTGCCTGGTTTGACATTATGTAAATAATGGCTAATAATAAAATAAGACATTCATGATCTAAACAAATGCAGACTTGAAAAATGATTCTTGTTTAACATATTTTACAAGTCAAACAACAAATGGCTGCGTAGAAATAAAAGCACACACCCTGGGTTAAATCTCCCAGGCATTGCTTCAAAAGAAATAAAGATGGTCCTTTTTTGATCCTGGAATGAATCGCAGCACAATTTTCTCCTCTGTACGTTTCTTTTATCCAATCTGCTTGGTATCAACATTCTGAAATAAATCAGATACCCTGCTGGTAGTTTGTCCTCTAATTAGCTCTTATAGCAGAATATAAAGATCTGCTCAATCCACACCTTGAAACATATGTCTGAATAACTAGCCAACTGAGGAGGAGCAGTATGTCTGAGATCTTCTGTAAAGATGATCACCTGTGGTCAGTGCACAGCAGCATTCCCATTTGTAATACAGAAAACCAGGCAATGCTTTTTGCTAAAAAATATCATATTCCTTAGAATATTGAAGGCTCATGAGGCAGAATGTAGAAAATTAGGTGGCTATAAGTAATGTTTAGAGGAAAGAGGAGAGAATGAACCTGACTGAGGTATTTCAGGGAACAGTGACAAATCCCTTATGTCTTTTATATAGCTACATAAGAGCCCTCAATAATGGCAAGTGATAATTACTTCCAGAAGACAGGGGCACTTCTAGACCTTTTGGCAACTGAGCCAAACATTTTAAAGCTGTTCTCTATAACTTCCTCCAGCGTGTGAGTGGGGTGGGGGTGCTTATGGGGGTGGTGGGCTAACTAATACTGGCTGGCGGACTGACTTGAAACAGACTGGTGAACTGGAGGGCTGAATTGACAATGGCTAGTGAACTGGAGGGCTGGCCCAACAGTGGATGCTGAACAAGTTGCCCACCGTGACTGGTACATAGAAGTTGCCCACAGTGACTGGTACATACAAGTTGCCCCCCTCCCCCCAGCAAGTGCCCACATACTGGTGAGCTTCTTGCAGACGTGCAGACGCAGAAACCTGCCACTGTCTACTTTATCAGAGGGACACAAGTCTCAAGGCTCGTACACACATGCTATCGCGGGTCCCAATAAGCGAGGCATGATGTGTACGAACGAACATTTCGGCCGATAATCGGCCCATGTGTAGGCTCTTTATTGCCCAAAATGGTCGTTCATTCGGAGATCCACCAAGTCGGTTGTTCAACGATCCCTGAATGAACGACCGTTTCGGACGATAAAGAGCCTACACACAGGCTGATTATTGTTCGTACATATCGTACGTCACAGGTCGTGAATCATGATAGCACCTGTGTACGAGCCTTCACTCTGCCCCATGGTAAATTAAAACAGTAAGATTATATTTAAATGCAGTAAGAAAGATATCTATTTGATGGGGGGGGGCTGTGTACTGTACATTTTCAAGATTTCAGTTTGTGTCAAAAGGTCAAGGCTCTTCTGTTTCTGATGACTATTATGTGCCATGAAAAAGTTAAACAGTTTGTATCATTTAATATTTCACAATTATCATAAAATCATAAAATCTAAAATTTGTGATGTTAGAAAATGTTCTGTTCCTTATTAAATATTGGAACGTTATGAATTGGTTCACCTTTCCAAATAGCTTTGTTTCATAGCGTTTACTGTGTGTTGGTGCTTTGTGCTTTGTGCTTTGCGGCTCATTAACAAGGTCCAAGACGTCATTTACATATTTTCGCTCGTGTGTAGGGGATATTTACGACCGATCAGAGAGTGCCGACGAACGACTGTAGTCGGCACTTCGATTAATCGGGAAAGATGGAAAATTTTTGTTGGTCGGCTCCCTATATATATACCTTTCATAGAGGAAGCCAATACCGATCGTGCGGTGTATGGCCGACCAATCCCCATACCACGTGTGTGGATCAGTCGGCTCCATGTGTGCAGGTTCCCTTCGCAATGTGCCGAAAGATGCCAATGTGATTTGTTGGCACATTGTGATGGAAATCGCAGGTGTTTGGCCACCTTAAGAAAAATAAACTCAATGACCACAAACAATACTTTCAGTTGAAGCGTGAGGTGGCAATGTTATAATTGCTTTCAGACACAGAGACAGAAATCTAATGTTCCAGTAATTTTGAGTTTTTTTTACAAAGAGATTGGTACATATTACAGTACATGGTAAGAAACAGGAACAAAACTACAAGATTCACGGGAAAGCTCTTGTATGTTTCAGTTCTCAGATGTGCACACCGACCAGCAGAGAAGCCTTGCAAAGCTAAAGGTCAAAAACCTAGCAGTATATTACTGTTCAAAACTATAATGGGTGGAGGATGCTCACAACTCTCTTTTAACAAGTGCAGTAACACAGTACTTGCCATGGTACAATCTGGCACCTAAACAGCTAATCAAATGCAAAGGTATGAAGGAACCCCATGAAGTGTCCCAGTATTGGAACACACAATTGTACGCAGTCTAGCCTGTCTTGGGGCATCCTAGAATATAGATATACAAATCCAAACACCCTGTTCAGTTGTAGAACACATCCAATTGAATAATCATGCTCTACTGGCAACAGATGTCAGAGAAACTGTGCCAAGCTAAAACAACTGTGGAGCACCGTTTTGTGATCTTTTCCATCTCTTAGGTGCACAAAAATGACTATATCTTGGCAATTTTGTATATGGTCAGTAGCTGCCATCTTGTCGCAGTTACAGTCTATATTTGGTGGACAATGAATCAAGGCTAGAAACGATCTTTATCATAGGAATAACAGATTTCCCACCTAAAATGGGGACCATTATTAACATATATATATTAATAGGGAATTAGAGCAGATGGGGGTTGTGGGGAGCATCATTTTAGAACACCCAGCGTTCTGTCTTGAGGGCCCTGGTGTAGCAAACAATACAATGTAATACAGTAACCACTAAGGATACAGAAAGGAGTAGAGGTAAAGTGCAAGCTCGCTGTTACAATAAAGTGCAACAGTGTCATAAACAAGAAACTTAGGAAAACACCTAGTGGATACAAATAGAATTGAACAAGTGCTATTGAGAACAGGCATGTAAATGCTAAGAAGCCGTATAGAGAACATCCAGGTGCTATCAAGAACAGGCATATAAATGCTAAGATGCCATATAGAGAATATCCAGAATTAGAACGTGCTATTAAAGAGCCACATTATACAATAAAATGTAAAATATCCAAATAACAGTAAAAAGTCGGAAGGCTAAACCATGTAGTGTTAAAATAATATATAAAGGAGATAGTACAGTATAATACTTTTTTGAAGCAAGATGTAATTATATAAAAATCACATGGGGAAAAAAGATAATTTTTTTGATAAAAGGTCTTCTGGTCTAAGATCCTTATTAAATCCATTCTTCTCAAAAAGTTATTGTCACAAGAAGCACATGAGGATACATAAAGCATAAGGGGGTACACTGTACATTCAAACCACTTGGGGCAAAGGTTCAGTCTTTTGATCCATCTGATGTATGTATGTATTTTATTTCTTATATAGCACTACAAATTCTGCAGCGCTTACAATTATTTACTCAATTCCCATCAGGCCCTGCCACAAAGAGCTTACAATCTAATCACTTTATGTACACATACAACCTATCATTATGTCTTTATGATTGTGGGGGTAACCAGAGTGACCGGAGGAAACCCACGCAAGCACGGGGAGAATATACAAACTCCTTGCAGATGTGTCCAAGGGTGGAATCGAACTCAGGACCTCAGCTCTGCAAGGCATCAGTGCTAACCACTGAGCCACTGTGCTGCCAGATATCTCTCTGGAACAATGCCCTATTTCTATCCACCTCATTTCTTTCTGGTTCATGATCAATTGCCATCCATTTGAGAGTTGCCAATGGGTGCCCACATTCCCCAAAGTGTCTCGCCAATTACTGTTCCCCAAACCTTTGGTTAGTATTCAGGACTGCAGCCACATCATTACAAACAGCACATCATTGGATGTAATACTGACATTACCACTTCCTTTCAGTATCCACATGGAGCCCCCCTAGCAGTCACAGGGGTGTGGTTTAACCTCCCATTTTGACTATCCCATATTAAAATAGGAATCTCAGCTCTGTAAGTTTAAATATTTTGTGTAAGTTGTATATTTTGTCTTGTACCTAATATAATTCAGTGCTATGTGTGTGGCCCCTGCAAGGGGCAAATGTTTACCTGTGTCAGTTTTAGCCAGAAATGTTCAGCAGCAAACTCTGTTGCAGGAGGGACTCTTTAGGAGGGGGACAGGGGAGAAAGGAAGAGGAAGTGTGGAGTGGAGACAGTCCAGAGAGAAAGTGATCTGAATGGGTGCAGGGAATTTACACACAGATTTCAACAGGGCAGCAGGAGCGACTGCCGGGTAATCAGCCAAGCTCCACCAAACTTTACACAGAACTAAATAGACTGTGATCTAATCCTGCATCTGATACAACATCTGGAGAGACTGTAACCAGGGACCATGTGTCGGACATCAGACTGGTGAGCAGTTTAAACCCCTTTCTTGCTGTATTTCATTTCCTTAATTGGAGATCCCCTTTCTGAAAAACACATTTATTACCATCCTCATCCCAACGCCGACTGACTCAGGTAAATAGAACCACTGGCCAGTGGGTAGGCTATATAATACAAGAGGTATATTATGAGAGTTTATAAATTCATCTGATTGTCCCATGGTCTGCAGGAGAGAGGACAACCTCTAGAATGTGCATCAGGGAATTGGGCTTTTCTTTATTGATGTATGCATCCGAAAGGCAAGGAAAATTGGTTTAAATAGTGGTGTGGCTGTCATGTTGGGGTGGTATTACTGCACTCTGTAAAACTGCACTCTGTAAAACCAAGGATTTCCCTTTGGAAATCCTTGGTTTGCCCTTGGCACCAAGGACAAACACCGTTAGATGGTCCATTGTACCAGGTATATGAGTGCTGGAAGTATCTTTTACTATCTGCTGGGGGAATGCAGCATATGTTGTTTTACCTGGTGGTTCCCTCAAAACTATAATTTAAAATGCTTCAACTCAATTCTGCCCAATATATTAGATATTATATAAACACACAAAAGACAGACAGACAGACAGATAGATAGAAAGAGAGCCCAAATGTAAGAGTAGCTGTACAAATTCCAAACTGCCATAGCTAATTTAGCATAAAAAGTCTCCAGCCCTAATCAAATTTACAATTTACAAGTATGTGGATGGTACTGGAAGATTATGCTATCAGGCGAATACATACCGTAAACCTTCTAGAATCTTGTACTTTGATTAGTACAATTTTTTTACAACTTCCCACTCATCGCTGGAGACTCTCAGTCTTGACTGGCTGTGGTTCATTTAGTATCTGATGAAACAAATTATTTCTAATACATTTATTTAAATTGTTGTCCTGTGCACACAATCCAAATAACTGAAAGCAGTGAATAGTTGAAACAATTCTTAATGCTTGGATTTTTCAGCTTAGTATGAATTTCTTTTTCATTTGTTTTTTCAAATTTGATATTTTTTTCCCCCACAGTTACCGATTATTTGGGCGGTGTAATTTCCAAAGGACATGGTCCAGCACACCAATAAATGCAATCTGATTTGAAAACCTGACTACCCAATACAATGTTGGTATTTTCATGCTTAAAAGATCAAGATGGATATAATTATGGGTATTGTGTCTCAGCTGCTCAAGCTGAAAACAAATTATTATAAGCTTGGAATAAAATGGATTTCCTTTATTGAAGTATTTTTTTTAAAAATACCAAAAGAAATATATTGTTTTTCTACATATAAGAATATTTATAGTTTGTCCAAGCTGCATGAAACCCAAAAGGCAATTTTAGTTCTATAGATGGTCAAAATGCTAAATTTTAGCAGTAGTTTAGGGGTTAACGAAATGCTGTATTACAGTCTGAAGTGTAGATTTATATAAACATCCCCACGTATTAATAAGCTTCTAGAACACATCAGTTTAGGTAACAACGGCAAAGGATAGTGGTTGCTATGGAGATGGCTCAAAAAGCGGCTTCAAAACCGTCGCCAACGGAGGGCCTGGAGGCCTAAAACTTCTAAATAAAAAGGTAAGGTCAGACACGGTGCGTGTGTGTGTGTATGTTTTTGTTTCAATGCTTTCAATAATTTTCTTTTTTAAATGAATAAATTACAAAAAACAGCCCCTACTATATAATTATTACTAATTAAAGAATTCTAGAATTGACGCAACACTTTAATTAAAGGAATTTTGTTGTGCCCAAACTATGTTGCATAAATTAGCCATAGAGGAAAAGTCTGACCAGCTACTGGGATGTCTACAAAGCTGTTATATTGTTTTTTACTAACCTATGGCCCAGAGTTTCCCTGTCACACCCTAGAATGCCTATGCGGGAGAAAGCCAGATTTACTGGGTACCAAGATAGACCCTTCAGACCTGGCCCTCTTTTAACCACTCCCACTTTCATCCGACCTGACTTTTTCCCCCACAAACCAACTGTCAAGCCTGCACACAGCATACAGCATTCCAACTGTCAAAACTCAGTCACATTCCAGCTACAGTAAAACTACTCACAGAAGAATAGTTTTTGAGAGCAAGGAACTTGATTGACAGCTGAAATATAAGAATTTTTAGATTGGAAATAGGGGACAGATCAAGAAAAAAATGATACAGAAGTAGTTGGAAAGAATTATTGTTTGTTATTGTCAATTTAAAATAACCTATTTTTCGGTAACTGATATAGACCCTAAGGCCAGCCCTGTCTATATAATAGACATTTGTGGATAAAGTATATTAGGTTACACAAAATATTAGATGCTTAAAAATTCACTATATAGTGAAATATTCTAGTGAGCACAATGCATGTATAAAGTATGCTATACACATGTTGTAATGGTTGTACCTCCAATGGTAAATTCAAAATTAAGACTCCTAGTCCCCAGGTGAGCATGTAGAACATTGCATATGGCACACTCCTTGCCACTTTGCCAGTTATGATTGTAGGTACAACATCTGTCAATCCTTCACACTGGGATTCAAAGCTACAGTATAGCACAAGCATTGAAAGGCAAGAGTTGCCCAATACTTAAAAGAGTAATTGATTTATTTATGAATGACATGTGTGTGTGTGACATCTCAACTTTCTTGCTTTTAGCCAATCAAACAACCTTCTCTACAATGTGGGCTGGTGCAATGTGGCCTGTGCTATTAATTTGCAGTTGCCAATTAGATGTTAGCTTTTTACTGGGTTATTGCAGTCAGATAGCATGTGATTGGTTGACTAATAGTATGAGCAAATATTTGCACCTTTTATTGCATCAGCTGTTCAGTCTCACTAACAACTTCCTCCTTTTCAGTAGAAAATGTCCAATAGCAATTGATCTAAGGGAGGTGAGCTGGTTAACCATGTTGTAGTAGAAACAATGTTAAAAGTGGTACCAGAGCTCTGAGATTTGTAGAACGACACATTGGTATGTTGGATGTGGAGATATGGAATGTATATTTAACTGGAAACAGAAAGTTAAGTAAGTCCTTTGAATTTGTCTTAAAAGGCTCCACAAAGCTCTATTAATGGAATAGTTCACACAAAAAGTGAACTATTCCTTTTAAAGTAGTGATTGAAGACCATCAATCATATTTCCTTTTTTTATCTGTATGTCAGCACATTTCTTCAGATGGAAACATGGGCTAGACATGTAATAATTGTAAGGCAATAGCAAGGGAGCAGCCACTGAGATACAGCACCAGGAAAGTCACACATAAAGGCAATTAGCTAGATTCTCTAGGCATAGAATATTTGGAAGGGGATTGTGGAAATGCCACTGTCAAGCAATGGTTCACCATACCAGGAAAGACACAATCAAAGGAAACATGGCCCAGGCTTGGAATAATTGCAGTGGCAGGGAGATAGTATGGGAGCTGCCACTGTCATGCAGTGTGTACAGTATCTGGAAAGGCACATAACAGCAGTAAATAGCTTTGCCTGGGGATGAAATAAAGCATTGTGGAAGCTGCTATTGTGTTGCAATTGCAAATAATATCCATATTTCACAAAAAGACAAGGAAAAACTTTGTTACATGGCAAAAAAAACCCAACAATATGCTAAACCTAAAATGATCTATATGTATACTGTACACAATTCTTTTATTTAAAATTCACAAATGTTTTTGTGCCTGCCTCTTTAAATGTGATATGCCTCTAAACAGGGCCACTCATTCGAGGAAATATTAATTTGTTCTGTCACAAGGTAATTAGTAGTAAACATGTTTGACTTGCCAAATCTTTCCTTAATTTACCCAATTAATTAAAGGATTTGTTCAACCCACATAATTATCATGAATTCACTAATTTTGTTGGATCAGTTGATTGGACATATGGTAGTGTTGAGATCCAAGTAATGGAAGATACAAAATATGAGAAGACTCAAGAAAACAGTGCAAGTGTTCTAGCCAAAGGACAAATGGGTCCATCTAACACAAATACATTCCCATCTTCTGTGGTGGTGTTGGTGGTGGAATATTTTTGCCTAAATCAGTAATCAGTGGTCTGCTCTTGTAGTAACCTACAAGAGCAGACCACCTCCCCAATACTGGCATGTTGTTCCACTGTCCCAAATTAGTCTGCTCTGTCAGGTGAGCTTAGACAGGGCAATGTGGGGTTTGTGGCACATATGGATGGGGCTAGGGTTGGGGAAATCTAAAGACTTCTTACTCTTCTTCCCACAGACACAGGTCCCCAAAAAACTGCTGTAGATAAAGCTCTTAGAGCGGCCCATTATAGTTTTTCTAGGTACATTTAAAGCTATTTTTGAAGTTGAAAATATAATATTTAGGTCTACATTACACAAAAAAACAAGATGGTAAAAAGACTTTCCTCTTGATAAGGGATTTTGCGGATTTCAATCTAATTTTCCTACTTTCTGTACGTGGTAAAGTGCCAGCGAATAATCTGTAGGGAAACTGCTCTTGCCAGGAACTATGTAGCAATACCTATAATTGTATCCCTGTTGCATAGCCCTAAGTAATACAGCTGTTGCGTGACATCCAACTGCGGTGGTGCTCTCAGTGTAAAAATAGCGTTGTGCTCCTTTATGTACTTTTGCAGGGGCTTGTTGTCCTCTGTGTATGTGAGTCTTGCCAGGAACTGTAGCTAAGGATCATTCCTTTTCTAAAAGTCTTGCTCAGTTCAAGTCACTTTGAATTTTTTCATTGTGAGATTGCTACCCTGTATCTGTTGTATTCAATTAGATCAACTGGACTTGAAATGTAGTTCTTGAAGACGTTTCGCTAGTCATCCGACTGGCTTTCTCAATTCAGAATGACTTGTACAAAATCTGGCAATTATGTACCCTGGAAAATCCCAATTAGCATATCACAGCCAGGGTGTTAAGGTGTGAGATAGTGGCTAAGAGGTGTTATAGGAACGCCCAGAGTAAGGTGTTAAAACAGCATTGTACATGGCAGACAGTTGGTGTCGAACCCCCCCACCTCTATTTAGGCTTGGTTTCTTTATTTGTACAATGCTGTTTTAACACCTTACTCTGGGCGTTCCTATAACACCTCTTAGCCACTATCTAATCACACCCTTAACACCTGGCTGTGATATGCTAATTGGGATTTTCCAGGGTACATAATTGCCACAGATTCTTGTACAAGTCATTCTGAATTGGAAAGCCAGTCGGATGACTAGCGAAACGTCTTCAAGAACTACATTTCAAGTCCAGTTGATCTAATTGAATAAACAGATATACCATGACCGGATGAATGAGAACCTTCCCACAAAGCATGGACCCTGGGATTTAACATATAATATTCCTCAACCATTTGTAGAAATTGGCAGAATGGATAATGTTGCAGAAAAAGTCACTGCAGAAATGTTCAAAATCTCATTATCCTTAACACCCACCAGAATGATTTTTGGTGACCAATCAAAACATTCTGTTTTAAGAAAAATAATGTAACTCTATTATTACTATTCACTGGAGAGCTGAAATGTTATTTAATTCTGACTTTGCTAGGGTCCTACAAGTTTAACAATTTATCAAACAACTAAAAGACATATCACGGGGGAAGTGAAAGGTTCATAATTTAAGCACAATAGCCAAATGCCAGGTATCCAAATAACAAGGAGTCTCTGCTAACTTTAAAGGGCATGCCCACCCTCTTTTTCAACTTTTCATATACTGTAGGGCATGTCCCCCCCACCCCCAACCACTGTATTGTTACACAAAGTGTGGTTGGTGGGAATTTTTGCCTAAATCAGTAATCATGGTCTGCTCTTGTAGTAACCTACAGAGCAGACCACCTCCCCATTACTGGCATGTTGTTCCACTGTCCCAAATTAGTCTTCGTCAGGTGAGCTTACAGGCAATGTGGGGTTTGTGGCACATATGGATGGGCTAGGGTTGGGGAAATCTAAAACTTCTTCTCTTCTTCCCACAGACACAGGTCCCCAAAAAACTGCTGTATAAAGCTCTTAGACGGGCCCATTATAGTTTTGTAGTTACTTAAGCTATTTTTGAAGTTGAAAATATAATATTTAGGTCTACATTACACAAAAAAAACAAGATGTAAAACCTTTCCTCTTGATAAGGGATTTTGCAATTTCAATCTAATTTCCTACTTTCTGTACGTGGTAAAGTGCAGCAAATAATCTGTAGGAAAACTGCTCTTGCCAGAACTATGTAGCAATACCTATAATTGTATCCCTGTTGCAATGCCCCTAAGTATACACGCTGTTGCGTGACATCCAACTGCGTGGGGCTCTCAGTGTAAAATAGCGTTGTGCTCCTTTATGTTGTCTCTTTATATGTACTTTTGCAGGGGCTGTTTTCCTCTGTGTATGTGAGTCTTTGCCAGGAACTGTACTAAGCTCATTCCTTTTCTAAAAGTCTTGCTCATTTCAAGTCACTTTGAATTTTTCATTGGTGAGATTGCTACCCGGGATTTACATATAAATTCCTCAACCATTTGTGAATTATGCAAATGATATTTTGCAGAAAAGTCACTGCGAAATGTTCAAAATCTCATTATCCTTACCACCCACAGAATGATTTTGGTGACCAATCAAAACATTCTGTTTTAAAAAAATAATGTAACTCTATTATTACTATTCACTGGAGAGCTGAAATGTTATTTAATTCTGACTTTGCTAGGGTCCACAAGTTTAACAATTTATCAAACAACTAAAAGACATATCACAGGGGAAGCGAAAGGTTCATAATTTAAGCACATAGCCAAATGCCAGGATTCCAAATAACAAGAGTCTCTGCTAACTTTAAAGGGCATGCCCACCCTCTTTTTCAACTTTTCATATACTGTAGGGCATGTCCCCCCCACCCCCAACCACTGTATTGTTACACAAAAAAACGCTTCCCTTCTCTACTTACACCACCTCGTTCCTTTGCTGTTGTGGTCCGGCTTCCCTGCCTGCCAGAACTGCAAGCAGGGGAGATGCAGCCAATCACAGCCGTGGCTGCCATCAATGAGAATGGCGAGGGAACAAGGTGATGTAAGTAGAGAAAGGAAGCGCTTTTTTGTGTAAGAATATAGCGATTGGGGGTGGGGGGACATGCCCTACAAGATAAAGCTTTTTACAGTACCTGAATGCCAGCCACATGTCTCTATCCCTCCCAGAGGCATCACAGAGGCAGAGACCTTTAACAAGAACACAGCTCTTACCCCACAGTTTCCTGGACTTTGAAGAGCCACTACAGAATAACTTTGCTGATTTCCACTACAGAAAAACCATAAGGAGCAGGGAAGTACGGTAAGTTTTTTTTTTAATCGACAGTGGGGCCAGTAGTGGGTGAATTTTCTATTATGGGTGGACATGCCCTTTAACTATACTTACAGGGAAAAACTGCTGTTCCAGGCTGCTATTGACTTGGCCAACACCATTCACTACATACCTGGTTTAACAATAACACTTTTCAAAATAAAATTGCAAGCAGAAGAATACTCCAAATGCAGTTAACATCCTAAAGCATTCAAATAAAATGATGTCCTCATAGATAGGCTACTCATAATAAAATTTGGAAGCGTGTCCAAGTCAATATAAAGTTGTGAGATTCTCTGAGATTAAACACATAAACCAGTGCAATTGTCAGGCCTCACAACAAAGATCTCCCCAGTGACATTAAGTGACCTCTTTATTCTGTAGAGACTAATTAAACAGCATGTCCACCTTTAAAACAAAAAACTGGTTAGTTGTTAATTACCTGCCTCCAGTTCTTAATAATATATTTTGCGCTTAATTACCTGTATTACTAATCAGACTTTTATGGATTGTTATTGAACCCATTCTAGCAGAGTAAGATAGCCCCTCGCTCTATGAAGTTAATCAAGACTGTGATAGCTGACACCACAGCCAATGATTGACAGCTGTAGCCTGTTTCCCTTGCTGCCTCCTCTACAGATGCCCAAGTTTATAAAAAGCTCTTTGAGCAGAGGGAGTAGGCAGATACCTTTGCCAGAAAGGAACAAAACTTATCATCAATATTTCTTACAAATGCATGTAATAAACTGGTAAAAATAGCAATTGGATGGCAGGCAGATAACTAAAAAGTCACCAATTTTTTTTTTCTGCAAGGGCATAAAATAAAGCTAATATTACGAATATGTATTTCAGAATAAATGCTTACTGCTTTCTTTTTGTTAATATCACATAAAGAATAGCTTGTGAATGTTCTCATTTATCCAGGTCATGGTATATCTGTTGTATTAGATCAACTGGACTTGAAGTTTAGTTCTTGAAGATGTTTTGCTAGTCATCCGACTGGCTTTCTCAATTCAGAATGACTGTACAAGAATCTGTGGCAATTATGTACCCTGGAAACTCCCAATTAGCATATCACACCAAGTGTTAGGGGCGTGATTGGATAGTGCTAAGATGTTATAGGAACCCAGAGTAAGGTGTCAAACAGCATTGTACATGGCAGACAATGGTGTCGAAACCCCCCCCCCCCCGCCTTGGGGTTCATGGATCGTGGGCAAAATGTGTACTAGTGTATGAGACTAAGGGTTTGGGATTTAGGCTTGGTTTCTTTATTTTCACATAAATGGCCTCTTTAAACCCCTCTCAAAGGAACGGACTGGTTCAAGAGAGGTGTGTTAAGGAAAAAAAACACTTCCCTTCTCTACTTACACCACCTCGTTCCTTTGCTGTTGTGGTCCGGCTTCCCTGCCTGCCGGACTGCAAGCAGGGGAGATGCAGCCAATCACAGTCGTGGCTGCCATCAATGAGAATGGCGAGGGAACAAGGTGATGTAAGTAGAGAAAGGAAGCGCTTTTTTTGTAAGAATATAGCGATTGGGGGTGGGGGGACATGCCCTACAAGATAAAGCTTTTTACAGTACCTGAATGCCAGCCACATGTCTCTATCCCTCCCAGAGGCATCACAGAGGCAGAGACCTTTTAGACAGAAACACAGCTCTTACCCCACAGTTTCCTGGACTTTGAAGAGCCACTACAGAATAACTTTGCTGATTTCCACTACAGAAGAACCATAAGGAGCAGGGAAGTAAGGTAAGGATTTTTTTAATCGTACAGTGGGGCCAGTAGTGGGTGAATTTTCTATTATGGGGGGTGGACATGCCCTTTAACTATACTTACAGGGAAAAACTGCTGTTCCAGCTGCTATTGACTTGGCCAACACCATTTCACTACATACCTGGTTTAACAATAACACTTTTCAAAATAAAATTGCAAGCAGAAGAATATCTCCAAATGCAGTTAACATCCTAAAGCATTCAAATAAAATGATGTCCTCATAGAATAGGCTACTCAATAATGAATTTGGAAAGCGTGTCCAAGTCAATATAAAGTTGTGAGAGGTCTCTGAGATTATAACACATAAACACAGTGCAATTGTCAGGCCTCACAACAAAGATCTCCCCAGTGACATTAAAGGTGACCTCTTTATTCTGTAGAGACTAATTAAACAGCATGTCCACCTTTAAAACAAAAAACTGGTTAGTTGTTATTACCTGCCTCCAGTTCTTATATATATTTTTGCGCTTAATTACCTGTATTACTAATCAGACTTTTATGATTGTTATTGAACACATTCTAGCAGAGTAAGATAGCCCCTCGCTCTATGAAGTTCATCAAGACTGTGATAGCTGACACCACAGCCAATGATTGACAGCTGTAGCCTGTTTCCCTTGCTGCCTCCTCTACAGATGCCCAAGTTTATAAAGCTCTTTGAGCAGAGGGATAGGCAGATACCTTTGCCAGAAAGGAACAAAACTTATCATCAATTTTCTTACAAATGCATGTAATAAACTGGTAAAAATAGCAATTGGATGGCAGCAGATAACTAAAAAGTCACCAATTTTTTTTTCTGCAAGGGCATAAAATAAAGCTGAATATTAAATGGAATATGTATTTCAGAATAAATGCTTACTGCTTTCTTTTTGTTAATATCACATAAAGAATATGCTTGTGAATGTTCTCATTTATCCAGGTCATGGTATATCTGTTGTATTAGATCAACTGACTTGAAGTTCAGTTTTGAAGACGTTTTCGCTAGTCATCCGACTGGCTTTCTCAATTCAGAATGACTGTACAAGAATCTGTGGCAATTATGTACCCTGAAATCCCAATTAGCATATCACAGCCAAGTGTTAAGGGCGTGATTGGTATGTGCTAAGAGTGTTATAGGAACGCCCAGAGTAAGGTGTCAAAACAGCATTGTACATGGCAGAAGATGGTGTCAACCCCCCCCCCCCCCCCACCACGCTTGGGGTTCATGGATCGTGGGCAAAATTGTACTAGTGTTGAGACTTAAGGGTTTGGGATTAGGCTTGTTTCTTTATTTTCACATAAATGGCCTCTTTAACACCTCTCAAAGGAACGTTACTGGTTCAAGAGAGGTGTTAAGGAGGCCATTTATGTGAAAATAAAAACCAAGCCTAAATCCCAACCCTTAAGTCTCATACACTAGTACAATTTTGCCCACGCTCATGAACCCCAAGCGCATAAACGCACACTTCGACTTCCGTTTCCTGTGATAATCTTGCGTGTGTATGCATTCTGTTGTGGTTGATCATTATCATGGTGGATTAATGAACGAACCCCGGCTGAACGCATACACATGCGCGATTAAGGCTGAAATGGCCATTCCCTGTGGGTGTCCATCAGGGTTGGGAGGTCACAGATCATGGCCAAATCTTGTGTACAAGCCTTTGAACTAACGCTTATGCTGATGATCATATTATTCTTATTCAACCTGACTACTGTTCCTGAATTCTAAAGGATTAGACCTCTTTGGACAAATCTCAGGTTTTAACTCAATCTCAATAAATCAGAGGCCCTACTATTGTCTCCAAATACGATTCCCACAATGGACTAAATCTTTCCCTTTCAAATGGTCAAAAGGTCCTATCACATATTTAGGAGTAAATTTACCCACAACCACCCATGATATATATGACCATAATGTCACCCCCTTAATACAAAAAATTACCACCACCCTTAAATCATGGAAAGACTTCATTTATCCTTTACAGGCCATGCAAACTTAAAGGGTATCTATAATTCCAAAAAAAAAAATTCAAAAATTTCAAAATTTAGATTAATACAACCCCAAATATAATGAGCTAATTAATAATATTGGTCTCCTGTGTATCTATCTATCTATCTATCTATCTATCTAGTTAACAGAAAGTTTGCACTCTACCTTCAAAGTTCAATCTGCCGTGTGCTTCTGGTCGTTGATTCATATCCAACAAAGTAAGAGTTCCAGCACTCTCAGTCTTGTGCAAAAACTAAATTTTATTCAATGTGCAAAACACGTAAGTAGCAACGTTTCGATCCCCCTTCTTGGACCTTTATCAAGCCATATATTGGCTTGATTTTATTGAATAAAATTTAGTTTTTTGCAGACCTAAGACCTAAGAGTGCCTGGAACTCTTTTACTTCATGGACTATCTATCTTATATCTATCTATTTATCTATTTATCTATCTATCTATCTATCATCTGTATGTGTCGGGCTGAATAGGCTCATTATTATGTAAATTAATGTATCCAGTGTCAGCTGCTTTACAGGCAGTGACTAAGGAGGTGGGGGCCATTGTGGAGCATTTACTAACTTGAAATTCACTAACAAAGCGGGCACAGACACACATGTAGTAACATCATGTGTACTACCCTAACATTGTACTTTCAGATTATACAAGTGTGTTTCAGTAGTATAGTGACCCTTTAATTGAAGATAATATCTCCCTAGAATATGTATATATTAGAAACCCTGCCCATTTTGCTAGGAAAAAGACCTAAATTAACAAATTATTTTGTGACTAACAAAGAAACAAAACTCGCCTGCATTAATTTTCAAACCCTACTTCAGACCAAAGAAAAAGGAGGAATCAACTTTCAAAATTACTTTGGTACAATGTTGCAGATTTTTACGCATCGTCAAGGATTGGATTACAAATTCTACATCGCATTCTACACCCATCTAGAACAACAATGTTGTCCAACAATATCCTTTCAAGCCATATTACGCAATCATCTGAAATCTACCATGTAGAAATAAAAAAAACATTCTGGCAACACCTTGGCAAGCTTGAAAATGGGCTAGAAACAGACTGGGACTACACACACAATATTTTGTTTGGCTACCTTTTGATGCTAACAGACAATTTCAACAAGATCATCTGATCTAATATTTTTTAAATGGCACTCTACTAGTCCCAAAAAATCAAAGATATTTTGATCCCTCTACTGGTAAACCATACACACTTAACCAATCAAAATGAAATTCCCACAAACTATAATCCCCCCTTTTCATACTTACAAGCTGCTTGTATGCTTCAAAATGTTATCGCTTATTGATGAAGAAACAAATGTACCGTAATACTCTATTCTCCTCTTAGAATCTTACTTTTAATAAGCTGTCATTTACTATAACTTACAAGAACCTCTAAACATACACCAGGATTCAAACCTCCTTAAATGGAACACTTCCATCCCTGAAGCAGACCCTAACACCATTTTGGCAATGTGCTTAAAATTTGCCATCAGTTATATATCACCATATGACTCTCGAAAATTCAACACAGAAACTCTCATCCTGCCCAAACTGCAGGGCCATTGTTAGACATAAGCCACCTAGGCAAAACTAGGGCAACTATGTTAATCCAGGGCACCCAGTATTCTCCCTATCATCTCTCTCTCAGCTTTTACTTGCTGTATTAGAACTGTTCTCCTTTTTTGTGCTGTAATTTCCAACATTGTTAGAGAGCCTGAACTCTGCTTGGTACAATGATTCAAATTAACTGAAGGTGAAGGAAGGTGGAGGATGAGCTCAGATAAAAGAACAGGAGAGCAGTTCTGGCAATTGAAAGCTTCTGCAGACTTTTTAACAATGACCTCTGTGACTAACCCCATGAGATCACTATCCCTGCCACTTTCTTCCTTCCATCCAACTCTCCAATTAGAACTTAGAGTAGGTGAGGAGTGAACAATTCAATGGAGGAGACATGCAAAGCAGGTACATACTGTATATCATGTCAGCTAACAGCTGAAAGGGTACTGCTAGCACTGAAAGCGTATAGTCCAATACTCTGGGAAAGTGCTGGCACTGAAGGGTTAATGGCAATACTCTGGGAAGTGCTGGCACAAAACTATTAATAGGAAAGTCTGCTGCACTGAAGAGTTAATGGTAATATTCTACTGGCAAGTGGCAATCAGAATACTCTGGGGAAGTCTGCTGGCACTGAGGATTAATGGCAATACTTTGGGAAAGTGTTGGCACTGAAATTATTAATAAGAAAGTCTGCTGGCACTGACGGCTTACTGGTAATACTCTTCTGGCACTGAAGTGGCATTGGCAATACTCTGATGAAGTCTGCTGGCACTAAAGGGTTAAGCAATACTCTGGGGACGTCTGCTCGCAGCTGAAGGGTTAATGGCAATACTCTGGGAAAGTGCTGGCACTGAGTGTTAGCCAATACTCTTGGATTGGGGGTCTAGGCCACACCACTGTGCTTTTAAGAGTGTAGGATTGCAATCTGATCACACTATGGGCACCAAGATGGCTAGAATGGCCCTGCCAAAATGTACCCACGAAAAACCTTACCTTTCTCACTGTTTATGGCTTTGTCCACCGATTCAACACTTTGGAAATCTATAGAGGACTACACTTCCAGACATCTACTTAAGGCATATATAGTGAGAAAATTAACTTTTCCTTCTTTCTTCCGAGTTCTATAATTCCCCCCAACCCCAGAGTGTCTGTATTTTCCCTCTCTGTCCTGAATACACAAGTTAGAAGAATGCGTGATTGCATTCCTCCCTCCTCCCTGCTCTGTAATAACATGAGATTAGAGCATTAGAAGGGGGGAGATGTAGCTTTGACTGAAGAGATAAGGCTCACTTGACCCCTTCTTCATAAGCTTTCACTGATTGATGATGGGTTGTATTTTATCAGGACAGTGAATTCGTTGTAAGCCCTTGTAGTGGGTGTGTTTTTCAGGATGTTGAACTTTTAACTCCTACTGCACATGATGGCTTGTCAGGTTGAGACATGGAGGAAGTACAGAGGGGGAGGGGGAACAGGGAGTGCTGTAAAGGATCTGACACCATAGAAAAACAGAGTCACTGACAGAGGTAGGATAAAGTCCACAGAGTACATGATTTAACTTTGCAATGGGCCAACATTTTTTTTTCACTATAGATGCCCTTTAATTATGTACCACACTCTTCTATGTGGGCAATACTCAGTGATCCTTTCTCTCCAAAATATAAAATCCCACCTGGCGCAAAAAATATCCTCATATACATATCAGCTGCTGCAAAAAACAACATTGGATCTTAACTTTACCTCCATCTATGTTGCTATTTCAAGCAAAAGTATCATTTTTTTTAGAATTGACTGGGTAGTCTGCATAAAAAGAAAAAACTCTAAATTTTTCTCTAATGGGAAAGATTTATTTCTTTACTTCCACTTCAAATTAAACAACACTTTATGACGACTTTCCCTTTACTACCTGGTACTTGGAACACACCTCTACCATCACATCACATAAGTAACCATCTGTACCTGATTTTTTTATCCTACTGGGACATCCAAGGACAATACTCCAAGACCTTTGGCTTAATAACCCTTTCTTTATGTTGCCAACAGGCAGACTTTAGCATTCTAGTTAAAGTTAAAAGTTACAGTTTAATGGTTGCTGATAATCACAGGTACAATTGCTTTCAAACCCTTTAGAAATATAATAATTCTACAAAGAACTGAAAATTTCTACTTCAATCCAACAGTAATTTATATACCATTTATTAAATGCTTGATAGTTTCGTTAAACATATTATTTATCTTTATTTTTACTGTACTTTTGATTCACACAATTAAATGTAAAAAGAAAAAGAAAAATTATGCCGTTACACTTAATTTTTTTTTTAAAAATGCCAGCTTGCATTATATTTCTTTATCACTTATCCCTTATTCCCTTATATCATATAAATATTTTTTATAATTCAAAAAAATAGGTAGCGCACACCGGAGAAAGATCAATCCTGGATCGATAGTAAAAGCTTCTTTATTCATACCTTTGGAGCAGCATAGTGTACAAAAAGCCTGACTGTTTCGGGCCGACAGACGCCCTTAATCATAGGCTAACAATAGTTCCTCTCTGCCAGCTTTTAAAAAGCCCCCGTGGTCAAGGGGTATATTACACCCAGATCACCTTACTCCTTAAGTGAGTTTTGTTAAACACACTGGTGTTTTTTATATTAATCATATGGTTACATTGTACCACTATTATATTTATTGAGAGGGGTGAATACTCTGTAAACCAGGATTGGAGAGATATATTGCTATTATTTGTAGTACTTAAATATATTTAAGCTTCATAGAGATTGCATTGAGTTTTTTAGGAGATACCAATAAGTGGGGGGTATAGAATATTACATATAGGAAAGGTGTATATGTATGTGTGTACTCAATATTACAATTTAAATGACTATCAATACATGTATTAAAGTTATAGCACTGACTTATATTAGGTACACAAATGTGCAAAATACATAAACTTACTTACAGAGCTGAGATTCCTATTCCAAAAGGGTTTGGTCAAATGGGAGGTTAAACCACACCCCTGTGTCTGCTCCATGTGAATACTGAAGAAAGTGTATCCAAAAAGTTTCTGTCTGCTACACAGTACATGATTGTATTGTATGACATATACACCAAGGATCCTTATATACCACCTCCAGCCTGCAGGTGTGTCAGTGAGTAATAAAAGACAAGACTCCCTGCTGTCTATGGCTACTTTAAGTGAAAGTAAGGTGTGGTGTTTATGGAGTGATGATTGACTGCAACACAAGATCCTGTGTATAGATCTGTTACCACCTGTTGGGGATAACGATTACTGGACAGACAATTTACCTTATTGGATACAAACTCTGAGGCACAGATAAGTGTACACCAACTTACAAGGAAACACACAATATCGGCCTGGTCAATATTTAAAGTGGTGCACTATAGGCAGGATTACTCCATTACTGCATATGTTATGTGGGGAAACTGTTTATGTTTCGTTATTAAATCATTGAAATACTTACTGTTATATGTAATTAAAAATGGTTTTTATATTGTTTAAAGAAAGTGAGTGCACTGCCTCTTTGTGCCAGATCACCAAGTACTCACTGTTGCCATGCTACCCATAATCCTTCCATCAAGCAGTGATCTGGTACAAATTGGTGCAGCAATGCTGGCAATACCTTTTTCTCCCTGTTTTCTCTGTATATTTGTTCTCTGTATAAGGGCATCTCCACCCTCGATATTCATTTTTGATATATTGCGAGCATCCCCGTCCTTGTACCTGCAAATGAAATGCCCTATTTAGACTCAGTAGCTATTTAGACTCAGTAGCTCCACCAGGCCAAACCTTTTTATAAACCTGATCCAATCAGTTATACTGTTTCCCAAGTCGTAACATAAGTGGCTATAAATGTGGGCACTTGCCGTGGTGAAATACAATGTATGAACCTAGCATGTTCAGTTTGTGGCAGGATTGCTTGGGTATATTCTCAGACCTGCAGCATTATCCTATTTGCTTCCCCTAATTGCTGGTGACTGTCTGATTAACAGTTTAAACATCCCTGTGTAAAGATTCTATATCCACCTATCAACACATAGCAAAACACACACACATATTTTCCATTGAGATGTAATGTGGGTTTGAATAGAATCCGGTTTGAATCTAATCTGAGGGTTCCGAAGTCCCAACAAAACTTTTGGAACTCCCGATTTCACGGAACCCGGATTTTTCGACTTTTCAATTGTTATCGAACTTTCCGAAAAATTTGAAGATTCGAAAACGGAACGAAACTCAGAGTTTCGAACATCTCTAATTCCAAAGTGCACCAACGGGCACACTTTTTCAAGTATATATATATATATATAATATATATATATATGCAGACTATGAATTGAGCACACTCTTGGACTGATGCACAAATAGAGAACATGTTTATTCACGAAGTGATGGTTAACATGTTTCCGCCCAACACAGGGCCATCTTCAGAACATCCGAAACGTGCACAGTGAGGGTTTTAACCCGATCCACACCAATCGAGGCGTGTGATAGGCGTGTTCTTATGACCGCAAGATAGGACTGGGGCAAGGCCAGAAGATACAGTGTAAAGTGACGAGTGCTACCTAAAGTGACAAGTGAGGATAAAAAAATACATAACATGATACATATAAAATACAATCTAGCAGTATATAACAAGCAGGTTATATACTTGGCAGGTCATAAACATCTTTATCTAGCGCCATACTGCAAACAGTCCCTCAGCCCAAAAAACCTTAAAATTCCAAATATGTCCAATTTGTTCCAAATGATAATTCCTGTTAGATTATTCAACTTAGGTTTGTGGTTTTGTTGTTAATAACACAACAATAGTAACTTGAAATCCCTCTCCCCCCCCCAAAAGCCCGATATGGCCCCAATCGGAAAATAAATGTGACACTTTGAGCTTACAAAAAAGTATATCTGTTTTATTCAGTTAGATCAACTGGATTTAAAGTTTAGTTCTTGAAAGGACTAAACTTAAGTCCAGTTGATCTATTAATACAACAGACATGCCATGACCTGGATGAATGAGAACCTTCACAAGCTTCAAAAAAGTGTGTTCTAGAATGAAGAACAGAAATTAATAAGTGGAACTAAGAGGATATGATACGTGTCACATTAAAAAAGAGGCAGTTTGTGCAGGGGTGGACAAATTATTTTTGACATTTATAGCCAGTCAAAGAATTGTAGACAGTCTACCCTTTTTAGATAACAAGTTTTCATAGACATCAATAGAAATGTATATGTTCTAGGCACAATGGCTATCTGGATCCTGGGAGTTGTCTAGCCCTGACTAGGCTATGATTAATATATAAAGATTTAATTACTTTGTATAATCTTTTTCAATAAAACTTATAGAAATATCTTCATCAACAATATATCAGTAGAATCAGCTGCACATCTTCAGATTAGAGGATATGAGGCGTGGTGTAACTAGTAATCACTAACCCCCCCCCCTGCAAAAGTATGATGGGCTCCCTATCCGCTTATTCCACAGTGGTTTTCGGAAGGAGGCTACTGTATATCTTTCCGTTACTGTCAGTGACAGTCCGCGATCTGGCCAATGGAAAGACATTCTTTGCAGATCGAGTCTCCCACTGGCTACATAACAGAAAAAAACAGGCAAGCAGAAAAAGGGCCAGAAAAGCAGGGGGAAACTTCATGAATGGATTACAGTTGATTATTAAAGGGCATGTCCACTCCCAAACTAAAATTTAAACCCACTATTGGCCCCACTGTGTAAAACAAATACTTACCTTTCTCCTCAGCTCCTTATGGCTCTCCTGCAATGGCTGGTCAACTTAAGGAAACTGAATAGTAGGAGCTGTCTTAATGTTGTAAATGTCTCTGCCTCCTCTCTTTCCTCTGGGAGGCAGTGTGACATGCACAGGGGAGCCCTTTCCCTACCTCCCTCCCACCCTTGCCCTTTCACCACCGGTTTATATTCCTTTGACATATTGTAGTTCCCCCTGCCCATCCCTAACCACCAAGTTATATCATTAAAAAATCAGAATCATACTTACAGACTTCTCTCCCGCAGCTGTCTTTATAGCCGGCACTGTATCTATTATTGGCTGCCTCACACCAATCACAGACGCGGCTGCCGGTCCAGCCTCTGCTTGCAGTTCCAGCAAACAGGCAGGTGATCAGTGTCTGTGGGAGAGAGGGCTGTAAGTAGGGTTCTGATAAAAAAAAAATTTAAAAGGGATACTTCTACCATGTGGCAGAGTGAGACATTCAGTGTTCCTGCACTGAAGAAAAAGGCAGCAGACAGGCAGTGGTGGGGAAAAAATATGTTTTCTGACCGCGTCAAGAAAAAGAATAACAGTTTGGAATGGGATCTGGGTTCAATTCGAACCCGGTTCTGACTTGGAACACCCGTACTTTTGAGGGTTATCTACTTTCGAGGGTTTACCTACTATCAAGGTTACTGAATCTATGAGTCTATGAGGGTGCCTTTGAGTTGAGGGTTACCAAAAGTTTCCTTGCATATACATGCAGAAGCTTGAAAATAGCTTGCATGTAATTCAATTTTATTTAAATTTTAGTGATATGTATGTGTTCCCCTAACAATTTCCTAGGTGCCTGAGACATCTACTGTAAGTTACCATGCTTTTTATACCCTTATGTTTACTCTGAACTATATTTTTTTTCTGATTGAGGGTCTGTTTTCGGATTTGGAATTTAGAGGATTCTGAAAATGGAACAAAAATTGCCAGTTTCAAACATCTCTTTCAAGACATACTTTGTATTGAAACATCCAAATAGCAATGCACTTTTCCAATCACAAAACATCTGCTAAGGATCAAACTCATTCTGTACATTAATTTCAGACCCAGCTGTTTTCTGCATGAAAACCTCCCGGTGCTTATATTGGTATTAGTGTGTCTCTGTCTCTGTTCAAAGACATTCTAGTCTTGCACTTCACAGATTAATAGAAAGAACGACCACCTACATCTGCTGGGGTCCTAACCCTGTGTGCTTTGGACTTGAACAATCCAGCAACACACGGACTTTATTTGAAAGAATTGTTTAGAAATGTAAAAAACGTGCTGGGTATTAGAAAATTGAGCAGTAGTCTAATTCAAGGACTGTTTATACAATGCATTATGTAAGCCAGCATGGAACTTTACCCTTTCTGTGTTACTATATACGGTTTTAGGTGTATTTTTGTTTTGTTAAACATACAAATGACAATACTAACTTTTATATATATCGAACTTCTATTTTTCAGGCCACACTATCCACATCCTTTAAAAAAAATTCTGTGGCTGTATCTTTAAAAAAAAAAGTTAATGCTAGGGTCGATCATCATTCAAGTGCCCCCCTAGCTCCCTTGATCCCCATCGGTTTTGTCCAATCCAATGGGGATCGAGAGATAACACACGTACAGGAGCAACAGGAGGAAGTTTGGGTCCGTAAGGGAGACCCCAATGACATTACAGGATTTCCTGCTTCACCATGGTCTTCCCTTAGGCTTCCCCTTATGCCCCTGGTGGCCCTGATAGGGTACTGCGCTCCGATCTCCATTCAGAATGCAGTGCAGTACAGGCTATCGTCAGCTGTCAGTATGTGACAGCTTACTATAATTTTGAAAATGGAACTCAGAGTTGCTACTTAGAAAAGACTTAGAAAAAATGGGGGCAAAGAACAATATTAGGCGATCAGTTCTGATCACTTATCATTGATCTTTGCCAATGAATGAAAAATCGCTTTCCGGAAGTGAATCGATTTCGACTTGGAAATGGGCATTTAAGCCCATATTAAGTTCTTCTTGATATCTGATGATTATCTTTATGAATGATAAAAAAATCAGAAAAACATGCAGAAAATTCTTAAAGTGATACACACCTTTTTTTTTTTACAATAATCTATAATTAGCAAATAAATTTGTCTTCTCCAAGCTGCCTCTCAGCCAATCGCATCCGCGGCTGTCAGTCCAATCCCTGCTTGTAGTTTCAGCAGACAGGCAGGGGAGCTGGACCAAATCGACGCTGGAACAAGGAGCTGTAAGTAGAGTTTGTAATCGATTTTAAACTTTTAACTTTTAACTAAAAGCTGTTGAGGGGGGGAGGTATGACTTACAATATAAATACAGTCAATATAGGGGGAGATGGCATTTAAGTTTACACCATGTATGCAATACCGGCTCTCGGTATATAAGTCTGTAAATATCTGTCTTGTACTCAAGATAACATGGAGCCTAATTTAAAGTTGAAACAATTATTGTTCATTTAGTTTATGTTGTTAAGTCTGCAGCTATTCCTTTTAATAAAGTTGGAACAATGAGGCCATTTATGTGAAAATAAAGAAACCAAGCCTAAATCCCAAACCCTTAAGTCTCATACACTAGTACAATTTTGCCCACGATCCATGAACCCCAAGCGCATAAACGCACACGTCGAACGTCCGTTTCCTGTGATAATCTTGCGTGTGTATGCATTCTGTTGTGGGTTGATCATTAATCATGGTGGATTAATGAACGAACCCCGACTGAACGCATACACATGCACGATTAAGGCTGAAATGGCCATTCCCTGTGGGTGTCCATCATGGTTGGGAGGTCACAGATCATGGCCAAAATCTTACGTGTGTACGAGCCTTTGAACTAACTGCTTATGCTGATGATCATATTATTCTTATCTCAACCTGAATCTACTGTTCCTGAAATTCTAAAGGAATTAGACCTCTTTGGACAAATCTCAGGTTTTAACTCAATCTCAATAAATCAGAGGCCCTACTATTGTCTCCAAATACGATTCACAATGACTAAATCTTTCCCTTTCAAATGGTCAAAAGGTCCTATCACATATTTAGGAGTAAATTTACCCACAACACCCATGATATATATGACCATAATGTCACCCCCTTAATACAAAAAATTACCACCACCCTTAAATCATGGAAAGACTTCATTTATCCTTTAAAGGCCATGCCAACAGGGTCTATAATTCCAAAAAAAAAATTCAAAAATTTCAAAATTTAGATTAATACAACCCCAAATATAATAAGCTAATTAATAATATTGGTCTCCTGTGTATCTATCTATCTATCTATCTAGATAGTTCAATCTGCCTGTGTGCTTCTGGTCGTTGATTCACATATATCCAACAAAATAAGAGTTCCAGGCACTCTCAGGTCTTGTGCAAAAAACTAAATTTATTCAAGTGCAAAACACGTAAGTAGCACCTTTCGATCCCCCTTCTTGGACCTTTATCAAGTCATTATTGGTTTGATTTTATTGAATAAATTTAGTTTTTTGCAGACCTAAGCCTAAGAGTGCCTGGACTCTTTATTTCTGATATCTATCTATCATATACTATCTTTTATCTATCTATCTATCTATCTCTATCTCTGTTGTGTGGCTGTAGGCTCCTTATTATGTTTATGTTCCAGTGTCCGCTGCCTTACCAGTGGAGTGCTGGGGGTGGGGCCATTGTGGGGTTCTCTTGCTTCACCAAAGCGGGCACAGACACACATGTAAGTAAATCATTGTACTACCCTAACATTGTACTTTCAGATTATACCAAGTTGTTTCAGTGAGTATAGTGACCTTTAATTGAAATGATAATCTTCCCTAGAATAATGTATATATTAGAAACCCTGCCCATTTGCTAATGGAAAAAGACCTAAATTAACAAATGTATTACTAAACGAAAAACTCGCCTCATCAATTTCAAACCCTACTTCAGACCAAAGAAAAAGGAGGAATCAACTTTCAAAATATACTTTGGTACAATGTTGCAGAATTTTTACGCATCGTCAGGATTGGATTACAAATTCTACATCGCATTCTAACACCCATCTAGAACAACAATGTTGTCCAACAATATCCTTCAAGCCATATTACGGCAATCATCTGAAATCTACCTGTAGAAATAAAAGAAACATTCTGGACACCTTGGCAAGCTTGAAAATGGGCTAGAAACAGACTGGGACTACACACAATATTTTGTTTGGACCTTTTGATGCTAACAGACAATTTCAACAAGGATCATCTGATCTAATATTTTTAAATGGCACTCTACTAGTCCACAGAAAATCAAAGATATTTTGATCCCTCTACTGGGAAACCATACACACTTAACCAAATCAAAATGAAATTCCACAAACTATAATCCCCCTTTTCATACTTACAAGCTTGCTTGTATGCTTCAAAATGTTATCGCTTTATTGATGACAGAAACAAATGTCTACCGTAATACTCTATCTCCTCTTAGAATCTTACTTTTAATAAGCTGTCTATTTACATAACTTACAAGAACCTCTAAAACAGTAACCAGGATTCAAACCTCCTTAAATGGAACACTTCCATCCCTGAAGCAGACCCTAACACCATTTTGGCAGATGATGCTTAAAATTTGCCATCAGTTATATATCACCATATAGACTCTCGAAAATTCCACACAGAACTCTGCATCCTGCCCAAACTGCAGGGCCATTGTTAGACATAAGCACCTAGGCAAAGAGCTAGGGCAACTTGTTAATCCAGGGCACCCAGTTCTCCCTACATCTCTCTCTCAGCTTTTACTTGCTGTATTAGAACTGTTCTCCTTTTTTGTTGCTGTAATTTCCAACATTGTTAGAGAGCCTGAACTCTGCTTGGTATGATTCAAATTAACTGAAGGTGAAGGAGAAGGGTGGAGGATGAGTCAGATAAAAGAAACAGGAGAAGCAGTTCTGGCAATTGAAAGCTCTCGCAGACTTTTAACAATGACCTCTGTGACTAACAGCCATGAGATCACTATCCCTGCCACTTTCTTCCTTCCATCCAACTCTCCAATTAGAACTTAGAGTAGGTGAGGAGTGACAATTCAATGGAGGAGACATGCAAAGAGGTACATACTGTATATCATGTCAGCTAACAGCTGAAAGGGTACTGCTAGCACTGAAAGCGTTAATAGCAATACTTGGGAAAGTGCTGGCACTGAAGGGTTAATGGCAATACTCTGGGAAGTGCTGGCACTAAAACTATTAATAGGAAAGTCTGCTGGCACTGAAGAGTTAATGGTAATATTCTACTGGCAAGTGGCAATCAGAATACTCTGGGGAAGGCTGCTGGCATGAAGGATTAATGGCATACTTTGGGAAAGTGTTGGCACTGAATTATTAATAAGAAAGTCTGCTGGCACTGACGGCTTACTGGTAATACTCTTCTGGCACTGAAAGTGGCATTGGCAATACTCTGATGAAGTCTGCTGGCACTAAAGGGTTAAGGCAATACTCTGGGGACGTCTGCTGGCACTGAAGGGTTAATGGCAATACTCTGGGAAAGTGCGGCACTGAAAGTGTTAAGCCAATACTCTTGGATTGGGGGTCTAGGCCACACCAGTGCTTTTAAGAGTGATAGGATTGCAATCTGATCAAACTATGGGCACCAAGATGGCTAGAAATGGCCCTGCCAAAATGTAACCACGAAAAACCTTACCTTTCTCACTGTTTATGGCTTTGTCCACCGATTCAACACTTTGGAAATCTATAGGGACTACACTTCCAGAATCTACTTAAAGGGCATATATAGTGAGAAAATAACTTTTCCTTCTTTCTTTCGAGGTCTATAATTCCCCCAACCCCCAGAGTGTCTGTATTTTCCCTCTCTGTCCTGAGATACACAAGTTAGAAGAATGCGTGATTGCATTCCTCCCTCCTCCTGCTCTGTAATAAACATAGAGATTAGAGCATTAGAAGGGGGGAGATGTAGCTTTGACTGAAGAGATAAGGCTGCACTTGACCCTTCTTCATAGCTTTCATGATTGATGAGGGTTGATTTTATCAGGACAGTGAGATTCGTGTAAGCCCTTGTAAGTGGGTGTGTTTCACGGATGTTGAACTTTAACTCCTACTGCACATGATAGGCTTGTCAGGTTGAGACATGGAGGAAGTAACAGAGGGGAGGGGGAACGGGAGTGCTGTAGAGAGATCTGACACCATAGAAAAACAGAGTCACTGACAGAGGTAGGATAAAGTCAGCAAGAGTACATGAATTTAACTTTGCAATGGGCCAACGTGTTTTTTCACTATAGATGCCTTTTATTATGTACCACACTCTTCTATGTGGCAATACTCAGTGATCCTTTCTCCAAAATATAAAATCCCACTGGCGCAAAAAAATCTCATATACATATCAGCTGCTGCAAAAAAACAACATTGGATCTTAACTTTACCTCCATCTATGTTGCTATTTCAAGCAAAAGTATCATTTTTATTTAGAATTGACTGGGTAGTCTGCATAAAAAAGAAAAACATCTAAATTTTTCACTATAGGGAGAGATTTATTTCTTTACTTCCACTTCAAATTAAACAACAACTTTATGACGACTTTCCCTTTACTACCTGGTACTTGGAACAAACCCTCTACACATCACACTAAGTAACCGATCTGTACTGATTTTTTTACCTACTGGGACACAAGGACAATACTCCAAGACCTTTTGGAATAACCCTTTACTTTAATGTTGCCAACAGGCAGACTTTAGCATTTAGTTAAAGTTAAAAGTTACAGTTTAATGGTTGCTGATATCACAGGGTACAATTGCTTTCATACCCTTTAGAATATAAATAATATCACGAAAACTGAAAATTTCTACTTCAATCAACAGTAATTTATATACCATTTATTAAATGCTTGATAGTTTCGTTAAACATATTATTTATCTTTATTTTACTGTACTTGTGATTCACACTAATAAATGTAAAAAAAGAAAAAGAAAAATTATGCCGTTACACTTAATTTTTTTTTTAAAAATGCCAGGCTTGCATTATATTTCTTTATCACTTATCCCTTATTCCCTTATATCATAAATATTTTTATAATTCAAAAAATAGGTAGCGCACACCGGAGAAAGATCAATCCTGGATCGATAGTAAAAGCTTTTTATTCATACCTTTGGAAGCAGCATAGGTACAAAAAGCCGACGTGTTTCGGGCCGACAGACGCCCTTAATCATAGCTAACAATAGTTCCTCTCTGCCAGCTTTTAAAAAGCCCCCGTGGTCAAGGGGTATATTACACCCAGACACCTTACTCCTAAGTGAGTTTTGTTAAACACACTGGTGTCTTTTTTTACTATATATCATATGGTTACATTTGTACACTATTATATTTTTGAGAGGGGTGAATACTCTATACCAGGATTGGAGAGATAATTGCTATTATTTGTAGTACTTAAATATATTATAGCTTCATAGAGATTGCATTGAGTTTTTTAGGAGATACCAATAGGTGGGGGGTATAGAATATTACATATAGGAAAGGTGTATATGTATGTGTGTACTCAATATTACAATTTAAATGACTATACATACATGATATAAAGTATAGCACTGACTTATATAGGTACAAGACAAAATGTGCAAAATACATAAACTTACTTACAGAGCTGAGTTCCTATTCCAAAAGGGTTTGGTAAAATGGGAGGTTAAACCACACCCTGTGTCTGCTCCATGTGAATACTGAAAGAAAGTGTAATCCAAAAAGTTTCTGTCTGCTACACAGTACATGATATGTATTTTATGGAACATATACACCAAGGATCCTTATATACCACCTCCAGCCTGCAGGTGGTGTCAGTGAGTATAAAAGACAAGACATCCCTGCGTCTATGGCTACTTTAAGTGAAAGTAGAGTGTGGTGTGTTATGGAGTGATGATTGACTGCAACACAAGATCCTGTGTATAAGATCCTGTTACCACCTGTTGGGATGACTGATTATGGACAGACAATTTACCTTATTGGATACAAACCTGAGGCAACAGATAAGTTTACACCAACTTACAAGGAAACACAATATACAGGCCTGGTCAATATTTAAAGTGGTGCACTATAGGCAGGGATTACTCCATACTGCATATGTTATGTGGGGAAACTGTTTATGTTTCGTTATTAAATCATTGAAATACTTACTGTTATATGTAATTAAAAATGGTTTATATTGTTTAAAGAAAGTGAGTGCACTGCCTGCTTTGTGCCAGATCACCAGAGTAACTCACTGTGTGCCATGCACCCATAATCCTTCCATCAAGCAGTGATCGGTACAAATTGGTGGCAGCAATGCTGGCAATACCATTTATTCTCCCTGTTTCTCTGTATATTTGTTCTCTGTATTAAGGGCATCTCCACCTCGATATTATTTTTGATATATTGCAGAGCATCCCCGTCCTGTACCTGCAAATGAAATGCCCTATTTAGATCAGTAGCTATTTAGACTCAGTAGCTCCCACCAGGCCAAACCTTTTTATAACCTGATCCAATCAGTATACTGTATTCCCAAGTCGAAACATAAGTGGCTATAAATGTGGCACTTGCCGTGGTGAATACAAATGTATGAACCTAGCATGTTCAGTTTGTGGCAGGATTGCTGGGTATATTCTCAGACCTGCAGCATTATCCTATTTGCTTCCCCAATTGCTGGTGACTGTCTGAGTAACAGTTAAAACATACCTGTGTAAAGATTTATATCCACCTTATCAACACATAGCAAAACACACACACATATTTCCATTGAGATGTAATGTGGGTTTGAATGAATCCGGTTTTGAATCTAATCTGAGGGTTTCGAAGTCCCAACAGAACTTTTGGAACTCCCGAATTTCACGGAACCCGGATTTTTCGACTTTCAATTGTATCGAACTTTCCGAAAAATTTGAAGATTCGAAAACGGAACGAAACTCAAGAGTTTCGAACATCTCCAAATTTCCAAAGTGCACCAACGGGCACACTTTTTCAAGTATATATATATATATATATATAATATATATATATATGCAGGATATGAATTGAGCACACTCTGGGACTTGATGCACAAATAGAGAACATGTTTATTCACGAAGTGATGGTTAACATGTTTCGCCCAACACAGGGCCATTCAGAACATCCGAAACAGTGCACAGTGAGGGTTTTTAAACCGATCCAACACCAATCGCGAGAGCGTGTGATAGGCGTGTTCTTATGACCGCAAGATAGGACTGGGGCAAGGCCAAGAAGATACAGTGTAAAGTGACGAAGTGCTACCTAAAGTGACAAGTGAGGATAAAAAAATACAAACAATGATACATATAAAATACAATCTAGCAAAGTATATAACAAGCAGGTTATATACTTGGAGGTCATAAAACATCTTTATCTAGCGCCATACTGCAAACAGTCCCTCAGCCCAAAAAACCCTTAAAATTCCAAATATGTCCAATTTGTTCAAATGATAATTCCTGTTAGATTATTCAACTTAGGTTTGTGGTTTTTTGTTTATAACACAAAATAGTAACTTGAAATCCCCCCCCCCCAACAAAGCCCCGATATGGCCCCAATCGGAAAATAAAGTGACACTTTGAGCTTACAAAAAGTATATTGTTTTATTCAGTTAGATCAACTGGATTTAAAGTTTAGTTCTTGAAAGGACTAAACTTAAGTCCAGTTGATCTAATTGAATACAACAGACATGCCATGACCTGGATGAATGAGAACCTTCACAAGCTTACAAAAAAGTGTGTTCTAGAATTGAAGATACAGAGAATTAATAAGTGGAACTAAGAGGATATGATACTGTTCACATTAAAAAGAGGCAGTTTGTGCAGGGGTGGACAAATTATTTTTGACATTTATAGAGCAGTCAAAGAATTGTAGACAGTCTACCCTTTTTAGAACAAGTTTTCAGACATCAATAGAAATAAGTATATGTTCTAGCACAATGGCTATCTGGATCTGGGAGTTGTTCAGCCCTGACTAGGCTATGATTAAGATAAATATAAAGATTAATTACTTTGTATAAATCTTTTTCAATAAAACTTATAGAAATATCTTCATCAACAATATTGCAGTAGAATACAGCTGCACATCTTCAGATTAGAGGAATGAGGCGTGGTGTAACTAGTAATCACTAACCCCCCCCCCTGCAAAAGTATGATGGGCTCCCTATCCGTGCTTATTCCACAGTGGTTTTCTGGAAGGAGGCTACTGTATATCTTTCCGTTACTGTCAGTGACAGTCCGCGATCTGGCCAATGGAAGACATTCTTTGCAGATCGAGTCTTCCCACTGGCACATAACAGAAAAAACAGGCAAGCAGAAAAAAGGGCCAGAAAAGCAGGGGGAAATTCATGAATGGATTACAGTTGATTATTAAAGGGCATGTCACTCCCAAAACTAAAATTTAACCCACTATTGGCCCCACTGTGTAAAACAAATACTTACCTTTCTCCTCAGCTCCTTATGGGTCTCCTGCAATGGCTGGTCAGACTTAGGAAACTGAATAGTAGGAGCTGTCTTAATGTGTAAATGTCTCTGCCTCCTCTCTTTCCTCTGGGAGGCAGTGTGACATGCACAGGGGAGCCCTTTCCCTACCCCCTCCCACCCTTGCCCTTTCACCCGTTTATATTCCTTTTGACATATTGTAGTTCCCCCCTGCCCATCCTAACCACCAAGTTATATCATTAAAAAAATCAGAATCATACTTACAGACCTTCTCTCCCGCAGCTGTCTTTATAGCCGGCAGCTGTATTATTATTGGCTGCCTCACAGCCAATCACAGACGCGGCTGCCGGTCCAGCCTCTGCTTGCAAGTTCCAGCAAACAGGCAGGTGGATCAGGGGTCTGTGGGAGAGAAGGGCTGTAAGTAGGGTTTGATAAAAAAAAAATTTAAAGGGAACTTCTACCTGTGGCAGAGTGAGACATTCAGTGTTCCCTGCACTGAAGAAAAAGGCAGCAGACAGGCAGTGGTGGGGAAAAAATATGTTTTCCTTGACCGGTCAAGAAAAAGAATAACAGTTTAGGAATGGGATCTGGGTTCAATTCGAACCCGGTTCTGACTTGGAACACCCGCTACTTTTGAGGGTTATCTACTTTCGAGGGTTTACCTACTATCAAGGTTACTGAATCTATGAGTCTATGAGGGTGCCTTTGAGTTGAGGGTTACCAAAAGTTTCTTGCATATACATGCAGAAGCTTGAAAATAGCTTGCATGTAATTCAATTTTATTTAAATTTTAGTGATATGTATGTGTTCCCCTAACAATTTCCTAGGTGCCGAGACATCTACTGTAAGTTACCATGCTTTTTATACCCTATGTTTACTCTGAACTATATTTTTTTTTTCTGATTGAGGGTCTGTTTTCGGATTTTGGAATTTAGAGGATTCTGAAATGGAACAAAAATTGCCAGTTTCAAACATCTCTGTCAAGACATAACTTGTATTGAAACATTCCAAATAGCAATGCACTTTTCCAATCACAAAAACACTGCTAAGGATCAAATCTCATTCTGTCATTAATTTCAGACCAGCTGTTTTCTTCATGAAAACCTCCCGGTGCATATATGGTATTAGGTGTCTCGTCTCTGTTCAAAGACATTCTAGTCTTGCACTTCACAGATTAATAGAAAGAACGACCACCTACATCTGCGGGGTCCTAACCTGTGTGCTTTGGACTTGAACAATCCAGCAGCAACAGCAGGACTTTATTTGAAAAATTGTTTAGAAATGTAAAAAACGTGCTGGGTATTAGAAAATTGAGCAGTAGTCTAATTCAAGGACTGTTTATACAACTGCAATGTAAGCCAGCATGGAACTTTACCCTTTCGTGTTACTATATACGGTTTTAGGTGTATTTTTGTTTTGTTAAACATACAAATGACAATACATAACTTTTATATATCAGTAACTTCTATGTTTTCAGGCCACACTATCCACATCCTTTAAAAAAAATTCTGGGCTGTATCTTAAAAAAAAAAAGTTAATGCTAGGGTCGATCATCATTCAAGTGCCCCAGCTCCCTTGATCCCCATCGGTTTGTCCAAATCCAATGGGGGAGAGAGATAACACCGTACAGGAGCAACAGGAGGAAGTTTGGGTCCGTAAGGGAGACCCCAATGACATTACAGGATTTCTGCTTCACCATGGTCTTCCTTAGGCTTACCCCTTTATGCCCCTGGTGGCCCTGATAGGGTAACTGGGTGTCCATCATGGTTGGGAGGTCACAGATCATGGCCAAAATCTTGTGTACAAGCCTTTGAACTAACTGCTTATGCTGATGATCATATTATATTTCCCCTGCCTCTCCTGTCTGCACATTCTCCGGACTCGACCTCTTTGCCCCCCTCTCGGCTTTTCCTCCCTCTCCTCCATCAGCGGCTCCCCTCCTCTTGTCTCCCCCCCTCCTGCTTCCCCCCCCCCCCCCTGGCTCCCTTCTTTCCCTTTCACCTGGTCCCCGGTCTCTCCGCCGCTATTCGGCGTACCCCTTTCTCCCCCCCCCCCCCTTGCTCTCTTCTGCCCCCCCTCTGTCCCCCCCCTTCCTCCCCACACCCTCCCCCCCCCCCCTTCCCTCCTGGCCAGCTGCTTTTCTCCTTTCAGGCCCCTGAACCTACCCGGGTTCTTAACTTCCAAAAACCCCACACCCCATCTGCCCCCAATTTCAACCTTTAGACTTACTCCCCCCCCAAATATAATGAGCTAATTAATAATATTGGTCTCCTGTGTATCTATCTATCTATCTATCTATCTATCTAGTTAAACAGAAAAGTTTGCACTCTACCTTCAATAGTTCAATCTGCCTGTGTGCTTCTGGTCGTTGATTCACATATATCCAACAAAGTAAGAGTTCCAGGCACTCTCAGGTCTTGTGCAAAAAACTAAATTTTATTCAATGTGCAAAACACGTAAGTAGCAACGTTTCGATCCCCCTTCTTGGACCTTTATCAAGCCATATATTGGCTTGATTTTATTGAATAAAATTTAGTTTTTTGCAGACCTAAGACCTAAGAGTGCCTGGAACTCTTTTATTTCATTGATATCTATCTATCTATATATCTATCTATTTATCTATCTATCTATCTATCTATCTATCTGTATAGTGTTGGGCTGAATAGGCTCATTATTATGTAAATTAATGTATCCAGTGTCAGCTGCATTACAAGTGGGCAGTGACTAAGGGAGGTGGGGGCCATTGTGGAGCAGTTACTAAACATTGCAAAATTCACTAACAAAGCGGGCACAGACACACATGTAAGTAACATCATTGTACTACCCTAACATTGTACTTTCAGATTATACAAAGTTGTTTCAGTGAGTATAGTGACCCTTTAATTGAAATGATAATCTTCCCTAGAATAATGTATATATTAGAAACCCTGCCCATTTTGCTAATGGAAAAAGACCTAAATTAACAAATGTAATTATTAAACAAAAAACTCGCCTGCATCAATTTTCAAACCCTACTTCAGACCAAAGAAAAAGGAGGAATCAACTTTCAAAATATACTTTGGTACAATGTTGCAGAATTTTTACGCATCGTCAAGGATTGGATTACAAATTCTACATCGCATTCTAACACCCATCTAGAACAACAATGTTGTCCAACAATATCCTTTCAAGCCATATTACGGCAATCATCTGAAAATCTACCTGTAGAAATAAAAGAAAACATTCTGGCAACACCTTGGCAAGCTTGAAAATGGGCTAGAAACAGACTGGGACTACACACACAATATTTTGTTTGGCTACCTTTTGATGCTAACAGACAATTTCAACAAGGATCATCTGATCTAATATTTTTTAAATGGCACTCTACTAGTCCACAGAAAATCAAAGATATTTTGATCCCTCTACTGGTAAACCATACACACTTAACCAAATCAAAATGAAATTCCCACAAACTATAATCCCCCCTTTTCATTACTTACAAGCTTGCTTGTATGCTTCAAAATGTTATCGCTTTATTGATGACAGAAACAAATGTACCGTAATACTCTATTCTCCTCTTAGAATCTTACTTTTAATAAGCTGTCTATTTACTATAACTTACAAGAACCTCTAAAACATACAAACCAGGATTCAAACCTCCTTAAATGGAACACTTCCATCCCTGAAGCAGACCCTAACACCATTTTGGCAGATGATGCTTAAAATTTGCCATCAGTTATATATCACCATATAGACTCTCGAAAATTCAACACAGAAACTCTGCATCCTGCCCAAACTGCAGGGCCATTGTTAGACATAAGCCACCTAGGCAAAAAGCTAGGGCAACTATGTTAATCCAGGGCACCCAGTATTCTCCCTATCATCTCTCTCTCAGCTTTTACTTGCTGTATTAGAACTGTTCTCCTTTTTTGTGCTGTAATTTCCAACATTGTTAGAGAGCCTGAACTCTGCTTGGTAACAATGATTCAAATTAACTGAAGGTGAAGGAAGAAGGGTGGAGGATGAGCTCAGATAAAAGAACCAAGGAGAGCAGTTCTGGCAATTGAAAGCTTCTGCAGACTTTTTAACAATGACCTCTGTGACTAACAGCCATGAGATCACTATCCCTGCCACTTTCTTCCTTCCATCCAACTCTCCAATTAGAACTTAGAGTAGGTGAGGAGTGAACAATTCAATGGAGGAGACATGCAAAGCAGGTACATACTGTATATCATGTCAGCTAACAGCTGAAAGGGTACTGCTAGCACTGAAAGCGTTAATAGCAATACTCTGGGAAAGTGCTGGCACTGAAGGGTTAATGGCAATACTCTGGGAAGTGCTGGCACTAAAACTATTAATAGGAAAGTCTGCTGGCACTGAAGAGTTAATGGTAATATTCTACTGGCAAGTGGCAATCAGAATACTCTGGGGAAGTCTGCTGGCACTGAAGGATTAATGGCAATACTTTGGGAAAGTGTTGGCACTGACATTATTAATAAGAAAGTCTGCTGGCACTGACGGCTTACTGGTAATACTCTTCTGGCACTGAAAGTGGCATTGGCAATACTCTGATGAAGTCTGCTGGCACTAAAGGGTTAAGGGCAATACTCTGGGGACGTCTGCTGGCACTGAAGGGTTAATGGCAATACTCTGGGAAAGTGCTGGCACTGAAAGTGTTAAAGCCAATACTCTTGGATTGGGGGTCTAGGCCACACCACTGTGCTTTTAAGAGTGATAGGATTGCAATCTGATCACACTATGGGCACCAAGATGGCTAGAAATGGCCCTGCCAAAATGTAACCACGAAAAACCTTACCTTTCTCACTGTTTATGGCTTTGTCCACCGATTCAACACTTTTGGAAATCTATAGAGGACTACACTTCCAGACATCTACTTAAAGGGCATATATAGTGAGAAAATTAACTTTTCCTTCTTTCTTTCCGAGTTCTATAATTCCCCCCAACCCCCAGAGTGTCTGTATTTTCCCTCTCTGTCCTGAGATACACAAGTTAGAAGAATGCGTGATTGCATTCCTCCCTCCTCCCTGCTCTGTAATAAACATAGAGATTAGAGCATTAGAAGGGGGGAGATGTAGCTTTGACTGAAGAGATAAGGCTGCACTTGACCCCTTCTTCATAGCTTTCACTGATTGATGATGGGTTGTATTTTATCAGGACAGTGAGATTCGTGTAAGCCCTTGTAAGTGGGTGTGTTTTTCAGGATGTTGAACTTTTAACTCCTACTGCACATGATAGGCTTGTCAGGTTGAGACATGGAGGAAGTAACAGAGGGGAGGGGGAACAGGGGAGTGCTGTAGAGAGATCTGACACCATAGAAAAACAGAGTCACTGACAGAGGTAGGATAAAGTCAGCACAGAGTACATGAATTTAACTTTGCAATGGGCCAACATGTTTTTTTCACTATAGATGCCCTTTAATTATGTACCACACTCTTCTATGTGGGCAATACTCAGTGATCCTTTCTCTCCAAAATATAAAATCCCACCTGGCGCAAAAAATATCCTCATATACATATCAGCTGCTGCAAAAAAACAACATTGGATCTTAACTTTACCTCCATCTATGTTGCTATTTCAAGCAAAAGTATCATTTTTATTTAGAATTGACTGGGTAGTCTGCATAAAAAAAGAAAAACATCTAAATTTTTCTCTATATGGGAGAGATTTATTTCTTTACTTCCACTTCAAATTAAACAACAACTTTATGACGACTTTCCCTTTACTACCTGGTACTTGGAACAAACCCTCTACCATCACACTAAGTAACCGATCTGTACTGATTTTTTTTATCCTACTGGGACATCCAAGGACAATACTCCAAGACCTTTTGGCTTAATAACCCTTTACTTTAATGTTGCCAACAGGCAGACTTTAGCATTCTAGTTAAAGTTAAAAGTTACAGTTTAATGGTTGCTGATAATCACAGGGTACAATTGCTTTCATACCCTTTAGAATATAAATAATTCTACAAAGAACTGAAAATTTCTACTTCAATCCAACAGTAATTTATATACCATTTATTAAATGCTTGATAGTTTCGTTAAACATATTATTTATCTTTATTTTTACTGTACTTGTGATTCACATTAATAAATGTAAAAAAAAGAAAAAGAAAAATTATGCCGTTACACTTAATTTTTTTTTTAAAAATGCCAGGCTTGCATTATATTTCTTTATCACTTATCCCTTATTCCCTTATATCATATAAATATTTTTATAATTCAAAAAAATAGGTAGCGCACACCGGAGAAAGATCAATCCTGGATCGATAGTAAAAGCTTCTTTATTCATACCTTTGGAAGCAGCATAGTGTACAAAAAGCCTGACGTGTTTCGGGCCGACAGACGCCCTTAATCATAGGCTAACAATAGTTCCTCTCTGCCAGCTTTTAAAAAGCCCCCGTGGTCAAGGGGTATATTACACCCAGATCACCTTACTCCTTAAGTGAGTTTTGTTAAACACACTGGTGTCTTTTTTACTATATATCATATGGTTACATTTGTACACTATTATATTTATTGAGAGGGGTGAATACTCTGTAAACCAGGATTGGAGAGATATATTGCTATTATTTGTAGTACTTAAATATATTTATAGCTTCATAGGAGATTGCATTGAGTTTTTAGGAGATACCAATAAGGTGGGGGGTATAGAATATTACATATAGGAAAGGTGTATATGTATGTGTGTACTCAATATTACAATTTAAATGACTATCAATACATGTATATAAAGTATAGCACTGACTTATATTAGGTACAAGACAAAATGTGCAAAATACATAAACTTACTTACAGAGCTGAGATTCCTATTCCAAAAGGGTTTGGTCAAAATGGGAGGTTAAACCACACCCCTGTGTCTGCTCCATGTGAATACTGAAAGAAAGTGTAATCCAAAAAAAGTTTCTGTCTGCTACACAGTACATGATATGTATTTTAATGGACATATACACCAAGGATCCTTATATACCACCTCCAGCCTGCAGGTGGTGTCAGTGAGTAATAAAAGACAAGACATCCCTGCTGTCTATGGCTACTTTAAGTGAAAGTAGAGTGTGGTGTGTTATGGAGTGATGATTGACTGCAACACAAGATCCTGTGTATAAGATCCTGTTACCACCTGTTGGGATGACTGATTACTGGACAGACAATTTACCTTATTGGATACAAACTCTGAGGCAACAGATAAGTGTACACCAACTTACAAGGAAACACAATATACAGGCCTGGTCAATATTTAAAGTGGTGCACTATAGGCAGGGATTACTCCATTACTGCATATGTTATGTGGGGAAACTGTTTATGTTTCGTTATTAAATCATTGAAATACTTACTGTTATATGTAATTAAAAATGGTTTATATTGTTTAAAGAAAGTGAGTGCACTGCCTGCTTTGTGCCAGATCACCAGAGTAACTCACTGTGTGCCATGCTACCCATAATCCTTCCATCAAGCAGTGATCTGGTACAAATTGGTGGCAGCAATGCTGGCAATACCATTTATTCTCCCTGTTTTCTCTGTATATTTGTTCTCTGTATTAAAGGGCATCTCCACCCTCGATATTCATTTTTGATATATTGCAGAGCATCCCCGTCCTTGTACCTGCAAATGAAATGCCCTATTTAGACTCAGTAGCTATTTAGACTCAGTAGCTCCACCAGGCCAAACCTTTTTATAAACCTGATCCAATCAGTATACTGTATTCCCAAGTCGTAACATAAGTGGCTATAAATGTGGCACTTGCCGTGGTGAATACAAATGTATGAACCTAGCATGTTCAGTTTGTGGCAGGATTGCTTGGGTATATTCTCAGACCTGCAGCATTATCCTATTTGCTTCCCCTAATTGCTGGTGACTGTCTGAGTAACAGTTTAAAACATACCTGTGTAAAGATTCTATATCCACCTTATCAACACATAGCAAAACACACACACATAATTTCCATTGAGATGTAATGTGGGTTTGAATAGAATCCGGTTTTGAATCTAATCTGAGGGTTTCGAAGTCCCAACAGAACTTTTGGAACTCCCGAATTTCACGGAACCCGGATTTTTCGACTTTTCAATTGTTATCGAACTTTCCGAAAAATTTGAAGATTCGAAAACGGAACGAAACTCAAGAGTTTCGAACATCTCCAAATTTCCAAAGTGCACCAACGGGCACACTTTTTCAAGTATATATATATATATATATATATATATATATGCAGGACTATGAATTGAGCACACTCTTGGGACTTGATGCACAAATAGAGAACATGTTTATTCACGAAGTGATGGTTAACATGTTTCCGCCCAAACACAGGGCCATCTTCAGAACATCCGAAACAGTGCACAGTGAGGGTTTTAAACCGATCCAACACCAATCGGAGAGCGTGTGATAGGCGTGTTCTTATGACCGCAAGATAGGACTGGGGCAAGGCCAAGAAGATACAGTGTAAAGTGACGAAGTGCTACCTAAAGTGACAAGTGAGGATAAAAAAATACATAACAATGATACATATAAAATACAATCTAGCAAAGTATATAACAAGCAGGTTATATACTTGGCAGGTCATAAACATCTTTATCTAGCGCCATACTGCAAACAGTCCCTCAGCCCAAAAAACCCTTAAAATTCCAAATATGTCCAATTTGTTCCAAATGATAATTCCTGTTAGATTATTCAACTTTAGGTTTGTGGTTTTGTTGTTAATAACACAACAATAGTAACTTGAAATCCCTCTCCCCCCCCCAACAAAGCCCCGATATGGCCCCAATCGGAAAATAAAGTGACACTTTGAGCTTACAAAAAAGTATATCTGTTTTATTCAGTTAGATCAACTGGATTTAAAGTTTAGTTCTTGAAAGGACTAAACTTAAGTCCAGTTGATCTAATTGAATACAACAGACATGCCATGACCTGGATGAATGAGAACCTTCACAAGCTTACAAAAAAGTGTGTTCTAGAATTGAAGATACAGAGAATTAATAAGTGGAACTAAGAGGATATGATACTGTTCACATTAAAAAAGAGGCAGTTTGTGCAGGGGTGGACAAATTATTTTTGACATTTATAGCCAGTCAAAGAATTGTAGACAGTCTACCCTTTTTAGATAACAAGTTTTCATAGACATCAATAGAAATAAGTATATGTTTCTAGGCACAATGGCTATCTGGATCCTGGGAGTTGTCTAGCCCTGACTAGGCTATGATTAAGATAAATATAAAGATTTAATTACTTTGTATAAATCTTTTTCAATAAAACTTATAGAAATATCTTCATCAACAAATATAGCAGTAGAATACAGCTGCACATCTTCAGATTAGAGGATATGAGGCAGTGGTGTAACTAGTAATCACTAACCCCCCCCCCCTGCAAAAGTATGATGGGCTCCCTATCCGAGCTTATTCCACAGTGGTTTTCTGGAAGGAGGCTACTGTATATCTTTCCGTTACTGTCAGTGACAGTCCGCGATCTGGCCAATGGAAAGACATTCTTTGCAGATCGAGTCTTCCCACTGGCTACATAACAGAAAAAACAGGCAAGCAGAAAAAGGGCCAGAAAAGCAGGGGGAAACTTCATGAATGGATTACAGTTGATTATTAAAGGGCATGTCCACTCCCAAAACTAAAATTTAACCCACTATTGGCCCCACTGTGTAAAACAAATACTTACCTTTCTCCTCAGCTCCTTATGGCTCTCCTGCAATGGCTGGTCAGACTTAAGGAAACTGAATAGTAGGAGCTGTCTTAATGTGTAAATGTCTCTGCCTCCTCTCTTTCCTCTGGGAGGCAGTGTGACATGCACAGGGGAGCCCTTTCCCTACCTCCCTCCCACCCTTGCCCTTTCACCCGGTTTATATTCCTTTTGACATATTGTAGTTCCCCCCTGCCCATCCCTAACCACCAAGTTATATCATTAAAAAAATCAGAATCATACTTACAGACCTTCTCTCCCGCAGCTGTCTTTATAGCCGGCAGCTGTATCTATTATTGGCTGCCTCACAGCCAATCACAGACGCGGCTGCCGGTCCAGCCTCTGCTTGCAAGTTCCAGCAAACAGGCAGGTGGATCAGTGTTCTGTGGGAGAGAAGGGCTGTAAGTAGGGTTCTGATAAAAAAAAAATTTAAAAAGGGATACTTCTACCATGTGGCAGAGTGAGACATTCAGTGTTCCCTGCACTGAAGAAAAAGGCAGCAGACAGGCAGTGGTGGGGAAAAAATATGTTTTCCTTGACCGGTCAAGAAAAAGAATAACAGTTTAGGAATGGGATCTGGGTTCAATTCGAACCCGGTTCTGACTTGGAACACCCGCTACTTTTGAGGGTTATCTACTTTCGAGGGTTACCTACTATCAAAGGTTACTGAATCTATGAGTCTATGAGGGTGCCTTTGAGTTGAGGGTTACCAAAAGTTTCCTTGCATATACATGCAGAAGCTTGAAAATAGCTTGCATGTAATTCAATTTTATTTAAATTTTAGTGATATGTATGTGTTCCCCTAACAATTTCCTAGGTGCCTGAGACATCTACTGTAAGTTACCATGCTTTTTATACCCTTATGTTTACTCTGAACTATATTTTTTTTTTCTGATTGAGGGTCTGTTTTCGGATTTTGGAATTTTAGAGGATTCTGAAAATGGAACAAAAATTGCCAGTTTCAAACATCTCTTGTCAAGACATAACTTTGTATTGAAACATTCCAAATAGCAATGCACTTTTCCAATCACAAAACATCTGCTAAGGATCAAATCTCATTCTGTACATTAATTTCAGACCCAGCTGTTTTCTGCATGAAAACCTCCCGGTGCTTATATATGGTATTAGTGTGTCTCTGTCTCTGTTCAAAGACATTCTAGTCTTGCACTTCACAGATTAATAGAAAGAACGACCACCTACATCTGCTGGGGTCCTAACCCTGTGTGCTTTGGACTTGAACAATCCAGCAGCAACAGCAGGACTTTATTTGAAAGAATTGTTTAGAAATGTAAAAAACGTGCTGGGTATTAGAAAATTGAGCAGTAGTCTAATTCAAGGACTGTTTTATACAACTGCATTATGTAAGCCAGCATGGAACTTTACCCTTTCTGTGTTACTATATACGGTTTTAGGTGTATTTTTTGTTTTGTTAAACATACAAATGACAATACATAACTTTTATATATATCAGTAACTTCTATGTTTTCAGGCCACACTATCCACATCCTTTAAAAAAAATTCTGTGGCTGTATCTTTAAAAAAAAAAAGTTAATGCTAGGGTCGATCATCATTCAAGTGCCCCCCTAGCTCCCTTGATCCCCCATCGGTTTTGTCCAAATCCAATGGGGGGATCGAGAGATAACACCGTACAGGAGCAACAGGAGGAAGTTTGGGTCCGTAAGGGAGACCCCAATGACATTACAGGATTTCCTGCTTCACCATGGTCTTCCCTTAGGCTTACCCCTTTATGCCCCTGGTGGCCCTGATAGGGTACTGCGCTGCGATCTCCATTCAGAATGCAGTGCAGTACAGGCTATCGTCAGCTGTCAGTATGTGACAGCTTACTATAATATTTGAAAATGGAACTCAGAGTTGCTACTTAGAAAAGACTTAGAAAAAATGGGGGCAAAGAACAATATTAGGCGATCAGTTCTGATCACCTTATCATTGATCTTTGCCAATGAATGAAAAATCGCTTTCCGGAAGTGAATCGGATTTCGACTTGGAAATGGGCATTTAAGCCCATATTCAAGTTCTTCTTGATGATCTGATGATTATCTTTATGAATGATAAAAAAAATCAGAAAAACATGCAGAAAATTCTTAAAGTGATACACACCTTTTTTTTTTTTACAATAAATCTATAATTAGCAAATAAATTTGTCTTCTCCAAGCTGCCTCTCAGCCAATCGCATCCGCGGCTGTCAGTCCAGATCCCTGCTTGTAGTTTCAGCAGACAGGCAGGGGAGCTGGACCAAATCGACGCTGGAACAAGGAGCTGTAAGTAGAGTTTGTAATCGATTTTTAAACTTTTAACTTTTAACTAAAAGCTGTTGAGGGTGGGAGGGTATGACTTACAATATAAATCAAAGTCAATATGGAGGGTGGAGATGCATTTTAAGTTTACACCATGTATGCAATAACGGCTCTCGGTATATAAGTCTGTAAATATCTGTCTTGTACTCAAGATAACATGGAGCCTAATTTAAAGTTGAAACAATTATTGTTCATTTAGTTTATGTTGTTAAGTCTGCAGCTATTCCTGTTAATAAATTGTTAATTAATCAATTAATAACTTCCAACTTTACCAAACTGATTTTAGGCCTTTTAAATGGGTATCTCAACCTTAAGTATGACTTCCTTTTTTTAAGTTTAATTGAAGAATGTTCTTCAATTAAACTTGCAGAAGACAGAAGCAAAGACAAACTTGCCCTCAATTTCAATCCTCCGCTATTCCTCTGACAGTAAAGTTGGAAGTTTGCAATGTTATTCGGGACCTTATTCCCTTCATCTATTCAGCCACCTAATCTAGTTGCTCTGATCTGAGCTTTTTTGCCACGCTCTTTGGATGTGGGTTTTTGGGAGCTGACAAGCTTTTTACTTCCCAATCTTCTTCATGGATTGACCCTCATAAATGGGCAAGTTTATGTCAAAATAAATACCAATTCCATAACAAATACTACCTGGCTGGCACCATTTGTAAACTTGTCTTATAACATTATTGTAAATTGTCATTCTACATCCTTCATAATGTACGCATCTTAGGAAAATGTATTATTATTCTCAGAGGGATTAATGTAAATGTTAAATTGCTTGTAGTCAAATGTTCTGTTCATTCACATTTTCAAACAATCGTGTTTATTAAGCCATTAAAACACATTCACAGGGAGATTCAATAAAAGTTCTTATCGTTTAAAATGGTGCTAATTTTGCCCCAACCAATCAGATATTATTTAACATTTAAAATCTAACATCTGATTGGTTTGGGGCAAAATTAGCACCATTTTTAAAGGGGAACTTTGGTCTCCAAATAAGATGATTTACATTAAAGGCCAGTTTCCTACCTTTAAAATGAGCCATCAACCAACTCTCTACGTGCTCCACAGCCCAAGATATAAAGAAATGACTGACCAGAAAGTTAATGGGTGGGAGGCTGACATGTGGCATTCCTAAGGCTTCTCCTGCACAGTGCCGCCGGCGAGCACATCCTCAGACTCCCTCAGTGTGTGAGGGAAACAGGAAGTCCCTCCTCCTCTCTACTGTGTGCAGTCCTGACAGTGAAGGTAAGGGATTCTACATATTCTATTCTACAGCCCTTCTCTCCCACTATGTGAAAACATAGTTCTCAGAGTTTTCACTCTGTCTGAAAAGGCTGTTTCCACAGAGTTTTCTGTAGGGGGGGTCTGAGTGGCCCATGGCAACTGCAAGTGGGCAGGGCTTATGCCCATGTGAGTGGGCGGGACTTATGCACCTGCGGGTGGACAGGGCTTATGCCTCCACGGGTGGACGGGGCTTATGCACAGATGGCTGGGTGGGGCTTAAGCACCCGTGGGTGGCTTAGGCACACATGACACATGGGTCTGTAAGAAAATGGGCCAAGTGGGACCTGCAACTGGAGGGACCATGGGGTCCATGAGTGGGAGGGACCAGGGGGGCTGCAAAGGGGAGGAGGAGACACAGGGCAGATTGACTGACATGGTTTCAGAACAGGAAGCAGGTAGTGCAGGGGACCTGGAGATGCAAATAGTGCAAAAAATGCAGTTAGCATGCACGCTGATTAAGAAATCGCATGTACACAGAAGTGCATAGCATTACGCTAGTGTGGCCACCACAATTTGGCCACACTAGTGTGCACTTTTAAAAGCTAAATCAGATCACGCTTTAACGCGCACTGTGTGACCTAGCCCTAAATTCACATACTGTATGTTTAATTTCTCCCTAAAGATTCATGGATCTGTTCTGAAGTAAAAACAGAGCATCCACAAATTTGTTTCATTGTCTATCACTGTTAGCTGTACACAAGGTTTATGAAATATTGTTTAAGTATTGTCATTTATCTTATTTTACTGAAAGAGAACTAGAAAACAGATCTAAAGTTGAAAAAGACATTTGGCCAATCTGCTTCATCTTGTTTTTTAGTGAATTATTTTAATTTCTAGAATACTGATTTTCTTAGCGTAGACCACTGTCATCCTTTAAAGTGTTTAACGTCAGTGGCTGGTAGTGATTTGGTGACATTGTCTGAAAAGTCTTTTACTTTATTTTTTTAAATGTCACCTCACGCCTTGGCTGTAATAGAATTTGACCTGATCTTTAGAAATGTCTTGTGATTTTTAGTTATATCAAAGTAAGCTGAAGTACACGTATGAGATTAGACAAGGTCAGGAGAAAGGGAACCTTTACTAACATCATCTTCCTATTTCCTTTGGATAATTGATCTTGTGGTCTTATTAATTTTTTCCCTCAGGAGGAAAAAAAATCAATTCAACTTATAGGATAACTAAACCTAATATATAAATGACCCTGCATGAATTTTATAATTTATTACTAACAGTTTTGTCTCTGTATGAAGCTAATACAGCTTTAAAGAATGTGAAAACTCTGGCAGCTGGTAATAAGAATTCATCTTTTCAGGGACATCAACGAGAAGGGTAAGTATTGCAGTTTTTAGGTTTAAGGGGTTCCTGAAGGTAAGTATAGATTTTCAAAAGGGTGGTGGTTAGACGTTCCTATTTAATTCTGCAGGTTTCTGCCTATAAGTGGGTCCTAGACCTTGATACAAACTTTTACATGGCCAGTGAATTGTTTAAACCTACCCCCTGTCTCCTCTGCCTACCCTGCTTAGTAACAACTTGCTCACTTTCTGATTCTGACTTTTGTAACCAACAATAAGCAGCTCTGTAGGAATAAGGGTTGCATAAAATGGGGAATCCCAAAAACCTGCAGAAAAACAGATGATTTCTCAACAGTGCTCTTTATTTCAGAGTTGACAGTTACAACTACTGTATCTGCTAGTTAGAAAATGTATATTGTGTATAATATGTATTCCATCCAGGCTTATTTTTCTTGTAGAAGCAACATATAGCAAGAGAAAACACAAACGTATAAATAAACAACATGGTCACCAAAAAGTCAAACTTATTTCCAACCAATAACAAACTTTGTACAACTCCAAAACAACACACTAAAACATTGAGGTCCAGTCTTGATGCCAGAAATATGAAATTGATAGAAGAATTAAAAGACAAACCTTGCAGTGTCACCTCTAACAAAATGCCATTGCCAACTAGAGATTTCCCGAGATTTGCGGATTGCGGATCTGATATTCCGGAATCTCGCTTACTGAACTTTTTCCAAACCACGTTCGAATGTTTTAGAAGATTAGAGAATTTTTGAAAATACGAGAAATTTCAAAATTCAAATTTTACCTAGGATATGGTCTAGAGAACAATTCTGATTAGTTACAATCAGATTTTTTCAGAAAGAATCTGACTGGTATACTAACCAATCACATTCTTTTGGTTACAACCAGATTCTTTCAGAAAGCATAACAATCAGATTCTTTCTGAAAGAATCTGATTGTAACCACTCACGGATTTTCTGGATTTTCTAAACTCGCGTTTTAAATTTTCGAATATTCAGAATTTTCGAGGATTTTCATGTTCCAAATTCACCAATGGCAGCTTTTTTTTTATCAGTGCTAACCACCGGGTACAGAAGATTAGGGAGTGGAAGATAGAGAGTGGGGCACCTCTTTACAAAATTTACACCCCTTATATACATAAAGAGCCATGCGCTTATGTTAAACTAGGGCGCCCAGTGTTCTCCCTAGCATCTCCCTGTCAGCTTTTACTTGCTGTGTTAGATCTGCTCTCCTTGTTCTGCTGCTGTAATTTGTAACATTGTAGAGAGTAGAGAGTCTGGACTCAGCTCCCTCTACTTGGAAACAATGTTACAAATGAAGGTGAAGGAAGGAGGATGAGCCCAGCAAATAGTAATGAGAAGAACAGTTCTAAAATGCCAGGTAAAAGCTGCTGCAGACTTTATAACAGTGGCCCTTGTGACTAGCAGCCATGAGATCACTATCCCTGCCTCTTTCTTCCTTCCAGCCAACTCTCCAATCTGTTCTGCTAGAGATTTCATGGATTAGTAAAACAATTTTACATTTTCCCATTTTTTCGCTAATCCTTGAATCCTCGAGTGAAAAAGTTTGCCCATCTCTAGTCACAATCAGATTCTTCTAGAAAGCATACTAATCAGATACAGAAAGAATCTGATTGGTATACTAACCAAAAAGATTATTTTCCAATCAGAATTGGTTACAATCAGATTCTTTCAGATAGAATCCCATTGGCTTTCATGGGTTTTTCCGCAAATTGCTTGTTGGTCTCCCACCAAGTGTCTTCCTCTGCATCTTTATATTAATGGGTATGTTCACCCCCTTAAAAACGTTTTACCATTAAGTCCATTTTTCTGATGCTCTTTCTGGTTGCGCACATCAGTCAAGGTTGTGACAGGGACGTCATGGCCAATTACTTACAATGGTTTCAACACTTGCCTGTTTTATGGTTGCATGAGCTCCTAAAGCCATAAAAGAGGCAGCAGAGATTAGCGATAGACTGGTGGACTTGAAGGTCCTTCTCTCAGGAGCACTAGGGAGAAAGGTTAAGTAAAGTATTGAAAAATTGGGTTTGGGGGGTGTTTATGTTAAAAAACATTTTAGGGGGCTGAACAAATTTAAAAAAATCATGCTGTATTGTAATGCTGTGGGCCTACTGCTCTGCTTGTCTGTGTGCTTTTGTTTTTATTCTGCAGCATAGCACAATTTTTTTTCCTGACACTAAGCGATATACACACAAGCTTACGGTACTAGATGTCACCACAGGTGACACATTTAATCATATACTAAGAAATTAGGCAATTAATGCGTTTCGATCTACTACTGGTTATAACAATTTAAGTAAATTGCATGTGATATTTGCTTGAGTTACACTAGTTTTCTCTTTAGGAGTAAATAAACTCCAGCTGGCTTTCATTATTTTAGCTATTTGCAGAAAATTAGAATTTAGTTAAATGTGTGTGCCAGACAGACTTGGGCTTTTGTAATAAGAGGTGCAAAAGTTAGCCCATTCTGCTAATCTGCAGAAACCAATCAGATGTCCAAGTTAAGGTTAAAAAAGCCTGCAGTCTTAAAATTAAAATAAATCACATCTATAACTTCAGTGTATAGGAAATGTTGCTTAGAACACATCCTGATTCTAGTAGCATGCGTGACGTCATCTACACTCTCTGCTCCCTCCTTTACCAAAGGTCAGAGCATGCTCACTGAAGACTTAATGCTGGGAAAGCCTCTGCACAGACAACTAATGAGCCATGACACCAGTGCCCCCCCCCCAAGACTTCTGAATCTTTTTGCATACAGAAAAAGGCCAGTAAAATGTCAATTTGCTCCTGCCTAAGGTTTGCAGAATTTAAGAAAAAACATTGGCAGTTTAGGAATTATGGTATCAATGCAAGTAAAGATGCGTACAAGGCACATGACTGCAAGAGGATGAAGGCAAGAAGTATTTAGTAATTTATATTGCTGAACCTCTTCAAAAATATAACTTCTCGCAGGTTGCACCTAGAGGTGTAATGTGGTGCTCATTGTAAAAGAGAAGGACTAGGCCACACTAGCGTGTTTTCAAATGAGGTGCAGTGTGGCCTTGCCCTAAATGCTTTTTTTTAACCCTGCCTTGTTTACATACCATAGTTACTCTTTAAGTTCAGTTTAAATGAGAACTACAACACCTGTGCAATTTTTACTTCAATGAATAAATATATATAATATATAATCCCCTCTTATACTGACCTCACAATTGACTTATAACTAATCCACAAAAGCAGTGCCCTTAATAATATTATAACCACAATACATTTTTGAAAAATATTCTGTAAAATCAATGCAATACGTCGCATTAGACAAATAATACAAACCACTAGCTGCTTGTAGTTCTTACACAGCTCTACCTAATCATTCACACTGAGCAATCCTATTACTGGACAAAACTAGGAGAGGATCATTTTTGAAAACACTTTTAAGGCTAATGGAAAGGCTAGATGGGCAAAATAGCACCTCCATATAAAAGCTGGTCTATAAAACATGAAAACACCATAATTGTGAGGTACAGGCACTATGAGAAACTGGTGTAACAGATTACCTGTGGTAGAAAATCTACTAAACTACACGAAAATGAAAAAGTGGCACTGGGATGACAGAGAAACAGTGGCCATCTGGCCTTACCCTAAAATAACCAAGAAATATGTTAATAAAATAAGAAATGAAAATGGATTACATTCTCTAGAAATATATATATATATTTTAACAATGAGTTTTAAGTTATACATTCACTCCCATACAAATGTAAAACCTTCTTCCCAGTGTTAAATTGCACCCCCCCCCTGAATTTGGTAGACCCTATTTATTTACATGGATAGCAGCCAATTGGCCACTTCATAGATTGCAGTCAGAAGACAAAAGAGGAGCAGGCCAGCAGGGGAATCTTTCAGTACGTATTACAGATATTCTGTAAAGTACCCAAGAAAGGAGTGAAGGGGGGTTTTTATTGTAATTTAAGGCCAACCATTATCTGGTTGGTAAAAATATAGTCACGCCATTACTTACTGAATACAGTAAGTCTCACAATCTTACCCAAGCAAATATGTTCTATTGGAAGTAGAGATGGACTAGAACTCAAACTCGAACCTGAGTTTGAGCCGAACTATTCAAGTTCGAATAGACTCGGACTTCTCAAACTATCCTGAACCCGGATTTCTCGGACTTTCGATAATTCCATAATTTCGATAATTATTGAATGTTCGACCATTCGAGGCGCGCAAATATGCAAGTAAAATGTCTATTATACACGAGTAAATATCGAATTAACGAATATGCGAGTAAAATGTTTATATACCAATACGCAAGTAAATATCGAATTAACGAATATGCGAGTAAAATGTCTATTATACCAATATGCGAGTAAATATCGAATTATCGAATCTGCGAGTCGTTTATGGGATAATTATCGAATGTTCGAATGCGAGAGCTCGAAAGTATTGGCGTGAGAGTAAAATCGATTTTTCAAAAGTCCTGGATATTCGAACGTGTTCCCCAGACCATTTCCCAGGTCCCACAGCCATTTACATTGTTACCATTGATATTTTAATTGTATTTCATTCTAACTTTTCAAACTATTTGACTCCCATTGACTTTAATGGGTCCGTTTTCGAACTATCGAACTTTCCACTTTGGAAAATTCGGCCAACAAAAATGCCCCATAATCCCTTCATGCTTATTAAAAGATTAATATCCCAGTTTCTTATTTGAAGTAAATGACAGAATTTCCCGGGATAGGAGAAGCTCTTTACACTGTTACAGGTAAATTACCAAATGATTTGCACTCACAGGACACCTAACATCTAAACCATGAGCAATGACTGCAAAATGTTTAAAAATGCATCAACACGTTAAATATTTTACAGAAAAGATGGCAGCTTCAGAACTTCGATATTGTTTTAAGGCTTTCTCTTGTACTTTGAATACAGGCGTTTATAACTGAGCTGCCAGGGAATTTCACATTCATTTTAACTCACAGCATTCAGGCTTTGTCCTCTGAATATTTAATACCACTCAACGCTTTCTCCCATTAAGGTTTTTTCCTACCCCCAGGGCAGGAATTAAAGCATTTCCATACTAAAGTTACTGTTTTAAAGCTAGAGACCTAACATATATATTTTGGAAAAGTGCAGTTATCTGTCAGCTACATAAAGTGTAAACAAGAATATTTTATTTAATGAGATAAAGAAAAAACAAACTTAGAATTGCTGTTTTATTATCAGTTGGACTGAAAAAGTAATGTACGTATGTGAAAAGCAAAGTTTCAATTTCAGGTATATGCAAGATACTTACACTGGAAACATCAGTATAAACAAAAAAAGGTGCTAACTTATAAAATCAAAAGGGAACTAAAGTCCAAAACCCCCAGTCCCTCAACACATTGTGATTTTATGTCTTTCTGAGCTGTTTGTGAGCTGTAAAGTAGATAGCTTGTGCAGTCCATACATCATTGGCTGTGACATCGCTACTATGGCTTTGAATGACCGTTAGCACCCGGAAAGTGGAGAGAGACTTGTGGCTTCTAAGTAAATATCTTCACCCAAGAGCCCCAGAGAAAATTGTAAGTATTGTGAACAAAATTAGCCCAATAAATACTAACAGTAATTTATCATCCAAACAACTATCCCACATCTGACGGTGATGGTTCATCTGTGTTGGGATCTAACATTTTTAATGCATACATACAATCAGACTTTTATCTGATCACAATAAAACATTGGTGTGTATATATAGCATTTCTATTTGTGCACATCTGGGAGTTCTTGGTATCTGAGTTTGACAAATCATTTTAAAGGGCATGTCCACCCCCAAATCTATAGTTTAACCCACTACTGGCCCCACTCTGTAGTGCATAAAAATCCTTACCTTACATCCAAGCTCCAAATGGCTGTCCTGCTATGCCCCTCCAAAGTCCAGAAAACTGGCCACTAGGAGCCATATAGGACTCTGTCTCCTATCTCTCCTCCATGAGAATTTTGCCATGCACACTGCAGCCCCACACCACTATAATAGTTTTTGCAGAAACTCCCCCAATCAATACTTACATTACCTCTCTCCCCCGGCGTTCTCCACTGCCGGCAGCCGCGTCCATGATTGGCTGCCTCTCAGTTTTAAGCAAGCAGAGGGCTGGGACAATATGCCAGAGGAAAGAGGTAAGGTAAGCAATGATCAGGGGAGTTTCTTTAAAAACTATTATAGCGGTTGGGGCTGGGGGAGGGAGACCTACTGTACCCCAAATATCCTAAAAAGGGGTGGACATTAGCAGGAGCTGTTATTGCAGGAAAGAACATTGGTAGCAGGCTCTCATCTGCTTTTTTTATACTTCTTTTATATAAATAATTCCCTATGTTTCAGACTGCGTTGGGTTGGCTTTTAGATTTATTCCACTGGGATTTTCAGGGAATCGCTAATGAGCTCATCTCTAGCTCACAAGATATTCTTGACTATATTCCTCCTCAGACGGAGCTTACTGTGCGTCCTTAATTGCACATCCTTTAATACAGCACTTATTTTGGAATGTTAGGTCCCTGGTTTTTAATGCTTTTGTATTAATGTGGCTATTGTTATGTATCAATAATAAATTTGGCATTTGCTCATCACCAGATCACTATTTTTCTGGTATATATGGGAGTAGTCCCCACCAGAAACTGTGTTAGTCTTGGGATATGTGGCTGAGTGTCATGATGAGTTATTCCATAATTTTTAAGCTAGAATCTTTTGTCTTACCCATCTGGTTATAGTTGTTTTTTACTTTTATTTTTTGTTTCCATTATTATGTTTCACCTAGCTAAGGTGGATTATGGAAGCTGACCCCTAGTACCCACAGGTTTAATAAATCACCCAGCAGCCACAGCAAAGGGAGAAGTAAGACACAGCTTGTTGTATGTTTGTGAATGTGCTCTGTCTATTGGGACAATGTTGTTTAGAGAATTTAGTTTCAGTCTCAAAATTAATTTCACAATCTCATGATACAAAATAGAAATGCCTAACTAATCCAGTATAAGGAATGATTTCTCACTCGCAGCATTATAGTATATTATAGTATAGTATATTATAGTATTTAAAGGGCATGTCCACCCCCAAAACTAAAATGTAACCCCATACTGGCCACACTGTGTAGTTTAAAAACATCCTTACCTTCTCTTCTCTTACCTACATTTCTGATCCTTATGGTTCCCCTGCAGTGCCAGTCCAAAGTCCAGGAAACTGAAGAGTAGCCCCCAAAACATAAAATACAACATAACCTTCTTAAAACAAAAGATACTTCACAATCTCATGCTAGAATATAGCATTGCCCAACCAATCCAAGAAATAAAGATCCCTCTGACTATGCAATTTAAGTCACTGTTAATACAAAGGTTTTGTGTAACCCAATTCTTTCCTGTTAACTTTCATCCAACTAGCTAAGGGCAGTATATATAAATGTTTATTATTGGCAAAGTCCAAAATTAAACTTTTATTGCAATTGAAAAAATCCTGGGAGGAATTAAAATACCTTACAGCAGAATCTGCAATTTACGACGAGGCTGCAAAGCTATGGCTGGAAGTTTTTGTTTTCGGACTTTGCTGATAAAGAACTTTTATAAATACTGCCTTAAACTTCTAACACCCCTTTCACAGTACAAACCTGTTCCAATCTGTTAATTTTTCAGTAAACTGATTCCCAATGCAGAAGAGCAGGGCAGGAGTTTCTTTATCTAGATGCTTGTGAAGGTTTTCATTCATCCAGGTCATGGTATATCTGTGGGATTCAGTTAGTGAAGGTTCTCATACTGCCTTAAACTTCTAACACCCCTTTCACAGTACAAACCTGTTCCAATCTGTTAATTTTTCATAGTTAAATGTGTATAACAGAGAAAAAGGATTGATATGAATTGTATAAATGGAAACAGCTACAGCGCACTATCCATGGTGCTAAATATAGAAAGCTGGGGAAACCAGCACTTCTAATGTATAATGCGCCAGGTGGTCATTGGATTTTAGCTACTGCCAGCCCAGCTGCCACATTAATTCTGGAGAAACTGAGCCAAATTCAAACCTGATGAAAAGCAAACTTCATTTTGTACATTTACCAATTATTGTTGTGACCCTTTCCATTCTTTAAAGTAAATTGGAATTGCTAAGAGGCACCAGTGTCAGAGTTTTACTGGTACCATCCAGAGAACGAGCCTGACATTTATCACATCAATCTGGTCCTCACCTAATGACAGCTTTCTGAATACTAATGAGACCTGTCCCTATTTTATTCCATAGAAAGATTCAGGCACTCAACTAGACATGAGCATTGTCACTGAGACATCTTTTTACTGTCAATGTAAATAAAGTATTGACATACAGTAATGTAGATTTCATTTTATTTATTCATTTATTTATTGAAGGTAGAAATTCTCTAATAAAATGTTTACAATACAATGACAATATACAGCACAATAACAAGAGAACCTATCGATGGAGCTACTATAACTAGTGTGTGTATTATAATGTGTGCTGGTGGAAGAGGGGGTTAAACATCTTCAGAATTTAATATATTTTGGAGGGAACTAGATGGAATAATGAAATCATTCAGTACAATGCGTCTTCATGTGTATTGCACAGTTTCAATATTGTTTTCATAACCATATTTCTGTAGACCACTGTTGGGACCCAGGACCAGCCAGCCCTAAATAACTATTATTTCTTTTAGCAAAATTAACATAACATATGAAAAACAAACCTACACAAGGGTTTGGTGGACAGTTGACCACAGCTTTATTTATTTGTTTTAGTAGACCTATTCCTTAAGCATAAAAAAACCACCGCTCTACATCCTTGCGTACCACTTTAATTTTTGGTATAGTTCGAACCTGTATGCCAACCTCAGTTTTTTCAGCAAGCATGTATCGCATATTAACATATGAGCAGATATTGGAGCATCACGTAACACGCTTACACCTATGTCATAGAAGTGTAATAAAAAGTGTTTTGTGGAAAATGCCCCAACGTCAGTTGCCAGAAGCTGTGTAAATCATTTTTAAGACAGGATTTGCCATTTTTATGCTAAAAATAGAGCATAAATAGTGAAACTATTTTAAACATTTTAATTTAAAAAAAAATGAAAGCCCCTTGGGTAGGGGTAGGACTAATGTCTCACAATTTGCTTTCTCTATAAATGTGTCCAGAAAACTATACTTTAATGCACACACTATTTAAAGGGCCACTAAACTGCAATCTGTCTTTTTTAACAGTTAATTAATTAATTAAATCCACATTACTGTCACCACTTCTCTTATTATGAGCAGCTAAAAGACCAAATCTAGCAGCTTCTGACAGCTTCACCCGGCAACACAGTTCTTCCTCTATCTCTAACATAGGCACGCATACATCATGTTGCCCCCAAAATGGTAGAACCCCCAAATATTGGGATGTGAACTAAAGGTTAAACTAAAAGTTTACAGGGAATAAGGCAGAGAATAAGGCAGAAACCCTAAGAGCCCCACCCTCCAAAATTGCTAATGGGGATGAGGAATTGACATCTCCCAGATCCATCTCACTGCCTCCCTCTCCTAATGATTATTACAGGATTGGGGTGTACCACTGCTGATGGGACTGGTTGACAGCTTAAGGAGACAACCTACTGACCTTTAGTTCTCTTTTGAAGAAAAAAAAATATATATATATAAAGGGCTTTTGGTGTTTTCCAGCTTTACGATTTTTGTATTTTGTATTGTCAATGATCGTCATTGAAAAGCAGATAATTGTAAAATCTCATTATGTGTTCATTCCTTACAAAAGGATCTGTTCAAAAAGCAGAAGATTATTGACCTTGTTTTTTAATACAACTGAAAGAACATTTGAGAGGAATACACAGTATGAACCTGTCATCCATAAGCAAATGCAAAATGTATGTATTTGGGGGCTGACATTTCATTATTTGTCTTGGATAAATGAAAAGATAATAAAGTAGGTTTTACAGGAAAGCTGCAGTCTCATATTAAATTAATCCTGTAATGATTTCAAAAATGTGGATCTAGATCAATTAATTACATGTGCAAAAGTTTCCCAGTGATATTAATTTGCAGCAGCCAAACAAATGTTATTTAACTATATTAACCCAGTAAAAAGCTTACATCTCATTGGATGCAGCAAGTTAATAGCACAGGAACATTTTGTACCTCTTATTGTATCTGTCTTTCTGTGTCCTTTAAAAAACAAGCGAGTTAGGGAGAGTTTTCCCCACAACTCCCTTGCTCATTATGCAAATAAGGGAAAAGAGACTTCTGGGGAATTATAATTTGATTTTGCATTTCTGGTATGTTAATTAGAATTTACCAGCAGTAAAGACAGCAGTGAGCATACTCCAACCCTAAACCAAGGCACCATAAGGCACATACAAAATGGAAGACCACAGTTCCCCTTTAAAGTAAAGGAAATAGATAACAATTGCCGAAGATTTTTCATCCGTCCCACCTGACCATGATACCAAGAAACCATTGCAATCAAATGTTTTGGCTCTATTTAGCCCCCACATCTTGCCAATAATAAACCAATCCCATAGTGTCAGACAGGATTTGTTTAAATTCAGCCATGTGTATGGACAACTTCATGGTCTATAAAAACATTTGGTCACCAATAAAAAGATTGTTGATTATGACCTACCCATTTATTATGACCAAATTATGTGGAAACTTATGCAGGAGGCTTTTGATTGGGAGCTATCGCCACTCTAGAAGACAAAGAGGGTGTGGAAAAGAAGAAAGATGGTAGCCTCTAGTGGGCAACTTCTGTACCACAGATATACATTGTTGTAAATCTGTTTTGACTTATTAGCAGGTACAACAGGTTCAAGGCATCAGGCACACGTATATCCCTCATTTTTGGAAAGTTTCACTTTAAAACAGAAATAAAATGTATTTTGTCTGTGATCTCATATATATTGGTTGTATTTATTGATTCACTGATGTTCCAGATTAATGCTTAATTTTTGAGTGAGGGCAATCTATCCATAGCAGTGTTACAACAGCTCAAACTAAAATACATTTAATAATATTTATACACATTTTAATTTCTATTTCCCTCAATAGACAAAGGAAATGTCTTGCAAAGCAAACCAGAGGCTTAAGATATCTTCAGGGTGGAACTGATCAATGCACAGCATAATTATCTTCCTGAATTAACAGTGCATTGGGTAGCCACAAAGTGTTTTCATCTTTAATAGCTGCTAAGTGCTTGTAATTAAATGTTAGAGACCACAGACAGAGGATTGTGGAATGAGTAGAACTAAAGTTACTGGCAGTGTGTATGGTCAGTTTAAATGTTAGGAACAGCTCAAATATAATGACATGCATTTATATAAGTTTTCATTGACCATGTCTAAGGCCAAGGAACAACCATGGGATCTTTGCAGCCAAAGAATATACTATGTTTTGGCTATACTAATGTAAAAAAAAATGTTCATTTAGATTAAACATCTGTTGTTTAAGTTCAGCCATTTTCCTATAAATAGCACCCTCTTCCTTTATCTTATTAAAACCTATGAATTACTAGTCAGGGAAAGGATGCACCCAATGTTGATCAAACGTGTGGAGCTGGTTGGTCAGACATTACTGGTGATTGGACCCAATATATCAACAAGCGGCAACACACAAATGATTATTGTCCAGTAAAGCCATTCGTAGACTGCTTGTTTATGGACGTCTATATGAGCCATTAGCCATCAGTAGTGCCAGATCACAAAACAATGTCCCATCCCCATTATATAAAAAAGGATGCTCTGCTGCTGACAAAAGTTCCAAGACCGCACAATGGCACACTGTTGTTGGCTCCTTTGCCAGACAAATAAGGTAGGTGCAATCCTCTTAGCCCCCTACTTCCAGGGCTGCAACATCCAAGCAAGGAAAAAAGGTAGAGGAGCACACTACTGGGGTGAATGTTTCTTTATTAGTGCAAAAAACAACAAGCAACGTTTCGGGACTCAAGGCCCCTTCCTCAGGTAGTCTGCTGCTGACAAACAGACTATCTGCATGTAGATAGTTAGATTAATTAAAATGATCCTACCTCCCATACTGAAAACAAGGGACAGGATCACTTTCTCCTACCTCCCATTAAAAATTTAGATTGGATTTTAAATTGAAAATAAAACCCGTCCCTACTCTATTAACATTTAAGCTGGATGAACAACTTCAGGGTTGCATCTGAGTGCTTTGCATTTCTAAGTTATTTTTACTGTATTTCCCCAATGTGTCCTTTAATACTATTCAGTCATACTGGATTTTGCTCATTACTTTTACATTCAAAGTTGAAAATTCTAAAGTGTTCTTATTTAACAGCCATTTTCAATGACATTTTGTGTCTCTGCCTGGGAGGACTTTGTCCAATTTATATTCTGAATGGCCTGTTTTAAAGAAACATAGGTGGCTTTGATCCTTCAGCTTATTTAAAGAAGTAATTCTTGTTCCTGCTCTGTTATTTCCCAGCACCAAGTTAATAATTGGATCATTGAAATGACCCATTCCAGGTTATATTTATTATATTTTACTTTTTTTTTACTTTAAGCCTTCTGGGCTCCCTGTCTCTTCTTACTACTAAACCGTGTATGACAAAATTAAATGCAAAATTGAAAAATAAGAAAGTACGGTAGTTGTTTTTTTTACCTCAACTTTGAACGTGCCTATGGATTGGATGTCAGTCAAGAAGGGGAAGCGGTATATTTGCACACAAGCTTTTCCTGGAGATTGGACCAATTACTGGATTAGAACTGTCTATCTTTCTATTCTGGTTCAATCTGTTGCTTCTAGAAGGTCTGTCTTTGTCTGGTCCCATGTCTCTCCTGTTTTTAGTCTCTGCTATGTTTTGCCCCATAAAGAGTAAAGATATTAGCTGCTCTTATTCCTAGTCACTACTAGATTCAATCTGTAAGACAGGGACAAGTCCAAGGTGCTACCACTGTTATTTTATTACAGGATAAAACAGCAATAAGTGACTTACAGGCTAACAATAACCAGTACTAACTGTACTGTATGACAGGACTAGAGTAGGGAGCCAGGTGTAGGGTGTAAGGGAGGAGGCAGGGCCAAGCTTTGGATGTAGTGACACAGGATGATAGACAAGTAAGATACAGGTGCATACAGATCAGTATGCTGGCATAAAGTATTGACAAAAGTTTTAACCTCACCTAGAAAACCCCCAGACTGTTCAGACTGTGCAATAATGTGCTAATATGTTGCACACTGTGCATATTATCTAAGTTTTCCTTATGTGTACGGCACATAAAACAGCTAGCAGTCAAACTGTGCATAGTAATTAGACTCTGATTTAGAAAATATCACAAACAGGAACAAAGTAAATGCTAAAAATTCCTAAATACAGCAACATCAATGTTACCAAAAAAGAGCTAAATATTTGCATAGAAACGTAGGGATTAGAATATAGAACATATCAGTCATAACCTGCCCAATCCACGAAGAGTAATGCTAATTGGGCCTTGCCAGGTACCTACAGGATCACTGCAGGGAGATAGGGGGCAGGGAACCAACGCTATTTAACTAGTCTATGAAAAGTTGTGTCAACTCATATTGTCAAACTTGTTCTACAACTTTTTGTTAAATATAATTTCATTATTTTCAGTAAATAATATTGTCTTTCATGAACTTAATCAACTGTCAGTTTTATAGTAACCAGTATCACACTCCACATTATTCAAAATGACCTCTGCCCAATCAACAAATATTATTCCGTAATACTGCTAATAGGTGATGGAATACATACTTAAACACATGGAAAGGCACTGCATGTGTTTAGGTTTTTCACATGCTAATGGTCAAAATGTGTGTGCTGCATTCTGTTTTCGGAGGGCATGCAATTATTATTTTTTTTGCGAATCGATTACAGACTATTACCAGAAGCACAAACAGACTGTAACACACCTTTCACTCACGTTACATTCCACTACCGTGTGGCTGCCACCTTAGGTGGTCTTTAATGATACTGCCCTTTATTTAACACTACCAGGCATTATATAACAGTACTGGTCATTAACTAGTAAAATACAATTTATTGTAAAATTAATTGAAAAACAAAAAAAGCTCATTAAAACTTGCAGGATTGCTATTTTGCAATATATGGTACCTCTATAAAAAAAATGCCACATACTTTGTGGTGCAGGGATTCCTTGCTGGGACACACACTATAATTTTCTTTAAATCCAAAATCTAACCTGGTGCAGATGTTACAGATTTAGTGTGACTGCCATATAACATTATTCACCATGATAAAGAAATGTTGCATCTATTCTTTTTAGCTTACATTTTACGTTATGAGAACCCAGCAATGAGAATAAGAATCGCCATGTTTATATCACTCTGATTACTCAGCACAAAGAAAGTCTTGTCAGATCCACTAGGAGACAACTAGGATCCTATATCCAATTCTAAGCTTTAGTTCTCTTTTTTTGCTTTGCATTTCTCGATATATTAGCCATTCCCCACAGTGAGTCTGCTGGCATGAAGGGGGGGGTGTTCAGTGGAGGGGGGGAAACATTACTTTTAAAAATGAATTATTGAAAGGGTTCTTCTTCTTAATAACGTTCAATTCTGCCACATTGATTGTTGGGTGATTCAAACATTACTTACATTATTTAATGACCAAATGATTGTCCTGTAGACTGAGTTAAGGATAAGTAGCAGGATACATTATTGTATTTGTTTTCTTTACATTTAATTAATCCATTCACATCAGGCCCTGCACCAAACCGCATACAATCTAATCTTTTTATGTTCAGCAATAGCACCATGTTTCTGGGTTTAAAGGGTAAAGGTTCATACACACGTGTGATCAAGGGTGCTGACCCGCGACGCACGATATGTACAAAGTGCCACCTGTTGAAAAGAGAGCTCTCATCTAGTATGATGTCTCTTGAGTCTCTGGATCTTAAGTTATAGGCTGGTAAAGTTACACTTTCCAGACTGCCCTGTTTCTTTGTCTCTGTGACTTACATGTGTTACAAGTTGTGTTATAAGCCCAACCCACCAACACTGATCTTTTCCGAAGCTAGTTACAGACCTGCAACCATTCTCTGTCTATACCTCTACCTTAGGTAGAGAGAAAAAAGTCTTTTCAGGTTTATGACCACCCCCAAAGAAGTTTGGAGGTGGGGCTTATGATGCAGCTGATGATGCTCTGTCCCAGCGGTGGGCATGCTCCAACCATAAACTTGAGGGCAGATCAGTGGTGATGATGATGTCACAGCTCACAGTGAGCAAATTTGCAATACCGTGGGTTTTTTTTGTAGAAGTACGGCTGTGGCCATAGATGTATGAGTGCCCGTCTATACAATACCAAGCAGTAGTAGACTACCGCTATGGTATTGTATAGGTGATCAAACAATTACGATTGCGATCGTAATTGTACGGCTGCGATTGTAATTTGAGACCAAGATACGTTTACGGTTGTAAAAACCTCCTTTATGAATAGGGCCCAGTGCTAGCAGGAAAACCCACGGTTTATCCTGCTGTAACTAGATAGACTGCTTTTAGACGCATGATCCTGGGGTCATTTTAAAGGTGGAAGTGTGCCCCTTTAATAAAGGACACATAAATGGAGACCACACCTGAATTTCAGTCCTTAGAAAAGTTTTGAGTTTTGTTTAAAGGAAAGCTAAAAGCTAAAACTTACTTTCATAAAAACTATAAATCCTAAACTGCAGATTAAATCAATATATCATATTACTTGCCTTTCTGCCAAATTCCTAAGATAAACTACTGTAAGGTCTGCTCAGTTTTATACCACCAAACCTTATGGTTGCTTTCACTTTCAATTATGTCTACTGCAGCCTGGGGATGCTGGGAGTTGTAGTTTTCAAAACAAATGGAAGGCCTAAAGTTGTCATCTCTGATTTAGTGCCACATTTTTTAAACAAGTGAAAATCTGATTTCTCTTCTTCAGACATCTCTGGATTTTCACTGGATTTAATATGGCAAATGACAACATAATCTCTCTTTGTAAAATGGCATAGCTTTTGATGTAAGTTGAAAAAACACTTTACATTACATACTTGTCCAGAACATATACAGGAGATGCTACCGTAAACACATAAGGGGGATTTCAATGTCATTAATGACTGCAAAACAAACACATTACTTGGTGTCATTTTAAACTTCATTACTATAATAATAGTTTTAACACCTCCCATGCAAATTAACATGAAGTCATGAAAAACATCTGGACACTCCTGGGCACTCTTCTCTCTATTGAAAGAGATAAAGGGATGCCCCTGTTTATCAATATTAAAGGGAATGTCCAGCCTACATACAAGTTTGTTTTAAAATGATTATCACTCCCCAAAACCTCACTTTCGCAAGGTTCCTACAGTTCTAAGATCCCACAGAGCTTACTTACCAGACCCAGACCCTCGCCGCTTCTACTCCGCGGCTGGTGCTGACAGCCGCTCCACTTCTTGGGTGCGGCTGTCAGTTAGGGCACGACGTGACGTTGCCTGACAGCCACAACTAGGAAGAGAAGTGTCTGTCAGCGCAGAAGTCCCCTGCTCCTGTTTTTGTTTGAAACAAGCTTGTATCAGGAGCAGGGAGCTTAGAATATCCGGCGAGGGTCCGAGTCAGGTAAGTAAGCTCTGGGGCATCTCACGAACCTTGCGAAAGTGAGGTTTTGGGGGGTGATAATCATTTTATGATTACAATCATTTTATGAAACAAACTTGTTTTTAGGCTGGACTTGCCCTTTAATGTAGAAATGCCACCTTCTAATCAGTTAAACAAAACCATTTCCAGGCCACAGAATTCCCCATAAAGTGTTTATTCCATCGCAGACTCCAACTCCGACTTGTCAAATCCATACTGCATCCATTAATAATAAGATCCAATCTGGCAAAGGTATCTGCTTCCACCCTTTGCTCAATAAGCTTTTTCTAAATTTGAGCATGTGCAGAGGAGGCAGCAAGGGGAAACAGCAGTCAATTATCGTCTGTGATTTCAGTAGTTACAGTCTTGATTAACTGCATGGAGGGAGGGGCCAGCTTACTTTGCCAGAATGGAGACAATAATTATCCTCAAATATCTTGTTAGCAATGCATGTGATAAAGTGCTGAATATATCAGTTGGGATAGGGGGCAGGTAACTGGCAAGTGGCCAGTTTTTGTTTTAAAGGTGGAGATGCCCTTTTAAGTGCACAGGAAAACCACACAGAAAAAATACAATTAAAATGCATTAAACCAACTAAATTCTTTGCTGTAGCAAATCTCTCAATGCAAAATCTAGGCAGCAGTCAGTAGCGCAAAAGAGCTAAGCAAGACAGATGTAACTTGTGCATTTGGATATTTTTGTTATATCTTTAGCAACTGTCATGTAAATGCCTTCAAGTGAACAGGAAAGCTTCCACATGGAGTCAATTGCTATGTAAAACATACCAGTTCAGTGAGACAGCTGTGATAATAGCAGGTTGGAAATAGCAGTGCATCATTTAAGTAAAAGGCCATTTTTCGTGGCCATTCAAATGTTTGAGTAAAGGAATTGATTAATTTCCCATCAAGTATAAAGTAAGTCTGTTGCATCTAGCACCATATTCTTCTATACAGGATCATGGAGATCCAATCATTTCCCCAGAGCGCAACTTACCTACCGGGTTCCCGCAGTGTAATAAAACTTAACATGATTTATTGCATCGAGGAACCCGGAAGCTGCCGCGTCTTAGCACCACCGATACAAAGACGATTGTTTTTGCTCTACACGGTAGCTCAAAAATGAATGCTATGGGCACAAGCACATGGGGAATTGAATCGGGTGCCTGTGCCATTAATAGCAAACGTTGCAGGCCAAGAAAAGTGGTCTTAAACCCACACTAACCAGATATTGCATTAGGTAGAGTGGCTGGCTAATATTGAATCTCCCTGATATATTCTAATTAGATAAAAACAAACTAAAATTGTACATCTTGTAGGCAACTGTCCTTGGAAATAATTTTCTGGGTTCTAAAAGGCCGTTCTAATTATAAAGAATATAAGTAACCTACAATCTTATATACTGTGTGCAACTGTCCTTGACAATAATTTGCTTTTAATAAAGGCCCCGGATGTGACAGAGAACATTGGGGGTAGAGCTTTTATAATACAAGAAGGAAGATAGCTTGAATGCAGATTCCGTTAAAGGAGAAGGTTCATACATGCCTGCGAATGCGGGTCATCCACCCAGCAGATCATCAACGAGGCTCGACCATACATGGCATTATCGCCTGCCAAAACTGACGTTCATGCACATCCTGCGTCTCACTACTGAATGAATTCTAAAATTTCTCAAAATCAGAGAGCAGCATTGTGGAGAAATCATCTGTAATTCTTTGCATTTCTTGCTTTCTGCCCTTCATCCTGGGGAGAGGAAGGCGCCAAGAGAATTTACTGAGCGTGTGAGTATCTTGTCTGTGACGCCTGCAAAATTTAACAGATGATTTCTTCAAATTCAGTTGATCTGTTTGTTGTGCAATTAAAAAATTCATGCAGGGTCATTCATAGTTTGGTTTTAATTATCCTTTAAAAAGGGAAGAAGAAAGAAATAATAATGGCAGTATCTGGGTCTGTACTGTACCTTTTGTCCTACATTTACTGTAGCCATAGGTAAGGTGCCTCATATACTGTATAAAGTTCAACTTTACTAATGGTAAAGCAATTCAGCACCCTGGATTGCTGCCTTAATTTACTAATCCCTATGCAGCTGGGCAGGTGAGTAACAGTTCAGAAGAAAGGAAGTGACATACACGCAGTCCAGTTCCTCCTGCTGCCGGCCTAATCAGACAGTGCAGCACTCAGCAGCCATCTCTGAATTACTTACCTTCTGGGAACTTGATAAAGGGCGCATGTCGCTCGAAACATGTCGTGTGGATATCTGTGTGAATAAACACGAGTTTCTCACAGCACAGTCTGTGCCTTAGTTTGGTTTCGCCATACCCTTTATGTTCGGACTATTGATATGTAAGGGGAGGATTGGAATATCCCTTGGGTGGTGGATGAAACCCATATGTATACCAGCAGTTCGCCTCACCTACTAAGTTATTACCTTCTGAGAAGTTAAGATGTGCTCCACAATCCTTCAGCATCGCCCTTTATCTCTCTTCATCCAGTGTTATTGAGTGTAATTACGTTTCACTAAAACACAACAGGATTTTTAATACAATTAAAAGGTGAGTATAATCCTCCTTTAAATCTCTGGATCAATAAAATTATGAAACATAAAACTAAATCTGGGGTAAAGGGAGACACCAACAGTCAAAGTGAATAATAACAATATCCAGCTTTACAAACGCATCCATAAAACAGCATTACATATAAAACTATATTTCCGCTGTCATTTGCTTGTCTTTTGAGGTAAACATAATTTTGAGCGAAGTTTAATGTTTGCGTTGGTAAATACTATGATCTTATGCCAAAAGATTGTTTTAGGGATCAGCCCTTTTTCCTAATAAAACTAGTTCTGTTACATACCATCTGAGTTTCACAAGTGCTGTAGGCTTGTATCTGGAAATATAAACACATGAATATGCCAGGACTTGACTTTACAGCAGTTATTGTGGATTTGGATCAGTTCCTTCACTCTCCTTAGCAACGCATGTTACTATATAATAAAAATATTTTTTTCGGACTGGTAGATTGTATGAAAAAAACTGTATCTATTAGAACTGAAAATGCTCTAAATAAAATGTAATTCTTCTTGGGTAAGTTCATGTTATCTGATGTGACATTTTTAGCTTTAAGAACAGCACAAATCTAATTTGATCCAGCGAATTTCTATGGATTTCTATCTCCGTATTTACCATGGGCTATTGGATGTCATCCAACCTGGTAGCAGAGCATCACATGTTCTGTGTAAACATGCTCCATGTGGAACAGGGAAGATATAAAAACAGCAGTACTTGCCTGAAAACAAAACAGGACTGAAGAGTAAGTGTAAAAGAGGGTGTATTTTATTTTGTTCTTATTTTTATTATAATTTTTTTAATTTATCATTTTTAATAAGTAACATATTCAAAGGTTTATAATCCGAGTTACTTCTGGAATGTTATCAATGGAAAGTGGAAATTCTTCTGAACCTTTCTTTAATCCTGTATGATGCACAAACACTGAACATTCACATTTTGAGTTGAATTATGCAAAAAATGTAAGGTTCTGTGCACCAAAGCATATTGACCTTTTATTTTGCTGTCTACATAAAGGCCAACTATACCTTTTCGCCTTTTTTGAAATAAAAAGGACCTGGTACAGGGAAGCAGGACTGATTATTCCTACCTCCCAATATTGTTTTATGGAGGAACACCAGCATGATGATGTTTTCATATTTCAGGTTAGTGTCCTAAGCTTTCCTGTGTAAAAGATAGTGCTGATGCCAAGAGGAATCTGGCTGATGTACAATTGAAAATGTTCTTTGCAGGGGAGGACTGGCCAAGTAGGCTGAGGGGCAAATGCCCCCCAGGCTGGTCTCCAATGAAGGATTTGGGCTGCCACAGAAGCTTATTAGTAATTCATGTGCTTGAAAGGCAGAGAACACACCTCTAGCTCTAACATGGGCAAGGAACAGGAAACCCCTCCTCATAGTTCAGATTGTTTACCAGTTAGCCCTTCAGTTCATTAGCAGCATTAATCAGTCCTCCAGTTTACTAGCAGTGTTAGTCAGTCCCCAGTTCACTAGCCAGTGTTATCAGCCCTCCAGTTCATTAGCCAGTGTTGTCAGTCCTTGAGATCATTAGACAGTTTTGTCAGTCCTTCAGATCGTTAGCCAATGTAAGTCAGCCTACCAGTTCATTAGCCAGTATCATCAGCCCTCCAGTTCATTAGCCAGTGTTTTCAGCCCTCCAGCTCATTAGCCAGTGTTAGTCAGACCCCCAGTTTATTATTCAGTGTTTGTCAACCCTCCAGTTTATTAGCTGGTGTTAATCAGCCCTCCATTTCATTAGGAACAAAGGAAACTTTGGGTATAACTTGACCTACAAAGTGTACCCAGGGGTGAGAACTTAGTGATTCGGGTCCTCATCCTGGGTACTTATAAGGGGGAGGGGGAGATTTTATAATTATAATTGTCCTTTAACCACATCATACACTTGATGGGAATAGTGGTCTAAAAAATGGGTGTAACCTAAACAAAGTGGGTGCGGTCAAAAATGTTGCGACCTACAGTGAAAGGGCCACTTGGCCATATTTGCCCCCCAGGCCAAAAGGTCCCAGTCCTCCCCTGGTTCTTTATGCTGGTGTTTCTTAATAAAAACACTGGGAAAAGGGCCTGTACCACAGGTATACCCATGACACCAAAATGCTATTGCAACCACCAGATGAAAAGTAGGTTGAACAAATGGCCTGGTAAGCCAACTGAGTCTATATATATGTAATAGCTACGAGCAAAAGTTTAAAATGTGTGAAGCAGTAATTGTATAATATTTAACTCAATTTTCTTAAAATAGACCTAAGTGTGACAGATCTACAGCAAGGCTGTGGAGTTTCAAATGAACACGTCGATAAAGATTTTGCAGTGTTTTGACTGCAGGTTATATTATGTGGTAATTGGCAAAACATGGGATTTTTTTTTTATGTTTTTGTTTAAAACAGAAATATCTTAAAGGGGAACTGTGGTCTCCATCTAAGTGGCCTTTATTAAAAGGAGCACACACCTGTGAGTAAGTGGGGTTAAATCCTTGCCAGATATCTCATGCCTATAACAGTATGGCAGGAGTCAGGAGTAGGGATGGCCGGTTCGCGGATCCGAACCCGGATCCACCGCGGATTTATCCCGTTCGCGAACGGCGGACTTTTCCAGATTTTCCGCCTTCCGAACTTCCGATTCGCGGATTTTTCATATTTTCGAAAATTTTAGAAATTACGGGTTTTTGCTTTTTTTTCGAAAATACGAGAAAAACATGTAATTTCGAAAATTTTTGAAAATGCAAGGATTTCTCTTATTTTCATAGATACGTATTTTCGAAAATTTTCGAAATTATGAGGATTACTCGCATTTTCGAAAGTCCATATTTTTGAAAATACTAGTTTTCTCGTATTTTCGAAAATTTCTGAAAATACGCGAAAACCCGTAATTTCGAAAATTTTCAAAAATACAAAAAATCTAGTAATTTCAAGGGAATTTTTAATTTTAAAAAATTCGAAAATCCGCGGATCCTCGAGCGGACCGGATTTTGCAAAGTTCGGACATCTCTAGTCAGGAGTCATAGTAAAACGTCTTAGACTGTGTACAAACAGACCAATATTTGTAACAAAATATCTGGCTGGAATGTTGACCATCATTTTTCCACAAACAAGTTTTTTTGTATGATTTTTCAACAGAATTGCAGCAGAATAAGATGCAGCAGAAAAGTATATCATATATGATTGTGTGGTTTTAAAGCATTGACTTACCAATCCACCTCAAAACATCAGCATCAATGTTACCTCCAGTAAACACTGCACTGTTTTCTAATTAGGTGCAAACCATGCAGGATTGTTTTAGATCACTGAAAAGACCGGCAATATTCCCGATTTTTTTTTTCATTAGTGGTTTGAAGCAAAAGGATTTTCTTCATGTGTCCTGAGGCCAGAAAAGCAACAAGGCTTCTGATTTGTGACTTAATAACTTAAATATCTTTTAATTTCCATGTGACTATTATTGAGCAATACCAGAGTGCCACTCAACGGACTAAACTTGATAGTTAAATTGGAATGGGACAGCAAACATTTTCAATTAAATGTAATGTAAAAGTATAAATGTCACATTTACGGTCCATACAGAGCCTTTTGTATCTAGACTTCTCCTGAAGTCTCTTATGGGCTCCCAAAATAACGCAGGGAGACTAGGTCTCCCCCCCACACACCTTGTTAACCCCAAATGCCTCAAGCCATTCCTTCAAAGTCCTTCTTATAGTGCCAGACTGCCAGTCTGGCTCAGCCCCACACTTAGTCAATGGGAAGACTGGAAAAGTGAACTATTCCTTTAATGTATTGATTGAAGACCAGGAGGTTAAGGAGCCATGGCTTACCTTCATTCTTTAATCAGTTTTTATGGAGCCAGGAACGAAGGTGAAAGAAACTTTCCAGCCACACTGACAGGTTCTGACCACTTCCTCGTTCAGTTCAACTGTAGATTGCAGTCAGGACCTGTCAGTGTGACAGCGGTGGATCACACAAAAGGTAAGTGATTTTTTTTTAAATGATTCTAAACTTGTAATTTTTTTCAGGCACAATAAATTTCAATATACTTTGTTTGCATCTTGGAGCTGCTATACCCCATTTTTCTATTTAAAAGAGATAAAACTGTTTACTAGAACCAGAATGCCAGAAATTCTTCTTGTTAAATAGATACTGAATGTTATGCTACTAGAAAAGAGGTGGCCTGACCTGCAACACTCCAGATGTTTAGAAACTATGGACATATTTATAAAGGAGTGTTATTAGTTCCTTTTTTTCCATCAAGTATTGCAGCAAAAATGTTTGGATTTTTTTTTCTGCATTTATAAAACAAAGAATTTCAGCCATGTTCAACTTAACTTGAGTTTAGTTCCTAAAGGGAAAATTTGGTCTCCAGACCAGATTTTAAATGAAAGGCCAGTTTCCTACCTTTAAAATGAGACACCAACCACCTCTCTATGTGCTCCACAACCCAAGATATAAAGAAATAACCAGAAATGTTATAATGACCAGAAAGTTAATGGGTGGGAGGATGACATTCCAAAGGCTGCTCCTCCACCTCGCCGCCGGCAAGCACAGCCTCAGACTTCACAGTGTGAGGGAAACAGGAAGTTCCTCTCCCTACCTGCTGTGTGAAGATCCCCACAGAAAAGTAAGGGAAATCTACAGCCCTACTCTCCAAGAACTCTGCCTGAAAAGGCTGTTTTCACACAGTTTTCTGCAGGTGGGGGTTAAGGGTCTGAGTGGGGAAGGGGCCATGGCACCCACGAGTGGGCAGCATCACAATATCCATGAGTGAGCAGGGAACTGTTAAAAAGGAGAACTGTGGTCCAAAAATCATTTAAGGTAAATTGATAGAATTTACCTTAAGGGGACGCTAGAGGACTGGATGCAGGCACTCTGCAGAGCACAGCAAGGGAACGCTAGAGGACTGGAAGCAGGCACTCTGCAGAGCACAGCTAGGGAACGCTAGAGGACTGCATGCAGACACTCTTCAGAGCACAGCTAGGGAACGCTAGAGGACTGGATGCAGGCACTCTGCAGAGCACAGCTATGGAACACTAAAGTAATGGAAGTAGACAGAAAATGTGCAGAGAACAGCTGGGGAAAACTAGAGGACTGGATGCAGACACTCTGCAGAGCACAGCTTGGGAACGCTAGAGGACAGGATACAGACACTCTGCAGAGCACAGCTAGGGAATGCTAGAGGACTGGATACAGACACTCTGCAGAGCACAGCTAGGGAACGCTAGAGGACTGGATACAGACACTCTGCAGAGCACAGCTATGGAAGGCTGGAGGACTGGATACAGACGCTCTGCAGAGCACACTTATTTTATGACTGCATTTATGCATATGTTGTGGAATTATGTCTGTTGTAGTTCCCAAACAGTCATAAATAAAACTAATATTATCTGAAAGGACAACTGTAGTTTAGCTTTCTAAAGATAGAATCTCGCTGGCACATCCTAAAGTTGGTGACTGGGCACCAAAAACTAGACAGACTTTTTAGTAAATCAGCAAATTTCAAACCCATTTGTTGTGATGAACAGTGAGGAGTGAATTATCCTCTAACAGTTCTATGTTAATCGCAGTTTAGAATTTGGACTGAGTAGCAGTGTTTTTGCCTGCTGTCTGTAATCATGGGTAAATTGCTTTATCCCCAGCAATGCTGATTGATTGAACCATTGTCCCTACACCGTCAATGTGTATATAATTGCAAAACGCTTTACTATTGATCGACTTTGCTTACGATTGTTAGCACAGTGATTTTTTTTTATTCTGTCGAGGAGGTAATTTATATATAATTTCTATATATTAATTAAACCTGCAGACCTCCTGATTGCAAGAGCAACTAGGAAATTACTAATTTTAAAGACTCTTCTATTGCAGTTCCTTTATTAGCCCACATAAAGGCCTGGCCTTATATAATAGCCACAAAAGAAGCCACCATGACCTGCTTAAAATCAAGTTATTAGAAACTTTATATGAGTTTTCATTTGCTGGGAGAATAATGTATGAAAAAATTGATTTCACGGCAGTCGGACATTGATGCAACTGCAGTCAGATGAACTGTCAGTACAATAAATCACATCCAACTGCAGAGATGTTTACAAGAGGAATCACATCTATTGATCTGTGTTGAAGTTGAAATTAAGCTCTGATTCACCACAGTGCACCAAAAACTGTAGAAACCTGATGTCCCAGACACATCATGCACTAAGGACACTAAGGACTCTTTAGAAATCAATAGACAGTAATTTATCCGGTAACGTTCTAATTATTATTATTATGATTATTGGAATGAAGTTTGTTCTCCACTCTCTTCCACTAATATTTTCCCTGCAAATTTCTACTTTTGCCTCCCTAGTTTCTATTTACCTTTTTCTCATCTCATCTCATCTTTAATCAATTCCTTTCCCCCAGTCAGTCCAATTTTCTTACACTGCTTCCATTCTACATCCCTGCATGTACATGTTTGCTTTCCCAGCTTCTCCTTATTTCATTTCTGCCCCTTCTATTATGCTTTTATTCTTACTGTTTATTCGGTTATTTTCCCCAGATCTTTATATGCCCCCTATCCCCACTCAGTCCACTTTGATTCCCCCTTTCCCTTTATTATGATTATCCATCTAACCCAGGGATGGATCACAAGTTTATAGGCCCCCTGGACCAACTAGGCCTCCCATAGTACTGCTAAATGGCCCATCTGTTTATGATCATTTCTTTAATCCCACAACTTCCACATATACAGTAAATGTGTGACACTTCACAGGAAGCTCAGTTTCTCAAGGTGTTTTGCTATTAAGATTATTGATAAACTGCTAAGCACAATATTTACTATTATTGTTCAATCAAATTTGTCAGAGGGTGTTTTCAACCATTTTATCCTCTGTGACTTTATCTAAAACAAGTGGCGAGTAAAAGATTCCTGAAATTTCATCTCATCCTGAAATCAGCCTTGACTTTAGGGGCAACAATGTCTCCACCAAAACATCTCATTATATGTAGTGGGAAGAGATTTGTTCTTCCTTGTCTGGGAAAAAGTCCTGACATACAAAGTAGGCAAAGGATACATACTTTTCCAACAATGTTTCAAATGTTCCAAATGTTCCAAACATTACAACTTTATTGAAGTTTCCCATACAGTATCACAAAGTAAAATGGCATCAACGTTTATCTACCATCTAACATGTTTCAGGCTACATTCCTTATCATAGATGGGAGACATAATACCTGAATGAAGCCCCAATGTGGGATAAGAAGGTGTCAGTACCAAATATACTCTGAGTACATGTTATTTCTACTGATCAAGACAAAAACATTGCAAAGGAAAATCATGGCTTGTAGAAATAGTTTCAGCACTACGAATAAGGTCTGCTATTCCACAGGTACTGTATGCCTGGCAAAACTCTGAAGTTTTGTTCCATTTTTGGATAGTACGGAACTCGGGAAAACCCCAAAGATCCGAAAACAGCACTGAATTTTGAGTGTTCGGACCGTATTTTAAAGGGTTACCAAACGTTCAAGGTTATTTTCAGTGCCCTTCGAAAATAATCTCGAACATTCGGTAACCCTTTGAAAATATGTTCCGAAGTCCAGAAATCTGAACAATCTGCCCGGTTTGGGACTGAACGTTCGGATTTCAAAACTGTAAGATCTTTTTATCAATCTTGTTTATCCGCAGATGCTGTACGTGCCCATTGTTTGTGTGCTGGGCAGTGTATTAGTGATTTGGCAGCCCTGGATGTCGCAGCATCTTTTTTAAGTAACCAAGAAGTGAGAAGCAATGTCACTTCTTGACTGAGAGCAAAAATCAGTTTGGTCGCTCACATTTTCATGAAAAAAAACATCTTTTGTCTCCATTTCTTAAAAAAATTCTTAAAAAATGCCTTGTGCCAAAAGCTAGGTACACACAGTACAGATTTCTGAAAGCTGACAGACAGGATCTGCAAGATCCTGTCTGCCATCTTTCAAAGATCTGCATACACACAGTCCTGAGCGTTCTCCCTATGAACATCATAGGGAGAACGCTCGGGACTGTGTGTTTCCATTGGCCACGGAGTCTAGCGCGGCTGATGGAAATTTTCAGTCTTTCCCGAACGAGCATTCGGCCGACCCGATCGTTCGGCGGCCGAGCTCTCGTTCTGGAAACGAAGGTACACACATAACCATAAAGCCCCGATACCGTCGGATCCGATGGTATCAAGGGCTTTATCTTTACTGTGTGTACCCAGCCTTAGTCTGCTGGTTTGAAACTAGGATAAATTAAAGGGGAATAAATCAATTAATCAAATTTTAATGGAATTAAAATGATGTAACAAGCAAGGGGTTGAATGTGAGAAATTTCACTTTGGACGTAACATTTCTTTAGTTTTTTTCATAGACTTTTGGGTTATTATGGGAGTGTGGTTTTAATTAGTTTTTACTGCACCTTTAAAATAATAATGTGTAATAAAAAACAAATAAATTCTGCCTACGGTCAAGCAGCATAGTGACTTTACAAAAAGTAGTGGTCTAAGCATATTTTTCCTGAATTATAGCCAAGAAACTAAAATGATTTATTGTTTGCCTTTGTGAGTAACAATAATACAGTATAACTTTCTGAAATAAGTAAAAAAAAATCCTAAATTACAGCAGTTCTGAAGTTAATTTCTATCGTTCCTCAGATTTCTTAGAATTAAGTGCACTGAGCATGCCTGTTCCACTGGGAGAATGGAGATAAACAAGTAAAGGTTTTATTTCACACAGGTATGTTTTCAGTAAGGTATTGCTTAGAAAGATATTTAACATAGTGGGTTAATGGTTAACACCAATGCCTTTCAGCACTTGGGTTGAAATCCACCCTCACCAATACTTGAAGTTTGTATGTTCACCCTGCAAAGGTTTCCTCTGGGTAACTCCACCCACAATGACAAAGACATGCTGACAGGTTGTGAGTGTGTGTGTGATTTGGTTCTTCTTAGACTGTAAAATCTCTGGGTTATTTTAAAAGCACATGACTCCATATAAGAACTAAATATATACAGTATGTCACAAAAGTGAGTACACCCCTCACATTTTTGTAAATATTTTTGATATCTTTTCGTGGGCCAAAACTATAGATATGACAATTTGATACAATGCAAAGTACTTACAGGGAGATTCAATAAAAGTTCTCATCGCTTAAAATGGTGCTAATTTTGCCCCAACCAATCAGATGTTAGCTTTCAAATGTTAAATAAGATCTGTTTGGTTGGGGCAAAATTAGCACCATTTTAAACGATAAGAACTTTTATTGAATAACCCTGATTGTGTACAGCCAGTATAACAGTGTAAATTTGCTGTCCCCTTAAAATAACTCAACACACAGCCATTAAAGGGTATGTCCAGCAAAAAAGTAAGTATGTTTCTAAATGATTTACTGAAGAACAGGAGGTAAATGCACTATCTCTTACCTCCCATTCTTCAGTAAATCTTCCAGGAGAGGAGGAGACACTTAACGGCGGACCCGCTCCAGCGACAAAATCTCCGACGCCCCCGTCTGGGATTTTGGCGCTGGAGTGGGTCCGCGGGTAACTGTCTCCTCCTCCCCTGGAAGATTTACTGAAGAATGGGAGGTAAGAGATAGTGCATTTACCTCCTGTTCTTCAGTAAATCATTTAGAAGCATACTTACTTTTTTGCTGGACATACCCTGATGAAGTGGACTCGTCCATGAAACGCGTCAGGCTGGTAACATGTCTGTATCGAGAATTTTCTGACTATGATATTATATAATAAAGTTTGAGTTACCCCCTGAGTAGCACATCCTATCTCTTCTTAAGAAATTTTGGATATATGCCTAGCACGGGGAGGCAATACTGAGGATGTAAACGCACCAGGTGATGGTTTGATGGTTGAATCAGAGTGCCGCCAGCTGAGGTTTGGAGACCAAGTTCATTCGTTGTACATGTTGTCATTCATGGTTCCCTCAATGAACTGTAGCTCCCCAGTACCAGCAGTACTCATGCAGCCCCAAACCATTACATTCCTATCATAATGCTTGACAGTAGGCAACACACACTAGTCTTTGTTTTCCTTACCTGGTTGCCGCCACACATGCTTGACACCATCTGAACCAAATAAGTTTATCTTAGCCTTATCAGACCACAAGTCATGGTTCCAGTAATCCATGCCCTTGGTCTGCTTATCTTCAGCAAACTGTTTGCAGGCTTTCTTGTGCATCATCTTTAGGTGATGGGACAACAGCCATGCAGACAAATTTTTTGCAGTGTGCAGCCTATGGTCTAAACACTGACAGGCTGACCTTCCATGCCTTTAGCCTCTACGTTTATTTGCAAAACCTAAGAAACGTGTTCCCAACTTCTTTGGCCTTCCATGTGTTGTGTCATTTTGAGGTACAGCAAATGTACACTTTTATACTGACTACTTAACATTGTATCAAAGTGTCATATCTCCAGTATTGTCCCATGAAAAGATATAGTAAAATATCTACATTAATGTGAGATATACGCCTTTTCATTTTCTATACAGAATTTCACAATTATTATTATTATTAAAGGGTATGCTCACTTTAAATAAAAACTTTTAATATCTTGTAGGCCACCCCTGCCCACCCCAACCGCTGAGTTACATCTCTAAAAAAAGAATCAGAAACATACTTACAACCCTTCGCTCTCGGGGCTTCCCTGTTTGCCAGAACGTGCCAACAGAGGCCGGACCAGCAGCTGCGTCTGTGATTGGCTGAGAGGTGTTGAAGACAGCCGCAGGAGCGAAGGGCTGTAAGTATGTCTCTGACTCTCGGTGGTTGGGGGTAGGCAATGGTGACCTACAAGATATTAAAAGTTTTTAAGGAAGGTGGAAGGTCAGCCATAGAGGGATCCAGAGGGGGGGGGGGGGACCCGATAAAACAAAGAAGTAAAAATATGTTGCATATTTAGAAAGGTGCTTTATTACAAATGTGGTAAACTCTACATGGTATTGGTATTGTACAACAGCATCTACATGTTGCATTCTACCCATAAAATACAGACCGCAGTGAAAGTACGGATACCGCGCAGTATTATGTGACCACGTGGTTACAGTTGGCTGCTGTGGTGTTTAATGATATTTTACATCTTGGGGCAACATTTTATTACCACAGTTGTAAAATATCCATAAATACCACCATTGTTGTAAACTACCATTAACATTCAGCAATTTATAGTGTCACAAACAATCAGTTGGCTGGTAAGTTTCTTTCATTCACCTGTTCAAAATATTGACCAAGGTGATCAATCAGGCCAAATACCCACCTTGTGTATACCAGTCCTCATTTTGCTGGTCTTCTTGGCAATCAGGATTTCATCCAAACATTAATAAACCTTCCCAATGCCCTTGCTGATTACACATACAACATTTTAATTGTTAATTAGTCATTATAATATTAAACTGCTGGCTGAGTGATCACAAAACTTTTATTTTATCAGGGTAAACTATTTCCCTAGGAGTAAAAGTTAAAATAAATTATCCTTTCCTACTATTAAAAATGATATGAATGGGTCAGATGTCATTCATTTATTAAAATAGCATCTTCTTAACTGATTACAATACTTGTCAAGCATATAATAGAATCTGCTTTAACAAAACATTTTGTAATGTTATTATGTATTTGTGAAAAATAAATCAATTTTAAATATACACTACCAGTATTGCAGGCGTCTCAATTCCAGCAATAGTCCCTATTATATGGATTAAAATGCTATTGTGACTTAAGTCTCGTCCACACAAACGATTTTGGCACCGACCCATGCACCCGAAGCGTGTTTGTGAACTGCCGTTTTGGCCAATAATTGCATATGTGTATGGGTTCAGTTGGGGGTCATTCTTTGGTCCTCCATGGTGGATCACCATAAGACCCCCAACTAAATGTATGCACAAGTGCGATTATCACCCGAAACGGCCGTTCGTCATGGGTGTGAATCATGGTCAGGGGTCCTGGGTCTGTGCTAAGATCGTACGTGTGTACAAGCCTTTAAACACAATCTCCAAAATCTAAACATATCTACTTTAAGGTTCTGCTGAATATTCCCTTTTTACATCCCAGAAATCATTTGCTACCTTTAAAACAAAAAATGAAATGTACTGTAGACTTTATTTGGCATGACAGACAGAATTGTTCTGACCCGGATATTTGGTCAAATGAATTAGACTCAATGCTGATAGACTGATAGACAGAGGATAATAAGGTTGTGCTAACATTTAACTGCTTAGAGCTCTGAGTAAGAAGGCTGTAGCCCCAAATCTGACATAAATCAAGAGCTGATGGGCTACAGGTTGGACATTATAAAACAAAACAACCAAAGAACAAAATACACAATGTTATACTAAACCAATCACTACAATTTCTAGTACCAAAGTCCTACAATGCAGTAATAAACCTAAATAAAACTTGTATTGCACAGGCACAACTGAAAGAGATTGACAGGAAGAAATTGTCTCCGGAACCCACGAGATCTAAGAGTTAGCAAGCGTTTCTTCGATTGCACAGAGATTAAACACAATAAGGCTTTGCACATCCACACTTTACAGAATGCAGCTACTGATCAAAATTCATACAAAGGAAATACAATATTTGTCTACAGAGACCTATTGAGTGCAATGAATTTACCCATCAGCATTTGACCAAATGAAGAATATGTTTCTGCCAAATCCAAGGTGGGCTGATGTATTAACTCCTGGAGTGTGGTAGATCACTTCGCCCATTCATCTAGTACAATTATACATGTGTTCTCTATTTTTAGTTGCTTTTCAGAGTTCCCTGAGCTGAATTTGCTGAATAGGAAACTGCATAAATGTACATGAAATAGGACCCAAGGGAGGCTTGTTCAATCAGCAGTAGCAACAGGCTTAGTTGTGCAGATTCCACTACTAAGTTGGATTCATTTCAATCAGCCAGTGAGTTTTTGTTTCAGTACCTTTGTCCTCTGTGACAGGGAGGTGACTGTCGATGGCCACACTGCTGTATATTTAGGGATGAATTAAAGGGAACATCCTCCAGTGACAGGTTCAACTGCACATCCAGCCACTTCTAATCCCAGTTAACAAAGCTTGTAAGGTATGATGCAGTCAAAGTGTAATACTATCCAGGTCACCTGAAACCCTGAGAAACTAAGCTAAAGGAGTGTATGGTCTGTCCTTACCTGGCGGTGGTGCTTGTGCCATGTCCCTTCTCTCTCTTTCCTAAAGAGTCTTGAGTCTTTCTATTGCAACGTTACAGTGAGTCCAGGATTATAACAAGCTCTGAGTATTCCTTTTTTCTGCAGCTGATCTCTGCTGGAGATTTCATAGCAGTGAAAGCTGCTCTGTGCTTTACAGTAATCCTCCCCCTTTCCTTCAGTCAAGTTTAGGCATTTATTTAGCTTGGCTGCCTCTAGTGGCTCTAAGGATAATATCCCACAATGGATTGAGCTTTGTAAAACTGCACTAAATGTGTCTAGCCGGATTTAGAAGAAATACTGTAAACGTCTGTGGAACAATTTCTATCTAATTAGATCTAAAAACAATGAACCACAAATAAATGTAAGCCAAAAAAAATAAGATACCCAGAATCCTCACTTATTCTTCTGTTCCTCTGCAAAGGGACACAGAATAGGAAACTCTTAAGGATCAATTTGCTTGCATGGCTGTTCACACTCCAAGTTCAATGTTAGTCCATGGGAAGGGGACCAGTAAACCAGCTGTAAATTTTACTTTGTGTGTGTGTGTGTTGGGGGGGTTGAAAATATCCTTTCATAACTTAACCACAGCAAATTTTCCTTTAAATAAACATTTTTGGCCTAAACAAATGCTACCAGAAACCTCAAACATGATTCCCCTGAACCCATATATTACCAAAAATAAATTTTGTTGAAAATATTTAACAATGATAATTGATCCATTTTCTTGTTGTAAAGTATATAGTTCATTAAAAAAATGTATTGTGTTGCCGCGGGTCTCTTCCCATTGCTTAAAGGACAACTATTCTGTAAAAACTTTAACTTTTTCAAAATCTCACTGGGGCAGGGAGATCGATTAATCATTCCCACTTCCCAATATTATTTGTTGAGGAGCTACAGCCCATACAGATTTCATCTGCCAGGCTATAGCCCATGCCCTTCCTGTATTAAAGATAGTGCTGAAGCACTCAGGAAGACTGACAGAAGCAGTTTTCTTCCTGCTACCCCCTAAATTAAATTAGGAGGTAGAAAGTCCAATCCTACCTCCCTGCCCCAGGTACTTTTAATTTTAACTGTTTTGGGAGGGGGAAACCTTTAGATGCACTAGAACATGCGCGCGTATGGAACGAAGGGGCCTTATCATTTGAGGCTGAAGAAGCAGGAGGAAGCTGCAAATCTCGGAGGGGCGGAGCTAAACATTCAGCTAGGCACTATTAAGCTGTCAGCAACTTGCAAGCTGAAAAGGTAGGCTCTGGAGGGGCATAGGAAAAAGGTGCAGCTTCCAACTAAAACTTAACTTTATTTTACAGCATACTTATCCTTTAATTGATTAATCATCTTTAAAATGGGTGCAACCTAAACAAAGTGGGCGTGGTCTTAACAAAGTGGGCATGGGCAAAAATTTTCAGCGTGCACTGCATCTATTCTCCACATGTGTCCCTCTTTTGCTTTTTAAAATTTTGGGAGTTATGCACTATTTATAATAAAAGTGGTTTTACCCCTCCATCTGCTCGCCAACTAAACAATGGCAAAGGTGAAGCACGCACTATTGAAGCTTTTAGTAATTCATTTCTTGTGACAAATACACAATTGTACAGTCTGTCACAATATATTCAGTGGTATAAGCTTCTTGTGTGTTCCACACTCAATATTGTGCACAACACTTAATATTGTTCCTATATCTTAGTTTTAAGGAGAACAAAAGCTAAAACACAAATGAGTCTAAATTTATTCCATCATTTCATACTATCAGGGAGCTGAAACTCTCAGTTCTGAAATAAGCAGTATTGTAGAGTAATACGTAGTTCTGCAATTTTGCAGTTTTCTGGCATTTCATGAATTCACAAGCCTTCCTTAGTAAGCAATAATGGATTTTTTTTTTACAGAGTTTGGTTTACAGAGAGTTCACCATCAGGTTACCCAGTAGGTATTAGACAGCTTTTGGAGGGGAGGGGGGGATAAAGAATTTATTGGTATGTGTAAATATTTACCATGTTTTGTGGCTTGTTTTTTTTAAAACTAGAAACCTGTAGAATAAATCTAAAGATTTCTAAGGTGAGAGATACCAGCTATAATAGTTAGCAACTAGAAAGTTACGGTTTACATATAAACAAAAAGAAAAAGTTTGAAAGACTACATTTCAAAATAGAACATGTCATGCCTTATTAATCCGTGTGCCTGTGTGTATGTGAGTTATTTAATAAAATTGCTGTGGCAATAAAAGAGGCCTTGTTAATTTTAAACTTTAGTAACTATAGATATTTTTACTATTGGGTGTATCGCTGCCATGGAAATGGAACAGTGAAGTGGGTGTAGGGGTGCATTAATGGGTGTCTGTACCTGTGTATGTGTGGTTTGGGAGTATGTTTTTGCATTTATGAACATATAACAATTTTTTATGGTTGCCATGGAAACAAAAGAATGGGGTGGGCATTGGGGTATATCAATTAGAGTGTGTGCCAGTTTTTTTGTGGGGTTGGAGGTACATTCTTGCATTTTTGACTGTAAAACTTTTTTATGATTGCCATGAAAATGGAAGAGTGGGGTGGGTGTTAGGGTGCATCAGTCTTTTTTTTTAACTGTTTCTGTGTGGGGGTTGGGACATTTGTTTTTCATTTATTGTAGTCAGAGGCGTTCCTAGACCTTTTGTCACCTGAAACAAATATTTAAAGCCACTCCAGTATCTTCCTGCAGCACACTAAGACTGCAAAAGATTTGTTTTTAAAAGGGAAATTAATGCTGCCTTTCATGTGGATCACAGGGGCATGTTTGTGAGCAAACTTCAGTTTGAAGTAAAACTAACTTTTTTTACACAAAATTTTATTGCAAAATTTTATTGCAAAATCATACAGAAGTATATTGTAAAATATCAAAAATAGTATAATGTCAAATGTCAAATATAAAGAGGTATTCTATGAAATTATTTCCAAACTAATAAACAAATAAATATTATTATATATAGAATATAATCAAAGATTATATTCCAAAATACCAAATGTTAAAGAAATATATTGAAAAATAATAGAAGTTTATAGCAAAGTAATAAATAAAAATAATAAAGGTGTATATTGCAAAGTAATAGAGGGGTAAAAGATTTTATTGGGAATAAATTGTAAGTACAGTGCAGAATCTAAGAAAAGTAATAGAGGAGTATATTATAAAATATATAATAAATGAGTATATTGTGAAAGATAAAAAAAAGAGTATATTATGAAATATATAATAAAGTAGTATATGGCTATTGTGAAATACCTAATTGTAAAGGTGTAAATTGCAAAAATATAAAGGACTATATTTTTCATGAGGGGTATATTATGTGGGCTTTACTGCAAACTGCTGGATAAAACAATAGATTTATGGGTAATTCCTAACTAGACATAGACCTGTGTAAGTCATGTCATCTAGTCAATTCTAAACCCACAGCTTCTGCAAACCACCACTTTAATACTATGTTTATTGGTTCAGAAAGGAAGAGCATGAGTCAGTGGGATATGTATAGATCCCATTGGAATTTCACTTAACAACAACACATGCATACTGTATATGCAAGCAATTATGGGTCTGTTATACAGCTGTATGTTTTATAGAGGCTGTATGAGTTATACAGTATTTTTTGAAATGCTTGTGAAGGTTCTTGGTTGTAAGGTGTCAAAACAGCATTTTACATGGCAGACAATTGGTGTTGAAAACCCCCACCTCTATTCAGGCTTTGTTTCTTTATTTTGATGTCAGTGACCTCCTTGACACCTCATGCAGATACACGGCCCGAGGAATTGGCTCTTCTGTGGTGCTGGGATATATGTTGATACAGCTGCTGTTTTGTCTCCCTTACATACCTTCATAACCAAATCGTCTGCCATGTACAATGCAGCTTTGATGCCCTACCCTGGACAGTTTTGATAAAACCTCTTAGTTACAATGCAATCAACACCTTACATTCAGAAGGTCCCTGACACCTTGCTGTGATATAGGATTATTGAGACCGCTTACAGGGTAATTATTGCTAACAGAATCTTGCACAAGTACTCCTGAATTGAGAAAGCCAGTCGAATGCAAAACGCATTCAATAACTAAACTTCAATTAGAGTTGATCTAACTGAATTCCACAGATATTTTTTGTAATGTTTAAAAGGTAGCTAAATTCACCAAACAACATTGTCCCAATAGAAAAAGGACATTCACAATGATAAAAGTTGTGCCTCACCTCTCACAGAATGATTTATAAAGTTGACTTGCAAATTCTAAGGGTCAGCTCCCATAATTCATCTCTCTGGGTTGGGAGTCTAAGTGTACACCTTAGAACATAGTCTCCAGTGCCCAACAGACCAAAACAAGCAAGCAACAGCCTGTTGTGCTCTCTAGAAGCTGACAGCCAATGATCGCAGTTCAGTAATCCTGCCTCTCTCAGGATTACACAGATCATGTTACAGCACAGAGATCCTGCCTCTCTCAGACACAGAATAGGGATTTCACTGTGTAGTTTGTTTGCTATTGCAAACATTCTTCAGCACTCTTGTCCATAACAATTACAGATTCCTTTGCTTTTCATACAAAACTGAAAAGAGTAATCTCTGCAATTTGTTTCCTGTTCAGCATGAAGGCAGAACTAAAACTACAATTGGGGATTTGAACCTGTAACCTTACAGATACCGGGTTTTTTTTAAATGTAAAGAATTAATCTTTTAAACCACCAGAGCTGACACATAGAGACAGACAACAGGTACATTTAGAAACTGCCCGGGAGAATCAATATTGCACACTGCAAGGTTTTACTTTTTTTGGGCTCCTGCGATGCAATACCAGACACAACATGATTATGTCCAGGTTACATCTCCGGATTACAGAAAGGTAAGACCTTGTAAGTTTGCGGTCTTTTAAAGCCCTATTAAGTTTTGCGCTAGAAGATAGAGCACAACTTAAAGGGCATGTCCACCCCCAAACTAAAATTTAACCCACTACTGGCCCCATTCTGTAGTGTATAAAAATACCTTACATCCCAGCTCCAAATGGTTCTCCTGTAATCCCCCCCCCCCCCCGTTAAAAAAAACTGACCACCAGGAGCCTGGCCACCAGGGAAATTGTTTCCGCCTCTGAGCTGTCCTCTCAGAGGTTTTTGGCTTGCTCAGAGCAGCCCTTCACTCCCCCCCCCCCCCCTCCCATTTTGTTCTCCCTCCCCCTAGTGTAAATCCACTTTCCCACATATTAGGGATAGTTCCCACAGCTCCAACCGCAATAAAATATTTGTAAGAAAGACCTTTACTTACCTTCCCTCTCTGACCATTCTGAACTGCCAGCAGCCACGTCTGTGATTGGCTGCCTCTCAGCCAAACACAGACGCGGCTGCCGGTATGGCCCCCTGCTTGCAGTTCCGTGCAAGCAGAAGGCCGGGCATTGAGGCGGAGGAGAGAGGGAAGGTAAGTAACAATTGAGGGACTTTCTTGAAAATATAATATAGCGGTTGGGGCTGGGGGAACTAGCCCTACAACATATAAAAAATTATCAAAGGGGGTGGACATGCCCTGTAACCAAAGGGTTTTTTATTGTAAGCGCTGCTATATTTTCAAAAACATTTGGAAATGGCACAGTTCCCTAAAGTAAAACCCATGTTAACCTGATGTTACATTGGGTGAACATTGGTTTTACACATATTTTAACAATAGAAGCAACAACAATAAACAAAAACAAAAAACTATTTAGCATTTTTCCTTGTAGGCTGTTCTTTGTACTACTTGTGCTGGCTGGAAAATAAACTGCAGGTCAATAGCAGCTTTCTAAGTCTTATCAGTGCTTCTATATTGTTGTAGAGACATCTGTACAGAAAATACAATGTAAATAGAGACAGTGAATAGGTCAGTGTTCAGAGGGCATGGACAATTGGTACACATGCTCACAAGGACTACGTGTACAGTACTGGAAAAAACATAAAAGCCTTTTTAGTTACAGAATCTGTTTCATTCATAAAGATAAATGCAGTAGTATCTTTCAATGCATGGGTGATCAGGGGAGAAAAGTTTTCACATCATGACTAAAAAAACTAAAAGTTAAATGCTTTGAAGTAAGGTTTAAGCAGCAAATCCTTGAATTTAATGTACACACATCACAAACTTATATACAAACAAGTACAGTGAACATTAAAATACAAGGATTAAAGGGCATGTCCATCTTCAGAAAGTAAATTTAGCCACTTATGCAGAAGTGGCTATAAGACAATGATTTGGCCGATAGTCGCACGTGTGCACACACTCAGTGTTCGTGTGTCGGCCATGAAATCGTATGTGTATACAAGGATTAAGGGCGTTAACAATAGATTTCTCAGTAAATAAATAAATTTGTTGTCCTGTGGTAAGATAGAAATTCCAGGACTCCTAAAGGTAATCTGTATGGCTAATGGTATGTCATGGCACTACAAGCCCAGACAAGTAATAAATGTTTACAGACCAGAAACCCCCCGATTTGCCACCCCCTTGTGGAGAAATTCCTTGTTGTGCGGACACCTACCCCACCCAGCACATACACACCTGGCACTTCCAACCCCCAGCCACATCCACCCTCGGTGCATCATTTCCCTGCGGCAAACTTCTGGGTTATGCCACACTGGTACAATTCTCACGCACTTCCAATCATGTTTTGCAATCCAATAGCCATATTGTTTACACTGTACCCTGATCTGTACACTGATCTGAACTTCTGGGATCCAGTGGCTGACTTGAGGTACTGCAGTGTGTCCATGGTGCGTCCGTGATGTGTCCGTGGTGCATCCATGCATACTAACTGTAGGTGAGTATGTACAGTAAGATAGGTACTAAAGCATTTAAAGGGCAATTATACTCCATCCATCTGTTTATGTTCAGGACCTGGCTTATGAGAAGCCATGAAGCAGGAGGAGCCAGGAAAAGAAGAAACATTAATAACTTAAAGGGGAACTGTGGTCTTCCATTTTGTATGTGCCTTATGGAGGCAGCCATTGATCACCTGATCATCTGACCGCTGTCTTGGTTTAGGGTTGGAGCATGCTCACTGCTGTCTTTTCTGCTGGGAAATTCTAATTAACATACCAGAAATGTAAAATCAAATTATAATTCCCCAGAAGTCTCTTTTCCCTTATTTGCATAATGAGCAAGGGAGTTGTGGGGAAAACTCCTTGTAAATCTTATTTTTCAAAGCCCAGAATGAATAAAAGCTATGTTTACACATGAATACTAAATATATATATAGGCAGTGGTATGCAATATATTTGATTGATTTTATAAATATGTATATATAAAGGAATTTGACCAGAAAAAAAACACCAGAAAATCCGTTTTCTAGTTCATTAATTAAAAAAATGTAAGATATAAATATTTTTTGATAGGGCCTGCTCTAAAATAACATAAATAGAGAATTATCCAGCAGTAGTGCTGTTTAAATACTTATTATCAAAAAATGAGGATCTAAGGCTTACCATAGCTGAAGGGAGCTCGTTGAGCCTACCCAGCCAGATATATATATATATACTAGACCAACAGCCAACTGTTGTAGCCTTTATGCCTAAATACAAGACTACAACTTATCAGTGCAATTTCGATCTCTTGCATTTTATAATGTCTCCCAAACACACCTTTAAAATCTGATTGGTCTGATTTAAATCTTGAATCTGATTGGATCTTGGGTATTGGACCAATCATATACCCCACCCCTAGATCTGATTGGTCCAATACCCTCGATCCAATCAGATTCAAGATTTAAATTAGACCAATCAGATTTTAAAGGTGTGTATAGGAGACACTATAAAATGCAAGAGATCTGAATTGCAGTCTAGTGTTGGATTAGCTGCTGTACTGATAAGTTGTAGTTCGGCATAAGGGCTACAAAAGATAGCTGTTAGACTAGTATACACCTGGCTGGGTAGGCTCCATGAGCTATCTTCGGCCCTGATGAGCCTTAGATCCTCTGTATTTGGTGACAAGTATTAAAACAGCGCTACTGCCATGTAGTTCTCTATTTATGTTATATTAGAGAAGGACTAAAAAATATTTTTTTCTTAGCATAATTTTAATTATTGGGCCAGATTTTTTTTTTTCCTTTGCAAATACCTTCTAAAATAGTTCAAATATATACAGCCATATTTTATAAAAGCAATCAAATATAGTGCATACCACGGCCTTTATTTAGTTTGGGTATTCATGTGCAAACATATAGCTTTTATTCATTCTGGGCTTTGAAAAATAAGATTTACAAGGAGTCAAGCAAGTTAGGGAGAGTTTTCCCCACAACTCCCTTGCTCATTATGCAAATAAGGGTAAAGAGACTTCTGGGGAATTATAATTTAATTTTGCATTTCTGGTATGTTAATTAGAATTTCCCAGCAGTAAAGGCGACAGTCAGATGATCTGGTGATCAATGGCTGCCTCCATAAGGCACATACAAATTTTACCTTCCCCTTTAAAGGTAAAATAAAGTCCAGAGGCTTAATTTAGGTATCGAGTCTAAAGGTGGCCATACATTAGGATGATTTTACTTACTCGACCGAGCGATCCCACAATCCTGTTCTTTTTTGCGACGGACATGCGGTCACAAATCCCATTCACTTTGGATCTCATGTCGGTTACAAAGAAGAACAGGAAAGGCGGTTCCAGCAGGATCGCTCTAATGTCATGGGATCGCTCAGTCGGGTAAATAAAATCGTCCTGATGTATGGCCACCTTTACCTCTATTCCAGTTTCCAGTCCTCTGCCCTTCCACACAACATTCCTTTCTGTTGTTGCTGTAACAGAAGTGAGACTAGATGCTTACATTAATCTGCCCTCAAAACTATAATTTAACCCACTACTGGCCCCACTTTGCAGTGTAATAAAATCCTTACCTTACATCCCAGCCCCAAATGGCTGCCCTGCTATGCCCCTCCAAAGTCCCAAAAACTGGTCACCAGGAGCCTGGCAGAGTCCACATAGGACTCTGCCTCCTGTCTCTCCTCCGGGAGAATTTTGCCATGCGCACTAAAGCCCCCCCCCTCCCTCTCCCTCCCTCCCTCTCCCTCCCCCTAGTGTAAATTCCTTTTGGGGTATAGTAGGGCTCCCTCCCCCAGCCCCAACCGCTATAATAGTTTCACCAGAAACTCCCCCAAACTGTACTTAACTTACCTCTCTCCCCCGGTGTTCTCCACCAGCCGCAGCCGCTTCCTTTCCGGCCCCCTGCTTGCAGTTTCATGCACGCAGAGGGCCGGGACAGTACGCTGGAGGAAAGAGGTAAGGTAAGGTAAGTTCGGGGGAGTTTCTGACAAAACTATTATAGCAGTTGGGGCTGGGGGAGGGAGCCCTATTATACCACAAAAAGTTTTAAAAGGGATGGACATGCCCTTCAAGAAGTGATGTCTGTTTTTGTGACACTGACAGTCTGTATCTTGAAAACCAGAAACAATATACAGTACTATTTTTACTCAGTTAAACACAGCAATATGCAAAAAAAGTAGATTTCAAATAATGTCACTTTCCCCATAGTAAGGTGAACTCGGTTAAAAAAAATGTTAGTTTGAAGGCTGGTAATTTACTGTAATTTGGCATCGGTGACAAACAGACATTTGGGTGGTCCAGATGTTTTTCCTGCAGCAGAGGGCGTTGGAAAACAGGAGGAGGAAAGCCACTATAGCAGGAATAAGCTGAACATGTTTGACGATTGTGTTGGGGGATGTAGCTAACAATGTTATCCCAATAACACGACAGCTGTAACCAATAATAGAGCAAAGTGTCACTTTGTGACATTTAATAAATCTCAGGGAAATGCTAATAACTAATAATATGTGTAGTTCTGCTCTGTCGGTTCTGGGGGTCCCTGTTGTATTGAATTGTAGGCCTATGATACCTCAAATATGATTTCAGCCCTGTGGTGAATGGCAGGATTGTATCCATTATAAAACAATTGAGTTGCTAAGCATTTCTACCACTACTTGAGACAGGGTTTCAGTCTGTTTCATAGCTTTACTTTTCACTTTTACTTTTAACAATTCACATTAGACCCCGTCCCAAACAGCTGACAGTCTAAAAGTTTGTACACATGCTTGATTTGTGAGCGAGCAACGACCCCCGACGGCCGAGCGATACACGCAGCGTGGATAAACGAATGACCCCCAACCAAATGCATACACACGGATTCTTGACCAAGACAGCCGTTCGTTGCGTGTAGCGCTTGCCCGTCGGGGGTTGTTGCTCGCTTGCAAATTGAGTGTGTGTACGAACCTTAAGCTTACTTTTACATTGACTGCTGCCATGCTGCCAAGTTTTTTTGAGCAGTCCTCTGTTGGATTTCAAAAGAGACAGCCGGGAGCTATTGTTGCAATTGTGAAAATAAATTTTATTCACCCATCTTTATACAAATGGCAATGTTTCAGGCAAATCTCGGCCTTTTCTCAAGCAGTGATTTGCCCAAAACTTTGCCATTTGTACAAAGATGGGTGCCCTGGGCCCCCTCGCGAGTTTGGGGGACAAGCCCCTGACTCCCTCCTACCTCCATGCAGGTCCCTGCAGTATTCACCCTTTTTAAAGAACTGATCACGCGTATGAACAAAACATACACGCGATCAGCTTTTTAAAACCAGACTCGAACTTCCGGTTCAGTTCCGGAAGTTCGGGTCCGGTTTTAAAGAGCTGATTGCGCGTATGTTTTCTTCATACGCGTGATCAGTTCTTTAAAAAGGGTGAATACTGCAGGGATTTGGGCTTGTGGCAGACCCTACTACCGTCCAGCCCCCCTGTGGTCACGGGAGTGGCGGGGAGGTAGTTACACCACTGCAAGGTGCCCAGTGTTCTCCCTGTCAGCTTCTACATTCAGTTTCAGATCTGCTCTCCTTGTTCTGCTGTAATTTTTAACATTGTATCTAGCACAGAGGCTGAACTCCACACACTATTTAGTAACAAATGTTACAAATGAACTGAAGGTGAAAGAAGGAGGGGGAGGATGAGCTCAGCGAATAGTATTGAGGAGAAAAGTTCTAAAATGCCAGGTAAAAGCTGCTGCAGACTTTATAAGTGGCCCCTGTGACTAGCAGCCATGAGATCCCTATCAATGCCTCTTTCTTCCTTCCATCCAACTCTCCAATTAGAACTTAGAGTAGGTGAGGAGTGAACAATTCAATGGAGGAGACATGGAAAGCAGGTACATACTGTATATCATGCCAATGCTGGCAGCTGGAAGGGTTAAAGGTACGAAAAGTGTTAATAGCGATACTCTGGGAAATTGTTGGCACTGAAGGGTTAATGGCAATACCCTGGGAAAGTGCTGGCACTGAAATTATAAGTAAGAAAGTCTGCTGGCACTAAAGGGTTAATGGTAATACTCTGGGAATATGCTGGCACTGAAATTACTAGTAGGAAAGTGTGCTGGCACTGAAGGGTTAAATGTAATACTCTGCTGGCACTGAAGGGTTAATAGCAATAATCTGGGGGAAGTGCTGGCATTAAAAATGGTAATGCCAATACTCTTGTAGGGATAGGCCACACTACCGCACTTTTAAGCGTGACGGGACTGCGTTCTGATCGCGCTAGGGCACCAAAGTGGCAAGAAACAGCCCTGTTTGTACCATTGGTAGAGTGGTTGATAGCAGATGGGAGCAACAATCCACGGTGGTTGGCTGCCGCAAGCAAACGCTACATGTAGTACCTGTAGCATTAGCGGCAAAACATCTGGAACTGCTCCCCAAACAGATCAAAAACTTTCCGTGTGAAAGTAGGCTGACTATTGAGAAATGGAAAACATACAGCCCCCTTGTAGATATAACCGGAGATGCATTTGAATCCTTGGTTTGTTGGAGTATCATTACTAACAATTGAAATAATAAGCTGGCCATTAGACTCCTGCTAGTCCTGCTAGTGCGATTTTGCTCTGCTAACTCCTCCCATGAGTCAAAGTAGTCCCCTGATTCTGGCATGGTCTCCTTGATTCCCTCGAGACCACCTCAGACTCCCTCGACTGAGAGGAGGCTTTAATCCCCCTCCCTGGTCACGCTTTCTTTTGCTAAACCCGCCCACGAAATGCCCTGGGAATGCCCCTAACCCCTTCTCCCTCCACCCTTAAGTGATGTCACTTTGCCACGCCCACTTCCCCCACCCTGTCTGGAAGCCTCAAATGGCAGGGTGGGATGTCTGAAATATGGAAACTATGCTAGTCACAGTAGAATGTTTTGGATTTGTTTTGACGTTGACAAGAGTTATTTACAAGGATCCTCTAACTTCATGTCTTTCTAATATGATTAGCATGAAGATGTGTCATTTGCTGAGCTCCAAATGACTGAGTCATTGAGTGCAGGTATTAGTAAACAAATAATGTGCTGCTATTCCGCTGCTATAGAGTTGGTAATTATCTCCATAAATCAATATTCCACTATTAATTGTATGGCGTTGGTTGCCTCTAACTGTTCATCCATCTAACGCACAATATTAATACCGGAAATACAAATTCAAATAGTGGTATGTTAAAGGTAAACGATAGATGCAGGTGCAGGATATACAAAAAATATTTTGTTTCACTGTAATATTTAGTTTCACTGTAATATTTTGTTTCCACTGTAAATAGATTTTGGTCATCAGAATATACATTTTGGTGCTCCAATTTTTTGTTGACTATCTGGTTGACCAAATATAAATTTGTCACCAAAACATTGTTTGTTTTTTTTATTGACCAAATGTGTTTTGTAACCACAGAAATTTTTTTTGGTCCACTAAATATATTTTTGTCACTAAATTGTTTTTGTTGACTAAATGTATGTTTGGTTTCCATAGAATTTTTTTTGGTTGACTAAATATAGTTTTGTCACCAAAGTATTGTTTTTAGTTGACTAAATGATCTGGGAACAAACGGCACACCATATGTAATTGTATGTCTGTCACGCTCCTTCTCAAGAAATACATGGTAATGAGAGTGTACTAGAGAGAGTACTAGATAATATACTAGAAAGTATACTATATCATATACTAGAGAGTGTACTAGAGCATATACTAGAGAGTGTACTAGAAAATATACTAGAGAGTGTACTAGAGCATTACCCAGAGAGTGTACTAGAGAATATATAAGATAGTGTACTTGAGCATGTACTAGGGAGTGTACTAGAATATATACTAAAGAGTGTATTAGTGGATATACTAGAGCATATACTAGAGTGTACTAGAGCATGTACTAGATAGTGTACTAGAGCATATACTAGAGAGTGTACTAGAGGATATACTAGATAGTTTACTCGAGCATATACTAGAGAACGTGCTAGAGAGTGTACTAGTGAACAGAATAAAGAGAGTTTGGATCATGCACAGTGATTTGTTTTTATAATTAATAAGAAGATGTAGCATGTAGATGTAGATATACAGTAGTTGTCTTTATTTGTTGTGGTTGGGCAGTGGTGGCACCTCACTGAATCTCGTTTTTGCAGGGTGAGATGTTTCACCTACCTGGGTGAAACACACTAAGCATACATTTACCTTTGGTAAAACAGATGGACATAAAAAAGAGACTGGAGGAACAATTTTATTGATTTCACATAAGGGTACCTTTGGTTATAGTTTAAGGTAACGCATAAACTGTTTTAACTTGCAGATTCTGTGCCACAAGAGGAAAGTTTATTTTAGCCTAAGGCTGAGGTAGGACTTTTTTTTAGACCCGATCAACGAGTTTTACAATTTGGCCTGGTCAAAAATGACCGTGAGATTTCCATGCGACCAATTTTACGGTCCATAGAAGATCGCACGATCTAACAAAATTTACCAACATGTCCATTTGAACTTTCATCTAACATTGGTCCTTCTCGGTCATAAAAATACCAAAATATCTGTTGAAATATTGCGTTGTGTGTATCCAGCCTAAACCTCTCCTATAACAATTGTTTGTTTTAATATCAATGTTGACAAATTTTTCACATCTAAAAGTCCTGTGCCATATACAATGTATATCTGCAAAGTAGACAAATCACATTAGGACTTGGTTTGATGATTTGATTTGCTGCCCCTGATCTTTCATTCTGCGCAGCCTCATAGTTTCTCCTTTAAAACCAGGTTTTGTCTCAAGGGGCACTAACTAAAGGGCAATTATAGTGTCCAAATTCCAACTTTTAAAAACCTCATACTATTAAACTATATAATTCATCCCATCCCCCAACATCTTTCCAATCTGTCCAACAGTTTTGTAGATTAGATTTATAAGTTTTAAAGATTCAGAGGGAGGAACTGTCAATCAAAGTGAATGGCATGTATAGTCACGCCCTCCTACTGCTGTGAATTACCATATCCACGGTCCTCAATATGAAGTAAATTACCATATTCCTCTAACTATAAACAGTACAGAAGCTGTCACTACGTGTAAAGGTTCGTACACACATGCACTTATAGGTGCCGACCCACGACGCACGATGTGTATGAATGGGCGTTTCAGCTGATAATTGTACTGTGTATGAGCCCTTTATCGGCCTTTGGTCGGGGGTCATTGCCCGACCATAAATGTTTTCATAAATACCCACAGTTTATCCAGGAATTAATTCTGCATTTATAGATACCTGACATAATATGATAACCCGAACCAAACTTGGGATATTATCCTTCTTAGGCCTACAATGCCCAAGATATGTCATATTTGGTCTCATTCTGTTGGGTAAAATTAGTTACAGACAATCATGCTATTATTTTGAATGTGACATGTATGGTTCACAGATTATGGACTAGAGGGGAATTGGAGATTTAAAATTCCCTCCAAAAATAGGAACCAACCTTCGGGGGCAGAACTAAGTCCACCCCCTCTAGAGACCAGACCGCTACCATTTTCTGGCAAAGGATAAAACTGGGAGCCGGGTCTCAGCTCAGGAGTTCGTCATAAGATCTTCAATAACATCTAGCCAACAGGATGGACCATATTGACTTACAGCAGGAAATATTATTTGGACATATCTGGATTAACAAGTTCTGGACTCAGCTCATGGACTTTTCAGATGCCAATTATCTTAAAGTATTCATTCTTTTATCCATTTCTTACCCTCACCTGTGTGTTACCGTTTTTATGTTCAGTAAATTACCTTAGTTTTTCTTTATATTTTTGTATGCACTATTTTTGTCAACTCTTAATAAATGATATAAAATCATTTATAGGCTATTGTCCCTTCTGAGTATATCCCAAAACGAACCTGTGTCTTCGAAGTACGCTACTATAGAGAAGTATTGTTTAGGTATGAATATACTGTATAACTGTGTATACAATATTAGGGGTGAATAACCAATTTTCTTACAGGTTGTTAGAAGTAGGGGTGCGGATAACCCCATAGATATATGTAACAGGTCATTCCGCTGTTTTTCTCGGAAAGTGGTGGCAGAGAGTATATTGATATTAATTAATATTAATTGTGTAGTATATCGTTTTTTCACTAACCCCACCGGGTCCGATCTGTTCCATCCGCCTGTTAGTTGCTTGGAGTGTGTTTTCCGGTAGCTGATAGTTGGATGGGCATCACGGCCAGGAGGGTTTGTGACAATCAACTCATGCAGCTGCAGGGTTAATATTGGTACAGATCTCTATGCTGCTGTCAATCACAGGGCAGACTGGATACATTTTTGAAACATACAAATGCTGCTTCTCACTCACAGCTCAATTAACAATGTAACAATCTATATAACAGTCTATGTAACAATCTATGTAACAATCTAAATAACAGTCTATGGGCACCAGGAAAAGTAGAACAGCAGACTGCACTGAGCAGTCAGAAAGGGGGATTCCAGGCACCAGGAATCCAGGGCTATCTCCAGACTTTTTGGCACCTGAAAAAATCCAAATGCTGCCCCCCTCGCCACGTCACCGGAAGGGGCGTGGTTTTATAATTGAATGTGGGTGATGCTTTGTCCAGAAGTGAGGTGTGGCTTGTCCCAGAAGTGGGAGGGGCTTTACACATGACTGGTAAATAATGCCCACAATGACTGGTAAATGATGCCCACAGTGACTGGTAAGTAATGCCCAACATTGATTTTTCAGAAGAGAGGCGGAGGAGTCATAGCTGCATTCTGTTTGCAATGTAAGTCATGGCTTCCCCTTCTGAAGTCAGTACCTCCTGAAAATATGTGGTTTTTACAAACGTCGTTTTGGTGGCCCCTGGCATCTGGGCCCCAGGCACATGGAAAAGTCCTGGCACATAAAGCCAGAAAAAAAAATCTGCCATCATAACTGCTGCCTCCCTATAGGGTGCTGCTCTGTAATGTACTTCACCCTGCCTCATTAGGGAGGCGGCCCTGCAGGAATCCTAAACATACCCCTGGGGTAAACCCATTAAACTCAAACACTTCGCCACATGTAATACTAAACAAGTTATCTACCTGATTAAATGTCCATGTGGGAGTTGTTATATAGGCCAAACTTCTAGAGAAGTGAAAGAACGAATTAAGGAGCACAAAAGGGACATTAGAAACCTAAACAGGACACAGGTTATGATACAACAATATCAAGGCATTTCCATGAAAGGAAGCATAATCACAACCAACTCAGTGTTAGAAACTACACTTACCCCTAAACGTGGAGGGGATGTCACCAAACTACTACTCCAAAGGGAATGCTATTGGATTAGATTATTAGAGACATTGGTACCCAGAGGGCTAAATGAATCCTGGTCTTTGAAATGTTACCTGTAATTACGACACTGGTTTTTCCTTTCTATGAGATAGTCGTCTGACACACAATTAAAGGGTATGTCCACCCAAAAATAAACTTTTTATATGTTCTTTATATAATAGCACCAACCTCAAACGCCATGTTCATTTTTCTCAAAATCATTTGCCTTGCCCGATATTTAATGATATCAGGCTGCACTTCCTCTCCACTTCCACTTTAGATGACCCCGAGCTACAGGTTACGAAAAAAAAAAAATTATTGCCTGTGTTTGTGTGTGTCTCACTCTCTCTCTCTCTCTCTCTGGGCTGGCTGTCTGCAGCTGTTGATCCTGGATTTCTTCAGTACACATAACTTTACAGCTGTGATTGGTTGAGAGGGAAAACCCAGGGATCCAGGGGTCAGACCATTACTGATGCAACTTCCTCTGTTCTCACTGCTGGATGTTAACAGACATGCTCAAGAACATGAAAAGAACAGAGACAAGGTAATGTAACCTGTCTCTGTTCATCACTGTATTGGTCCATGCTGCAGGATTAAGCCAGCTACAAAGGTCTGTAACTTTTGAACCACTGGACCGATTTACATGCTGTAAAGTTTATTTTGGAGCACTTATTTGGGCCAAATAAATATAAAAAGTTAGTTTTGGGGGTGGACATGCCCTTTAAGGTATTGGTTATTGTTACTGGTAACATTAATGCTCACTAGAGATGTAATGTGGGTTCGAACAGAACCCAGTTTCAAATCGAATCTGAGGGTTTCAAAGTCCCATGAAACTTTCGGAACTCCCAAATTTCATGGAACCCGAATTTTAAAAATTTTCTATTTTTACCGAAAGTAGACAATTACCGAAAGTAGACGATTTTTGAAAATTGAAAGTAGACGATTTTCGAAAATCGAAAGTAGACATTTTCCAAAAATCGAAAATCGAAAGTAGATGATTTTCAAAAATCAAAATTAGACGATTTTCGAAAATCGAAAGTAGACAATTTCCAAAAATCGAAAGTAGATGATTTTCAAAAATCAAAAGTAGACGATTTTCGAAAGTAGATGTTTTTGAAAATCGAAACTCGAATTTTTGATTTGAACTTTCTGAAAATTTAGAAAATTTGAAAACAGAATGAAACTCAACGGTTTCGAACATCTCTAATGCTCACTAGGGCAGACAGATACATTAGAATAATTGCTTGATATATATATCTATATATATATAGATATATATATATAGCTATAGGTCACAGGTTTCTGATTCTATTGTTAGACCTAGACCCCTTTATCATTTACTAGTAGGCCTAGAGTAGGCAGTACTTATGGTCTTGCATGGTAGGCGCTTCGTGATTCCATGTGTGTCTATATACTTTTGTAATATTTATGCAATATATGCTTACTATTGTGTTTTATTTCCTACATGGTTTTGAGTTGTTTTACCTCCATCACCATGGGCATTTTTTTGAATGGTGGCACAGTCTGGATAACCAATGGATATGCACCTACCTTTGGACTTGCTGCGATGATGTCACTGAGAATCAAGGACTCTGATTGTACTATTGGTTTATTGGTGTTGGTGGGGGGAGCAGAGGAAGTGGATATGTCACTTCCTGTGAACTGTGTTATATTGTGGTGTTGGCACTGTTTGTGTCACATTTGAGAAAGGGTTTTGAACCCAAAACATGTCATGTGAATAAACTAGCATCTAAAGACATCCTTTGAGAGTCTTACTTTCCTGATATTGCTCATTTACAGTTTTTACATAAAAGTTTCTTCCATTTTGAGGGACAAATAGTGATAGTAGGTTACTGTACATGACACAGAGACCTGGGGACAGCTCTGGGGAACCTGTAAATATAACCAAAACTTATTTTAAAACTATCTTTCCTCACGATTGGGCTGTTTTCGAGCTTCTGCATTCTATTTTCGAGAGTTACCGAAATCGATCATTACTTTCGAGGATTGCCGAAATCGATCATTACTTTCGAGGATTACCAAAATCGATCATTACTTTCGAGGATTGCCGAAATCGATCATTACTTTCGAGGATTACCAAAATCGATCATTACTTTCGAGGGTTACAGAAATCGATCATTACTTTCGAGGGTTACAGAAATTGATCATTACTTTCGAGGGTTATCGATTTTCGATTTTGATAATCGCCTATTTTCAATTTTTGATAATCGTCGATTTTCAATAATCGTCCATATTAAATTTTTGCTAACCGTCTATTTTTGATTTTCAATAAAAAATGAAAATTCGATAAATCCGGATTACGTGAAATCCGTGAGTTCCGAAAGTTTCGTTGGGACTTCGAAACCCTCAGATTCAATTCAAAACTGGGTTCTATTCAGCATTTCTGGGTGACCTGCTAATGTATTTGTATAAAGTGCTGTAAAACAGCAGAAGAAACAATTAAGTAATTATGGGGAACTTACCCATCCAATTTGCCAGAGGCTATTCTCATAAGAGAGATCAATATGACTGTTCATTTGAATGCATAGAATAAATATGCAATAATATTATTCTCTCTGCTTTCATTCATCCTTTTATACCTGTTTCCATGTTCTCCAACATTGCATCATTGTAATCACGGCACCTTTAAACAATTAGCATTTCAATGCAAGAGATCACAAGATCAATATCCTGTAAGGGGTGGAAGGGTTGGGTTAAGTGTGAAAATATCAGCATGGAAGCTAATTTCTTCTGATGATTACCCCCATCAGTCTAATGGGCAGAATAAGTGTTTTTCTCTTTCTCTAAGCTGAGTATGAACATCATCCATCAATGCGTCACATTTATTGGAATTTTCCTTTGTGTTTGATAACCCTAGCTCCTGAAATGGACATTCGGGTGGTAAATGGTGTCTGCCTATAGATCTAGCTCATTAGTCATCAAATATACAAAAAAGTATTGCCAGAGTAGCACAGTACAAATAAACAAAGGACAGGGCATCATGCATAACAGGGAATATGGAAATGAGGCAGACATATACCACATCAAAACATAACATTTAAATACTCTAATGTAGGGTTTGAGTTAAATCAGATCATACCTGATCATAGTTAGTAATATCAGATGCTTAGTAACTCACAAGCACACGTACATTATTGTGCATGCGCGCTATAGTTGAACTGAACAAGGAAGAGGTCAGGACCTGTCAGTGTGGCTGCAGTGGATTGCGCAAAAGGTAAATATCTTACACTTTCGTTCCTGGCTCCTGTGAAACTGATTGAAGAATGGAAGGTAAGGTATAGCTCCTTAACCTCTGGTTCTTCAATCAATTCATTAAAGGAAAAGTTCACTTTTGCAGTGAATATCCTTTTAAAGGATATGTAGACTGGGTAAAACAAAAATGTCCTATGCACTCTTTCCAACACTGGGTGCTGACTCCTCTAAGTACCCACCCTCACTGAAATACATATATCAAATAAAGAATAAACTGAGGAAGGGGGCATGTTTTACCATGATTGTGTGTAAGTGAGACAGATGAATACGGGCGCCGGAATTACTTGTCGCTTTAGTGAGTGTGGATTTACTGAGACAGCAAGTCTGTGTCAGTCTTATCCAGGTATGTTAAGTCCACTGAATGTGTTAGAGCTGGGGAGGTTTTTTTTGCAAAAATAACTTTAAACAAAACAAAAAAAATTTTTTTTTGGAATGGCCTGGCTGTCGCTTCTGTTAGTGTGCTGCCTGAGATTCTTGCCTCACATTGCCTCATTAGAGAGGCAGCCCTCATGGCAAATAAAGGTGGGGCAGTGGTAATTCAGAATACTGCAGAATCAGATGACACAACATATACCAGCTACCAAATGATCCTACATAACGGTTTAAACAAGCATTTGATACTTTGGTATTGAATAACTACACTTGGGATCTCTTACTACTGATGTCTGGGATTTTGTAAACTGCGTCAATCCAATTATACATATTCCTTCATGTTCTAAAAGTCCACGAGGGACTAACTAATCTGCTAGGTGTAGGGTATTGTGCATGTGTTATTTTATGGTGTTGATATTGCTATTTTGTATGGCATAATAAATTCCATTTGAGCTGCTTAACAGTGTTGTGCTCCATTTGGTGTACTTGGGTGGGGGGATATGAGCTCCATGCCGTGTGTTATATTTATGTATTCTTTTCACCAGGAGCACCAACCTTAGTAGGGTGTTACACAGCAGGCTCTTTCAACGGTGCTGTGCAACTAGAGCACATTTTTTACATCTATCATCTGGCAGGGGGGTTCGGGGACTTTTCCAGGGAGTATTTGAACTGTAATATGTGTCATCTAGTGTTCACTGCAGATGTCCAAAAGGAAACTATACGGCAACACACAAACCAATAAAGAGGAGACTGATGTTTACAGGAAGATGTCAGTAGCTAGGTATACACTATTGCAAGCATTAAGCTGTCATGCCAGACACACACTGAGGGGAGTCCCGTTCGGCCTATTTGCTCAGATCAGACGTTATTGCTTGACAGAAGAAACATTTAAGAGAGCAGCCTTAGACTTGAGACAGAGATTTACAAACAGGGAATATAAACCTAGGGATATCCAGGAATCCTATTTTAGGATTAAAAACAGGACAGGACAAATGTAAGTCCAATTTTAGTGTCTCCTTGCACTTTTGATGTTGGTGCTGGCTCTTGATGATTGACATGAATGGTCTCTGTAGAGTTAAATGTAGTGGCCAGCAGGCAGTGTTGGGAAGCAGCGCACCGATGGAAACCTTTATGTACCACACAATTTAAAACATATAATGACATTTTAAAGGAATTATGAGAAATGATGCACTAGTTACATTGTAAACTAAGGATGTTATATCACCTCTAAAGGTTCCAGGCCTCTGGTCTTGTGCTTTTATATGGTCACAGAGCTCACCTGTGATGTAAAATCATTATATTATACTGTAAGTGGCGGATTATCATGTCTGATACTAATATTAGAACTGAAGTGATCTCAATATGTATATCTATCTACATGTATGTCTATTTTCAGTGATGTACGTTTTTTATGGATTTCTCTTTGTGGCTTTTGCAATAACAGTGAGTGGTTACATGGATGCTGCATATGTGTACTGTACGTGTTAATTAATATATTCCCAGACAAAACTGCAGCAGCTAATTGTATTTTATGCCTGTTTGATATTCCCAGGATGTGACTAAGTCTGAGAAAATGAGCAAGAATATGCTGAGCTGAGCCAGGGAGAAAAAGAAAGTGAGAGAGAGAGACTGACTGTATATGCAGAGATAGTTTACATAAAGGGTTATAGCATACAAAAGGGAAGATGCAATGATGATCCATCTAAGAGCAATGAAAAAAGAAACAAAAAGTAACATACACTGTGACGTTCATATTATTATTATTATTATTATTATTATTATTGTGGATTTATATAGCGCCAACATCTTCCGCAGCGTTTTACAATTACATGTATACATTCAGATAAGGCCCTGCCCCGAAGAGCTCACATTCTAAGCACATTTTATTTACACATACAGCCTATCACATACATACAACCTATCAGTATGTCTTTATGATGGCGGGGGAAACCGGAGTGCCCGGAGGAAACCCACGCTAGCACAGGGAGAACATTCAAACTCCTTGCAGATGTGTCCAAGGGTGGAATCGAACTCAGGAATTCAGCGTTGCAAGGCATCAGTGCTAACCACTCAGCCACCATGCTGCCCCATTCTCCACAAGTGTTACACTGCATATTACCCATATTCTCCCCATATTCTCAACAAGTGTTGCCCTGCATATTGCCCCTAAACCACTGTTTAAAATTATATATCACTTTCTAAGCTTTTGATAATTAATGATAGGTCTATAATAAGTACTGTATAAAACAAAAACAACTTCCTTGTCCATTTCCTCCACTCTACCAATGGGATGAGCATGCTCAGTGTGCTTTATCCAGGGAAAAGTTGAGGAACTCTACAATCAGCTATGCTGAATATTCCTGTGTTATTGTAAGAAAGAAAGTAACTATAGAGCTGCTGTAGTGAAGGATTTGATTTACCGGAATTGGTTGGGGATAAATTAGAAAGGCCAATCATATATCATTTTAATTTGCAGTTCCAGATTTATAGGTCAGGATAAATGTGTATTAGTTTATATGCCTCCTTTAACCATGCCCTTATCCAACATCTTTTGTCCGAGCACCACAGGGAGGCTTCCAGAGAACAAGGCTGTTATCATTGCTTCTGGGGCTCCAGGAGGGAGTTGCCGGTGTCGGAATGGAGCTACAGAAAGGCTGACTCCCGGTATACGTGAGAGAAATGAGCCTCCAGCAAGAGGGGAGGCCCCAAGATCGAGAGAGCCATCCGCAACTGTGAGTGTCCCCCCAAGGTTGACAGCTGCAACAATAGAGACAGAAACCACACGTGAGTACTTATGTGGGAGTGCATGGTGGAGGTTAGTAGTCAGCAGGGCAATCTTAACAAAATTGGAAGCAACATATGGTGGACCAGCGGTTGTTTTTTACCAGGGGAGGGGACAGGAAATCCTTTGCCTGTACCGAGTACATCCACAATAGGGTTATTTAGGACTTCTGCATTTAGGGGTTCCACTGATAGAAGAAGTTAAGCAAAAAATATGGAAAAACTAATATATGGAGATATGGTCATTAATATTGACAGACATGGTTATGGTAGATAAAAAAAGAGTGGCTAAAATCTTTGGTGACTGGTTGCAGGCCTTAAGCATGCTAGCTGGGGTGATAGGTCAAAAAGACCCCTCCAAAAATTGCTTTGAATTATTTGTTTATCATGCAGTAAACCTTGCATCACTGTACATTATGCTAGGTTTACTGCATGGTATATTCTGCTAGTGCACTGTACATTATGGCTAATACAAATGAAATACAATTTATTATCAATAAAACAAACAAATACAAATATATGCAGCTGGCCATCTGTAACAATACCTATACCTATAGGAATACCTAAAACGAAACCTCTAAAATATAGATAATGTCCAGATATAAGTTAAAATCCATATAAAATCATATACGAAACGCTATAGCATAGAACGGATAAATATGCAGTCTCAATGTCTATTATCAGTTCAAAACGGACGAGTGTACTCCATACTCGAAAAATCCTAATGTGGATACTCAAATTAAGGCAATCCCTTCTTGTTCTTCTGGGGTCCGTATATAGTACTAAATAGAATATGTATGCACACAAAAAATCACGTTATATTATATAATCGAACAAGGTCTAATTGTCTAATCGTATAATCCAACTTTGGAAGGATGTTCATAAAATTGTGCAATGTACTTATGGGAATATGCAGTCCAATTGTATAATCAAACAAGGTCTAATTGTCTAATTGTATAATCTAACTTTGGAAGGATATTTATTGGTCCTGAACTGATGGTGAGAACTTTACTGACAAAGAGATCAGAAACAGTTAAGAGAGGACCAATAAGAATTCTATATAGGATCCATAAAAGCAGCCGGTGAACAGGTGGGCGTTACTATCTGACGACGCTCTGAGGAGCGAAACGCGTCATAGTGACGTACACCGGAAGAAGGAGGTTGTTTAGTGCGAGCAGTATTGGAGTTTTACAAACACACCGCCACGAGGTTACAGCACTTGACGATATACGGAGCATATTACCTACTCAGGATCCATTGAGAATCCCAAGCGCCGAGAGTCCACGGACATTACCAATACATTATAGTCTGGGGGATTGTAGGATCGCTGTAAGTGCCGGGAACATAACTCTGTGAAGAGCAGTGACATATAAAACACCATTTTACTGACTATACTACCTCATGATTTTTTGTGTGCACACATATTCTATTTAGTACTATATACGGACCCCAGAAGAACAAGAAGGGATTGCCTTAATTTGAGTATCCACATTAGGATTTTTCGAGTATGGAGTACACTCGTCCGTTTTGAACTGATAATAGACATTGAGACTGCATATTTATCCGTTCTATGCTATAGCGTTTCGTATATGATTTTATATGGATTTTAACTTATATCTGGACATTATCTATATTTTAGAGGTTTCGTTTTAGGTATTCCTATAGGTATAGGTATTGTTACAGCTGGCCAGCTGCATATATTTGTTTGTTTTATTGATAATAAATTGTATTTCATTTGTATTAGCTACAGTGTGTCTTACTGTGTACACAGGTTGCATTTACTTTATTTATTGGAGTTGGTGGGTGGCCTGAGTCCCTGCTGTGGTCACGGCAGTGATTTTGGGTTTCCCCCCTCTTTCTGTTTGCCCGGTAGGGAGTCTCTGGGTGCTCCTGTGGTGGATTCGGTGTTGGGACACTTTCAGACACTGTACATTATGCCAGGTTTACTGTGCGGAATATTCTGCTAGTGCACTGCACATTCTGCCAGGTACACTGTGCAGTATATTATGCTAGTGCCCTGCACATTATGCTAGGTACACTGTGCAGTATATTCTGCTAGTGCACTGTATATTATGTATGCTAAACAGCAACCTGAAAACAATTTCCTTGTTTCAGTAGATGGTAAACTAAGTTATAAACACTGGGGCAATTACCTTGTTACATGTGACAAAAAAATATGAATAATGGAACAGTTGCATTAAAATACATTTGAAAGTCAGCAAACCCGTGCCATAATGACATTCCATTGTTGGCAATTTTTTCTGTAATGAATAATAAGCTGTAGAGTCAGGAAAAAGGAAGGCCAATTTATATAACACACATTACTGTGTATAAAGTCTAGAATGCAGGGAATCTATAAGGTTTGTGTGTTTAAAGTGGCGTTAATACAGTTAAACAGATTACCGGTACTGATATCTGTCTTGTTTCTAAGGTTCGTACGGCCAGTAATCGGCCCGTGTATGAGCACTTTATCGGCTGAAACGGGCGCTCATTCGGAGATCGGCCGTTTAAGCCGATAAAGTGCCCATACACGGTCCAATAATCGCCAAAAACGGCCGTTGGTACACATTGTGCCGCGCAGGTTGGCATCTGCGATCCCACATGTGTACGAACCTTAATTCACTTTAGGCCACAATACATTTTCATGGCTTTTTACACAACTGGATGATGAGAAACCTTAATTTGGTGCCCATTGTTGACTTATAGATGCATATTTTGCCCTAAAACACTGGATCAATAACCTTATTTGAGGCATCCACTGGCATTTCCATGAGACAGACAGACCATTAAAGGGAAAGTTAACACCTCTGATTTTTTACATCTTAACCAGGACCCCAAAAACCCTACTTTCAAAATACCTGCCTTTCTCCCTGTGTTCCTGAAAGAAGATATTTACCTTGAATTCAGCTGGTCCCTTGCATAATGTTACACCTCCTTCACAGCTTTATAAGCTCTTCATGAGCTTGTGCAGCCCCAAAACTACTGCAATGTCAATATTAGTGCTAGAATGGCTGGCTGTGGCTGGGAACAATTAGTAATTTTTGATCCCTTGGCTGCTCCAACAATATTATTGACTGATGTGTACCAGGCCCAAGTGTTCCAAAAATTAAAATCAATGGTTTTAATAGACTAAATACAGCAAAGAATGAGGGTCCCATTATTGCCTAGGGACCAATTCAGTCCTTATCTGACTACAAGTCAATATGAGATAGTAAATATAGCTGTACATACATTTTTTTTTATCCCATTTTAAACTAAAAGGACAACTCCACTGTATAAAACGTACCTGGGGTAGGATTGATTGTTCCTACCCCCCAATATTGTTTCAATGAGGAGCTCCAGCATATACAGTTTTCATCTGCCAGGTTAGACCTAGACTTTCCTGTATTAAACATACTGCTGAAGCCAGGAGAAGGCTGGCTGCTGGTGCTCTTCACATGAACAATATCAGGAGGTAGGAATTATCAATCCTACCTTCTTGCCCTATTTACTTTTTATGTTACCTATTTTTTTTAATAAAAAACTTTATACGCACTATAGTTCTCAGACAAAGAAGCAACTGGAATACATTTAAATAAAACCACAAACACAACTGTTAATTTCATCTATAGACCTACTTATAGATAACACAACTTCACACAACATACACACATACAGTATCTCTCATTTCCTGCAAACTATATGCAGAGACATATCATATTCACATCATATTGCCGAACCTATAATTATTCTAATATTACTGCATTCAGAAGAAAAAGGGACTGCAATTATATATAATGGTTGGAGAAGAAATGCATTCATTAAGCAAAATTTCTATTCAGTCTGACAATTCTTATGGGGAATCTACAACAATTCAGAAACGTTACACTTAGATTTCTGGTATTTTCTGAAGGCAAAATTAAAAAAAAAATTCCATGACAATACACTACACACAAACCTGGGACCTATTGTTTGAGCATGCTAATATTTCCAATATTATTATATTGCAAAGGGATAAATTCCAGTGGGGTTTATCCTTAGAACAGTCACGCAGCTAATGTCACAGATCATATGATAAATGGCAACCCCCACCCAAAAAAATAATGTAACTGTGCAATCATTTGCAAACAAAACAGAAACACCGCTGCATCTTGTCAATAAGTTAAATAACCAAACGTTATCAAAGTAGACCCAGATAGCAGGTTTTATTCGTAGTTAAAGTACTTTATTTAGAGAAGCCCAAAAAAGATATAACATTTCCCATTGCACCCTACAGAGAGCACCCACATCCCTTGCCAGTGTTGCTTTATTCTGACTTGTCTGATGACCTCTGGTGTACACCATCTGTCCACAATATTAACTGACTGGACGTTGGGCAGTTCAATAAGTAATTATAATACATAAGGCTCTGGACTTTCAATGGAAAGTACGTAGTTAAGAGGTTTTTATAAGAATATATACCACTGCACCTCCCCATTGAACGTCTGTTTCCTTAAGAACAAAGAAGTTTTGTTATTTCAACAGAAAAAGGATGACACTGCACGGATCTGAATAGTAGAAATCATCTGAGCAGCACCCTGTTACATCTCCTTCATCTTCGTTATACTGCCGGTTGTCCGTGATGAGTCATACACAGTACAGCCGGGGAGACCGAACCCTTTCCTATGAGTCATAGGAAGCACATCCGGGTCTCCCCAGCTTTACTGTGTATGAGTCAAATTTGACAAATTTGAGCCACAAACCAGTTTTATGAAGAATATAAAGGCTTTTATTAATAAATGCTTATATATATAACAGCAACGTTTATTGATAAAAGCCTTTGTATTCTTCAGAAAACTTGTCTTAAATTTGTCTTACTATATATATAAAGAACAAAATAGGCCGCACCTCTGGATTTTGACAAGAAAAACTTTATTCAGACATGCATATCATAAAAAGCACACAAGGATCCAGCATCCAACGTTATATATATACTGTATATATACAGAGAGATACAAGATTTTCTGGTGAGTGATGGACACAACTGTTGTTACAAGCATGGCTGCATTTACTACAGCCTGGTTGCTTTTACACTGCAATTATTCAATGCAATTATGCTGCATGTGTTTCTGATATCCCTTTGATTGCCATGTTGCTCTATACTGTAGACTGGTTTGCAATCATCTCCCTGTGCTCTGTTACTGAAGATTATTTCTGGTGAAATATTGGAACTAGATATTCTAATACATCAATAGCTCTGTTGTTAGCTTTCAAATGTTAAATAAGATCTGATTGGTTGGGGCAAAATTAGCACCATTTTTAACGATAAGAACTTTTATTGAATAACCCTGAATATGTTTTCAAAATACAACTCCAACCATTCCCTGACTGTCCTCTGCTATTATAATCCCATATAATCCCATATGGGTCAGGCTCATATTCATCCTAGTGTCCGTATCTTTTCTGCAGTCTTATGTTGTAATTATAATTTCAAAGTGTTGTCCCGATTGTTGGGGCACACTATCAATATGAGTCTGACCCATATGGGATTATATTATGTTTAATAGTGTATAGCCTTTTAACTCTGCAACTGTGTATTTTTATTGTTTGGCATTAGGGATGGCATAGAACTCGAACTCGAACCCGAGTTCGAGCCGAACTTTCGAGTTCCGGACGGACCCGGACTTCTCGAACTATCCCGGACGCGGACTTTCGATATTTCCCGGACTTTCGATGATTTTCGAATGTTCGTGTTCGACCGTTCGAACGTTCGAACGGTCGAACATTCGAAAATCGTCGAATTTAAAAAAAAAAGGGCCCACATGTCCAAAATCACCAAATGGCATCTAATTTGAGCATTGCCAGCCCCCTGGGTATAAAAGGCAATGCGACCAGTGCCATTTAGTCAGTGTGTTGGAGTGTATTTAGTGGAGACCTGACAGTGTAGGAGTTGGAGAGAGTTTTCTGAGCTTTCTGTGTGTGGATTTCAGCGTGGTGGTTTAGCTCTTGTAGTTAACCACCCCTGTATTCACGCATCTTGAGACCCAACAGTCCTATCTCCTTCCTAGCTTTCCCTTGCACAAAGCATACACTGAGGGAGAGAAGCCAAAGGGGTATGGGGTCTGTCTGGAGGGGCCAAGCCTGCCTGGCTCCACATAATGTTGTCAAACTGAAGTAAATCTAATGCTACAATGGTGCTGTTCCTACAAACCGTATCCCCTTCCCGCTTTCCCTTGCACAAAGCATACTGAGGGAGAGAAGCCAAAGGGGTATGGGGTCTGTCCGGAGGGGCCAAGCCTGCCTGGCTCCAATAATGTTGTCAAACTGAAGTGAATCTACTGCTACTCAATGGTGCGTTCCTACAAACCCATCCCCTTCCCCGCTTTCTCTTGCACAAAGCATACACTGAGGGAGAGAGCAAAGGGGTATGGGGTCTGTCCTGAGGGGCCAAGCCTGCCTGGCTCCGCAATAATGTTGTCAAACTGAAGTGAATCTACTGCTACTCAATGGTGCTGTTCCTACAAAGCGTATCCCCTTCCCCGCTTTCCCTTGCACGATGCATACTCTGAGGGAGAGAAGCCAATGGGGTATGGGGTCTGTCTGGAGGGGCCAAGCCTGCCTGGCTCCGCAATAATGTTGTCCAATTGCAGTGGGTCTTATCTAGGCGCGAACATCGAATCCGCGAGTAAAGTTTCCATTAAAACCTATACGCGAGCATCGAATCCGCGAGTAAAATGTACATGGTATCTAGACGCGAACATCGAATCCGTGAGTAAAGTGTCCATTAAAGCCTATACGTGAGCATTGAATCCGCGAGTAAAATGTACATGGTATCTAGGCGCGAACATCGAATCCGCGAGTAAAGTGTCCATTAAAGCCTATACGTGAGCATCGAATCCGCGAGTAAAATGTACATGGTATCTAGGCGCGAACATCGAATCTACGAGTAAAGTGTCCATTAGAACCTATACGCGAGTATCGAATCCGCGAGTAAAATGTCCATGTTACCTCGAACGTTCGAACAGGAGAGTGCGAAAGTAGCGGGCATGAGAGTACAATAGATTTTACGAAAGTCCTGGATATTGGAACATGTTCCCCAGACCATTTCCCAGGTCCCACAGCCATTTAAATTAAGTTACCATTAATATTTTAGTTGTATTTGACTCGAACTTTTCAAACTATTTTCCTCCCATAGACTTTAATGGGTCCGTTTTCGAACTTTCGAACGTTCGAACTTTCGAACTAGTTCGAAAGTTCGAAAACGGACCGAACTTTCAATAGTTCGACCATCTCTATTTGGCATTAATATTTTTAAGATTATATATATGGATAGGCTGGCCAGCCAATATATTGTGTAAATTAACAGCGGATGCCATCTTTTAGAGTTACCTCCTCTGCTTTTATGAATAAAGTTGTCTTGTTTTTGAAGCATTATTGGGACTATTCATTTCGAGTTTTATTTTGGGCTGTCTATGTTAGGCAGTATTTTGTAGCCGTGGAGGGCCCCCGGCTACTAGTCCACCTATTTTAACCAATTTTACTAATAGTGAAAAAGGGTATTGGGACTGTTGCAATGAATCATATTTAACTCCTAGGGTTATTGCCTATGGTGTCATTGTGTAGCAGTCTATAAATGGCACATACAAGTTGATATAAATGTTAAAATTGATTTTTGTTTGCAGAACCTGAATTTGTTTTACTTTAGTCAAATAGTCTGCAAAATTGTGAGCAAGCCTAATACATATGTAGTTGCAAGTTCCACCACAGCAGAGGCTGTCAGAATCACTGCAGTATAAATACAATCAGGTTGTAATTAACCCAGCCAGGTCCAGCCTTTGATATGGGCGACCTGTGCGACCGCACAGGTTGCATTACCAGGGGGGGGCGCCAGCCGGGAGTCTTAAGTCATGGACCTGTAAGTCAAAATTGTGCATCAGTGCCACAGCCCCTCCAGTCCCAACACACATAAGCCTTTCTTAAGATGTCTGTATGCTTTTCTTTCTGTGCATTTAGTATGTTACGTGTTGTGTAATAATACACGCACGATATATACAAGCACGCACTGAAGTTACTTAAAGACAGTAAGCGCAGGTAGGGAACTTGATTTGAAACAGGCCAAGGCAAGCAGCATTCAGCAGTGTATTGTGTGTACCCAGGCGGGTGTTTTTGGGGGGGGGGGTAGACACCAGTAACAAATCTTGCACAGGGTGCTGTTTATCCTAAGGCCGGCACTGAACACAGCCCTGTTACTTACATTAATTATAAGTGTCCCCCAATTATGAGATGATCTGATAACTAAATATATATCCACTAATAATTTATTGCTCTATTGCCTAGAGCAGGGATGTCCAACCTGTGCCCCTCCAGATGTTGTAAAACTACAACTCCCAGTATTCCTTGGTTTCTTCTGCAATGGAGGAATGCTGGGAGTTGTAGTCTTCAAAAATCTGGAGGGCTGCAGGTTGGAAATCCCAGACCCAGAGCCTTGCATAGCCAGGAAAAACCAACTTGGATACTACATTATACAGAAAGTGAATGATTGGATAATCCACTGGAATGGCAGCAACTAAAGAGTTACTATGTCATGTAGTCATGTATGTCATGTATGTCATGTATGTCATGTATGTCATGTATGTTATGCAACTCTTGTTGTTGCCATTCCAGTGACAGGATGCACATAAGAAAAAAAAGACCTTTCAAATGTGGCAACAAAAAACAAAGTTTATTGCAAGCACTTTCTGCACATTTCCTTTAAGGTAACAGGTATAAAAGGACATCAATACTGAAACAACAGTAATCTTTTGATATCCAATCTGAACTATCTTCTACTATGTGCAGTTTTTCTAAAACTGTCAGTGTTCACGCAAATCATGTAAATTGCATGATGGGAAATTCCCTCCTCCAATGCTGCCTCTTAGTAATTACTGAGCATGCTTGCCCTTATAGACAACCCGGAGGGTTAGAAGGAGATATCGGTTAAGATTGGGAGGAGAGATACTGAGCCTGAGCAAATCAATTACTGTATCTAAGGAATGCAGCGACACAAAAACCTCAGACTATGTGCTACTTACATGTATTAATTTATAGATTAAGATAAGGCAAAGGCAATTTTTTTTACTATAGTGGCCCTTGAACATCCACTATTTGTAGTGACTCCTAAACCCACCCCCAAAATCTAATTGGTCCAAGATACAATCAGATTTAAGATTGTATCTGGACCAATCAGATTTTGGGGGGGGTGTTAATAAGACACTATAAAATAGCATAAAATATTCAGAGAAGCTCAGTTTCTAATCAGCAGTCAAGCTAGCAGGTCTCACCTTTGTATTTAGGTTAGAGATTTGGCAGATGGCAGGTTGTGTGTGGTTGGACTGCAGAAATGTATATTTCATAGCTCCTTACCTATGGTGTTATTGTGTAGTAGACCATAAACAGCACATACATGTTGATATAACAGATAAATTATAATAATTTTTTTACTTTCGAGGATTCGATTTTCGATAATCCTCTACTTTCGATTTTTGACTTTCGATAATCCTTTACTTTCGATTTTCAATAAAATCCGGGTTCTGTGAAATCCGGGAGTTCCGAAAGTTTCGTCGGGACTTTGAAACCCTCAGATTCGATTCGAAACTGGGTTCTATTCGAACCCACAGTACATCTCTAGAATGCATTCCTGCTACTTACATTTACTATAAGCATCCCCCAATAACGAGATGATCTGATAACTAAATATATATCCACTTACAATATAAGCTTTTTATAAAATAAAAACTATGTTAACAAATGCAAAATCACAGTTTATTCCTGTGCTGTGCAGGGAATTTATTTCTCTATTGCTCAAGAGCACCGTACAGCCAGGAAAAACCAACTTGGATACCTCATTATACAGAAAGTGAATGGTTGGATAATCCACTGGAATGGCGGCAACTAAAGAGTTACTATGTTACGTATGTTATGTTATGTAACATAGTAACTCTTTAGTTGCCGTGATTCCTGTGGCAGGAAGCAGATTATAAAAAGGACCTTTAAAATCTTTCAGCAAAAACCAAAGTTTATTGCAAGCACTTTCTGTACATTTACTTTAAGGTAACAGGTAGAAAAGGGCATCTATACTGAAACAATAGTTATATTTAGATATCCACTCTGAGATATATTCTGCTGTGTGCAGTTTTGCTATAACTAGAATGGAGACAGTGTTCATGCAAATCATGTGAATTGTATGATGGGAAATTCCCTCTTTCAATGCTGCCTCGTAGTGATTACTGAGCATGCTTGCCCTCATAGAAACCTCGACAAGGAATAGTTAGAGGCAGAAACAAATTACACCAGAAATGTCTCCTACTCTTTAATTTCTGGGACTTTGGACAGACATTGCAGGAGAAATGTTTGGAGCAGATGCGTAAGGTACGGATTTTTGAACAATACACAGTGGGGCTAGTAGTTGGTTAAATTTTAGTTTTGGGGGTGGACATGCCCTTTTAGTAACTATAGTAAGTGATAGCATTCCTGGCATGTCTATCTGCACTGTGCATCGACTCTACAGTACAGGAGAATTGCATGTCTTGTTTTTCATTGCGTTTCCATTTATATCAACTTCACTTTTTTCTCTCTACTATTTCTCCTTTCTATTTTGCTTCTCTTTTTTCAATAACTAGTTTGATTGAAGTTGGAGAATAACAACTGCAGAGATGCGTTTGGCCTGGTTTAAACCTATGGGAAGCCCAGACAGCTTTTATCTATAGCAGCAATCTCTTTCTTGTAAATATATTTTGGCTTGTAAGAAGTTAATGAAAACAGCTTCAGCCCCAGCGTCATTACACGCAATTGGCAGTCGCCCCACCCTCTGCGGCATCGCTTGCTTCATGGGGAATATTTAAGGTTTCTATTTATAGAATCAAGCCATTCGGTAGAATGCCAGGCAGTATCTCAGAAGATTCTGACAATCCACAGCTTTTGGTTATTGACTGTTTTAATTCTCCCATTGTTTTTAAGGTGGCTGATCTGTTTAATCCCATCATTTCCTAAAGTGTTGGTTACAGCTGGTTTATTATATTCAGACCATTGTCTCCCCATGGACAGCAGCTGAATGAGAAAACTCCATTGAGAGTCTGACCCTTGTAGGCAATTAGGGTAACTAGAAGCTGATGAGACGTGCAAATTATTCATGTTACTGGTGCATGAATCAGCAGAATTCATGTAGTGAGTTTGATCTGGTGAAAGTTATTGTCCAATTTATGTCATTTACATTCCCCAGAGATGGATAAACTTTGCAGATGGGTTAGAAGAAAAGACTAACAAATATCAGTGCAGCCCAAATTCCCTTGGGAGAGTGGTCATTGGAACATCCGGTTCCACTTTGTAACTGCATCAGAAACCTTTGTTTCATTAGTTTATTACTCATAAAATAACTTTCTATTAAGTACTTTTGTGCATATTTTTTGTGTGTGTGTTAGGTGTGTATGGAAAACATTGTGTGATGAATTTGGGATTGTAAAATTTACATGTCACTGTGTGTTGTATTTTGCATGTGATGAATAAAATAAATTTTTTAAGGAATTATTTGTTTTATTTTAAATAAAACTGCAGACAGACATGAAGTTTGTTGATCTCTATTCATTTCACTGATGTGACTCAGATTAGCCCAGACTGCAAGAAAAAGTGAGAAAAAATTGATAGAAGAAAAAAGATTAAACTAACAAGTTGCACAGAAAGGTATGTGGGGCACATCTGTGTATAAGGCTGTGTATGGGACTTTCTATGGGGCTATGTATGGGGCTTTCTATGGGGCTGTGTATTGGACTTTCTATGGGACTGTGTATGGGACTTTCTATGGGGCTGTGTATTGGACTTTCTATGGGACTGTGTATGGGACTTAATATGGGGCTGTGTATGGGACTTTCTATGGGGCTGTGTATGGGACTTTCTATGGGGCTGTGTGTGGGACTTTCTATGGGACTGTGTGTGGGACTTTCTATGGGGCTGTGTATGGGACTTTCTATGGGGCTGTGTATTGGACTTTCTATGGGACTGTGTATGGGACTTTCTATGGGGCTGTGTATGGGTCTTTCTATGGGGCTGTGTATTGGACTTTCTAGGGGCTGTGTATGGGACTTTCTATAGGGCTATTGTGTATGGGACTTTCTATGGGGCTGTGTATGGGACTTTCTATGGGGCTGTGTATGGGACTTTCTATGGGACTGTGTATGGGGCTTTCTATGGGGCTGTGCATTAGACTTTCTATGGGGTGTGTATGGGACTTTTATGAGGCTGCTATGGGACTTTCTATGGGGCTGTGTATGGGACTTTTTTATGGTGCTGTGTATTGGGCTGTGTATAGGGGATGTGTATTGGACTTTCTATGGGGCTGTGTATGGGACTTTCTATGGGGCTGTGTGTGGGTTTCTATGGGGCTGTATATGGGACTTTCTATGGGGCTGTGCATTGGACTTTCTATGGGACTGTGTATGGACTTTCTATGGGGCTGTGTATGGGACTTTTATGGGGCTGTGTATTGGGACTTTCTATGGGGCTGTGTATGGGACTTTCTATGGGACTGTGTATGGGGCTTTCTATGGTGCTGTGTATTGGACTTTCTATGGGGCTGTGTATGGAACTTTCTATGGGGATGTGTATGGAACTTTCTATGGGGCTGTATATTAGACTTTCTATGGGGCTGTGTATGGGACTTTCTATGAGGCTGCGTATGGGACTTTTTTATGGGGCTGTGTATGGGACTTTCTATGAGGCTGTGTATGGGACTTTCTATGGGGCTGTGTATGGGTCTTTCTATGGGGCTGTGTATGGGACTTTCTATGGGGCTGTGTATCGGACTTTCTATGAGGCTGTGTATGGGACTTTTTCATGGGGCTGTGTATGGGACTTTCTATGAGGCTGTGTATAGGACTTTCTATGGGGCTGTGTATGGGACTTTCTATGGGGCTGTGTATGGGTCTTTCTATAGGGCTGTGTATGGGACTTTCTATGGGGCTGTGTATGGGACTTTCTATGGGGTTGTGTATGGGACTTTCTATGGGGCTGTGTATGGAACTTTCTATGGGGCTGTGTATGGGACTTTTTTATGGTGCTGTGTATTGGGCTGTGTATAGGGGATGTGTATTGGACTTTCTATGGGGCTGTGTATGGGCCTTTCTATGGGGCTGTGTATGGGCCTTTCTATGGGGCTGTGTATTGGCCTTTCTATGGGGTTGTGTATGGGACTTTCTATGGGGCTGTGTATGGGACTTTCTATGGGGCTGTGTATGGGACTTTTTTATGGTGCTGTGTATTGGGCTGTGTATAGGGGATGTGTATTGGACTTTCTATGGGGCTGTGTATGGGCCTTTCTATGGGGCTGTGTATGGGCCTTTCTATGGGGCTGTGTATGGGACTTTCTATGGGGCTGTGTATTGGACTTTCTATGGGGCTGTATGTGGAACTATCTATGGGGCTGTCTGTGAAAGAAAGACAACTCTTGGTTTATACTCAAGTCAATCAGTTTTCCTGGTTTAACCATTAAAAATACATACCTCAGTTTATATTTGGGTCGGTTTATAGTAGCTAGTAATGGGACACGATGTGTGACGTAAATTACGTCACATTAGAGGCGTGGCTATGTGCGTGGCTGGGCCGTGTGATGTAATTTACATCACATAAGAGGCGTGGCAAGGGCGTGAGCAGAAAAGGTAGGCGTTCTGTATGCGGACTGACTGGTAGTTTTGGGGTCAAGTTTGGGGTGGTCTCGCAGGTGTGAGGGAGACCACCCCAAAATCAGGGATACTCCTGCGACTTTATTATACAAGTGAAGGTGTGACAGACTATTTTGTCAAACTTTCAAGGTAATTTGCTATAAACATTTGACATAGTTTTCCAACATAAAAAACCATATAGTGTTTAGAGGCATGTCCACAGGTATAGAGTTTATAGAACTCTATAAACTCTATACCTGTGATCACATCCACTTTCAATGGAGCATCCTCAGGTTATCAGAACTTTCTTTTTTTCTTGCCTCCACAGAGTGATTTTGTATAATTTCAGTGATACTCAACAATAAACACAGGATTCAGTTTTTTTGATTGATAAGGGATTGTTGATGAATGCTGACCCAGCATACTTCCTTGTGACTTCATGTCCTGAAATCCCCTAATGTTGATACAGACAGACTCAGAATGCTCCTCAAGCCAGGCATGCAGTGGTAAGGCAGTTGTACTGGCAGAAGTTAGTCACCTAGTGGCAGAAGGTGGCAACAGTGAAGGAAGTTGTATTGGTAGAGGTTAGCAACAAAGCAGGTGGCCAGCTTGACAAAAACCTCTGGAAGAAAGGGGAAGCTTTGGGATGCAGACGAAGAAGAAAGAACAGCTGAATAATGCAGCACATAGTGTTATATCTGTTAGGCTTAGGCTAAGTACACACAATATTTTGGTGCAACCAATTGTGCGGTCCATTGAAGGTGGCACACAGTGGCTTAACTAGAAATCACTGGGCCCCCTCCCTGCTTAATCTACAGTGGTTTTCTGGTGGAAGTCTGTATCTGTCATAGAGAAAGTAAGAAGATGGGCCCCCATTTTCCCCTAGTAGATATGCCCCTGGCCGCACAATCGCACAAATTTTACCACAATGTCAAATGTTTGTCCCTTTAGATAAATGTTTGACTGTTGGACAAAAATGACTTTTGATATTTTGGCCAATCAACTAAAATAGGTCCATTTGTTAAAAATGCGAGTGAGTGAATTTCCACAAATGCGAGCACTAATGCATGCAAATAAATCTCTGTTTATGATGCAAAGTGCATAATGTGTACTGTCAAGGTCAACGCAGCCTTCTAAGAATTCATGCCTTTGAAATTATCCCTGGAACTTGCCATATTTTTTTTAAATCCTTAATCCTTTGCTATTGACACATGCTAAGTCAAGTCTTCATTTTAGCCTATGATGCCTATGATTAAGGACCGCTGGGTCCAAAACCCGTAAGGCGTAAATGCAATAAAGGCTTTTTATTACACAGAAAGCAGCTCTTGTCCTCTATGTTCCGGTTTGTGCAGATTTCCTGTGTTTGATGTTGGTCTTGGACGGCTGCTGCCTTGCGACGGGCTTGGGGCATCTGGCACCTGGGCCACTGGGACTGCTGGCTAAGAGTCTTACCTACAAATAAGAAAATGTTCTGACTGTGCACAATGCATAGGCAGAGGGCTCGGGGTTTGTACACCCGAGTCACCAAATACAATAAGTAAGGGATACTGATTATGTTAGTATGTTAAATGAAGTTGAGCCCATGAAGTTTATAAACTACATGGAGGGAAAAAGACTATATAAATGAAGTATGAAAAGGCAGATAGCAAAATGTAAGTTTAGGTGATTGATGAAGGACTTGTATTTAATTATAACTGCATTGTAACTTTTTTTTTAATATGTATAGCATTGATGTGTGATTTAATTGAAATTACTATAATGTTGCTGTAATTGGTCACATTTGAATGTGACTACTTGAAGGAAGTGTCACCTGATACAAGGAGTAGGAGGAGCTGTCAGACCAGAATCCATTAACGGTATGTTAAGCGAGAATTCCTTGAATGAATGCTGTGTAATATATGGTTGGAATAGTTATAGGAGATATCCTAGATTGGATCACATTCCCTGTCTTGCGCTGCAATTCTACCGTAGAACTTGAAGGTTCTAGAAAATGGGATCAACAGAAAATATTCTAACTTGCTGGATCCTTGTTTTTTTCGATAAACTGATTTATATTGCCAATCCAAAACATGGGAAACTTGATATTCTGATCAATTTGCTTGAATTTGCTGTATTGATGCTGTGTATGGGGCTTAAGGAGATTGTACAGAATTATTGGTACATTGCCATAGCTTTGCAACCTACACATCTTTTTTTGCTTTTCTTTTTCATGTATTTGAGGTCCATGGAGATAATGTAATATATCTATATAAACACGGGGAAAAGATTGGGGTACAGGGTTTTAGTTTGCTTGGGATTTTTTTGTTTGTTTCAATTTAATGATTTTGAGATAGTCAACTATGGGATTGTAGACTGCTCTTAATAGTTTCTCACGTTTACACTCCAATAACATTGCATTTTAGAATTAAAGGAATGGTTCACTGAAGTAAAAAGTCCGTCTTATTAAAAATTATAATTGTAATGGAGAGAGGAGCAATTGCCTTGTCTCCCATTTCTGCCCCTTAGCCCAGTTATCAGAACTTACAGAACCATGATCCTGCACCACTGCAGCGTCTTGTGTCAGTTCCCTCACACTCCCCCTTCCCCTCGCCATTTTGCGCAAGCGCAACATTGCCAAACAAGTCGCATTTGCGCACATGGTGAGGGGAAGGAGGGAGCGTGGGGGAACTGGCAGGAGAGACTTTATAGTGTCAAATCCATTATATAAGATAGTGGAAAATATATTGGTTTATATTTGGTTTCTGCATTAATTGACATTGGCCTCTGCAGAAACAACCTTAAATGGTAGAAATGGCCTAATTCACTTCAGAGTTACATTTATCCACTTTAGTATTTTTTTCTTTTGTTGTAAATTTGTATAGGACCATAGTAAATTGTGTCAATTTAAATATGACTTAAAGGGGAATGTGCCTTATGGAGGCAGCCATTGATCACCTGACCGCTGCCTTGGTTTAGGGTTGGAGCATGCTCAATGCTGTCGTTTCTGCTGGAAAATTCTAATTAACATACCAGAAATGCAAAATTAGGCCATTATTATTCCCCAGAAGTTTCTTTACCCTTATTTGCATAATGAGCAAGGGAGTTGTGGGGAAAACTCTCCCTAACTCGCTTGACTCCTTGTAAATCTTATTTTTCAAAGCCCAGAATGAATAAAAGCTATATATTTACACATGAATACTAAATATATATATTATTTGGTGACAAGTATTAAAACAGCACTACTCCCATGTAGTTCTCTATTTATGTTATATTAGAGAAGGGCTAAACGATATTTTTTTTCTTATTTTTTAAATTATTGGGCTTTTAATCTAATTTTTTTTTTTTTGACAAATACCTTCTAAAGTAGTTCAAATATATACAGGCATATTTTATAAAAGCAACAAATATAATGCATACCACTGCCTTTATTTAGTTTTGTTATTCATGTGTAAACATATAGCTTTAATTCATTCTGGGCTTTGGAAAATAAGATTTACAAGGAGTTAGGGAGAGTTTTCCCCACAACTCCCTTGCTCATTATGCAAATAAGAGTAAAGAGACTTCTGGGGAATTATAATTTAATTTTGCATTTCTGGTATGTTAATTAGAATTTCCCAGCAGTAAAGACAGCAGTAAAGGCAGCGGCCAGATGATCAGGTGATCAATGGCTGCCTCCATAAGGCACAAACAAAATGGAAGACCACAGTTCCCCTTTAAATGCATTAACCCCCATCCCCACCCCCTTCAAGTTACTGCAATATTGTCAAAATGAGACTGATCACCAGTAGGAGTAACTTGTTTCTATATCTATTCTTAGCAAATTCTTAAAATTTCTGAGACAAAGAACTGAAGATGCAGGCTTATTATTATTACACTGACAGGGTATTGTGACGCTACATATATAATGTTATGCCTAGCTTCCCATAGGTACATCTGCACTCTCTACAAATCATATTGCTTGATGAGAGTTTTATACTGAGTGTCCTGGAAAAGAAAGTTCACAAACTTTCAGAAATACAGATTTTTATTCAAACAGCTGCATACATGTTTGTCATTCTTTGGCTTACAGAAAATACTGTATAATTTAAAGGTTTTCACCTCTTACCTTTCCTCTGAGAGGTTTCTGGCATGCACAGTGAAGCCCTCCCCCACCCCCTCCGTCCCACTGGATCCATCTTTGCAGCCTCATGCCCTTCCTCTAAAACATTTTGCTGTAGTGTAGTGGAGCCTATCCCACCCCCAACCACCATGTTCATTTGCAAAAAAAAAAAATCCCAAATGTACTTACTTACAGAGCTCCATTCCCCCGGCGTTCTACAATGATGGGAGCCGCGTCTGTGATTTGCAGCCTCTTAGCCATTCACAGACTTGGCTGCTGGTCCAGAACCCTGTTTGCAGGAATTTGGATCAGAATGCTGGGGGATAGAAGCTCGGTAAGTACATTTTGTAATTTTTTTTTGCAAATGAACATGGCAGTTGGGGGTGGGATAGGGTCCACTACACTACAGCAAAAAAAAAATTTATAGGTGGAGATACCCTTTAACACTAGCTGATGAAATGCAGGGCTGACAACACTGGCTGTGGAAGTCAACCCTCCAGTTTAGTAGCCAGTGTTAGGTCAGCCCTCCAGATTAGCAGCCACTGTTAGGTAAGCCCTCTATTTCAGCAGCCACTGTTAGGTAAACCCTACAGTTTAGCAGCCACTGTTAGGTAAGCCCTACAGTTCAGCAGCCACTGTTATGTCAGCCCTCCAGTTCACCAAAAAGTTTTTTTAATATATTGTAGTGCACCCCTGCCCACCCCCAACCACTGTGTTAGATTATTAAAAAAAAGCATCCTGCAGTGCTCCGATCCGGCCCTCTGTTTGCGGGAACTTGCAAACAGGGGTCGGACCAGCAGCCGCATCTGTGATTGGCTGAGAGGCAGCCAATCACAGACACAGCTGCTGGCATTGCAGATCGCTGCGGGAGCAAAGGGCTGTAAGTATATTTCTGCTGCTTTTTTTAGTAATATAACATGGCAGTTAGGGGTGGGCAGGGGTGCCCTACACTACAGAAAAATCTTTTAATGCTAGGAAGGGCAGTCATTGAGGGATCCGGAGGGAGGGAGGGAAAGGGTTCCCCTGCGCATGTTACAATACTTCGCTGAGAACAAGAAGGAGGAGGCAGAAACATTTTGACAGGAAGACAGCTCCTACTCTTCAGTTTCCTAGACTTTGGACAAGCACTGCAGTAGAACCATAAAGTGCAGAGATGTAAGGTAATGATTTTTTAACACTACACAATAGGGCCAGAAGTGGGTTAAATTTTAGTTTTGGAGGTGGACATGCCCTTTAAAGGGGAACTGTGGTCCAAAAATGACTTTCAGTAAATTGATAGGAATTGTTTTGCAATTTACTTTCATTGTTTATTTTGCATAGTTTTATAGATATTTACATTTGTGTGTGTAATATGGCAGCAACATTACCAGGTCCCCTGCTCTTTCTTCTCTGAAACGATGTGACAGTCACTCTGCCCTATGTCCCCTTCTGCCCTTGTAGCCCCCCTGGTCCCTCCCACTCATGGGCCCCATGGCCCCTCCTTTGCAGGCCCCCCTTAGGTGGGAGGTGGTTGATGGTAGGAAACTGGCCTTTCATTTAAAATCAACTTGTATGAACTAAGTTCAGTAGCCACTCAGCCCTTCCATTCACCAGTCAGTGTTGACCTAACTCCAAACAGAGACTGGAAAAATATAAATGCCCACAACACAGACTGGTAAATATATAAGATGCTCACGCAGACTGATAAATATAAAAGATGCCCACACAGATTGGTAAATAGAAGATTCCCACATAGACTGGTAAATAGAAGTTGCCCTCAACTTATTTACATTACCATATCTGTTGGAAAACTGTTCCACAGTTTTACCACCCTCTGTGAAAAGTATAAGAGAATTCGAAATTGAACCGAAATTTAAGAAAATTCGAACATCTCTACTCAAAAAAGCCACCTGTTAGGTTAGGTGTGCTGCTCCTCCTCGGTCAAGCTCCTCAGCCAATGGGAGATGACCGGGAGGAACTTCTGGATCTGTCAGCCAGCTGGGTCCCCAAGCCAATCGGAAGCAGGCAGCTTTGAGTCGCGCTGGTGACATGACATCATGTGCAGGTGTGTGCGCGGTTGTGCATGCGCACTGACGTGAAGAAGCCATATTTGGTAAGTGCTGACCGTACTTGTACCTTTAGCTGTGTATTTTGTGACTGTCTTTGCCTGCTGATCCTGCCTTGTTACCATTTTCCTCTCTTTGCTGTGCCATAGCCATCTGCTGTTCTGCGGAGCCATATCCATCAACCAGCTGTTGCACGGCTCCGATTCATTTATTGGAAAGACCACCTTTTACTTGCAACCCTTTCCATCAAAATCTGTTCATTTTGCATCTGTGACTTTAGTCTATTAAGGGCTAGGCCACACTAGCGCAATTTTCGTGCGTTCACACTTGTGTGTGATTTTTCAATAAAGCGAAAATCGCGGCAACACACCAAAATCGTGCGATTTCAGGTGCGTTGTGATACGAAATTGCATGCGAACACCATTTTTATGCCCAATCGCATGCACATTTCCTTTCTCAACACAAGTGCAATCACGCGCAAATTGCACTGGAATCTCAAACACAATCGGTTGCGATTGCGTGAGATCTTCCAGTGTGATGCAGTGTGACTGTGCATTTTGTAAATATGCTTGTGTTCATGGTATATCTGTTGTATTCAGTTAGATCAAACAGAAGTTTAGTTCTTGAAGACATTTCTCTAGTCACCCAACTGGCTTTCTCAGATTAGAATGACTTGTACAAGAATCAACAAGTCAAGTCAATCTTACTGAATACAACAGATACACATTTTCAGGGGTGTCTCTAGGGTTTTTGCCACCTGAGCCAAACTCTGGTTGCCGCTTGTATGCGGTGCGCGCATTGTGCTGCCAGCGAAACAATGTGGGCGGGGGTTGTGTGGGTGTGGCTTGTGGGTGGGCGTGGCTTTGTGGGTGGGAGCGCGGCTAGCCATTTTGTCATTCTGAACTTGGCAACATTTATTTGTACAGTTTTTTTAAATAGACATTTATCCACACCATAATTCCAGAAGAATAAAGAATGTTGCTCAAAAAAAAAGAAACTGCCACCACGTCAAGGTAGACTCTTTTAATAGGGCCCTAACTTACCTAAGTAGTCTAACCTAGCCTAACCTAACAAACTATCTAAAGCTAATCTAACCATATGAAATGCCTTTTAACAATATCTAACACATTTAGAAAAGAAAATATGAAAAAATAACATCTGCAGCAAAGTATATGTTTGGATGAGTAATCTACCACTCATACAGTGAGAACAGACAGTAAGGGTCCCATAAAGTTAGAACAGACTGTAAAGGTCCCATACAGTGAGAACAGACAGTAAAGGTCCCATACAATGAGAGCAGACATTAAAGGTTGCACACAGTGAGAACAGACATAATGGGCCATACACCAGCACGATATTACTTACCCGACCGACCGCTCACGCGACGTTCCTGCGATCCTGCCAGAACCACCTCTCCCGATCTATATACGACCGACATGCGATCGCAAAATGAATGGGATTTTGCAATCGCATGTCGGTCGTATGTAAGATCGGGAGAGGTGGTTCCGGCAGGATCGCAGAACGTCACGTGAGTGGACGGTCGGGTAAGTAATATCGTGCTGGTGTATGGCCACCTTAAAGGTCCCATACAGTTAGAACAGACAGTAAAGGTCCCATACAGTGAGAACAGACAGTAAAGGTCCCATACAATGAGAGCAGACATTAAAGGTTGCACACAGTGAGAACAGACAGCAAAGGTCCCATACAGTGAGAACAGTCAGTAAAGGTCCCATACAGTGAGAACAGACAGTAAAGGTCCCATACAGTGAGAGCAGACAGCAAAGGTCCCATACAGTGAGAACAAATTTGTAAAGGTTCCATACAGTGAGAACAGACAGTAAAAGTTCCATACAGTGAGAACAGACAGTAAAGGTCCCATACAGTGAGAGCAGACATTAAAGGTTGCACACAGTGAGAACAACAGCAAAGGTCCCACATACAGTGAGAACAGACAGTAAAGGTCCCCGACCTTGAGAACAGACAGTAAAGGTCCCATACAGTGAGAGCAGACAGCAAAGGTCCCATACAGTGAGAACAAATTTGTAAAGGTCCCATACAGTGAGATCAGACGATAATGGTCCCATACAGTGAGAACAGATGGTAAAGGTCCCATACAGTGAGAGCAGTCAGTAAAGGTCCCATACAGTGAGAGCAGTCAGTAAAGGTCCCATACAGTGAGAATAGACGGTAAAGGTCCCATACAGTGAGAACAGATGGTGAAGGTCCCATACAGTGAGAACAGAAGGTAAAGGTCCCATAAAGTGAGAGCAGTCAGTAAAGGTCCCATACATAGTACCAATCACTGTGGGCAGATTTAGTACCAATCACTGTGGGCTGACTTAGTACCAATCACTGTGGGCAGACTTAGTATCAATCACTGTGGGCTGACTTAGTACCAATCACTGTGGGCAGATTTAGTACCAATCACTGTGGGCAGACTTAGTACCAATCACTGTGGGCAGACTTAGTACCATTCACTGTGGGCAGACTTAGTACCAATGACTGTGGGCAGATTTAATACCAATCACTATGGGCAGACTTAGTACCAATCACTGAGGGCAGATTAAGTACCAATCACTGTGGGCAGACTTAGTACCAATCACTGTGGGCACACTTAATACCAATCACTGTGGGCACACTTAGTACCAATCACTGTGGGCACACTTAGTACCAATCACTGTGGGTAAATTTAGTACCAATCACTGTGGGCAGACTTAGTACCAATCACTGTGGGCAGATTTAGTACCAATCACGTTGGGCAGATTTAGTACCAATCACTGTGGGCAGACTTAGTATCAATCACTGTGGGCAGACTTAGTACCAATCACTGTGGGCAATATACACCAATATAATAAGTGATAGGTTTAAAAGGGAACCGTGGTCTTCAAACAAGTTGAGTTTACATTAAAGGCCAGATTCCTACCTTTAAAATGAGCCATCAACCACCTCTCTACATGCTTCACAGCCCAAGATATAAAGAAATGACTGACTAGAAAGTTAATGGGTGGGAGGCTGACATGTGACATTCTTAAGGCTTCTCCTGCACAGTGCCGCCGGCGAGCAAAGTCTCAGACTCCCTCAGTGAGGGAGACAGGAAGTCCCTCCTCCTCTCTGCTGTGTGAAGTCCTGACAGAGTAGGTAAGGGAATCTACAGCCCTTCTTTCCCACTATGTGAAAACAGCCTTTTTAGGCAGAGTTCTCAGTCTGCCTGAAAAGGCTGTTTCCACAGAGTTTTCTGTAGGGGGGTCTGAGTGGCCCACGGCACCCACGAGTGGGTGGGGCTTATACACCCATGCGTGGGCTGGGTTTGTGCACCCAGGAGTGGGCGGGGCTTGTGCACCCGTGAGTGGGCGGGCTTATGCACCCACAAGTGGGTGGGGCTTGTGCACTCACAAGTGGGCAGGGCTTGTGCACCCACAAGTGGGCGAGGCTTATGCACCTGCGAGTGGGCGGGGCCACAGCACCCGCGAGTGGGCAGGCCACATGGGGCTGTAAGAGAATGGGCCATGGGGGGCCTGCTACTGGAGGGACCATGGGGTCCATGAGTCGGAGGGACCAGGGGGGCTGCAAAGGGGAGGAGGAGGCACAGGGCAGATTGACTGACATGGTTTCAGAGCAGGAATCAGGAAGTGCAGGAAGTGCTGCTGCCATATCACACACAAAAATGTAAATACCTTCAAAAGTATGCAAAATAAACAATGAAAACAAATTGCAAAAACTCTCAGGAGAGCAATTCCTATCAATTTACCTTAAGTCATTTTTGGACCACAGTTCCCCTTTAAAGCCAGTGCCGCGGAACTGGCAGTGACAGCGCGCCACCTAGGAGACAGACTGGGAGACATGTGTCACATGACGCTGCCTTTCCTCCTCTGCCTCCAAGCCCCACCTCTCCGGACCTGCGGAAGTGAATTCTGCCCATAGGAGGCACTTCCTCCTTCTCTGCCTGGCGGTGCTGCGTCGGTAAGTGATTTTTGGCTTTTTTTGCCCATGGTCCACCTAAAATGACACTTCCTTGAGCAACATTGAGACACCAATCTGCTGCATTGTCTCAATGTGGCTCATTAGCGAGACGGTCCTGCACGTTTTGTAAAGTGTCCTATTGTCATACACTTGCTGTAATCCATAAATCTGTAATTTGAGGTATTTGTAAATTGAGGTATCTGTCCTTAACAATAATGCAATTTGGTAATGGTTTCGTCAAAAATTTATGATTGAATTATTAGACATAGCCGTAAATTCCTTAAAGGAGAACTAAACTTAGAAAAAATGTAATACTAATATGAAATCTTTTCTCCCCCGAACGCCTATACATCTTCTTCATGTTGTTACCAATACAACTCATAGCCTATGAAGTCTTCAGAGCCTTGTGAGCATTTGCACCTATTGCCACGCCCCCTGACTCCAATATTCACTGTCTCTATGCACAGAGTATTTTTTATAGAGATGTTTCCACACCAATATGGAAGTCTTGGAGAAGAAGTTGCTTGTTACTCTCATTTCCCTCAATCGGGATTGCAAAAGATGCGGTTGTAAAATACCAATACTGCGTGATATTTTGTAATTGCAATTCAGCAATATTGCATATTTTTAAATATGCCCCTCTGAAAAAACTCCCCCATTCTCTAGCTTTACTTGCTGCCATGAGAACCAGATCCCATTTACAGAAAAGCCGGGATTTGAAGAATGAGCTCAAACAGCCCAGTCTTTCCCCGCATGTATGTGTTTATTTTATTTTTTTTTATTAAATAGTGTAGTGTGCTGTGTCGACTGAGACAAATGAACAAATCACAGAAGCTCCATCTGTTTATTTAACATTCTTTCTGAAACATAAGAAAGGGAAAAGGCTTGGTATTCCTTCGTGAGTTTAGAGGTCATTTAGGAATGACTGAATGTCAAAGCTTGTGACAGATCTACTGAGGGTAGAAGTACAGAGGATCATCTTTCCCCTGCCAGAGCTCCCATCAGCATCTGGCACAATTCAGTGACATCGAGCTGGCTCCAAGAAGACACTTGACTAAAGAAAAAAAATCAGAACACTTTGCAGGAGGAAATTTACAGGAGGAAAAATAAATCTTTCAGGGGTAGAAAATAAACAGGGAGGTGTAATGTTGTCCTGGGAGCTGCTTACGTGACCATTTGCCCGTGATGCAGTAATCATTATTCGACGGCACTGCATTGTGGGCACGGGTTAAGTGAGTAGCTTGTGCTTTAAAGGCACTATTGAAAAGTGGTTGGGGGTGCCCAGTGTAGTTTCCAAAACTACCAGATTCCAGAAACCGTGCAGTCCCTGCAAAACCACACATGGATTTGGTATTGTGTCTCCCCCTCAGGGCCATTTTTAGGCACAAGCCTAAAAATGAGCTTGGTCGCCTGTTACACCAGGGCGCCCAGTTTTCTCCCTAGCATCCCCCTGTCATCTTTTACTTGCTGTGTTAGATCTGCTCTCCTTGTTCTGCTGCTGTAATTTGTAACATTGTAGTGAGTACAGAGCCTGAACTCAGCCCCCTCTACTTGGAAACAATGTTACAAATGAACTGAAGGTGAAGGGAGGAGGGGGGAGGATGAACTCAGCTAATAGTACTGAGGAGAACAGTTCTAAAATGCCAGGTAAAAGCTGCTGCAGACTTTTTAACAGTGACCCCTGTGATTAGCAACCATGAGATCCCTATCCCTGCCTCTTTCTTTCTTCCATCCAACTCTCCAATTAGAACATAGAGTATGTGAGGAGTGAACAATTCAATGGAGGAGACATGGAAAGCAGGTACATACTGTATATCATGTCATTGCTAGCAGCTGAAATGATTAGAGGTAATACTCTGCTGGCCCTGAGAGTGTTAATGCCAATACTCTGGGAAAGTGCTGGCACTGAAGGGTTAATGCCAATACTCTGGGAAAGTGCTGGCACTGAAATTATTAGTAAGAAAGTCTGCTGGCACTGAAGGGTTAACTGTAATACTCTGCTGGAACTGAAAGTGGTAATCACAGTATTCTGGGGAAGTCTGCTGGTACTGAAGGGTTAAAGTCCATACTCTGGGAAAGTGCTGGCACTGAAATTATTAGTAAGAAAGTCTGCTGGCACTGAAGGGTTAATTGTAATACACTGCTGGAACTGAAAGTGGTAATCACAGTATTCTGGGGAAGTCTGCTGGTAATGAAGGGTTAATTGTAATACTCTGCTGGAACTGAAAGTGGTAATCACAGTATTCTGGGGAAGTCTGCTGGCACTAAAGGGTTAAAGTCCATACTCTGGGAAAGTGCTGGCACTGAAATTATTAGTAAGAAAGTCTGCTGGCATTGAAGAGTTAAAGTCCATACTCTGGGATAGTTCTGGCACTGAAAGTGTTGACTCCAATACTCTTGGAGGGATATTCCACACTACTGCAATTTGAAGCGCAATGGGATTGCGATCTGATCACGCTAGGGCACCAAGATGGCTAAAAACAGCCATGCTTCCCATATAGATTCTGTTTGTTTTTGTGCCTTTAATCCTGCCTACTGTGAACCTTTGATATTTTACAGGTGCATCTTGCCATCACCCATTATGAATGGAGGTAAAATATCTTGTGAAAAATACCCCAAAAAAATTACAATAAGTGATTCTATATCGCAAAAGACACCTGTGCAGCTGCCACAATCAATGCCCAATTGTTTGGGGGATGGCAATATACCAGGAGCTACTATTGACATATTGCATTAGATAGTGGCTCTTTAATGCATTGCCCCTATATGACTCTAATTCAACACGACTTTTGGTGGAAATTGATTTTCATATAGCTCTAGGCTCAAAGATATGTTCAGTCACTTGGGATATGTACAAACCATTATGTTTCAAATCATTGTCTAGACTGAAGTTTCTTAAAAAGGAGGAAGCCTCGGACAACTGCTGTTAGCAATATACTTCATAGCAAAATGTCAAGATGACCAAATATACAATAAAGTACCATATTGCATATTTCTGTAAAGAAAATAATTGGAGGCTATTATTTTAAATAATAGCAGGGAGATTTAACAAAAGTTCTTATTGTTAAAAATGGTGCTAATTTTGCCCCAACCAATCAAAATGTTATTTACAAATTGAAAGCTAACATCTGATTGTTTGAGGCAAAATTAGGACCATTTTTAACGATAACTTTTATTACATCTCCCTGTAAGAATCTAATAATTATTAATAAATAACATTTTTTAAAAAATGACTCAACTCTAATGAGAAAAAAAGATCAACTAATGATAAAAGGTAAAATGTTGCCAAAGCATGGAGTTGAACAAAATTCCTTGCAGTGACAGCTGATCTTTGTGTCTCACCCCATTGGCTGTAAATAGCAAACCTCTGGGCCAATGGCAGACTAGCTTATAAAATCAGATCTAACCATGGACCATGGAACTGTAAAACTGTAAAATAAATAAAAACTAAAAAAATAAATAATAATAAATATAAAAATAAATGAACCATACATAATTAGGACACTATTTAGAAAAGAAGGAATATGTGTCACATTAATAGATATTAGGAATAAAGAACGAAGGGGAGTGAAGGACCCCATTTTTATATCAATTTATGCATGAATATTTGGCCCCCTTGAAGTTTTCCACATTTTGTCACATTACTGCCACAAACATAAATCAATTTTATTGGAATTCCATGTGAAAGACCAATACAAAGTGGTGTACACGTCGGAAGTGGAAGGAAAATCATACGATTCCAAACATTTTTAACAAATCAATAACTGCAATGTGGGGTGTGCGTAATTATGCAGCCCCGAATCAATACTTTGTGGAACCACCTTTTAGGGTATGTCTCTACCAGCTTTGCACATCTAGAGACTGAAATCCTTGCCCATTCTTCTTTGCAAAACAGCTCCAGCTCAGTCAGATTAGATGGACAGCGTTTGTGAACAGCAGTTTTTAGATCTTGCCACAGATTCTCGATTGGATTTAGATCTGGACTTTGACTGGGACATTCTAACCCATGGATATGTTTTGTTTTAAACCATTCCATTGTTGCCCTGGCTTTCAGGGCAGCTCCTGCCATGAAGCAATATGAAGATATTGCTCATGGCGCACCTCTAGTAAAGGCGGCAGCCTGTGAAGAGCTTTTCACCCCCTCTGAGTAGTGCGAGCTGCACCACACAGCGCTATACCGATTGGGTGCATTAATTAATCCATAATATGTGCGGCAGCAGTGATTGGAGATTGTATTCCCAGGCAGGCGCAGCTGATTGGTGTGGGCTCGCTCTGTACGCCTTTTGCGTAACATAAGTCACTTCCCCCTCATCCTGCTCATCCCTTAAACTGAAGCTAGGACAAGATAGAGATAGGGTCATGGGTGCCAGCGGATGGAGGCCTTCCTTCCCGGAGACAGTCTGTACTGTCTATACTTACAAGGCATACCGGAGCCGGGGCATATCTTCTGCAGGCTGCAGCAACAGTTCTTAAAACTTGTCCAGGATTCCGGAAGGCAGCGAGAGGTAGGGGGAGGAGAGGTAGTGCGTGTCTCTGTCATTGGCTGTGTGTGTCAGTGGCTGTGTCTGTGTGTGTGTCAGTGACTGTGTGTGTGTGTCAGTGGCTGTGTGTGTGTGTGTGTGTGTGTGTGTCAGTGGCTGTGTGTGTGTATGTCAGTGGCGGTATGTGTGTTTGTCAGTGGCTGTGTGTGTGTGTGTGTCAGTGGCTGTGTGTGACAGTGGCTGTGTGTGTGTATCAGTGGCTGTATGTGTGTGTGTGTGTGTCAGTGGCTGTGTCAGTGGCTGTGTGTGTGGGACAGTGGCTGTGTGTGTGTCAGTGGCTGTGTGTGTGTGTGTGTGTGTGTCAGTGGCTGTGTGTCTGTCAGTGGCTGTGTGTGTGTAAGTGGCTGTGTGTGTGTGTCAGTGGCTGTGTGTGTGTGTGTGTGTGTGTGTGTCAGTTGCTGTGTGAGTGTGTTTGTCAGTGGCTGTGTGTGTGTTTGTCAGTGGCTGTGTGTGTGTCAGTGGCTGTCAGTGACTGTGTGTGTGTGTGTCAGTGGCTGTGTGTGTGTCAGTGCCCTGATTGGTCCCACAGATGCTCCGTAACGCCGCCGATGCCAGGGAGGTATTGTCTTCAGTGCATAGCGGGGGCGGGACCGCCCAATAGCAGAAGAGGTGCAGTATGAGTCAGTGCATGAGGATCGGCCTGTTTGTTTCTTCCAGCACCACCAGCATTGGGACATAACGTGGTGAGCAAATTGTTTTTATTTGATGGAGGGGGGGAGGAGAGAGTGCTACCTACCTACCTAGCTTCCTTCCTACCTACCTTGTGTACTGGGGCCTGCCTACCTTCTTGTGTTTCGGGGGCTGGGTCCTATCTACCTACTTTTGTTATAGGAGCCTACCTACCTTCTTGTGTGCTGGGGCCTACCTACCTACTTGGGATTCCTGCCTAACTTCTTGGGGGCTGGCTACCTACTTGTGTGCTGGGGCAAACCTACCTACTTAGGGTGTGGGACCTACCTACTTGGGTTCTGGGACCTACCTACTTGAGGGCTGGCTACATACCTACCTACTTGTGTGCTGGGGCCTTCCTTCCTACTTGGGGAGAGGGGCCTGCCTAACTTATTGGAGGCTGGCTACCTACTTGTGTGTTGGGGCCTAACTACCTACTTGGAGTCTGGGACCTACCTACTTGGGGGCTGGCTACATGCCTACCTACTTGTGTGCTGGGGCCTCCCTGTCTGCTTGGGGCTGGCTACCAAACTACCTACTTGGGGGCTGGCTATTTATCTGTGTGCTGGGGCCTACCTACCTACCTACTTGTGTGCTGGGGTTCACCTAGCTACTTGTGTGCTGGGGGCTGGGACCTACCTACCAACCTACTTGGAGGCTGGCTACCTAACTACCTACACGGGCTGGGGCCTACCTAATTGTGCTGGGGTTCACCTATCTACATGTGTGCTGGGGGCTGGGACCTACCTACCAACCTACTTGGGGGCTGGTTACCTAACTACTTACACAGGGGCTGGGGCCTACCTACCTACTTGGGGGCTGACTACCTACTTGTGTGCTTGATGCCCTCTTGCTAAAGAAAAGACGGCACCAGATAATACCATGTTTCATGGTATTGAAAGGTTTTCACAAAAAATTAACTATAGTAATGACTTGTTGACTTAATAACAGATATGACAATGACTACCAGATTGCACTACCAAAGATATATTTTGCTGCAGATGTTGGATATTGTTAAAAGGAATTACACATGGTTAGTCTAGCTTTAGCTAGTTTGTTTGCTTAGGTTAGGTTAAACTAGTTAGCTTGGTTAGGGCCCTTCTGAAACAGTCTGCATTGACATGATGGCAAGTTTACAAATCATTTGCCCAACATCTTTCTTTCTAGAGAAAGTCTGTTTTTTATGTGTTATAACAACAGTATAAATACATTTTTATTTAAATCAAAAGTGTTGCCACACCCTGCAAATAAACCACTCCCACACATGAAGCCACACCCACTTTGCGCCGGCGGCGCGATTCGCTCGCCGTCACACATCCGACTAGAAGCGGCATTCAAAAGTTGTTTTAGGTGCCAAAATTCCTAGGGACACCCCTGCTGGCTTTATGTTTAGGGTCGTTGTCCTGCTGGAAGGTGAACCTCTGCCCCAGTCTCAAGTCTTTTGCTGACTCCAAGAGGTTTTCTTCCAAGATTGCCCTGTATTTTGGCTCCATCCACTTCCTCATCACTCTGACAGCTTCCCTGTCCCTGCTGAAGAGAAGCACCCCCAGAGCATGATGCTGCCAACCACCATATTTGACAGTGGGGATGGTGTGTATGTATGAATGTATGTATAATTTTATTTATAAAGCGCCACTTGGGTATGCAGCGCTATACATTAAAAAATACAGAGTATATAAACGGGGATAAGTGCAAGCAATTATACAGATTAAGAAAATTAAATATAATTTCATACATCGGTTAAGAAAGCATATAGATAAATTATGTATAAATTGAAGTGCAACAAGCCTTGACACATTAGGAATGAGAACCCTGCCCCAAAGAGCTTACAATCTACGTGGTGTGTTCTGAGTGATGTGCAGTGTTAGTTTTTCGCCACACATAGCGTTTTGCATTTTGGCCAAAAAGTTCCATTTTGGTCTCATCTGACCAGAGCACCTTCTTCCACATGTTTGCTGTGTCCCCCACATGGCTTGTGGCAAACTGCAAACGGAACTTCTTATGCTTTTCTGTTAACAATGGCTTTCTTCTTGCCACTTTTTCATAAAGGGCAACTTTGTACAGTGCACGACTAATAGTTGTCCTATGGACAGATTCCCCCCACCTGAGCTGTAGATCTCTGCAGCTCGTCCAGCGTCACCATGGGCCTCGACTGCATTTCTGATCAGCACTCTCCTTGTTCGGCCTGTGAGTTTAGGTGGACGGCCTTGTCTTGGTAGGTTTACAGTTGTGCCATACTCCTTCCATTTCTGAATGATCGTTTGAACAGTGCTCCGTGGGATGTTCAAGGCTTTGGAAATCTTTTTGTAGCCTAAGCCTGCTTTAAATTTCTCAATAACTTTATCCCTGACCTGTCTGGTGTGTTCTTTGGACTTCATGGTGTTGTTGCTCCCACGATTCTCTTAGACAACATCTGAGGCCGTCACAGAGCAGCTGTATTTGTACTGACATTAGATTACAAACAGGTGCACTCTATTTAGTCATTAGCACTCATCAGGCAATGTCTATGGGCAACTGACTGCACTCAGACCAAAGGGGGCTGAATAATTACGCACACCCCACTTTGCAGTTATTGATTTGTTAAAAAAAGGAAGGACGTACCGTTCCATTTTGTTGGCCCAGGTGCAGCCTGCTCCGGACCCTTCGCTGGATCTGTAAGCAATACCAAATAAGTCATGTGACCTGAAGCTGCTCTTTCCAGGTGCTGAAACAAACTCGGTGCGAGCCGGTCTTAAAAGTCAATTTTTATTGTGGATTCAAATTACGGCATATATACAAAGTGAAGAAACATGGTAATAGAGCCTAACGCGTTTCAGGAGCCTTAGCGTCCTTAATCATAGGAGTGGAAAGAGCGGCTTCTGGTCCAACGACTTATTTAGTAGCACTATTTAGAAAAATGTCTCCAAAGAAATGTTGCTTTTGTTGACTAATATTAAAATATTAAATATGTTTAATTGTATCCTAGGTTAAATGTGAAGAAAACGCCAATGTATCTAACCAAACTGCAGTGTTTTGACTTTTAGTCAGAAGGAATCTTTTAGTCCTATAGTTTAGAAATGTTGAAAAAGATTGAAATGTAAAAGCCTTTACAAGCCATACATATCATCTTTAATCCTCTCAGTATTTGGGACAAGTCTGCCGTGTGTGGTTTTTTGAGGAAAATGGGGAAATTATTCCAATTCAACGTTTTTCTTTGATGATATTCAGTCTAATGGCTTTTTTGTCAGAAGTGTTTCAATCCCCTTCTATTTCACCATGAATTATTTACAAGTATAGAAATAAGGAGAATGTATTTCGTATGGAGCACATTACATTTCAGTCCTATTTACTGGCTTTATTTTCTGCGGCAAGATAGTAGACAAACTGGGCGTTACACGTTCACTTGCTCAGGTAGTACAAGTGGGAAATAAGGCCAGGTAACAGGCCATCCACTGGCTTATCAAGAAGGCTGGATTTTCTATTGGCACTTTAGACACGCACCTGTGTTTGCAGGGGCCACTGTCGGTCCATTGTTTTGATCCTCAACTATTTCCACTTTTATTTGCAGCACATCGAGTTTTAAAGGGCATGTCCACCCCCAAAACTAAAATTTAACCCACTGCCTTATGGTTCTCCTGCAGTGCCTATTCAAATTCCCAGAAAGTGAAGAGTAGGGCTGTCTGAGTGTTGTCCTGTCCCTCGTTCTTCCTTGTCCTCCCCTGAGGACTCTAGCATGCACAGGGGAGCACACCCCCCTTTCCTTTCTTCTACCCTCTGGATCCCTTAATGGCTGCCTCGTCCCCTACCAATAAACCGTAGTGTGCCCCAGCCACACACCCCAACTGCTGTGTTACTTTGTTAAAACAAGCCCCAGAAATAGAGTTACCCGACTGCGTTCCCTCGGCTCACTGCATTGCTGGCAGCCACATCTGTTATTGACTGACTTTCAGCCAATTTCAGATGTGGCTGCCGGGCCGACCCATTTGCAACTTGCGGCAAACAGGGAGCAGAGTCGTTGGAGCGAACAACGGTCTGTCTATTTTTTGGGCTTATTTTAAAAATCCAACATGGTGGTTGGGGGTGGACTGGTGTACCCTACACAACAGAAAATTTCAGTTTGGGGGTTGGAGATACCCTTTGAAGCATTTGATATCCCCCTGCTTTATGGTTAATTTCTGAAACAGCCTGTTTTCCCAACAAAGAGCAAAAAGTGGGCATAATTTGGAAGCATGACATGTGCTGAGGGGTTGCTTAAGGGCGCCAGGCTTTCTGTGCCTATAGGCTCCTGAGATGTAAATCTGGCAGGTAGTGCTATATCAGGCAATGAGTAGAAAAAAAGCACACACAACTGTTTTTTCATTCCAACACCTGATCCTGCTTATTAAAATACATATATAAAAATCACAGGCATCCCCAAATTATTCTGCAACCCCTTTTGGCAATAAAAGCACTAGATGGTTGCAGAATGCAGGAAGTTCTAGTTTTTAAAATCTGAAGTTTGGGCATACCTGATATAGGTGTTTTAAAGGAATGCCTCACATGGAGCCTCCAAAGACCTTTACAGTCCCAGAAATGAAAGGGTAAGTATTGGCCCGGCTTTCCATTAATTAATCACACAAACCAACCCATACAGCAGCAGGGGGTATACTTAGCCCCTCCCTGTGATTAGAAAAATTACTGCTCCAGTCTATCCATAGCCTGGACCGATAACAGGACTTTAACAGCACTGATCTCTTACCACAGGGTTGGGGTTGTCAAAGTGAGCTCAAACTCTGGAATAACGGAGTCACTCACTAACACTTAGACCCTTACATGCACCCAATAAACTATAAAACCTACATCTAAATTCTTTATTAAATCACAAGTGTCCTCTCCAGAATGTTTTTCCAGCTGGGTGGCACAAAAAAGTAGCCGGTCTGGCCTTTACTGTACAGTTTACACAGTTCATGGGAGCTCCCTGGCTTCTAAAATTTGTTCTGCAAAAATGATGCTATTAATGCAGCATACACACATTACTATAAATAATGGTTTATTTACAATTATAAACTCTTGCATTTACATATGTATTCCACATTCAGAAAATAGCCAGATTTCTACAATGCAACCATTATAAAAATAAACCTCCACCGAAATAAAACCCCAACATTTTAACATTACATTTATATACCCTAAAAATTCTGAAAGGCACCAAACATTACAGAGAATTTCCTGACCAACCAACCTTCATAAAAACACTTATTATTTATAATGTGAATACTACTACAACACTAACAAATGGAGGTGCAAGTAAGAGACTTGAACCACTATTTTTACAACTTTAGAAAAAGAGGTACACAATCCACAATCAGATAAAGGGGAACTGCGGTGTTCCATTTTGTATGTGTTTTATGGAGGTAGCCATTGATCACCAGATCATCTGGCCGCCGCCTTTGTTTAGGGTTGGAGCATGCTCAATGCTGTCTTTATTGCTGGGACATTCTAATTATACTAGAAATGCAAAATCAAATTATAATTCCCCAGAAGTCTCTTTTCCCCTTATTTGCATAATGAGTAAGAGAGTTGTGGGGAAAACTCTCCTTAACTTACTTGACTCCTTGTAAATCTTATCTTTCAAAGCCCAGAATGAATAAAAGCTATATGTTTACACATAAATACCAAAAATATGCACTAGATTTGATTGCTTTAATAAAAATATATATATCTATATATTACACAAAAGTCTCCAGCACTCAACTATACATATAAGCATAACTTAATTAGATATCACGATCAAACAAATATGCAAGCAACAAAGGGTGATTACCTGCACTAAAGTTAAAATGGATACGTTTAGTTACATAGTTTGTACAAACTTGCGTCAGCTGATGCGCCACTTCAAGGCAGTATCCCAGCATCAGTCCTAACCTAATGAGTAAAGTTCAATCCCTGGGGGAACAAGACCATACCTGCTTCTCTCTTTATTTAGTATGACCTATACCAGGGAATCATGGGAGCTTACAGAGCTTCTAAACCTTCTTTTTATCTGGACTACCTTAAAGGGGCGGGAAATAAATTTACTCAGGGAGCAAAGCATATAAAATCGAGCTTAGCCGTATTGCCCTTTATTATATACAAATACAAGAATATGCATGAAATACAAGAATATGAAGATGAAAATTCTTTTCTTCCAACCTTAAAGGAAGAAAAGAAGTTTCATCTTCAGGTTAGGAAAGGTTTCTTTACAGTGAGAACGGTGAAACTGTGGAACTGTCTTCCAGCAGATGTGGTAATGGCAAGTTCATTGAATAGCTTTTAAAAAGGCCTGGATAAGTTCCTAAAACGAAATAATATTGAGAATTACTGGTATTATATATACCGTATATACCTGAGTATAAACCAAGGTTTTCAGGCTTTAAAAAAAGCCTGAAAATCTTACCTCGGTTTATACTTGAGTCAATGTTTCTCCTACCTTGTCCGGCGGCCGCGCGATCCGCATCCTTGCTCCACAGCCTCTGCGCAAAGTGAGAGGCGCCAGGTAGTGACATCATCCGGATGCGCAGAGGCTGTGGAGCGAGGATGCGGATATATATATACCGTATATACTCGAGTATAAACCGTCCCGAGTATAAACCGAGGTACCTAGTTTTAGGTAAAAAAGGAGGAAAACCACATTGACTCGAGTATAAACCGAGGGGGTAGTATTTGCCACTAAAGATGTTTGAAAACTACAACTCCCAGCATGCTTTATTGCTGGGAGTTGTAGTTTTCAAACATCTTAAGTGGCAAATACTTGCAAATAGGGGTAAATCCTCCTATATTTGTGCATACAGTATGCACAAATAAAGAAGATTTTACTCTTATTTGTATACACATATACACTATTTTAGAAGGTATTTAATGAGAAAACAAGCAAAATCAGTTTTCTGGCTCAATAATTTTAAAAAATGTAAGATATAAAGATTTTTTGACTGGACTTGCTCTAAAATAACATAGATAACTAACCAGCAGTAGCGCTGTATTAATACTTATCACCAAATATGGAGTATCTAAGGCTCACCAGGGCTGAAGGTAGCTCATGGAGCCTACCCAGCCAGGTATATACTAGAGTAGTGGCAGATAAGAAGGGGAAAACCCCTGTGATATGAGGCAGGCAACCGGACTTGGAATGGGTAAGTAAAAACAAAATTACTTTATTGAATACATTAAAAAGCACCATTGAAACAGACATACCCATGGACACACTCCGATAACTCCGCCCTACGCGTTTCATGGATCCAATCCACTTCCTCAGGAGCTCTGGGGAAGTGGATTGGTTCCACGAAACGCGTAGGGCGGAGTTATCTAATACTTTATGTATCCAATAAAGTAATTTTGTTTTTACTTAACCATTCCAAGTCGAGTTGCCTGCCTCATATCACAGGGGTTTTCCCCTTCTTATCTGCCATTGTTCAACCACTGGAGAGACGGACTATCAGTGAGGCATGTGTAGCACCAGGACATCGTCGGGTTTTAGACGCTCCCGGTCTTAAGCAGGGCGGTACTGCAGTTTATATACTAGAGTAGCCCTTATTCCTAACTACAGCTTATCAGTATAGCTGCTAATCCAACACGAAGATGCAATTCAGATCACTTGCATTTTATAGTGTCTTGCAAACACACCTTTAGAATCTGATTGGTCTAATTTAAATCTTGAATCTGATTGGATCATGGGTATTGGACCAATCAGATCTAGGGGTGGGGTATGGGATTGGTCTAATACCCAAGATGCAGTCAGATTCAAGATTTAAATCACTATAAAATGCAAGAGATCTAAATTGCAGCTTAGTGTTGGCTTAGCAGCTATACTGATAAGTTGTAGTCTTCTATTTAGACATAAAGGCTACAACAGTTGGCTGTTGGTCTACTATATACCTGTCTAGGTAGGCTCAAAGAGCTACCTTCAGCTCTGGAGAACCTTAGATCCTCATTATTTGGTAATAATCACAGCACTGCTGCTGGAAAATCTGCTCTGTTTCTGTCATTTTAGAACAGGCCCTGGCAAAAAATCTTTATATCTTGAATCAGAAATCTGATTTTGTACAAGCTTTTCCCAAAGCTGTAAATAAAGATTCATGTCCCCATTATGACGAAAATCAGCAAAGCTGTAGTTTTGAAGATTGACCTTAAAGGGCATCTATTTTTTTCAAGCAGTGGTAACAGCTGCTTACTTTCCCATAGCAAGGCAGTGTCCTTTCACTAGAACACAAAACAGGGTGAATTCTATTGGCTGTAGCGAACTGATTTCAGACACAGCTCATCTCCATTGCACATGCTCCCTCACTCTAGCGGTGTCTCAAATTTAATGAGGGTCTGAGCACAGTGAGAGGGGAAATGCATACTAACTAGAATAGGACTGAACAGGATATGAGGAGATATGATGAAAATGAACACTGAGAGCAGAAAGGGATCAAGTTCCTGGCAGCCCTAAAAATACAGAAAGGCATTTTTATGTGCCCCTTTAAATTTAGAAATCAAATTCTTTATATATAGAAAGGACAAGAGCTTGCTAGTCAAGGAGCTGATAGTATAATCCATAATAGACTCATGCAAGTCTTTGTTAAAGGGTATGTTCAGCACCGAAACATATATAGGTAGATCCCCCCCCCCCAAAAAAAAGTTTTAGTTACAGACCTCAAAAGTGCTTGTTCGATGTAATTCCTTTTAATTGTTTCCGTCTGACAGCAGTTACCCTAAGCGCTGCATACGCTCAGAGCTTTGCTGCAAGCTCAAAGAAGAAACCCGGGTAACCCTGATGTCACAGCAAATGACTGAAGGGCTTACCCAGACCAGAACACCATACTACTAACCTTACCTTTTCTTATAATTAACCCTACCATCCAGGGAAACATTAGAGGGCATCTACAGTGCTAAAATTATCTAAAGTAAATTTGCAGAGCGCTATCCTGTATACTTTTGCCATATACTTGAATTATTTTTTTTGAGCAGTAATCCAGATATTTTCATGTTTGTGTTTATGGGGGCAGCCATTGATTCCTCTCTTCCAAAAATGAGCAGTGTGCATGTAGTCTATAGAGATATCTCCACCAATCAGAAGGGTTTTGCATAATGGTTAAAATAGCCCTTTTGTCTATTTATTAATTAAACATGCAGAATCAGTTAAACATGCAAACAACTGATTTACAAGTACTACCTGGGATTCTGGGATTTTACATTAACCCTTTCCCTTCTTCTATAGACATCAGTACTAAATGATCTAATATTGTTGTGTGCAAGTAGCATGTTGATGTCAGATTGAATCAGTTTATCTGTAACTACACATACAGATTTTAGTAAATATTCCAGGCCCTCTTCATTTTATATATCAGGGAGAGAGAGAGAGAGAGAGAGGATTTTCTGGTGAATGAAGGACACAACTGTTACAAGCAGGGCTGCATTTATTGCACACTGGTGGCTTTTACATTGCAATTATTCAGACTCAGCTTTGCTACATGTGTTTCTGATATCCCATTGATTACCATGTTGCTCTCTAAACCATTTTGAAATCCAAATCCCTATATTCTATCAATGGAGATTGTTTCCGGTGAAAAATTGGATATTCCAATACATCGATAGCACTGTTACTCAGATTTGCTGTTTGGTACTTAGCTGGGGAGAAAAAAAAATGTCTTTGGCAACTTTTTATCTTAGATACTGAGGACTAAACTGAGAGCCATCTGAGCTAAGGGCTGCCCATTCAAGCTACCCAGTCAAATTCACTCAATAAGCGGATTGCCCAGTACATGCTTTAATACAAAGACATAACATTTCAAATAAAAATACTAAACTGAAACTAGGACCCCATTCACTATTTGTAGTGTCTCTTAAACCCACCCCCAAAATCTGATTGGTCTAAGATTCAAGATCCAATCAGATTTAGGATTGTATCTAGACCAATCAGACTTTGGAGGTGTGTTTGGAAAACACTATAAAAAGTGAGAGGCCTGAGTTACAGCTTAGTATAGGCTCAGCAGCTATACTGGCATGTCATAGAATTGTGCTAAGATGCAAGCTGTTCGCTGTATGTCTAGTGTACCAGACTGGAAAAGCTCAATGAGCTGGTTGTTTTCCATTTGTTCTTGTTTATTGCGCTGTTTTTGTTGACAAGCATGAAAACAGGGTTAGCTGATTAAACTCCTGAATATGCCATTGATGAAATATTCTCGTTCTGACCTCTGGTTATTTAGCGAACCCACGGGAAGGCATTCAGTGAAAATAAGACTATTATACAAGTGAAAAAAGAATTGCATCAATATCAATCATTGTTTTAAATTCACTGAACTTGAAATATGGATTTGTTTCTCCTGGTCAAACACCTTGCAAAAGTCGCTCTATGCTCATGTTTAAACAAACTCATTCCAGGCATCTGTAAACTGTTTAAAGAATAACATTTACTAAGGGACCAAGTAAGTTAGGGAGAGTTTTCACCACAGCTCCCTTACTCATCATGTAAATAAGGAAAGGAGAGACTTCTGGGTAATTTCCTAGCTGGTGGTTAAAAATGGGAGGGGTTTGCCCACTGGGCAAAATGGAGGGTGGAGTCTTAAGATATGCAGATTCAGCATGTACTTCAAAGAATTTAGAACTTTGCAAGGTGATTACAATGGTTGTGGTGTAAATTCAGAGATAATAACCAGATCATTTTATAGCAAATTAAAATAGCGCTGGAATGCCAACTGCTTTTTTGGGTGAAGATTTCATTTAAAGGGAAGTCTGCAGCATGAGGCTGCATGTAAAGCAAGTTTTACAGTTAACTTGTTTAACTATAAAAAGTTAACTTAGGCCAAATATTTGGATTTCCATATATATAAAGATAAAAATGATCTGTCTAGAAGAACTATTTTATTTGTAACTACCTTTCTATACATCATATTTCAATTAGTTTTAGGGCTGATATAGTTGACCTTCAACAAATGGAACAATTAGTGTAAAGAATGTCTTGTGGTTTTGCAGTTAATTCTGTTAAGTATAGCACACACAAACGTGCAGAGAAATGTTCTGGCGACATGTTTAGCACAAAAGATACAAGATACTGATAGAGTACTTAAAGGGTATATATATATATATATATATATATATATATATATATATATATATATATATACACACACACACACACACACACACACACACTCCTAGTAAAAATCTGTGTCTGATTATCATTCTATTGCCCAGCGTAACACCAGGTAAACAGTCTCAACTAAAGGATATTAAAGGGCATGTCCACTGGGGAAAAAAAAACAACTTTGCTCTAAAATGTATAACCCCCCCCCCAAACCCACTTTTGCGATATTCCCAGCTTCAGAAAACGCTCCTGAACTTGCTTACCTGACCTGGTCCCTCGCCGCTCCTAAGCTGCCTCTGCTGCTGACAGCCGCTCCACTTCCTGATTGCAGTGGTCAGTTAAGGCGCAGCGTGACGTCACACCCAATCGCCTGGCATCCGCGACCAGGAAGTAAAGCTACTGTCGGCCCCTTGCTCAAAACAGGAGCTGAGGGCGGCACCTAGACAGAGGGTATGGGTCAGGTAAGAAAGTTCAGGACAGTTTTTGGAAGCTGGGAATATTTCCAAAGTGGGGTTTGGAGGGGGTAATATACACCTATTCAGTGGTGGAAAAATAAAATGTGCCAATGATTAAAAGGTTGTATAATATATTCAATTTGGGGTTATGTACAAAACATTTGATAGGAAACATTTCCTGTTTTTAACCATATGACCAGCTTCTGCTCCTCTTCTCAAATGTCAATTTTTTTTTAATTAAAGGGCAACTCCACTCTCATTAAAACATCTTTTAGAAAGAATGGCCTATTTAAAATATGTTGATATATCATACTTTATCCTATGAATTCATTACTGTATGCCTGTTATGCTTCTGGATGCCTCATGGAAACTGAGCAATTTAGAAACCTGTACTGAGCCTGGGCATGCTCAGAAGAGGCAGACAGGGGATTAACATTCAGTCATTGGCTGTGATGTCAACTATCAAATCCATAACTGACAGTTACTAACTGGAAAAACCAGAAAGCAGAAACAGGGGCACCAGGATATTGTGCAGGATTTCAGGTCAGACTTTTATATTTTAGATTTCAAACTATTACCGTTTAGGGTTTTGGGGGGGTGATTTAACTGTATAAGTTTTCTTTTTGGGGCTGGACTTGCCCTATAATGTCTGTGCAGGTACTTCCTGTTTTTCCACAGCATTAAGTCTTAGGTGGGCATGCTTCTCTTTTGGGCTAGAGGAGAGGAGCTGAGGGTGAGATGTCACTCAACCTTCTGGAAGCAGTTAAGTAAACATTCCTTGCAATATCATTTCTCACAGGATGCAGCCAGAGATGTGATCAAACGGCTCATTTTAAAGGAAAGACTGCAGGGTTTTATCTAACTTGTTTGGAGACCACAGAATTTGGAAAAGATTTAATACTGTGATAATTACCTGCAATAATAAGCAAAATCGTGTAAGTCTCAATAAATGCAGTCAATGAAAAATAAAATTAAAACCCTGGTCATTTTTATAAAAAAAAATATTGTATATTTGTGAAACATGATAATAGGAAAATAAAAGGTAGTTTTAAAAATGCTACAAGTTAAATTCACAGCAGCCCTAGCTAGATCAAGGATGTCCGACCTGCAGCCCTCCAGATGTTTGAAAACTTTAACCCCATTCATTCCCTAGCTGCAAATGTTGGGAGTTGTAGTTTTCAGAAACCTGGATGGCTGTAGGCTGTACATTCCTGAGGTAGATTTTAATTATTTGGTTCCAGGAATTCTGATGTGAAGACAGCCTCTGCATATCCCTCACAGACTTCTTGGAGTTCTGCTGCTACCTCATTCAGTGCTTCTTCCAACAGCTCCTCTGCCAAGCTATAATGAAACAGATCATTTTTAGAATTTATTATTTGGAATCCGACACAGTTTTTCCAGAATGCTGTAAAGCAAGTTCTTTAATACATTCTTAAAGAACTATTGTTATGGAACGAAGATAAATCACTATTTAATTCAAACAATGTTAGGCTTAAATTGGGACGGAAGGATTTAATCCATAAATAAAAAGCTGATGTTGCAAATTTGAATCCTCCCATTCCACAAGCAAATCTCCCAAAACATGGTCATTTAATTCTGATTTACTTAATTGCACAGTAATAATACACAGCAATAAGATGTAAATATACAGGTGTCCAACAGACAGGGAGGTAAAGGGACGGTGGAAGGTTAAAGGTTTTCCTAACATGGAGCTACATATAGAGTAAACCCTCGTTGTTGCTGACTGGATAACAAAATGGCTAGGCTTACATTATTAAAAGACTGACGGCCCTGGTATGCAGAACATTTGAGTTTAAGGTTTAGGTCCGAATTGCACACACAGCAACATATGCAGAACTGGTGCAATGCGCTGCTGTGCGTTATTTGCTATGTGTTCTAAGCTACAATAAACATCGGTATTGTTGGAATGCATGTAGTATGCACAATAAATCATGCATGCATGCGTTCCAATAATGGATCAGAGATTTGATCGGATCACAAAACGCGACCCAAAATACACAAGTCAGACCTAGCCCTTTATTATACTGGTTTAACCGGGAGCTCTAAAATGTCTTTCTTCTTGAAAATGGTACTGAAAGTAACTGGCTTGGTGTCTGACCCTGGGGTTTACTTATTGATACTTCTTATTTATATTGGATAACAAAAAAAACAAGACTCTTGATCTTGCTGCAGCAATATAAAGACATTTAATAAGAAGTACAAATCGGACAAAGGTTGGCCTCGGAAGGACGAAAACCCATGCAAATTGAACGTTGAAACTATTGGTCAATCTGCCTGAAAAATTGCATGGTGTGTACACATCCTAACAATGTTTTAAAGGGCATGTCCAGCCTAAAATAAAGTTACTTTAGAAATGGTAACCCCCCCCCCCCAAACCTAGGATTTGCATTATCTATATGTTTCAAAGATTCCCTTGAAGGGACTTAACTGCCCTGGTCCCTCAACCAAACCCCCCAGATGGCTTCTGTGACTTTATTTTAGGCTGAACATGCCCTTCAATTAAGGTAGATATCTGTTAGAATAATCTCTTTACAATCTAAGCATTAATGTTCTGGGGCTCATTTTCATCAGTAATTATCAGGTTTGCTGCTAATTATTTTAATAGCACAGCAAGTTTTTGACCAACAGACTCTGCAAGTCAATAAACTAATCACTAGTCTGTCAGTATGGATCAAAAGCAGTACCGTCAATATTTTGGTGAGACCTATTGAAGACCAACCTGGACATAAGCTTTACTGCGCTCACCCTCACCCCCTGAATAAGGATAAGTGGGATATTTATTTACAATACAACTTACACCAACTCACGCCTAATATTTAAATCAGTTAAAGCGTCCGAAGACTTAACAAAATCAGGCAGATGTCAGGCACCACACACAATATGGTTATTGTATCATACAGTGTATCTTTGCATGGATGGGCCTCTTATGTATAGTATACACTGGTTGGTCTTCCAATGGGTCCGATCACAAAAGAAGCCCAACTGAACGCCCACAGAATAGTTTACAGAATAGTTTAAAAAATCCAAATATCTGGCTTTTATTTTAGAAGCTATTCTGCAATTTCATTTAGAATAATTCTATTATCCTCAGTGATATTTTTAACTCTACTGGAAAGCTGTTATCCAAGATATTTCATGCATTTTAGTACTAGTACCAACTAGTTACCTCTCTGATATCTGCCATGGGTTGAAGTTGCCCACCTCTTCATGGGATGTCAGCCGGAGATGCCGCTGGAATTGCTCACTGTAATCTTTAATGTTTTTGAGCGTATGTTTTGGGACAGTAATAGGTTTACATCCTTTATTCCATACAGGTGGGATTTGATGGATAATATGTGGGAAACTGGTAGTCATCTCATCTTTGCTTATTCGTAGAGAGCTTGGGAAAAAAAAACAGAGGAAATTCCCACAATGGACAATTTATATTCATTATGGTTTAAACATAGTTTTAAATTAAAGTGGCTTCAGAGAACAATCACAAACAGAGAGTGTGACAGCTCTGCAAACTGGTGTAGGTGGAATAAATGAAATATGCAAGTACAAAAGCAGGTTAAATATATAGAAATACAAAATGAATAGATATAAAAATAAAATGTATAAAACAGATTGTAAAAAAAATGGACATATGCAAAATATTTTTTTTTTTTTTAATTTCCAGAGATATTGTCATCACCTTTGGCATTTTAAAGAAGAGTTGCTCATACTACCCAGGGTGAGGACCTAAATCACTAAACCCTGCCTTAGATATGCAACGTTGCTTACCTAATCTTTACATTGCAGTTCCAGTTCCTCTTCCATGTTCGTAATGTGGCCAATAGGAAGACATGCTTCTTGCAGAGCGCATCTTCTTATTGGCCACGTCACTAATGGATTGAGAGAGGCAGAGAGGACTAGAACAGGGAAGTAAACTTTAAGAAATTAATGAAACATATATAAGAACCCAGGAGTGAGCACCTAGTGGTTTAGGTCCTCACAGTGGGTAATATGCATGAGTGTATAATATGCCTGTGTATGTATGTGTGTAATTTTAAAGCACTAAGGAAGATTTTGGCGCCATATAAATCCACAATAATAATATTTTTTCCTGTAAAGGAATACTATGGTAGACCTGTACACTAATATGTTAGAACGGGAGACAGGGTGCAGAAGATCACCTCTTGATAGTATAGTATAATATTTGAGGTTGAATAAAGACATACGTCCATCCAGTCCAACCCATCTAGCAATATCCTCATTTCCTACCTAACTGTTGATCCAGAGGAAGGCAAAAAAAACCCCACCAAATTTATCAAGGGGGGAAAAATTCCTTCCTGACTCCAAGTGGCAATCTGAAATTTCCCTGGATCAACTCTACTTTATGTATCAATACTAGTAACTTGCAACATTCCTTGTTTGCAGAAACTCATCCAGCTTTTTTTGAAACTGAGCAATGAACCTGCCATAACAACGTCCACTGGAAGACAGTTCCATAGCTTTACCGTTCTCACAGTGAAAAATCCTTTCCGAACTTGAATTCTAAACCTTTTTTTCTTTTCAAGTCTTAAGGGATGTCCACGTGTCCTCTGACATGTTCTATTGGTGAACAATGCCCCAGATAGTTTACTGTATGTAATGTTAATGTATTTATACACAGTAATCATATCCCCACACAAGCGCCTTTTCTCCAGCGTACATAATAGTAACTTATCCAGTCTCTCTTTATATTCAAGCTCCCCCAATCCCCTTATTAATTAAGTTGCCCTTCTCTGAACCCTTTCCATTTCAAAGATATCCTTTTTGTACACAGGATTCCAAAATTGCACTGCATATTCCAAATGAGGCCTTACCAATGCTTTGTAAAGAGGGAGAATAAAATTTTCCGCCCTTGAATCCATACCTCTCTATAGAAGACAATACCATGCTGGCTCTGGCTGTTCCTGCCTGGCACTGCTTGCTACATTTAAGTTTGTTATCCACTAAAAGTCCAAGATCCCTTTCCAACAGGGATTCACTTAACACAGAGCCATTTATAGTATAGGTAAGGTAAGGTATATTTTTAAGGGAACATTCCTTTATCATTTTATGTGTGATTAATAAATATTAATTATTGGTAGTTTTAAACCTGCTACTTTCTTTGTGTTCCATTTATAGTATAAGCAGCACAAGAATGTTTAAGTTCAAAATGCATAACCTTACATTTATCAACATTGAATCTCATCTGCCACTTAGCAGCCCAATGTGACAATCTATCTATATCGCCCTGCAACAACTGCACATCCTCTGAAGTTTTTAATAGTCAACAAAGTTTTGTTGATGGATAGAGAGCAGAAGAAAGAGGTAGGATTACTCTCACCTACCTCCCCAGAAAATATAGAATAAAAACACTATATAAAAAGTCCTTTAGTGACTGTTTGATACAAACTTAGTATCTATTTCTGGGTTAAATATGAACTCCAGAACATAAGCATAAGATCTAGATTTAATATAATATTACAGACCCATCGCTACAGGAGTTGAAATAGAGGAAACTATTTGTACTTGTAATTTCACACCAATTACTACAACAGCAAAATTAGAAAAATTGGGATTAGACTGGAACACAAAACAGGATTCTTTTTGCTGATAAAAAAAAAAAGGATCTTAAAACTCAACCAAAGGTATCCAAACATGAATAGAAGGTGCACAGCGAATACTTACTCTCCTTCAACCGGCTCCTCCAAAAGTATGTCCACTACTGGATCACTTTGGACCGCAAGTTTAGTGATCTGCATGGGATGAGGAGGAAGAGGGATACGGTCTATGACTGATGCACTTGCCCTCTCTGAAAGAGAAAACAGTTGGTAAGAGCATTGAAGACTGAAAACATCAGGGCATCAGAGCTGTGGAGAAAAGTTGCCCATACACTGGGCCGATATTATAGTCAATCCGACATCCATTGATTGGCCCAAAAATTGTACAGGTACAGTTTCAATTGTAATAAAATAATACCATCTGTTAAAATGTCCTATTTCTCAGATAACATCCATAGTAATTCTCTGTTGTAAGCATAAAGCCCAGTGCACTCATGTCCACTTGAGCTATTATAATAGGTCCATTTGAGTGTAAACACAGGTAACTATTGTCGACTCTAGTAACAATTCCTACATAAGTCACTGAGGCGTTCCCTGACCATATATTTATACAGGACAGGGAACTCCAAGATGACATAATATCCATGTATTGCAATGTTAAGGGCACATTATTTCTTATAATACATAAGGCATCCCAACGTGCCTGTACACTTTCAAATAGAGCCCAGCTGCTTTTTAAATGTAAAGAATAACGCTGAAACCCCCAGAACTATAAACCTTTGGTGCCATTAACCAACCCACGCTGCCTGAACACACTTTAAGCAGTTAGAGACATAGCTCACAGCCCAAGCACAAGAACAGTCCATATGCACACTGCCTACCTGGGTGCAGACATCTGGTATCCCTACTTCCAAGGGAATGGGTCAAATCAGCAAGATATAATGAGCTTAGATCCTCAAAACGTTGTGTATGTTGAGGAGTGGTTTCCAATAAACTCACCTTTCACATTGGAGTGCGACTGCATTATTTCTTGCTGATATAACTCACAGCCCAGCCACTTTTCGGATGTAGCAAAAAGCAGAAATCAGAAGTGGGTTTAAAACCTTTGAAGTTTCCGAGTCAGCCCAGTGCAGTGAACAGGGAACACCCATTCCTTTGAATCATCAGAAACGAATGAGAGCCTGTTCATTGCATAAAGGTTTGAAACTCACTTCGGATTTCTGTTTTATCTGTTACATCCGAAAAAAGGCTGGGCTGTGAGTTATGTCTCTGTTTAAAGTGTGTTCAGACAGCGTGGGGGATGGTTAATGGCAATGGGGAGGTAAAGTGGGATATATTCTTATAAAAACATCTTAGCTACGTAGCTGAGAGGTTTTTATAAGAATATACCCCACTGCACCTCCTTATTGAAAGTCCATAGCCCTATGTATTATATATTATTACATTGAGGCGTGACATAGGCTAAGCCACAGATTTTTACACCCAAACTTGAACAGTATCTTTATTCATGTTGGCAGTGACAGGTGTGTATGGCCAATATCAATAAGTAATTTTTTGCTTGTTCCCTAGAACAAAATATTGTTTTAAATTATTTCACTCAATTTGGAAAACACAGTTTAAACATAGACTCTATTTCTGAGTTTGGGGTGGAGTCAAAAAGTATTTTTAGGTTGACTCCACAGCCCAGAAAAACATGACTATGAACCTTTTTCTTCCTGGGCCCAAAATTCAGCATCTGCATAAACAATCCGGCTGAACCTCTGCCGAACACTTTCTTGGTATTTCTGGAGAGAAAAAAAAATTTTTAGTCAATCAAACAGCCAAAATATTTGTCCAATGTCACAATGAAAACACAGACTAACGTAAATAACCAGTGCTAAAATATTTTTTAATATAAAACTTATCAATATAGGATATCAAATCCCGTTTAAAATTATTATGCTGCCCATAGACTATTAGATTTGCCTGCAGTCCCACTATGTTCCAACTGCCTAAACTGATCATGTTGCAATTTACATTCATAAATAAATGGTACCGGCTAGGTTTGTCTACTGGACAGCCCAATATTTAGATTCAACTTTGAATTAAAGGGCAACTGTGGTCTCAAAACAAGTTAGGGTTAAATGAAAGCCTGAAGTATATCCTTTACACTGAGCCAACAATTTACATCTCTGGCTGGAGCCTGTAAGAAATTACATTGGGGTGAATGTTCAAACTTCCTGCTTCCAGTAGGTTGAGTGACATCACCTGACCTTTGCCAGCCCTTTTCCCCCCGGGGGAGAAGCATGCTCAGTAAGGACTTATTGCTGGGGAAATCAGGAAGTACCTGAGGAAAAAATTGAGTTGAGAAGGGTAGCCTATTAATGCAGACAGGCTGGTCACATGGTTAAAAAAAAGTGAAGACATCTTGGATATAAAGTAATACCTTTTATTGGCTAACTAAAATGATTGAAAATGCAAGCTTTCGAAGAACTAGGCTTCTTCCTCAGGCATGATACAATACTGAATCTTAAAAAGCACTCTATTGTATACATACTAGAACAAAGACTTTCTGACATTACATAGATGTTATCTTTTGCACCCATGCCTGATTGGCAATGGCTGTTGTAAATAAAACAGTAAATACACATTCAATGATCACAGCAGTCATAAAAGAATTAGCAGGGGTTAAATAAACAATTAGATACACTTCACCTCTAGTGTCCATGGAGGGTCTGGTATAAATGAGATATTTATGGGTTTGGGTGGTTTAGAGGAATTTAGTCTGATTAACTCTACATGACATTAAGATTAGAAACATAGTGACACAAAGTTTAGATCTTTGTTGAGTCCAGAGTCCCAAATTTTTGTATAAGTTTACATACAAAAAAGGAAGAGTTCAACCAGGAAGTTAGATTGCTGAACCTTTCCAGCAATAACTTCTCACAAATTTTATCTAGAGATGTGATTTAGGTTTTATTTTGAAGGTACAATGGAAGGCTTTTTTTATAATTATTACTAGTTTTAAAAGGCCAGTGTAGAGTCAGAATTAGAGGTTCTGAACCAAAAGAGCATATATAGTTGTTTAAGGGTATGTACACCGTATAAACAACGTGATGTTAGTGGCTAGCTGTGGCTTTAAATCAAAATATGATGGTCTCTATTTTTGCCTATTTCCCTCCCATACTATGTATCACTCCCATGCCATGTATCTTATCCGGTCTAATTCCTTTGTAAGGACCACCTTTACAGCATCACATGCTTCGCCCAAGAAATTGCATCAGTTTGACTTGCGCTGCATGCGCGTGATGACGTCATCATGCGTGCCAGATACAAAACAGGCAGATCTTGCACCTTTTTTGATAAAGGAGCACATAGCTCCGAAACATGTTGCTTGATATACATTAAAGTTTGATGCGGTTTATGTTCACTGCTTGTGGCTCGTCTACAATTTGTTTCAACTACACATATCTTGCACCTTTCTCTTGCATTTTTGGAGGAGAGGAGGCTGCCGAGCTGTGTGTAGGAATCAGGCAGTCTTGGGCAGCCTCCTCTCCTCCAAAAGCACAAAAGGAATCTGGCAGATGTAGTGAAGGGTGGATTTAGGCCTAGAGACAGGACTGCATAGCATCAATGCCAAGAACTAAATAGGCCCATACACGCACCAATCCTGGTTGTAAGATATTGGGATTTTTTGATAATGTACAATGTTAAGACCGCGTATTGATGCTCATATGAATATCTATCTGAAAATGATTGCTGTCGGATACTGATCATACAGTGCCATGTTTATATGATCAGTACTGGTGTGTGTATGGGCCCTTACAATGCTGCCTACACCAATCATGAACCTTACTTCTATTTCTTCCATTCTTTTAATCATATTTTCCAGGTCACTTCCATCTTCCAGCAACTGCTCCCAGCCTGACTGATTCGATTCCTCCATAGTCTGAACTGCGATATTACCAGGCAATGATTCCACATACACAGGATTCTACAAATTGTGTATGACAAGAAATACCACAGTGACATTGTCAGGAAAGATTAGATGATAAATACGATTATTTTCTATGTAATAAAGAAAACCAGAATTACTAGTTTTTACAAGTTTTTTTGTTTGGTTGCCTTTAGTTCCCCTTTAACATCAGCATCAAAACCCATTTAGCAATCAGGCCGTACGGTAGAGTAATCTCAAACTGGACAACATTTACTTACAGTAATCGATTCAAACATTTTACTAAGCAAGTTAGCAAGAAATGATCATGTGCCCTTTCACATAAAGACCCTCCCCACCCCAAACACACACACACACAAACAGACACACACACACTTTCCTAGTTGTTCCAGTAAAACGTTAAACTCAGGACACAAAGAGCCAACAAGTATCTTTACTGAAGGCAACAATAAGTTATTTTACACTAAACAGACATTTTAAGGATAAGACTTACGTTTTGTGCTTGGGTGCAGTTTCTTGCAGCATCTTCAGTTGATAATTGGTCTGGGGGATTCATTTGTTTCCTAAGTCACAAGAATAATACAAATATTTATAGTTCTGAACAAGATTTAAATTAAATCCGAGTTATAGATATAAATGTAAAAATAAGTAATGTCTACATGTTGTTTAAGCAGAAGAGTACAGGTTATATGTAGTAAACATATCCCAAGGGGTGTGTGAGGCCTATTGTGCAAGGGATATGACATTATAATAGGGGTCTGTGCACAGAGAGTTGCCAGTGCTTTTAATTTGAAGCAACTACTAAGGTGCATGATTTTACTAGTCTGTAACAGTTACATTAAGAAAGCTCTGATTGGTTGCCGCAAATTAAAAACAGCCAAACGTTTACATCACTTGGTACATAAGCCCTTAAAACACCAATGCTAAAGTAGATCAGGGAGGAAAGTTTAACAACTCGAACAGGAACTCAGGGTCACTTAGTGAAACTTGTGGTAATCACAGGAGAATGAAATTCATTTTTTAACAATGAGGTATATGATGGCATATTTACAGCAAGAGTAAATTAAAGTCAATGTTGTGATACGTGGCAATATCGAAAAACTTGAGCTGGTGTAGTTGTATTATCACTACTAGCTGTAGTTTTTTGACCGCTATAAAAGTTTAGTTCACTATTTATCAGTTTTGTTAGTGTGGTCCTGCCTATAATCAGAAACCTATAGTGGACCCTGGTATTCCTTGTTACATAACTTGAAATTTAATTTCTTATATCGCTTTGCAATAACAGTTTCTGTGCAGTATAAGCAAAGTACTTGGCCTGAACCCAGATCATATTTTGAGTATGTTATATTGGATATGTGAAACACTCCCTCTAGTGGTCACAAGGCATCACATCTCATTGCATACAGTGTGAAGTGCATCTCTCTGTTCCTGGTTTTAATTAAAAGGTAATAATCTGGGCAATATAAACAGTTTCTATAATGATCCCCCTCCGCACAGTATGTCACCATAACGGACTCCCTTAATAGAACAAGAATTCATGTTTATTTAAATGGAAAGCTTAAAACATGCAGTTTTTAGTGTACTACTTTCAGATGATCAATTTTGTCTTTTGGCTCTAGGGGAAAAAATGAAGTACAAAAAAATGCCACTGTCAGTGCCTTGGGGATATTTTCTTTTCATGTGTCCTGGTTAATAACATAGAAACAATGTTACCATTTACTTTTCCACAATTCCCCATAGATAACCAGATGTAGAAAAACCTTGATTAAAATTCACACACTCACAAAAATACATATATTGGACACTGGCAAGCAGGCGTTTAGGCTAAAAAAACTTTTCTGCATGTTGCCCATTAGTGTTCAATTTAATCGGTTTATCATTTTTTTTTCCCATCTGGGGAAGCCTGTCACGTCAAAGAAAAAAAACCTTCTAAAAGGAACTGCTGACAACACTCCTGTGTTCTCTTCTTTTTTAGTCCCTCCCTCAGTGGGTAAACTTGTGTAATAAATCATAATAAACCCCAAATTAGTCTTCTCCCAGTGTCCTTTTCTCTGCCTTTCCCAGAGTGTTAGGTGACCGTTTATACCTGAGACTTTGTATACGTGAAATTTCTTCCTTGTACAAATTAGTTAATTCCTTCATTCTACGGGCAGTTTCAGCATCAAGCCATGCCAGCCTGTTAATGAGGGAGACAATTATTTGGAAATCCCTGAAACAGCAAAAAGCATGAATTACAGGAATAAATATAGTGAAAAATGCTAAAACAGATAACTTAAAAACAACACACTGTCCTGTGTAAACACTACAGGACTAGATTATAGAATACTAGATTATTAACATTTTAAACATTTGAATCCTCATGTATCAATGCCATACATTAAAGAAAAAAAAACACCACTGGGTGGCATTATACCTTAACTTAAAGGACAACTAAAGCCTGAGATCAACACGATTTAACCCTTTCACTGCCAGGAGATTTTAATTTTTTTTTGCGTTAACTGCCAGAAGAATTTTCAGGATTTTGTCCTTAATCGCTTTAGACTAATTTTACAGTAGGAAACCTTGCAGTAAATCAGGAATATTATACATTGTTTTTTTCAGCACAAAGTCTACTTTAACATGGTAACAGAATTTTGTAACTTTTCTGGAAATTTTACTGGAATTATGGGTAAAATATGTAAAAAAAATGAAAAATTTGCAAATTTTCATGGATTTTTCCCATTTTTACTTATAGTTATCTTAAGGTTACGCACAAAAATCTTACTGTTTCTAAAAGGTCAGATACTCCCGAGTACAACGATACCAGATATATGTAGGTACCCAACTTTTCCTGTACAGGAGACTCCCCCAAACTAAAACTGCACCTCCTAGAATATTACACCAAATTAAAATGTATAACCACTACTGACAGTTAACATAGAATGTCTTCCAAATTATCTAAACTATCCCCACAAGTGAGATATTTTTAGAAACTACACACCCACAGGATTTTACGAGTGAGGTTAGTTTCGATCAAAATGCAGATACCCGGACGCAGCTCTTCGTCAAATTGTAAGTTACTTTCTCACATTTTCCTTTTTTTCCTCAACTGTAAAATCAGAGACAAAATCAAATGCGAATTTCAGCTAAAAACTGTGGAGGAAAGTTCAAACGCATCTCAAATATGAAAGCCTAACCCCTCCCGAATAAATCGGTATGCCACATTCATGGGTGAACCCAGAGACATGGCTACCAACTAACCCAGAGCGTGACCAGTGCCAAATGTCAGTAGCAGCAAAAAAAAATTAGCCAGTTTTGTATTTGAACAGTCTGCAGTTTTTCCACAAAACACCCCCCCAACTCAAAAATACCCCCCACAAACTATATATTCCTGAAATCTACACACCTTCAGCTATGTAACGCTGTAGTTCGTTCATTCATATCATCAATGGTGTGGGCGCAGTTCTTCGTAGAAATTTGCACTTTTACCAGATTTTCAAAAAAAATTAACATCAAACAGCGTTCAAAAAGGTCGAAATCATGCCAAAACCCCATGGAATGTAAAAAAAAGTTACTAAATATCAATCTCCCAAATGTCCTGAATCAAACGGTATGCCATATGTGTGGTAACACACGCAGACGTGGAAGCGAAAAGCCACAAAGTGAGACAATGCACGATGGCTCAGAAACGGCGAAAATATTTAGCCAACTCCGAATTTGGACAGTCTGCAGTTTTTCCACAAAACACCCCCGTAACTTAGAAATAACCCCCACAAACTATATATTCCTGAAATCTACACACATTCAGCTATGTAACGCTGTAGTTTGTTCATTCATACCATCAATGGTGTGGGCGCAGTTCTTTGTAGAAGTTCGCATTTGTCTGAAAAAACGAACATAAAACAACTTCAAAAGGTAAAAATCATGCCAAAACCTCATGGAATCTAAAAAAAGTTACTAAATATCAATTTCCCAAATGTCCTGAATCAAACGGTATGCCATATGTGTGGTTACACACGCGGACGTGGAAGCGAAAAGCCACAAAGTGAGACAATGCACGATGGCTCAGAAACAGCGAAAATATTTAGCCAACTCCGAATTTGGACAGTCTGCAGTTTTTTCCACAAAACACCCTGATAACTCAGAAATACCCCCCACAAACTATATATTCCTGAAATCTAAACACCTTCAGCTATGTAGCACTGTAGTTCGTTCATTCATACCATCAATGGTGTGGGCGCAGTTCTTCGTAGAAGTTCGCACTTTTCTGAAAAAATGAACAAAAAACAACTTCAAAAGGTAGAAATCATGCCAAAACCTGACGGAATGTAAAAAAAAGTTACTAAATATCAATCTCCCAAATGTCCTGAATCAAACGGTATACCATATGTGTGGTTACACATGTGGACGTGGAAGCGAAAAGCCACAAAGTGAGACAATGCATGATGGTTGAGAAACAGCGAAAATATTTAGCCAACTCCGAATTTGGACAGTCTGCAGTTTTTTCCACAAAACACCCTGATAACTCAGAAATACCCCCCACAAACTATATATTCCTGAAATCTAAACACCTTCAGCTATGTAGCACTGTAGTTCGTTCATTCATACCATCAATGGTGTGGGCGCAGTTCTTCATAGAATTTCGCATTTCTACACAATTTTCTGGAAAAATAGAGAAAAATACATTTCAAAGTTACAAAATCACACCAAAACCCCATGTAATGTAAAAAAAACTTACCAAATATCAATCTCCTAAATGTCCTGAATCAAATGGTATGCCATATGTGTGGTTACACACACGGACGTGGAAGCGACTAGTCAAAATGTAAAACAATGCGCAGTGAGCCAATAACAGCATTTTCCCAGATTTTTCAAACTGAACACCCCTCTAACTTGGAAATACCGCCGCAAAACTATATATTCTCAGAATCTACATACCTTCAGCTACGTAACGCTGTAGTTTGTTCATTCATACCATGAATGGTGTGGGCGCAGTTCTTCGTAGAAATTCGCATTTGTCTGAAAAAATGAACAAAAACAACTTCAAAAGGTAGAAATCATGCCAAAACCCCATGGAATGTAAAAAAAAGCTACTAAATATCAATCTCCCAAATGTCCTGAATCAAACGGTATGCCATATGTGTGGTTACACACGTGGACGTGGAAGCCAAAAGACACAAAGTTAAACAATGCACAATGGCTCAGAAACAGCAAAAATATTCAGTCAAATCTGAATTTGAACAGTCTGCAATTTTTCCCCACAAAACAACCCCCACAAACCATATATTTCTCGAATCCACACACCTTTATCTACGAAATTCTGTAGTTTGTTCATTCGTACCATCAATGGTGTGGGCGCAGTTCTTCGTAGAAGTTCACAGTTTTAGCAGATTTTCTAAAAAATTTGAAAAAAAACACTCTCAAAGGTAGAAATCATGCCAAAATCCCATGTAAAAAAAATTTACCAAATATCAATCTCCCAAATGTCCTGAATCAAACGGTATGCCCTATGTATGGTTCCACACGCAGACGTGGAATCAACTAGCCACAAAGTGAGCCAATGAACAGTGGCCAAATTACAGCAACTTTTCAGATTTGTCAGACTAAACACCCCTCTATATTAGAAATACCCCCCAAAACTATATATTCTTGGACTCTACACACCTTCAGCTACACAATGGTGTGATTCTTTTATGCATACCACCAATGGTGTGGGTGCAGTTTTGTGTACAATTTCGCTTTCTTACCAGATTTTCAGGAAAAATTTATAAAAATACAATTCAAAGTTAAAAATCATGGCAAATTTCCATGTCATGTAAAAAAAACTTGTCAATTATCAATCTTCCAAATGCCCTGAATCAAACGGTATGCCATATGCGTGGATGCACACAGGGGCGTGGCCACCAACTAGCTCAAACCACCAACTAGCTCAAATGGGACGCATGCACCAGTGTAATTACAAGAAAAATATCAAAGTGCTCTGTAATTTCAAACAGCCCCAAAACTTTGAAATGCCCCCCACAAATAAAACCCCCAACTAAATATCAATCTCCCACATGTTCTGAGTCAAACGGTATGCCATATGCGTGGATGTACACAGAGATGTGGCCACCAACTAGCTCAAATGGGACGCATGCACAAATGCAATTACAAGAAAAATTCAACGTTCTCTGTAATTTGCACAGACTACCCTTTTTCTAAGGAAACAGTCCCGAAACATGGAAATTCACCCCACAAACTATATATTTTTGGAATCTACACACCTTCAGCTATGTTACGGTGCCATGCTTTCATACATGCATGAAGAATTCCAGACCCAGCGATCCAAAGAACTCTGTGTTTTTACGAGATTTTGTGAAAAATAAAATAAGATGATTCAAGGGTTGAAATCCTACCTAAACCCACTTGACAAGCAAAAAAACCCACTAAATAGCAATCTCCCACATGTCCTGAATCAAACGGTGTGCCATTTGCGTGGGTGCAAACAGAGACGAGGCCACCAACTAGCTCAAATGGGACGCATTTAGAAGTGCAGTTACAAGAAAAAATTTTAAAAACGCCACAACCCACCCCCCCCCACACACTCTCCCCCTTTTAGTGGTATTTTAGTGAAATCGGTTAGTATGGAGAGTCACACACGTTTTTGCACACTTTACTGATCCTAAAAACTCAATACGGTCTTTATTTGGTACCTCTGCAAAATTTCCTTCTAAAAAATAGGCTTAGTTTCCCTTGAAATCGTACAAATAAGTATCCGCGTTTACTTTACCGATATCACTGGGAACATTGGGGAGCTTGGAGAAGACAACGTTTTTTTCTAATTTATAGTTTTAGGGTAAAAAAAAAAGGGTGTGTGTATCACTTTAAGAATTTTTTTGTGTGTATTTCCCCTTTTTTTCCCCGATCATTCCCAAAGATAATCATCAGAACATCTTAGGGAATGATACCGAACTTGGAATACGGGCATAAATGCCCGTTTTCCAATTCGAAATCCGATCGGAAAAATCACTTCCCGGAAATCATTTTCCAGGAAGTGATTTTTCATTCATTGGCAAAGATCAATAATTTGGTGATCAGAAGTGATCACCAAATTTTGATCTCTGTCCCCATTTTTTTTCTAAGTCTTCGCTAAGTAGCAAAGACTTAGAAAAAATCCTATTTGTGAATGGAACTTTGAGTTCTATTCACAAAATGTATAGTAAAATCTGGCAGCTTGACAGCTTTTACTATACTTCGGTACTGCAGCATGATCTAAATGTAGATCTAGCTGCAGTACCTCCACTAGACCACTAGGCATCAGAGCACTTGTAAGGGAAGACCCCCAGTGAAGGGGAAGCCCTGTGACATCACTGGGGGTCTCCCTTATCGGGAATACCATTTGAATCAGCGAGGGACCGGCAATGGAGGAGGGGGACCTACTTTAGGGGCTGCAAACTCCTGATCCCCCCATCGGATTTTTATGAAATCAAGGGGGGATCGAGGGGGCTAGGGGGGCACTTGAATGCTGCCCCCCGATTGCCCCTAGGACTAAAAACTTTTTTGCTTGCACTATAGCAAGCAGGCACACAGTGCCTGCTGCTATAGCTCAGTAGTATCTGCGATCGGCACCGATCGCAGACTACTACTTACACTGGACCACCATGGAAAATGTGGGGAACACTAAAGGGAAGCCCCGGACGTCCAGTGACGTCACGGGGCTTCCCTTTCCGCTGCGCCTCTGCACTTCCTGGCCGCACGAGTTCTGGAAAGGATTCCCTTTCCGGAACAGCATTTGGGGGATTGATATCTTCCGATCCCCCCCTCGGATTTGGACACAACCGAGGGGGGATCGAGGGGGCTAGGGGGGCAGTTGAATGCTGCCCCCCGATCGCCCCTAGCGGGGGGCAATTTTTTTTTATTAAAGGGAAAGCCACAGATCGTATATTCACGATCTGTGGCAGTTTGGTCATTCACTGCACAGATCGTGAATATACGATCTGTGGCAGGGAAAGGGTTAAGAAGAAGAGCACCTTAAAATAAAAGCAATAATCAGTGTCTCACCTCTCATTTTGATATGGTTGTTGGGAAATGTATCTTTCTAACATGGGGTTTGTGTCTTATTTCCCAATATCACACAGTGTTCTATACACATGCTCAGTCCTTGGATGCTGCAACAGTCATTAGTTGGTCACACCCACTAGTAGCCTCTAGCCAATCCTTTTACAGGACAGATTAGGCATGGTAGCATGTGACTGAGGTCAGAGGTGTAGCACTGTACATACACATAGTTATTTCATCCAGTTCTTCAAGGGGTTACATTTACTTTAATGCTATTTACTGCAGTGGGATTTAGTTTATTGGTGTTTTTAGAGAGTATAGATTTAGATTCTGGAATTCAAAGATTTACAGTTCTCCTTTAAGAACTGCCCCTTCATTATAAACCAAAGAAGAGTAGAACATTATACAAACAAGAATAATATAGACGCATAGGAGGACATTATAACAATATGGCCAGTTGCTTATTTAGAACATTAAAATTAAGCTAGATAAGGCCAGTCACTCATTTAACCCCGAGCATTACATTTTTTTTTAACCCAAAGTGCCTCCCTCTGAAAAAGGGCATAATAGACTGGTTTCTTTTCCTAGGTTATTTAAATCAATGTTTTCTCACATTATTTATAGGACATATCTAAACTTAAGAGTTGTAACTTTATTTTCTAAATACAGAGGACCCAGCAGGATCAGGTTTTCTAAATATATTTAACTAACCTTACTGCTTCCTCTCCAACAACTTCTGGTATCTCCTGCATTGTGGTCATAGGTATCTCAGCATCTACCAATCTTTTTGGTGGAGAAGTTGCCGTCCTTTTGTTTTGTTTACTCCAGTGAACCCTGCAGCATAACAGAAATCACAGTTAAAACACAAACCAAGAGCTTACTCACAAGAAAGTTAAAGGTTGTTCACATTCGGCTGTAAACATGGCTTAAAGGGTAACTGTGGTCTACATAAAAGAGCACATTCCTACCTTTAAAATGACTCCAGGATCATGCTTCTAGCGGCAGTCTATCCAAAGTAACAACAGTATAAATGGTGGCGTTTTCAGCTAGCACGTCACCAGTACTATTGCTCTGCCCCCATGCCTGAGGTGCGGAGCATGCCCAGTTGTATCCTGCTGCTGTAACAGAGCATCATCTGCTGCAAAATAAGCCCTGCCCCCAAACTTACATTTTTAAAGCCTGAAAAGAAACAGCCCATCATGTGACTGGCACACTCTTCCTTGTTTATCCTGACAGTTGGAGTCTAATTTTAAAAGCCTATGACTTAAGAGAAGCTAGAGACATCATCCTAGGCTTGTTTGAAAGGTATGAGAGAGCTTCATACAGGTGTACGGAGACCACAGTTACCCTTAAATTATTTTCACATGTGTTAGATATTTCCCGGATTTCAAACACTTTTGAACAAAAAACATATTTGAAGGTTTGACCAAGGTTTAATACAAATTAAGTTTTATCCTGTCACTATTCTGTCATCTTCAATGGCATCATCATACCTGCTTATACTAGTTCAAGAAAGTCAGGGAAGGTTAGGGCAACGGTTAAGATCAGGTAGTGATCCAGAAGTTGTAAAAAACATAAGATGTAATCAGCTCTAAAAACCAGGTGAGGATGGAAAACCGCATCTGCTATTTGAGTTAAGTTATCATTAAGAAATGCTGCATCAAAGTACCTTATTTGTTGTGGGAGCCTTGACATTGAACCATTCAGCATAATACAGACCTATTCATTCTAACCTTTTGGGAGAAGCTGGAGGGGATGTAGGATTGGGAGGCACCCAGGGTGTTTTCTTATCACGAACAACAGGGCGATTTTCTTTTAACTTGAAGGCCATAGTCTTTGCTTGAAAATTTGTCCTTTGCGATGCTTCAGCTCTTCTTATCTTATGGAAACCCAAATAAAGAAAAATGTTACAAATCCAATTAATTTTTAAGAGGCAATCTAATTGACATTTCAAATCTAAATAGGAAAATGATATATTTAAAGCTAAGGTAAGTTGCTTCAAAGTGCACATACCCAGAACACCGTAATATTAAAGGGTATGTAAACTGAAAAAAAAAAAAAAAGACTTTGCCTCATCTTAATCTATAAATCAATACATACAAATAGCACTTACTCTGAGGTGTGTGTTGCTGCATGCCTTCAATGCAGTACTTGTTTTGCGCAGGCTCAGTATCCCCCCTCCCACTTTTAGCCAACGCCTCCTTTATCAGAAACGACTCTTTGTAAGGGCAAGCATGCTTAGTTATCACTATGAGCCAGCACTGGGAAAGGGAATTTCCCAAAAGGCATTTCACACATGCCAACTGTCCCTTCTAAACTGCAGTCAGCAGAAGATTTTATGAGAATAAGGCTGGGTGCACACAGTCAGGCTTTTCAGCCCAATCAACCAATACTTCCATGTATCGGTCAGTCAGGCCGAAAAGTCTGTGCTGGTTTCAGACACAATGCATGCTATATTTCACAGGAGCTAGGAACGAAGGTGTTATTTACCTTGCGAGTCATCCACCGCAGCTGCACTGAGAGATCCCGGCCACTTCCTATTTCAGTTTAACTATAGCGCGCATTAGCGCTATATTTAAACTGAATCACTTCCTGATGACGGCCTAATTGAGGATTAAAAACGTGTTGAAGATTGTTGTGATCTTAGCACAATGATTCATTATTCAGACCTTGGAGTGCTCCGCAGACTTTGCTTTTTATTACTTCCTGGCAGTTAGCAGCACCCGGGCAGACATTTCAAATGAGCGGTCAGCCACCACACACCAGATATATATATATACACACACATATTAGAGACATTGGGAAATATAAATAGTGCATGTACCTGTGGTCTTTGAGGAAGCAAAACTCCTTTTCTCTTGCCTTGTGCAGCCCCAGTCCTATGAAAACCTTTTAGACCCCCAGCTTGTATTAAAGCCTCCAGCCCTGACTTCAGGGCAGCCCTCCGTTCTGGTGTTGGTGGGTCTTCAGTCTGAGTAGCTACATTTTCTAGTGGGTGATCTATATACAGAAAGAATTAGAAACACGTAACTATTAGAGATGTGTGAAACTGCTAAAATCTGTTCCGCCTGCAGATTCGCGGATTTTCGAAAAAATTCAAAACTTCACGGAAAACCCATTAAAGTCAATGGGAGAAATAAATCCGCAGATACGGCTAAATAGAAGGTAAAACAGCAATGGTAACTTACTGTACATGGCTCTGGGACCAGAGAAATGGTCTGGGGAAGACTTACATATATCCAGTAATTTAAAAGAAACATTTTTCTTCACGATCGCACTGTTTTTCGAGCTTTTCAAAAATTCTAAATTTTAAGCAATTTAAGTAATTTTTGTAAAAAAAAAAAAAATATGATACAGTAGCTTACTTTAAATGGCTCTGGGTTCTTGGAAACGGCCTGGGAACAATCAGATTCTTTCTGAAAGAATCCCGATTGTAACAAATTCAGATTGGAAAATAATCTTTTTGGTTAGTATACCAATCAGATTCTTTCTGAAATAATTTGATTGTATCCAAACAGAATTGGTTACAATCAGAATGAGATTGGTATGCTTTCTAAAAGAATTTTTTTGTAACTAGAGATGGCTGAACTTCCAAAAATCTGTTTAGCTCGAGGAATCGTTTTCACTAATCCGCGAATCCTCGAGCGGAACAGATTTTCAAAAAAATCGTCCATCTCTAGTTACAATCAGATTAATAGGTATAGTTTGTTTTTTTGGTCCTTAGAAATCCCAGTAACTGCATGTTTTTATATGCAGTTACTGCAGCAGACTTTCTTACTAATAATTTCAGTGCCAGCACTTTCCCAGAGTATTGGCATTAAACCTTTCAGCTGCCAGCATTGACATGATATACAGTATGTACCTGCTTTTCATGTCTCCTCCATTGAATTGTTCACTCCTCACCTTCTCTAAGTTCTAATTGGAGAGTTGGATGGAAGGAAGAAAGGCACGGACAGGGATCTCATGGCTGCTAGTCACAGGGGCTACTGTTACCTGGCATTTTAGAACTGTTCTCCTCAGTACTATTAGCTGGGCTCATCCTCCCCCCTCCTTCCTTCACCTTCAGTTCATTTGTAACATTGTTTCCAAGTAGAGGGAGCTGAGTTAATGCTTTCTACTCATTACAATGTTACAAATAACAGCAGAACAAGGAGAGCAGATCTGACACAGCAAGTAAAAGCTGTCAGGGAGATGCTAGGGAGAACACTGGGCGCCCTGGTTTAACATAGGCACCCTAGCACTTTGCCTAGGTGCCCTATGGCTAAAAACAGCCCTGTGTGTATATAAGGGCATTGTTAATATTGCTAATTACGTATCTACCACCTCTTTGTGTATATAAGGGCGTTTCATAGACAATACATTTTGTAAATCGGTGCTGAAAGTGGGTTCGGAAAATCCACAAGTTCATAAAGAATCTGAATGGTATGCTTTTTGGAAGAATCTGATTGTAACCAATTCTGACTGGAAAAGAATGTGATTGGTTAGTATACCAGATTCTTTTGGAAAAAATCCGATTGCAACTAATCAGAATTGTTTCCCAGACCATTTTCCAGAGCCATTTTTACAGCACAGTAAATTTGGTGCGTAAAAAGTTTGCGCGTAATGCGTGCTATGGCTGTACAGGAGATTGAAGCGATCGCAGTTACCAGCTTGGCCGCGGTGGATCGCGTAAAAGGTAAGTTAGCTCCCATCTTCGTTCTCGGGCCCTGCAATACTGATTGAAGATTGGGAGGTAAGGCACTGCTCCTTAACCACCCGATCTTCAATCAGTATATTAAAGGAATAGTTCAATTTGAGAGTGAACTATTCCTTTAATGGAAGTTGCAATTGCGGTTCTGGTTTACTCCACCCACCATTTGTATTCAGCGCCTGACCAACAGGACACACAATGGGAAGAAAATAATCTTCCCATTGGCCAGGTCCCCAATTGAGGGTGGGGGCAAAGCTAGACCAGCCTGCTGATTGAAAATTTCAAGAAAGACTGGCAGGGAATGAAGGATAGCCTAGAGGTTAGGACCAAGCGATATAGGTAGTTAAAATGTCCAGAGTAAGTAGACTGATGCATTCGAATGCACCTGCAAGTCAGTTCAGATTACACTGGAATGAACACTGTTAAAGTTGTCAAAGCAAACTCTTGTAGAAATGACTGTATGATCCATGATAACAGTCCCTGAATTTAAAACCCTTTGGGTAATATGAATTTAAAACTCACCAACCACCAGCTGCCTCTTTGTGTCTGACAGCCTTTGGGCATGTGAACTTTGCTTTCTGAATACAGGAGGGGGATATTTTTTCCTTTCATTTTTAGTAGATCCATCATGTGATTCAGCTATAAATTCCTTCTTGATTGGAGAAGATCTATGCGCTGGATTTGGACATACTTCACTTGCTTGCAAAGATATCCTTTGTTCAAGAAGTGTATTCAGATCCTGAAAGAATTAACGATTTATAAAATTTTCTTGGGACATAAAAACCTTCGTTTTTGTAAAAGGTGAGCAAAAGCTAAAATCGAGTTTGAATAGATTCTGTCACCTCAAATATTAACAGCATTATGTAGAAATAATCTTTGCAATGTCCCGATGTCAATATGGCCTGTAAGTGTTGGCCCTTTTGGGCCACAAAAAACTTATCTGCATAGCTTTATCGCTAGATAACTAGCACCCCTCCCTGTTCCAGAGTCAAGTGACATCTCTATGTCATCAGTAATAATCAGAACATTGCCATAAAAGCTTGTATGTTATAGGCAATAATGCACCCCCTACTTAAAAATACACACAAAGTAACATAGTATAAGAAGAGCAATAAGAAACCAGTTCCTAGTGATACATTATTGGACCAATCATCTTACCATCTGTCTTAACATTAGCATCTTCTGAAAATCAAGAGAGTACACAGCCTAACCTGGTTATGAACCTCATAATTTATATGAACTGATATCCATGGTGGAATTACAATTGCCTATTAAAATAATAATAAACCCCCAACAGGCCATATTAGGCCTTCCCATACCGACAATTACAGGGTCTGGTAGGTCTTTATGTAATCATATGCTCACTGCAGCCAGATGCCCGATATTCCTCTTGTGGAAATGCAAAGCCCCCCATAAGAGAATGAGCAGTTAGAGATATACGAAATATGGAATGACTCACAGCCTCATTAAACAACACCCATAATAAGTTCCAAAAAACTTGGATCATATGGGATTTGAGGATGGAGGAGAGAGCCAAAAGGACAGAAAAAACTAATCTCTAATGAAGTTTGGACCTATCGTAGACTGTTACAAGCCTGTTGAGGGAAGTCCTCTGGGGGAAAAGGAGTAAGATTCAAAAAGAGACTGTTTGCTAGTTATTATATAACCATGATCAAACCCCAGATTCTTTAAAAGGATCGTTCAACCCTGCATTTAAAGGCCTCTCCCTCTTCCCCCCGCTTTCTCTCTCTTTGCCATCTCTCCCCCTCCCTCTTTCCCTTCTCTCCCCTCTTTCTCTCTCTCCCTCCTTTCACTCTCTCCTCCTCCCCCCCCACCACCCTCTTTCTCTCTGTCACTTCCTCTCTCTGCCCCCCTCTTCCTCCTATGGATCCAGCATTGAGGTCTCAGGTGTGCACGTGCGCAAGTAGGGGTCCGTGAGCCATGCATATCGACACCTGTCGGTTAGTATACAAGATATTTTATTTTGCAAATGAAAATCTTTATGGGAATTACATTAAAAGAGCCTCGTTGACACAAGTCTTAACCTTGAAATACAGATATGTGATACATATGTGATACAAAATACTGCATCAAATACCAAATGAACACTCCTCCCCAAAGATAAAGGAAAAAACTACAGCGAACCTAGAGGAAACCACCAGATGTTCCATTTCCAACTTCAATACCTGTCTCTTTTTCGTTTAATGTTTACAGATGACGGTCTTATTTTCTTTCCCACAATGTTATACTGTACTATTATTATATATATATATAAAAAAAAATCATAGTTTAAAAAAAAAAAAAAAACTTTAAATAAATGACTGACACACATTTAAAAGGACTCCAGGATGCTTCTAGCTGCCATCTATTTAAACTTAGAAATATAAATGGTGGTGTTTCCAGATAGCACTGTGAGCTGTGACATCACCAGCATCATTGTTCTGACTCTCTTGCCACAAGCACTGAACATGCCCAGTTGTATCATACTGATGTAACTGTCTTTAAAGGGCATCTCCACCCCTCAATTAAAGTTTTAACCATATGCAGCCCATCCCACCTCCAAACCGCTGAGTTACATTTGCAAGAAAATCCACAGAAAGTTACCTACAAACCTTTGATCTGTTCCCGGCTCTCTGCTAGACAGAAACAGCAGAAAGGGGCGGGACTGGCAGCTGCATCTATGATTGGCTAGCCTGCATCCAATCAGACATGGCTGCCAGCTATTCAGAGCACCAGGGGACCGAAGGTCTGGGATGGGATGGACTGCACATAGTAATAGGTTTTAATGCTACGGGGATGTAGCATACAGAAGGGATCCAAATGGAGGGAGGGAGAAGGGCTCCCCTGCGCATGTCACAGTCCTTATTGAGGTTAAGGAAGCAGCAGGGACCTGGTGACTCGCTGACAGCTTCTACTCTTCACTTTCCTGGATTTGAACAAGCACTGCAGGAGAACCATAAAGAGTAGAGATGTAAGGTAAAGATTTTTGAACACTACACAGTGGGGCCAGTAGTGGGTTAAATATTTTTGGGGTGGACATGCCATTTAAATAGCTTCATGTGACACTTCCTTTCTGTCAGAGTCATCCTGACTGTCTCAGTCTAGCTTTACAAGCCTACAACTCCACCCTCATAAGAACATCTTTTAGAAAGAATGGCCTCTTTAAAATATGTTGATATATCATAGTTTGTCCTATGAATTCATTACTGTATGCCTGCTATGCTTCTGGAGGCCTCATGGAAACCGAGCAATTTAGAAACCTGTACTGAGCCTGGGCATGCTCAGAAGAGGCAGCTAGAGGATTAACATTCAGTCATTGGCTGTGATGTCAACTGTCAAATCAATAACTGACATAACTAGTTGCTATCTGGAAGAACCAGGAAGCAGAAACAGCACAATGTGCAGGATTTCAGGTTAGACTTATATATCTCAGATTTTAAACTATTACCGTTTAGGGTTTTTGGGGGTGATTTACCTGTATGTAAGTTTTCATTTTGGGGCTGGACTTGCCCTTTAAGCGCCAGAAACATCATTCTTGTTTGAAAGGTATAAGAGAGCTCTTTTAAATGGTGGGCACTTGTATGGAGACCACAATTACCCCTAAGGATTTTCAAAACTACAGTTACCTCAACTTGTTGTAGAATGGAGATAATCAATTCTGATGATGCAGGGTCATGGTTAGCTCCAACTTTTGCAGTGCAGAGGGACAACTGTCGTATCAGGTGACCTAGGTCCTTGTAAAGAGCTGGAAGCTGCCGTTTACCACGTTCACTCAGCTGAGCAACAAACATCTGCAGTGCCCGAATGGCTCCTCTGTGGACAGCTGCCAGCCTGGACATAGTACGAGACTAACAAAAAATATTTCTTAAATGTGCTACATTTTAATATGTACATCTTATCCGTAACAGTTTTCCCACCAGTTGCAGCAGCTGCATTAAAAGAATTTATCAATTTTACACAGGTACATAGAAATTTTAATTAGCAGGTTTGGGGATATAAGCCAGAAAAAAAAAGTGGTTTAAGCCCGAATGTCTCAGACTGGAAGTGCAACTACAAAAGAGAAAATCCATTTCCTCTAAGGGTGTAAATAGAGGAAGCAAAACAGTAGAACCACACACAACCAGCTAGTCTTTAAAAGCTAACTATACTAATGATTTTTTTTTAATGGAAAGTACCTGGGGCAGGGAGGTACTATTGATTACGGTATTCTTACCTCCCAATATCGTTTCGTTAAAGGGGGCTACAGCACGTAAAGTATTCATCTGCCAGGGTTGTCCTGGACTATTCCTGTATTAAAGATAGTGCTGAAGCCAAGAGGAAGACTGTCAGAATCGGTTTTCTTTGGGCTGGTGCTCCTCACAGAGGTAGGAATTCCCAATCTTTTATCCCTGGCCCAAGTCCTTTTTATCTTAACTGTTTTTTTTAAATAAAAACTTTATAAACACTATAGTTCTTCTTTAACCTTTTTTGGTGTTTTGTCACTTGTGTAAATTAGACCTTACAAAGACAGATCACTGTATGTATTTATACATAACTAGACCATAAAAAGTCAGAACAAAATGTAATAAACCAGCTATTGTTTAAAATGCACACATCCCAACACGAGTTTGCTCTACCCCTGATCTGTCCCAATGAAATAGTCCTCTTTCCCGATAAGCTCTAGCCCTTTTAGCAGGACTGTACTGTGTTAAAAGGGTTAAACATTTGCCTGGTTTTGCAAGATTCTAGAAGACATGGCAGTAGAATATTAAATAATTTACCTTTTTAGTATGCCTTATTTTCTGTGGACTAAGTTGCTCTAGATCATCTTGGATTTCTTTTACCTGTTTATTAAAGAAAATATGTAAGACCGAAAAAAAAACAAATACTGTAAGTTTGTTACCTTAAGATTTTTGTTTGTAAATCCAAATCCAGCATAAAGTAGAGCAGGATGCGCTACTCAAGGGATCGATAAAATATCATCTTTATTTACCATATATACTCCATTATCAACCGAGATTTTGAGACTGAAAAATCAGCCGGCATGCCAGTAGAGGGAGCCAGCGAGCGGTGGACGGAGTCTATATGGACGGATCACTAAGGATTTTCACTTCAGTCAATAAGGAAGTGACTAAATCACTTCAATAAGGATTGGTTGCTGCTTGCAGAAGGATGCCCACTACAAAGGGATTCACACTTACCAGTAAGTCCACTGAACTGTGGGGGAGGGTGAGTGTGCAGATGTGTGGAAACTACAACTCCCAGCTACTAAAACATGCTGGGAGTTGTAGTTTCCAAACATCTGGAGTGGCTTTAGTTGTCTTTTAAATAGACAGCAGAATTCTCATACAGTAATAGCCAAATCCAGTATGGGACTACTGTATGGGAATTCTGCTGTCCAAGGGCAACTTAAGCCTCAAAACAATACAGAATCAGAAGGCATTCTAGCCTCGGTTTATACTCGAGTCAATCACTTTTATTACCTTTTTCATGTAAAAATAGGTACCTCGGTTTATACTCGAGTATATACGGTATATATTTAAAGGAATAAAGTAGCACTCAGGTACAAAGGAAAGATAGGCCAGGCATGTTTCGTTGGTGTAGCCATTTTATCAGATCCACCTTACTGTGCCTAGTAATTCCATCTACAATTTTTTTTTTATAATGATATATATTAATAGTAAACAAGAAAACAAGATGGGGTGGGTTCCTTGCTCTCAGAGCCAGATGCTATTAATCCCAGGATTCTAAATGAGCTAAGCTCATTAGTTGTCAAACCACTCTATCTAATATTTTTGGATTCCGTAAGATCTGGTCTTGTTCCAAGTAACTGGCAGATTGTTGCTGTGGTACCTATATTTAAAAAGGGTGCTCTGTTCCCAGGTAATTATAGGACTGTCATTTTGACATCTGTGGTGAGAAAGCTTTTAGAAGGAATATTAAGGCATAGGTCCCACTTGAGCGTATGTAAAAACCCTGTGTGCTTTGCCATCCGCTTTTAAATGCTTTGCGCTTGCATTTCACAGGGGATTATAGGTAAAAAAAAAAATCGCTTGTCCTGTTGATTGTGTCCACTTGCATCCGCTTTTCTATGTCCTTCCATGGAGTTGTATTAGGTGCGATTTTGACAAAAACAGAACAAAAATGGTGATAGCAAATAGTGATAAAATTTCAAGGAATTGCAGTACACACAGAGGGGCCTACTTCCCATGAATTAGGTTATAAATAAAATGTCCTGAGGATAGCAAAATCCATCAAAAACATGCTAGAGGGGCCTAGCCCTAAGGAATAAGATATTTGCAAACACATCTGATTGCCTTCTATGAAGAGGTGAGTCTTAAATAGGTTAGATTGAAGGGCAATGTGTCTTCCATATGCACTACAAATACAGCAGGAAACCTGAAATAGGAGCACCTTCCTCAGAGATGTACTATTATTTTAACATTTATTATTTTAGTTTCGTATGGCAATTGCACTAAAGCAGAGCTATGCTCCCAACAGCATATTGGTAACTAGATATTATCTGTAAGGAGCTTCCATCTGTCAACACCATATTTCTCAAACGTAAATTGAATCGAGTCAATAAAATCCTTCCCATCCATATTATGATTGTTTTGCTCACTTACCTTCATGAAGACGTTTCCGGAACGCTGTGTTGCTGTAGAACATGTAGACTTAAGAATAGCTTTTATGTGTCAGCAGTAACCTTTTTTAAATCCATGGGGTTTTTTTATTTGATAAATTTTGTTACTTTTAAAGGAATAGTTCACTCGAAAAGTGAACTATTTCTTTAACGTATTGAATGAAACCCGGGAAGTTAAGGAGCTATGCCTTACCTCGTGTTCTTCAATCAATTGAGCAGGAGCCCGGAATGAAGTGAAGTATATTTACCTTCCTGGTTCTAATCCACTATATGCATACTATAGTGGATTAAAACCAGGAAGCGGTCGGGAGCTGTCGTTTCTGTAGTGGTGGATCGCGAGTAGGGAAAATATACTTACCTTTGTCCCCAGCTCCTAAGATATTGATTGAAGAACAAGAGGTAAGGCATAGCTCCTTAACCCGGCTCCTGGGCTTCAATCAATACATTAAAGGAAAAGTTCACTTTTGCAGTGAACTATTCCTTTAACACTGTTACAATTCATTATGTTACCTTTATTTATGCTGGTAGATACTTTTTACTATGATATCCTAATTTTTTGTACCATGCTGCTACTGAATTTCACGGACTATGTATTAAAGTACTGTGATAATAAATCGAATCTAAATCAAAAATCTAATATGTTGTTCAATCACAAAAAGCCTCACCTGTTGCTGCAGAACATAAAGCATTCTTGCGGAGCGTGCAGCTCTTTCCTGCTGTCGAATCCGACCTCTAGCTTCTTCATCAGCATCCAACACATCACTTGAATGTTCTACAACACACAATTCACAGCAGTAAGATTTTCTCTCGTTAGGAAATTTTTTCTGCATATTAAGATTTATGATTTTTACGCAGGTGTTTGTGCGAATTGATTGCTTTGATTCTTTTGCATTAGATTACCGTGTATTTATTGAAATTAAAAAAAATCAACATTATTAGTATTAATGCACACTTTTTTTTTAAAAAACATACCTCTTTGTGCTAATTCTTGGATCTTCTGTATATACGAGTGCAGTTCTATTTGTAAACGCTTCACTTCCTGTTCACTCCCAGCTGGTTCCGAAATCCTCTTGCCAGGTCCTGGATCACGAGTTGGTGGAGAGTCTGAGATGGCAGATTGTACATTGTGCATTTCTGGAGTGTATACATACACTCTAGCGCCCGATCTAGTAATCTCAGCTTTTGGCCCGTGCTTTAGCACCCTATTTTCCTTCTGCATTTGCTGTTTTTTCTTCACTTTTTCAGGAGAGTGTCTGGAAAATTCAGTCTCCAATTGTGGAAATTCCCCAGAAATATTTAATTTTGGGGTAACCTCCCGTCTCTCCTCCAAATGTTTTCGTTTTACATCTCGTTTGGCAAGCTGGACAGCAAGGTTTAGACGGTCCTCAGATACAGCACAAAAAGACATGGAGGAAGAACTTCTTAAATCTTGCTTTCTTGCATAATTTGTTACAGGCTGTTGATATGTTTGAAGCTTCTCAATGACAATCGGACTTGGGTTTGAAAACCGAGCAGCCAAGTTAATTGGGTGATTGGGAACATCCAGATTGAACTGTAGCTGCAAAAACAGTAAAAATGTCTTAAAGGGTATCTTTACTCTAAAAAATACCTTTAGATACAGCAATATTCCACTTCTACAAAACTTTTTTAATAGTTGAAATCTGAGCAGTAGATTCTGAGAAATCATCATTTTAATCACAGCATTTACAGGGAAAGACCTGTCACTCCAGAAGCAGAAATTATAATATGTAACCCATGCTTGACCTCTGTGCCCACTTTGTGCAATATTTAAGAGAATCAGCAGAGAAAAGACAGCAGGGGGGGAGGGAGAGATGTGAAAGCAGAGCAATGTCCATGGTGAAGCTGTGCAGAACACATAAGTGTCGCAGACACTAAAAGAAGGCAGTGAGTAAGGGAGGGTGGGGGGGGGAATTAGGAGCACTCACTAAACATTAATAATTTAATGACAAAGCAAGCACAGATAAATATGTGAGTACCATCATTTTACTTGTCTCAAATTGTAGTTTCAGAAAATGTAAAGTTGTTTCGGTGAGTATAGTGACCCTTTAAGAAATCACCTTCCAAAGCAATCTTTAATATAAGCTAAAAAGAACATAAATGTCCTAAATTACATGGCTCTTCTATCAAACATGAATAGCTAAATTACATTATCTTATCTAGAAGCACCTAACCATTATTTTTGTATTAAACGCAATGTAGAGTGTGCTGGTCTGCTCAGGGCCTAAAACTGTGTAGTCTACCTTGATTGACAACAAACCTGTGACTGTACATTACTCTAAAGAGCGATCTATGCTTGTAATAAATAAGCCCACTACCGTCATATCTTTATATCTAAATAAAGTAAGCATTCAGAATATTTTTCTTCAAATTTTATTGAAAGGGGGACATAAATGGCACTACTTCAGTGCAAAATAGATAATGTACAGGATATCAAATAAACAGGTTAGCACAATCAGTTGCCCTGCATATATCATAACATTAACCTAATGAATAATACATGGAAATATAAACAAGAGTAAGAGTTTAAAGGGTAATTAAAGTGGTATAAATTGTATTTGAGAAAGTCTATGTAGCAAAAACAGGGAGCCTGTTCCTCCAATTTCCGCTTTGTAAAATTCTCCTCCATTTAAAGATATCCAAATTTAAATCTCACCTTGTTAGAGCTCAACAATCATGTCACTTTGGTCTGGATATTTAATCCAACCTACTGGCCCTGATTATGCACACAGAAACAAAGCCTGCACTTCCTGTATTTAGTGGTAAAAATACCTTCAACTGTAAATTAAAAGTATATAAAAATTCACAGAGAAGTTCCATGGCACCACTTGTACCCCTTATTTTAAAAAAAACTGCCTGTGCCAAGCTACTGTTCACGCAGTAACCATCGGTCACTGGTACAGGAAGCATAGCCAATGGGGGACAATTCTTCCTGACTAAAATTGAGAATTAGGCATGTGCCAGAGTATTATCTAGTCAGAAAATCATACAGGACATGACATTTTTTTAAATTATTATTTAGTGACCCTTTAACACAGCTCAGATAATTTAAAACAATCAATGTGAACAGGCTATAGAGGGTTGCATAAACATGAACCCAGAGTAGCAAAAATCTGACAGATAGTAAAGCGTAAATTCCGGATTACGGTTTATGAAGTGCCTGGTATGACTTCTCCAGTTACTAACTTTACTAAAGCAAAAACAAATCTGCAAGTTGAATTTGGGTATGTAAAAAAGCCCCCAGGGATGGTTATGCTGGTCATATATTCAAAGGGCCACAAAACTGAAAACCAACATTTAAAAAAAATTTCAGAGAAATAGAAAACACACCTCCTATCTCCCGTTTTTATCTTAGAGCGGAAATTGGCTGCATTACGTATAGCCATGGCAGTGTTGCTGACAGCTCTCCACTCCTACTCCCGCCAGACACAGTGATATACCCAACGTCACTGACACTGGAATTCACTCTATGTAATTAAAGAAAGGGTTTGAGGGCAGACAGACGAGCCGTCAGACACATTGTGGCCATCTTTGAAGCAGCCAACACTAAGGTAAGAACAGGAGATAAGCGGTGCATTTCTTTTTTATTAATATTTATTAATATCTAATATCATTCAGAGTGGCAATAGTATCACTCAGTAATCCCTGCTCCCTGCTTTTGCAATCGCAAGTCAATAGCAAAATGATATGCCCAGAAATGCATGAGAAAGTCAGGAAGAGCATTAGCTAATGTATGGCTAGCTTAAAGGGCAAGTCCATCCCTCAAATGAACTTGTATACAGGTAAATTACCCCCCAAAACCCTAAACGTAAAGTTTAAAATCTGAAATATATAAGTCTAACCTGAAATCCTGCACAATGACCTGGTGCCCCTGTTTCTGCTTCCTGGTTCTTACAGCTAGCAACTGTCCGTTAAGGATTCGACAGCTGACATTACAGCCAATGACTGAATGCTAATCTCCTAGCTGCCTCTTCTGAGCATGCTCAGGCTCAGTATGGGTCACTAAATTGCTCCGTTTCCATGATACATTGAGAAGCATAGCAGGCATAAAGTAATGAATTCAGAGGACAAAGTAGGATATATCAACATATTTTAAAGGGGCCATTCTTTATAAAAGATATTATGAGGGTGGAATTGTCCTTTAACACAGATCTGACAGACTTAACCATCAAGAAGATTTTTTTTTTTATCCTAATGTGAACACTTTTCTCTCCAGAACAACTATTCACTCAAAGATTCTTCTCTAGTAAATTACATTTAATACATGTAAGTAATAGATTCCACAACAAAAAAGGTTTCCTTGTTGTTGCCAGTACAACACGCCCCCTGACCCCAGGATTAAGTCTCTATGCAGTTTCTAGTGCAATGTACCTATATTCATGGTTGGGTTGCTGGTGGCGCAGCATGTAAATGCCATGTTTTCAGGAACACACAACCCACAAGTTCAAATCCCCTAGTTTACTTACAAAACAATACAACATAGTCTACTACGTAGAGTTTATTTTTTGTTTGATTGTTTGTTTCCATCATGAAAAATATAAAGTTTTTACATATGTACAATCTTAATATATAGCAAATCTGTTATCTATTTATTAACCGGCGTGAATTGCTGACAGCCTTCCTGGAGCAATACAAAATAGTGAACTGATTTTATTGAAATGTACTTGAATCTACTGCATGTGCAGCAGTGGTGTACTAGTAAAGTGCTTGTTTTAGAAACAAACAGACCATTGGTTCAATTCCCCAGGCTTACTTTTTTTTTCTTTCTATTATGTTCCTAGCAAAAGATAGCGATTTTACATGTACCAATATCCCACCTAGTAGCCCTTGAGGGATAGAGATAGAAAGCTATCTTTTTAGCAAGACAGTAAAGAAGGTTGCAAGTTTGATTCCCCACACTTACTTTTATTTTTTACTGAAATGTTAATTTTCTGTTTCTTACATCCATGCTAGCAAAGAAATAAATGGCAAAGATTACTTTTCTTTTTTGTATGAAAAGCAAAGTAATTTATTATTGTTAAGGTCAGGAGCATGTATAATGTGTTTATAGAAAAAGTGCACGGAAATCTGTGTTCTATGTCAGAAGGAGGGATGATCTCTGAGCTGTAACACGATTGGCTGTCAGCATTCAGGAAGCAAGACTGCACTTAGCTGGGTGTTCCCAGATAAGGTGAATTATGGGAGATGAACCCTAGTACCCACAGGTTATTTTCATAAATCACCCAGCATCCACAGCAAAGGGAGTGGTGAGACATAGTGTTTTGTATCTTTGTGAATGTGCTCTTTCTTTTGGGGTGATGTTGTTCCGATCAAAAATAAGATTGGAGAAAACAGTTGAAATTTCACACCTTGAGCCGGCGATGGGGACTGGAAGATGGGGTAGAAAATTTTTACCTGACCAGATATTCTTTTTTCGGTGAACTTGATAACTCTGATAATATCGACCCAGTGTATGGCATGTTTAAGAGAGTATTAAATAATTTTATGTACAAACCTGGTTTTCCTTTATCTCGTGACTTCTCTTGTGTGGTAAAATGCCATCCCTACCTAGATCTGAGAAAGCCGACATTTGTGTCCTTGGATAATGCAGAAAGTCTGAAGATATATTTAAGCCCCTGTTTTTAAAAAAACAAAACAAAAAAAACAACAGATTAGAATATCTTATTTGAGCAGGGCATGGTTTTTATTATTTATAGCAGCCAATGTAGCACTAACCTGACAAATGTAAGGAAACATTGTATTTTCATTAAGATTTCCTTTTATTTTGGGTGCAGAAGTTGTTCAAGTACAACTCTCAAGATTTAAAGGTTAACAGTAACTTGCAATGCAGCAACACGTATATCTACCTGTGTATGTGGACATATATCTTTATTCTACCTCTAATACCATGTTATAATGTTACTATATAAACTGTTGGGAACCCCTTAGATCAAAGTCTATTATAAACAGCACTTCCCATCAATCAAGACCATCAAAACTCTCTGATCTCATAAAATAAACAAGGGCCATATCTCAAATGTCTTTTCTTATTTACTACAATGCAAAAACAAATATGCATTACTATTTTAGAAATGCCTTTAAGATCTTTATAGAAATGCCATTTAAGAGTAACCTCCAATGTACTGCAATATTCAAGCAATAGCACACAGAAATGCACAAAAGATCTTTCATTCCATGGGAAAATGTTTTGTGTTTTCCAGGACAATATTACATTTTATGGTGGTAAAGAAACTTAAAGTTGGTAGACACACTAGCATGCACATTGTAACATGCAATGAAACATTTTGTAAACCCTCATCTAACTCAGGACGATTGGTATTTTTTAAAGGGTATGTACACTGCAAATATAACTTGAAGGACACTCACCAAATCCACGCTCCCTTGTTGGAGAGTTACCAGGGAGAGGACCTAAACTGCACTGCCCTCACCCCTGGGTTCACGCTCTAAGTCTAGCTTTACTCACATGAAGTTTCCTTACTCAGTTGACAACTTCGGCCAATGAGGAGACCCGCTCTGAAAGAAGCGTGTCTTCTCAATGGCCAGAACGCAAGCCCGGAAGTGGGAGCGGAGCACCGAAGGAAACTTTAGGTGAGTAAAGAACCCAGAGCCGTTTAAGTCATCACCCTGGGTACTACAGATGACAGGATCAGAGGTTCAGTGAATATAATTGTCCTTTAAGTGTTTTTTTTTCTGTTGTAGCATCCTCCCATTCCTTACCTTTACTGCAGGAAAGTTGCTGGCTTCCTCCACCTGTGTGCTCTTGTTTTTAGCTCCGCCCCCACAAGTTTTGGCACATCGCTTTGGCGAACGATACTGTTCTCGGCTGCAGACTGTGCACCGATGTCATCAGTGATGATCAGCGCCATGATGATGTCACATGCGCGCACAGGGCGAGGTCGACACGGGCGCACTCTGCAGCTGGGAGGAGGAAGTCAGCAACATTCCTGCAGGAAATGTAGAGTATTGGAGGATGCTAGAACAGAAAAAAACACTTAACATTTAAAGCCACAGCCATCCAATAACATTAAGTTATATTTAGTGTACCTACCCTTTAAAGGACAATACTAACCTCCCCTTCGCTCCTCTTACTCCACGTATTAATAGTACCCAGGGTGAGGATCTAAACCGCATACATTTTGCTGATACCAGACAAATCCCATCGGTGTGGGATTTGACAATTTCTTACATGATGTTTACCTCGCCTCTCTGGTCCTCTTCTGGCTCCCTAAAGAAGCATGTCTTCCCATTGGCTACATCATGCATGGTCACCCACAGTGGAAACTTCATGTAAGTATTTCATATGATTGGTAAAGTACCCAGAGATGAGTATTTAGCGATTCATTTAATGTTGGTCCCCAATATTACCCGCAGTAGAACCCTCCCTTAAGAGGACCTAAAATGCCAGCTCTCCAACCATGGGGGAAAAGAATTCCAAACTTTGGGCCTCAAGATGTTTGAAAAATACACCCTCCAGCATTTCCTTGCTGCAAGGGTTGTAGTTTTCAAATATCTAGGGACTCTGCTTGAGGGTACCGCCGTTATGCTGAATACTTATGTTCTAGCTGCCCTCACCACTATGTTACGGCACTGGAAGAGGTGAAACTACACTGGATGGGTCAACCAATGGAAGAAAACACTCTGTAATAAATGTGTCCTCCCATTGGCATCAGTTTAAAGAATTATCAGCCAGTTGAGTGGCAAGGGATTCCAAAAGGTAAGTACCATGAGGTACCACCTGGGTACAGCAAAAGGGAGGGGGCTTATTTTGACTTACGTTTACTGTAAATATGATCAGATATTTTTCCTGACTGTTCAATTCTAGATCCATTCTGCACTTAATATCTGTCCCTGGTTAATCAAATATACAAGAAACTGGATTGAATGAATCAGATGGATTGATCGACCGAAAAATGTACCTACCTTTAATGGACAACTCTACCCTCATAAGAACATCTTTTAGAAAGAATGGCCTCTTAAAAATATGTTGATATATCCTACTTTGTCCTATGAATTCCTTACTGTATGCCTGCTATGCTTCTGGATGTCTTATGGAAACTGAGCAATTTAGAAGCCTGTACTGAGCCTGGGCATGCTCAGAAGGGGCAGCTAGGGAATTAACATTCAGTCATTGGCTGTGATGTCAACTGTCAAATCCTTAACTGACAGTTGCTAACCGGAATAACCAGGAAGCAGAAACAGGGGCAACAGGGCATTGTACAGGATTTCAGGTTACACTTATATATTTCACATTTCAAACTATTACCGTTTAGGTAGACTGCCTGGATATATCAGTCTTTCAAATAAAATCTGATTGGACCTGTTGTAAAGTTTTCTGACAATCAAATCACCTTGAGTAGACTTCAAGAGCGAGTTCCATTCGAAATATTTGAATTTGAAAACATGAATTGGCCTGTACAAGTAAAAATATGGTTGTGGTTGCTATCAATTCAATGTTCATGTTGGTTCGACCATCTAATCAATGTAATGCCAAGACATTGTATGGGTAGCATTAAAGGGCAAGTCCAGCCCCAAAACGAAACTTACACAGGTAAATCACCCCCAAAACCCTAAACGGTAATAGTTTAAAAGCTGAAATATATAAGTCTAACCTGAAATCCTGCGCAATGTCCTGTTTCCCGTTTTTGATTCCTGGTTCTTCCAGTTAGCAACTGTTAGTTATGGATTTGACAGTTGACATCACAGCCAATGACTGAATGTTAATCCCCTGTCTGCCTCTTCTGCCTGTTCTTATAAGGGTGGAGTTGTCCTTTAACCCGCCATACACTTGTTAGACATTAAAGGGGAAGCCATTCACACCTGCGACGTTCCCCGGTGGATGATGTTTTACGATTGTTGTTGCGACTGTAACAGCGGTTGTACAGTTATCGGGTCTGGTAGTCGTCCAGAATGTCCCAGAAGCGTCAGAAGTTACGTCCCCCATACATGGCATCGATATTCCGATTGATACCAAGAAATCACTGTACCCAATGGATCATTCTATCTGCTCAAGATTGATGGTGCAAGGTGGTACATGAACTGCTAATCCCATATCAATAAGCATCCATCATGTATCATCAGTATATGAGCAGCTTCCATGCGATGTGACAGTTGCTGCTCTGTGACCCTCTTCTGCCGATAGTCAATACCTTTCGCAGACCAAAGAAAAACAATCGCATTAAGTTCTTCTTCTACCCAACTCTGTGTTATGGCCGCTCAATTACACTTTTCCACTTGTACAAAATGTGTATCTGTTCAAACCGCCGCCATGACAACAGTTGCTCCTTTCTAAGGATCGCGGTTAGGGGCCAATTCACACTTGTCAGCTACCCAGTAGTGTTATAGCGCGAACATTCTACCTGAAGCGGGAGATGGGTGTGACAATAGGGAAGCTTTCAACCGCTCTGCGCTGAGCGTCTCCTTTAAGAGTCAAAACAGGAAGTGAAATCCACGTGCCCTGGTGGGCGTGTCTTACTTTGATCTGATGGTTGAAGAGTCTGAAGTCTACTGCTAATCTTCATTATTCATATACAGCAGGTTTATCTGTGACATGGCTGCTCACACAGAAATCAAAGTGCAGGGATATGAGGAGTTTATTAAGGAAGTGGAGAAACACAAAGGGAAAAAAGTGTTTGTTTATTTTTCTGGAAACAAGAATGAAGATGGACAGAGCTGGTGCCCTGACTGTGTGAAAGGTACAGTAATGTGGGTGCACAGTGATGTGGGTCCTGTGCAGGGCGGTTCTAAATTATTATTATTAGTATTGTGAATTTATATAGCGCCAACATCCTCCTTTACAGTTGCATTAATATACAGGAGGAAAACATACATGTTACATACAGGGGTAGTGCAAGTAATACAAAGTGCAAATAATGTAAGTGCTTCCGTGTGGTAGAGCAGTGATGTTGAACTTTGGCAGTCGATGTTTTGAGGTTTTCCTAAGTGTTTCCAGATGTTTGCAGCTCACAAAATTCATATGGCAGGTAGTGACCGCCATAGGACTGTTTACAAAAAATGGTGGCCTAGGGGCATCTGTCAGCGAAGGTGGGGCTTTCAACCCACCCCTTTTTTTAATCTTCCACTGTTGGTTTTCAGGTTTTTAAAGCGTTTTTACGCCTTCTTAATTCCCCTAGTTTACAGTTAATATTTTAAAAAGTTCATGCTTTGTGCAGTTCACAAATTTCAGCATATATATAACCAGATTTCTTCCCTCCTAAAAAGTGAAAATGGGTGTGGTGTGGGGCTGGCCTGTGATTATGTGTGGGGTTAAGTGTACCAAGCTTTGTGTGCCTACAGGCTCCTGAAATGAAAATCCAGCCTTGACTATCAGTATGGTCTGTAGGCTTGTGAAGGTTCTCATTCATCCAGGTCATGGTATATCTGTTGTATTCAATTAGATCAACTTGAATTCATTGAGAAAGCCAGTCGGATGACTAGTGAAACGTCTTAAGTATACAGCGACAATAACCTTGCATGGGTCTCCCTTTGATCTTAATTCTGCATCTTGTTGCCCTGTTTTTATAAAAATGTATGTAAAATCACAGCATGGTTTTAGTTTGAAGCTGGCCAGTTGCCAATCGCCATACATTAATTGACTTAACTCCCTGACATATGGACAACCACTTGGGCTGATCATTTTGTGATCAATATTGCCTTTGATGTAAATTGCAAATAATGATCCTGCTGGCAATGTTGGAAAAATTTGCAGGTAAAACTACAATGATGCTTGCAATCGATTAGAAGATCAAACGTCAAATTGATACCACAGCATGGCCATTATTGGTTCAAACAAATTTGCTTTTGCACAAAAAACTATAAAATCAGTGTGTACTGTCCCTTTAATGCCTGTGTTCAAATAATAATCCATGCAGCTATGTTCTAATTGGCTGCATGGATTATAGCCTCCACTAATTTGGATTACTTTGGGTGTACAGTGACTTATTTTTTTTTGTTTATTATTATAGCCATACATTGGATACGGCCCACTGATAGGACTTCTTCCTGCATACCTGTAGCTTCATATTAGGGAATTCTGGGAATGCTCAGACATTACCTTTTCTTTTTGGTTTTGATGTTTAGTTATGTTTAGCACTGATGCATTTTAATTCTGCTTTTTTGCACCCTATAAAGCTAGGTACACACAGTACAGATTTCTGAAAGATGACAGACAGGATCTGCAAGATCCTGTCTGCCATCTTTCAAAGATCTGCATACACACAGTCCCGAGCGTTCTCCCTATGAACTTCATAAGGAGAACGCTCGGGACTGTGTGTTTCCATCGGCCGCGCTAGACTCCTCTATAGGGAGTCTAGCGTGGCCGATGGAAATTTTCAGACTTTCCCGAACGAGCGTACGGCCGACCCAATCGTTCGGCGGATCCGACGGTATTGGGGCTTTATCGTTAATGTGTGTACCCAGCTTTATGTCTTGGTGGTATATAAGATCTATTGTAGGGATTTGTATAGTAAATAAACAGTTTGGTTAATTATCTGGCTGCAAGTGTGTGAGTGCTGTCTGGGTTCTATGGGCCTCTCCCGAAGACGTTTAGTGTAAATTTGCTTTTGCAACAAAAGGAAAATGTTCATTTCTTTTATTTCTGATTGGAGACACAGTTGTTGCAACAGATTACCAAAGTAAGATTTGAAAACCCATTGATTGGTCTTGGGCTAGGAAAACCAGTGAGTGTAAAGCTTAGTACACACGTACGATTTTGACAGAGACCCACTACCCCCGAGCGTGAGGAGCGGCCATTTTGCCAGATAATCGCTCGTGTGTATGCGTTCAGTTGGGGGTCATGGCAGATAAACGAACGACCCCCAACCGAACGTATACACACACGTGACTATCATCCGAAACGGCCATTCTTTACGTGTGGAGACGCCGGGAGTGTGGGTCTGTTTCAAAATTGTACGTGTGTATGAAGCTTTAGGTAAGGTCCCTAAATATCAAGAAATACCATGCATTTATCATAAAACACTGAATAAGCTGGTCAATCACTTTATAAAAGATAAGGGGAACAATTTTTTGACATAGGGTTCAAAAAATCTGAATATCAAACATTTTTCCATAAAAAAATAACACAAACATGTTCTGTTTTTTTTTTTAAGCTGAGCCAGTGGTGCGTGGAGAGATGGAGAACCTTCCAGAAGGATCAATATTTATATACTGTCAGGTTGGAGAGAGACCCTAGTAAGTTATTATATATTTGTATGTTAAGGAGCTATGCCATACCTTCTGTTCTTCAATTAATTTCCTAGGAGCCAGGAACAAAGGTTTAAGATATTTATCTTTCGCACGATCCACCACAGCCACGTTGATGGGTACTGACGCTTTCTGTTTTAGTTTAAATATAGCATGCATTCAATAGTTAAACTGAAACAGGAAGCGGTCGGGACCTGTCAGTGCGGCCATGGTGAATGGCGCAAAAGGTTAATATCTTAAACCTAGTTCCTGGCTCCTAGGAAAATCGATTGAAGAACAGAAGGTAAGGCATAGCTCATTTTCCAGTAAACTTTTCCTTTAAAGGGGAACTGTGGTCTTCCATTTTATATGTGCCTTATGAAGGCAGCCATTGATCACCTGATCATCTGGCCGCTGCCTTGGTTTAGGGTTGGAGCATGCTCACTGCTGGGAAATTCTAATTAACATTCCAGAAATGCAAAATTAAATTATAATTCCCCAGAAGTATCTTTTCCCTTATTTGCATAATGATCAAGGGAGTTGTGGGGGAAAACTCTCCCTAACTCGCTTGACTCCTTGTAAATCTTATTTTTCAAAGCCCAGAATGAATAAAAGCTATATGTTTATACATGTATGTATGTATGTATGTATGTATGTATATGTTAATTTATATAGCGCCACTTGGGGACGCAGCGCTGTACAGTATTCAGTACATAAATATATAACTATAAATAGAAGTACATAGAGCTTACAATCTAGTTACATGAATACCAAAACTAAATATAGGCAGTGGTATGCAATATATTTGATTGATTTTATAAAATATGCCTGTATATATTTGAACTATTTTAGAAGGTATTTGTGAAGAAAAAAAAACAAAATCAGATTTCTGGCCCAATAATTAAAAAAAATAAGAAAAAAATATTTTTATTAGTCCTTCTCTAATATAACATAAATAGAGAACTACACAGCAGTAGTGCTGTTTTAATACTTGTCACCAAATACGGAGGATCTAAGGTTCACCAGGGCTGAAGGTAGCTCATGGAGCCTACCCAGCCAGGTGTATACTAGACTAACAGCTATCTTTTGTAGCCCTTATGCCTAACTACAACTTATCAGTACAGCAGCTAATCCAACAATAGGCTGCAATTCAGATCTCTTGCATTTTATAGTGTCTCCCAAACACACCTTTAAAATCTGATTGGTCTAATTTAAATCTTGAATTTGATTGGATCGAGGGTATTGGACCAATCAGATTTAGGGGTGGGGTATAGGATTGGTCCAATACCCAAGATCCAATCCGATTCAAGATTTAAATCAGACCAATCAGATTTTAAAGGTGTGTTTGGGAGACACTATAAAATGCAAGAGATCTAAATTCCAGCTTAGTTTTGGCTTAGCAGCTATACTGATAAATTGTAGTCTTGTATTTAGGCATAAAGGCTACAACAGTTGACTGTTGGTCTAGTATATATCTGGCTGGGTAGGCTCAACGAGCTTCCTTCAGCTCTGGTAAGCCTTAGATCCTCATTATTTGGTAATAAGTATTAAAACAGAATATATCAAATATATTGCATACCACTGCTTATATTTATATTTGGTATTCATGTGTAAACATATAGCTTTTATTCATTCTGGGCTTTGAAAAATAAGATTTACAAGGAGTCAAGTGAGTTAGGGAGAGTTTTCCCCACAACTCCCTTGCTCATTATGCAAATAAGGGAAAAAGACTTCTGGGGAATTATAATTTGAGTTTGCATTTATGGTATGTTAATTAGAATTTCCCAGCAGAAAAGACAGCAGTGAGCATGCTCCAACCCTAAACCAAGGCAGCGGTCAGATGATCAGGTGATCAATGGCTGCCTCCATAAGGCACATACAAAATGGAAGACCACAGTTCCCCTTTAATGTTGCACTTGTAGCTTTTCAGTGTGTTTTTTGTAATGCCAGCAAAAAAACAGTGTAACACCTGATCCACATTTACTACAAACATGATTTTAAAGGACATCTATAGTGAAAAAAACACATTGGCCCGTTGCAAAGTTAAATTCGTGTACTCTGTGCTGCCTTTCTCCTACCTCTGTCAGTTTTTCCATGGTGTCAGATCTCTTTGCAGCACTCCCCCTTCCCTCTGTTACCTCCTCCATGTCTCAACTCTGGCTACCCGACAAGCTTCTCATGTGCAGTAGGAGTTAAAAGCTCAACATCCTGAAAAACACACCCACACACAGTGGCCAATAGAAAGCAAGCTGTCCTGGAGCTGAAGAGAAGGGAGAACAGTACAGTTACTACTGCAATATGATCTCCCTCTTTGTGATCCATCATCCGTCGGTGAAAGCTATGAAGAAGGGGGGTCAAGTGCAGCCTTATCTCTGCAGTCAAAGCTACATCTCTCCTGATCAACAGTACAAGTAGGAGTAGAGGAATGCAATCACGTCTTCTTCTAATTTGTGTATCTCAGGACAGAGATGGAATCTAAAAAAAGTGAAGACACTCTGGGGGTTGGGGGGAATTATAGAACACATGGAAGGAAAGGGGGAAAAAGTTCATTTTCTCACTATAGAAGCCCTTTAAGGGGTCACTAAAGTCTAAAATCAAGTTCCTTTAAAATGACTCTAATGTATTCAGATGGAAATATGAATGACTAATATTCATATGGAAATTTAGAGAAACAAAACGTGTTTGTTAAAATTCTTTGTTTTTTAATTTAGCACATGTTTTTTTTCCACCTAAACTGAACAAATAATGAAGTTTCTTCTGCCATATGGTAGCTGTTCACATTCTTTTGTCACCTGGTATTTGCCAGAAAACGTATTGGTATTCCTGTTTATAATGGAAATTAAAATTTGAACTAACACAATCCCTTTGCTATAATGTAGTAACAGCATTAGCATATGTTTTTTTTCCTCTAAATATCTTTTCTCTGGCACATCATCCCTGTAATATCTTCTAGTGTTGTAGGGCGTTCGCAGTACAGACACATGTTTCTGCCTGCCGGGATATAAGCAAAGATGGAGAACACAAAATTGTGTAAAGTAATTTATACATGGGTATGACTATGCTTGTATTATGTATAGGAGAGTTAATGCTTGTGCCTATGACACATGATACAGATAATCAGCCCTGAGGTGCTGAGTATCAAGAGAAGCTATGGGAGTGCTGTTAGTAATTTTAGAAGAATATAAATAACACTCTTGCACTAAAAAAAAACTTAGGACTGTGTAAAGCCATTTATGTTTTTTCTTGTTTTTTTTTTATTCTATTTTTATTGGTTTTAAAATGGATGTACTCTGGATTTTTCTTTTATCCATACTGGTAGAAATGTATACTTACAAGGTAATAAGAAACTGTTGAATGCAACTTATAAAGAAACTTTTCCCATATTTTCAATACTAAAATACAAAAAAAAAATTCAAAATCGAGTTATCGGAAATGATCAAATATACAGGCCAATTTCAAGAAATATTGAATATGTGAACCCTCGATTCTGATTATGTGAATTCTTGATATCGTATATGGGAGGAAAAGTGTATCCATGAGTACACGATTTATCGAATACTTGATGCGGAAACTCTAAAATAGCTTGCATGTGAAGAAAGTACATCTCCCCAGACCATTTCTTCAGGTCCCTGAACCATTTACAGTAACTTACTATTGCTATACCCTAAAGGGCATGTCCACGCCCAAAACTAAAATTTGCCCCAGTCTGTAGTGTTAAAAGATCCTTACCTTTCTTCCTCTGCTCACTAAACGCCAGATTGAAAACCTAAAAATCAGCACAGAAATAGACTTACCCGACCTCTGCTCCCTCTACTGACTGGCTGAGACTACCAATCACAGATATGGCTGCCAATTACAGACGTGGCTGTTGGTTCGGCCTCTTCTTCTCTTCTGTTCCTGGAAGTAGCAGAAGAAGCCAAGACCGAGGGAACAAAGGTGAGTAAGTCTATTTCTGTGATGATTTTTAGGTTTTAAAGCTGGCATTTAGGTTTGGGGGGTCCCCTACAGTGTATGATTTTTTTTAATTGTAATGTATAATGCTTTTATACCCATTAATGTACCTCTAAAAATGCAAACTTTTAGGTGTCCCAAAGAGACATTTCTCTAAATTGACAAAACATCCCCCAAGTATGAGCAAGGCAAACATCAGTGCTAATAGCATATTATTTTCCATGCAACTTTTGCCTGCATAATTCAGCTGAGGAGCTGCCAATGACAAGAATGTGCAAGACTAAGTGCAAGACTAAGAACCAGGCTAGTTATTTTTTTTCCTGAATGGTTTAAGTATTGATTATCTTATTCAAAAGGCCCCTAAAAAGAATATTCGTTAAAAAAAAAAGTCCCCAAGTGTTTTCAGGTGTGTCCAACCTGTTTGACCTCCAGGTCCTCATGTGCGGCCCCATATCACCTTTGAGGGCCGTATACCTCTCCCGCACACACAGGCAGGCACTTGCACGCTAAGACAGGCACTTACACAGACAGGCAGCCAGAGAAGAAAACACAGACAGGCAAACATACAGGCACTCACACACAGACAGACAGGTACTTGCACATACAGGCACTCGCACAGACAGGCTAACAGAGATAGACACACACACAGAGACAAACAGGCAATCATACAGACAGGAAAATGCAGACAAGACAGGCAAACACACAGACACTCACACAGACTGCACGGGCTTGATATGGTCCAGGATAGGAAGGGGAAGTGCGCCACCACCCCCAAGTTTTTACTGGTCTTACCTGAGGCAGGGGGATGTGGCAGGTTCGGGCCAGGCAGCCTTGGAAGCGAGGAGGAGGTTTTGCAAGGATCGTGAGTAGAAGATTTCCACCTTTCCCCTGCAGCAGTGGAGACAGACCAGCCCCTCTCCCTCCCTCAAAACCAGGAACAGACTCTGGCTGCGAGCGAGGGGCGAAAAAAAAAATCTGTCCATGTTGGGCACCACTGGTTTAGGTTAAGTAAGGTTAGGATAAGTTAGTGAAGAAACAAACCAGTCCTTCTCTACCAGGTCTGGAATTTTCTAAAAGCAGAGATCTTGTAGTTACAAAACAGTCAACTAAAGCTTTCTCTAATAACAAACTTAGGGATATTAAGTTCTCTGGGAGAGATAGAAACTGGTATTCGGTAAAAAGAATATTGCATACACCTTGTATGTTTAAAATGGTATTACCATACTGGGAATATATTGGCAAATATATACCAGCAAATATTTCTGGCTGACTGACCAATAGTGCCGTGTATTGGTCTGTTGGGCGGAAATATCTGATGGTGTGGCGATCGGGACTGTCGGTAAATCACGGCCGATTATGTGGTTCTCTACGGGACCACACGATCGGTCGCATGCACTGTCTGTTAGTAGCGAATGCTCAGTCAGGAAAAAAACTCGGCTGGTTTGTGCCCAGCTTAAGGTAAGGCAATCCACCCCCAACCCTAAACGCTATGTTTAAAACACCTAAACCAGACCCTAAATGTTCTTACCCACCTTTGCTCCCTCTGCTGTTCTTCTGCACGAAAGCAGAAGAAGGAGCCAGACCGGCAGCTGTGTCAGCCATTGGCTAACCCTGTACCAATCACAGATGTGGCTGCTGGTCAGGCCCCTTTTAGTGTTCTGTGCACAGAAGCAGCAGAAGAGGCTGTGAAGGAGGAAACAAAGGCTGATACAGTTAGTACACTTAGAGGATGATTTAGGTGTTTAAAACATTGCATTTAGGGTTGGGGGATTCATTTACCTTTTCTGAAGTTTTTGTTTTGAGGGTAGAGATGCCTTTTAAAGCAACTGAGCTTGTGAGAACTTGTTGAGATGTGAGAAATAGGCTGCTTGTATTATTATTATTGTGGATTTCCAACATCTTCTGTAGCGCATTACATTTAAACGCATACATACAGTATCATCTGCTTCTTTTACTTCACTTTTAAACACTTTTCTTTTAGGCACTGTACTCGTTTGGGCAACATTTGAAAACTAACTTCAAACCTGGAAGGTTTAACAGATAATGCTTCTATGTGATTTCAAATATACTACCGTATATTCGATATATATTAAACTATTTGTTTTATTTTGGCAGTTGGAAGGATCCCAGTAATGAGTTCAAAAAAAATCTTGGTTTGACTGGTGTGCCAACTCTTCTTAAGTATAAAACAGTAAGTTATATGCAGATATGCATACTTCTTAACTGTCTACATTTTTTCTAATTATCTTTAGAGAAACCTTTTTTCCAAACACATCCCAAATGAATCCACACTGTTGGAAAGGCCTACAGATGGTGCTTAGGAGCTGATGTTCTGAAATTAAAAACATGCAGGATGAATGGTATTCGCTACCCAAAGGAAGCAAATTTTTCTGTCCATACAACCATCCACAATACCAATCGTGGTAGTTTGTCTGCTTTGTGTACTGTCGGTTTTGTCCCATACACTTTTCTGATATTGGGGAAGATCCTGTTGGACACAACAAAAGAAAAAGCGACACTGCATCAACCGGGAACAGTACAAGAGAAATCTGGACATGTAGATGAATGAATGAAAGAAATCGCAGCTTTATTCTCACAGGCGTATTGAGAATAAAGCTGTCATTTCTTTCATTCATTCATCTACGTGTCCGGATTTCTCTTGTACTTTTCCCGGTTGATGCAGTGTCGCTTTTTCTTTTGTTGTGTCCGTGGAATTTGGTCTGTAGCGACGGACGTGGGGCACTTTGCACCTGGGTCACCAAGAGGCACGGGTAAGTCCCGAATATATATTGTTGCATCCCAAATTTGAAGTGTTCTATCTTGCTATTTGGAGAAGCGAAGGGTCTGGGGTCTCTTGCACCCGGACCACCGTAATGAATAAGTAACCGTTATAGGTATCACACTTATGAGATTGGACTCTTATCGTCTTGAAGATCCTGTTGGGTCTAACTGGATTTGCCCAACTTTGCTAAGGTTTATAGGGCACCTCTACTCAAGTGTTAGAATTCGTTGCTCCTTTCCCTATGTATTGCATATGCTCCAGGGTTTCAGAGGAGCAGTTCAGTAGGTCCCAGTCCTTCTTGGCATGTGATCCAATTCTAGAGTTACAGTCTATTATGAAATCAACAGCTTTCACATAGGAATTGCCTTCTTAATTCTGAAAATATTGTATTTAAAATATTTTTTATCTTTTAGCCACAGAAACTGGTGGATGATGAGTGTGCTAATGCTGATCTGGTGAGGCTGCTGTTTTCAGAAGATTAAAATACCTTGTGTAAAAGGCAACTAACTGTTTTAGCACTGACAATGGATGTGGGCTATCAATCAACTAGTGATCCTGATTGAATTTAACAATATTATTTTTTCTTCATTCATTTGACTGTTTAGAATGGACTATTATCCTTTTGACCTATTTAGGAACATCTACAACACCATAGTTCCCTATATCAGAGCTGCAAAGGATAGGTGACACAGAAGCTGCAGCATATAAATTGCTGAAACGGAATTGTGCCTCTCTCATTTTGTTGCTGGGTAAAATTTGCTTGTGCAATTAAAATACTTTTGTCAGCACCTTATAAATCATTTACAAGTGTCTGTATTTCATAAACAATTTCTACTCCTTTGTACTTACATAACACTACATTTTTTTGCATTCAGCATAGCTTAGATTTTCTAGTATGCTGGGGTGGTTTTATAAGTTAACAGCTAGGGACTACATCACTTCATCCTACTAGCACCATGCATCAAACCCTTCTCAACTAATCAGACCTAAAAGCAGCCCCTAAAATTGATAATAACTGCAATGCATTGAATGCATATAATATTGCCTTTAAGTATTATATAGGCTATTACTAGCTACAGAACTTTTTTTTTTTTGTAATTTATTAATAATTCCCCAAAAATGTGCCCCTGAAGTTTACCAGACCCAGTCCCCCACTGTCTGGGTGCCACCTCGAGGCGCTTTCTGATTGCGACTGTTGGCTATTGACCATGACACGCACCTTAGACGAAGTCACAAACAGGAAGCAGAGTTGCAAGGGACTGGGTAAAATATTTGGGGGGTGGGTGCTGCACCAATAGAAACAAAATCATTCTATTGCTGGACATGTCCTTTTTAGTTTTTCTTCTACAATAGATATTGGGACATCATTTATGTCTTTCCATTATAAATGTATGGGTGGTTATAACATTAACATATATTTGATGAAAACTGTACAGTTGCTAAACAGGTATTCAGCATTATTTTCGGCTAATTAGTTATTAGCATAAGCATGCATATGTTCTTTGAGGGATAGGGGCAAGCATATTAAAGGTTCTATAAGGACCTAGTCTGCTGACATAACATTTTTGCCGGTTCTACCTTTAAAATCTGAGTACAATTAATTGCGCAAAAAAAGGAAAACCTTTGGACATCCTGCCAGATCGCTAAACAATGACCAATCAGTGCTAATGATGTTTTCCTCATTTGTCTACAACTTTAAACAGTTTTTGTACTTTATTTCTTCCTCAATGTGCCATGCAGTCTGGTTTCTCAGAAAGGGGAAAATAACAGATTTTTGGTTCATAAGTCCTGATGGCAGTCTAGGGCAGAATTGAATAGCCCAGATAACTAGAATCCACAGAATGTAGCAGGTTCAACTTTAAAAATGGTTATTTGTACAAACAAACTCACATTACATTATTCACCCATAAAAGAAAGGAGTGTAGCTAAAGGATGCGCTAAGTAAGAGAGTGATAAATTGCCTACTAAATGTAAAACATGACTATTCAATACTGTTCACTTAGAAAGGCAAGAGACATTTTAATAGGCTACTCCTTATTAAAAAAAAAAAACTTTGAATCAGAAGAAATATATACAAAACTGAAGATGGGCTCCAGTGCAAAATGTAATTGCTTGAAAAAAGTCTGTTGCAAATTTACTGCCAGGCACTTGTGCAGAAAATGGAGCCCTGGGTGCTCCAATATTTATTTGCAAGTAAAGACCAGCTCAGCTGTTGCTTTACCTCAAAAACAATGTACTGTTAATGTTTGTGCTCCATGCTTATGTATCAATATAGCAGATTGTTTTTCAAAATGTGAATAAGCATCTCATCCCAAACACCACAAAGGCCAGAGTTAAGTATCTGACAAATGTGGTTAAACCTGCTTCAGTGATTTCGATCTTGAATGAATAAGTCTTAACACATGGCCACAGTCAATGCTAACATTTTCAGAGGTTTTAGATGAGAGGTCTTAAAGCTGTTAGAACCAAATGTTATGATCATTTTCCAGAGGTGTTGTTCTGTTGCTGTTGCTCAGCCAGGGCTTGCTGGAGTCTCATCCTCTTCCGAGAGTAATGTTGCCAATGTAAGATTTGTTGTTCATCTATAAACTTGGCACACTGAGCATTCACCAGCTCTTTTCTGAAGTGTTCATACTGCAGCAGTTCCAACATGTGCAAACACTGTGGGTATCTATATATATAAATAAATTACAGTACAGTTATAGAAGACTTGTTTACACCCACTCAAAAAAAGTTAGACTAAAACTGCTATAGACCTGTTTCAGATTTTGGTATTTTTACTTGCACTGGAGCTTGCCAACACAGGGCCTTTTGACCAGAATTTTAGATTGTCTTTGATTTGTGCAGTCTTGAGTAGGTTGAACAAACAGTAGGGCTTATCAATTGCCACGTGTGTAGTAGCCCATAGATAGTCGTGCAGTAAATAACCATCAATAATTTAATTTTGTGAGCTCACATATAATACACATCTGCACATAAAAGGGGACATTCTTTCTGACTGATCTGACCAAAATGATGGCCTGAAATATCAACCTGTGAGTACTAGCCCCAAAAGTACTAAACTGAGATGTTTGAAATAATAGTAAATATCATGCCTATAAATACATTTTTGTACTTACTTTAAATATTTTGCATATTCAGGATCCTTCCAGTACAGTAAGTATTTTAAATAGTTCACAAAAGGCTTGTCTTTGAAGTATCCTCTTTGGGCCAAAACTATTGAGTAAAACAAGACAATTTGACATAATTTAACTATTCAGTGGCAGCCAAATAGTCCCTCAGCAGGCCTGTATCTAGCTTAAAAAAAGCTTTAAAATATTAATATGTGGGGCTTATGTGACTGATGATGCAGCACTATACTATTTGGCCTCAAATCATCAGCTCTGTCACAGCAGGGGAGACTGTACAAAACTAGGAAGTTAAACTACGTATGACTAATTTTGGATCCACTGCAGCTAGACATCATCCTATGCTTGTTCAATGGTAGAAGAGAGCTCTTTATGTAAGGGGCACCTACAGTGTAATATACAATGAATAATGTGCCCCTTACAGTGTAATATCTTTATTATAATGTGAAGGAGCACATTATTTCCCCCCCTCAATTGCATTTTAAATTTTGTCCCTATTCCCACCTAAATTTAAAAAAAAAAAGACTAACTAACCAGTAACCAGTAGAAAGAAACAGCCCAGCAGCTATCCGGTTAAACAAATCTTAGTGGAGGAGGAGCGAAACATTGGTTATGAAGTGACAGGAAGGAGGTCCTGTTAAGTTAAACACTACAAAAAAACGCATTGTTCAGGCATAAACACTGGAATGGGAGGGGCAGTGGGATATAAGAAATGAGTCATAGTGACATAGTAGATGATTTACACCACTGCATCTTCCATTATAAAATATCACACTTGTATATTATAATGGTTTATCGAGGGAGACCAACTCCTCTTTAATGATGAAATAAATGGAGGCCCCTTGTGATGTATGTTTCTAAACTAGTCTCCCGTACACCTACATACATTCAGAATTTGCTGGGTGCTACTCACAGTACCACAGCCAATGGTTATAATGTATCCAAGAGAGAGGAGGCCAGAGTGCACACCACTCTTAAATACTGTATTAATTAACACATGACGTTTTGGAGCCCAACAACACCTTCCTCATACATAAAACAAAACTAACTGAAACCTGAAATGCCTCGTGTTAATTAATACAGCATTTGTTTAAGACTGATGTGCACTCAGAACTCTTCTCTCTCGGATACTAAGCATTTAAAAGTAGAGGGTAAAATACTGCTACTGTAGCAAGAACAGACACATAGCTATCAGTGATGAATCCCGGTTTCAAGGCGGAACTGCTGGTTTCGAAAATCCGTGGAAAAAAATCAAAAATGATTCTTTAGAAAAAGCATTACTAAACTAAAATCAATAAGCTAGATGAAGTCAGCATTAATACTGGATTAGTTAATATGGATTTTTTAACTTTAAATCAGGGGCAACTACGGGCCAGACACTCTACCTATCAAAACAAGGTAGGTAATACTACTCCTACCTCCATGGATGGCTGTATCTACAAGCAGTAATCTGACATAAAAAAGTGACTGAAAGCTCACCGCGTGATTTATTGCACATCTCCCTCAATGCAAAATATAGCGGAGATGCACAGTAAAGCAAGCAGTAAGCTGATGTATGACCAGTATTTTGCCAGCTCTACTTATAGATTTGGCCACCCAGGGAGGTAAGAGTAGAGTTTCCTACCTCCCCAATGTTGTTAAAACAGCCACATAATTATTTTTAGTAATGACAATTTATGTAAACTTTCCAGCAGTTAATAATAATAAAACTTTAATAATACTCACAGTTAAGGTAGTTTGGGTTTGCCAAACACTGAACAAATTCTAATTCAAGTTGGAACCGAATCCTTTGCTGCTCATCTAAGTAAATTTTAAAAAAAATTAGTACAATTTAAAAAAAATATTATTTCATGACAATCAGGACCATCAAGCATGCAGTGTCAGACTGGACTGTTGGGGTCCACCAGTACAAGCTTAGAGGCTCACCTAACATTTCATATCTCTATTAAAACTTATTTAAATATCTATCTTACTCCTAATGACATATATTGTATATTAAACTATTTTTTTCTGTTCCATTTGCTCTGTATTTAAATATTAGCGGTTTTCTTGAGTTACTGGGCTGTGGGTCCACCGGAGGATTCCCCTGAAACCCTGTGGGCCAGTCACTGCAAAGCAAAAAATATACCCTTAGCTACATCTGCAAGGAAATTTTTTTGATTTAGAATAAGCACAATCTAACATTGGTAATAAGGAGCCTATTGAGACTTCCTAATCTTCTATCAATAATATTGTCATGTGTCAAGTCACACAGCATCTAATCTTCCACCACTGATTTGACCATGTTACACAGCATCTAAGATTCTACCTATAATTTGACCATGTGACACAGCATCTAACATTCTAGCACATATTTGGCTACGTCATACCGCATCTAATATTCTACCACTGATTTGGTCACATCACACCGCGTCTAATATTTTACCACTGATTTGGCCATGTGACAGCATCTAATATTTTATAACTGATTTGTCCATGTAAAAAATAGCATCTAATATTCACTCTCTGATTTGGCCATGTGACACAGTGTCTAATATTCTATCACTGGTTTGGCCATGTGACATTACGTAATATTCTATCACTGGTTTGGCCATGTGACACGATGTCTAATATTCTATCACTGGTTTGGCTATGTGATATTCTATCACTAGCTTGGCCATGTGATACTGTGTAATATTCTATCACTGGATTGGCCATATGACACTAATATTCTATCACTGTTTGGCCATGTGACACTAATATTCTATCACTTTTGGCTACGTGACACTAATATTCTATCACTGTTTGTCCATTTGACACTGTGTAATATTCTACCACTGATTGGCCACGTGACACTGTGTGTAATATTCTATCACTGTTTGGCCACGTGACACTAATATTCTATCACTGTTTGGCCATTTGACACTGTGTAATATTCTATCACTGTTTGACCACGTGACACTGTGTAATATTCTATCACTGTTTGGCCACGTGACACTAATATTCTATCACTGTTTGGCCATTTGACACTGTGTGTAATATTCTATCACTGTTTGACCACGTGACACTGTGTAATATTCTATCACTGGTTGGCCACGTGACACTGTGTAATATTCTATCACTGGTTGGCCACGCGACACTGTGTAATATTCTATCACTGGATTGGCCACGTGACACTAATATTCTATCACTGGTTGGCCACGTGCCACTAATATTCTATCACTGATTGGCCACGAGACACTAATCTATCACTGATTTGCCACGTGACACCGTTTGTAATATTCTATAACTGGATTGGCCATGTGACACTGTGTGTAATATTCTATCACTGGATTGGCCACGTGACACTGTGTAATCTATCGCTGGATTGTTCACGTGACACTGCAACATTCTATCACTGGATTGGCCACGTGACACTAATTCTATCGCTGATTGGCCATGTGACAATAATATTCTATCACTGATTGGCCATGTGACAGCATCTCTGCTACTGAAGTCTATACTGACCTTTCAATTTCACTCTTATCTATATCTGTTGTATTCAATTAGATCAACTGGACTTGAAGTTTAGTTCTTGAAGATGTTTCGCTAGTCATCTGACTGGCTTTCTCAATTCAGAATGACTTGTACAAGAATCTGTGGCAATTATGTACCCTGGAAAATCCTAATTAGCACATCACAGCCAGGTGTTAAGGGCGTGATTGCATAGAGGCTAAGAGGTGTTATAGGAACGCCCAGGGTAAGGTGTTAAAACAGCATTGTACATAGCAGATAGTTGGTGTCGAACCCCCCCCTCCTCTATTTAGGCTTGGTTTCTTTATTTTCACATAAATGGCCTCCTTGACACCTCTCTTGAACCAGTCACGCTCCTTTGCCAATATGTTAACATTACAATCTTCAAAGGTATGTCCTTTATCCATAAGATGCAGGTACACGGCTGAGTCCTGGCCCGACTTGCCCGACTTCAAGAACTAAACTTCAAGTCCAGTTGATCTAATTGAATACAACAGATATACCATGACCTGGATGAATGAGAACCTTCACAAGCACTATTATTATTATTGATTTATATAGCACCTATCATATCATTCCCCGTAAAGAAAATTACCCAAAGCTGCTACACATTTTATCGATTACCTTTTTGTTACCAGTGACTAGAAACTACATCTCCCAGCATGCCTTGGTTGTAGAATGCTAGAAGCCATGATGGGAGTTGTAGTTTGGAAACATCTGGACTGGCAAGGTTCGACATAGCTGCTCTGTGGAATATTAACATTGTAGTGTAACCCATCCCCCAGTTAGAACAGCTATTACTTTTGTTTGATACAAATACTACATGTGGAATCAGCTTAGCTCAGTACAATTACCTGTCTCCATCGCGGAAGCTGCCATGCTGACAAGAGATACCTAGACACCAATTACACAGATCCCCCCGGCACCGTCACTGTAAAAGATGCTCACATAAAGGGCAGGAAATGACCTGTGGCCGGAAACGGAAATCGGTTGTGGGCGTGGCAATGTGTGTCAGGCCTCGATATGGAACAGCTTTCCGTTTATGTTTTCATTACTGTGAGCCTGGTCCCCTGTCAGTGTATGATCAGTCAGTACACGGTTCGTGTGTAACTGACATTCTGCGTCACTACTGCAGATACATAGGGGCAGGTAACCAGCGAACGGCACTCGGGAGCTCAGTTCATTTCACACCTACGTAGTCCGGTGGGTACAGTTCATACAGGGGACATGGGGAAGTTCAGGTTAAACTGATAATATGAAATATCAATAGAAACCAGAGGACACGGACCGAAATTTTTTATGACATCAGACATCGCATGCCGTTTAGAGTCAGGAAGGAATTTTCCCCCCTTTTTAGCTGTTTTTTTTTGCCTTCCTCTGGATCAACTGTTAGGTAGGGTTAAAAAAAAAAAAGTGAATAGGTTGGACTTGATGGACGTCTGTCTTTATTCAACCTTAATTACTATGTAACTATGATGATAACCATGTCAGGGAGGTGCCCCCGACACTAAACTAAACAATAAGACCGATCTACCGTTTATACAACAACGCCTCTTATACATCTACTTGCCAATTAATACAACCTATCAGTGTGGGTCATCCACACTAAAATTCTGTCTAGCTCTCTAGTACTACCTCTAATACCTCAGTACACTATTATTCTGTCTAGCTCTAGTACTACCTCTAATACTCTAGTACACTATTATTCTGTCTAGCTCTCTAGTACTACCTCTAATCTAGTACACTATTATTCTGTCTAGCTCTAGTACTACCTCTAGTCCACTTATTATTCTGTCTAGCTCTCTAGTACTACCTCTAATACTCTAGTACGCTATTATTCTGTCTAGCTCTCTAGTACTACCTCTAATACTCTAGTACACTATTATTCTGTCTAGCTCTCTAGTACTACCTCTAATCTAGTACACTATTATTCTGTCTAGCTCTCTTGTACTACCTCTAATGCTCTAGTAGATTCTATTCTCTAGTACTACCTCTAATACTTTAGTACAGTCTATTATTCCCTCTAGCACACTAGTACTACATCTAATGCTCTAGTACACTATTATTCCCTCTAGTACTATCTCTAGTACGCTATTATTAACTCTAGTACTACCTCTAATACTCTAGTGCACTATTATTCCCTCTAGTGCTAGCTCTAATACTCTACTACACTATTATTCTCTCTAGTACTACCTCTAATACACTATTATTCTCTCTAGCACTCTAGTACTACCTCTAATACTCAAGTACACTATTATTCTCTCTAGAACTCTAGTACCATCTCTAATACTCTAGTACATTATTATTCTCTCTGGTACTACCTCTAATACACTAATATTCTCTCTAGCACTGTAGTCCTATCTCTAATACACTATTATTCACCCTAGCACTCCCTCTAATACTCTAGTACACTATTGTTCTATCTAGCTCTCTAGTACTACCTCTGATACTCGGGTACACTATATTATTCACTCTAGTACTACCTCTAATACTCTAGTGCACTCTGTTATTCTCTCTAGCACTCTAGTTCTACCTCTAATATAGTAAACCCTAATATTTTCTCTAGTACCATCTCTAATTCTCTAGTACACTATTATTCTTTCTAATACTCTAGTACTACCTCCAATACTCTAGTACACTATTTTGTCTCGTTCTCTAGTACTACTTCTAATACTCCAGTACACTGTTATTCTGTCTAGCTCTCTAGTATGACCTCTAATACTCAAGTACACTATTATTCTCTCTAGCACTCTAGTGCCATCTCTAATACTCTAGTACACTATTATTCTCTCTAGCGCTGTAGTACTCTCTAATACTCTAGTACACTATTATTCTCTCTAGCACTCCCTCTAATACACTATTGTTCTATCTAGCGCTCTAGTACTACCTCTAATACCCTAGTACACTCTGTTGTTCTCTCTAGCACTCTATTGCTACCTCTAATACTCTAGTACACCCTAATAGTTTCTCTAGTACCATCCCTAGTACACTATTATTCTCTCTAGAACTCTAGTACTATCTCTAATACTCTAGTACACTATTGTGTTCTCTCGAGCACATTAGTACTACCTCTAATACTCTAGTAAACTATTGTTCTCTCTGGCGCTCCAGTACTACCTTTAATACTCGAGTACACTATATTATTCTCTCTAGTACTACATCTAATACTATAGTACACTATTTTGTCTAGCTCTCTAGTACTACCTCTAATACTCTAGTACACCCTGTTAGTCTGTCTAGCTCTCTATTACTACCTCTAATGCTCTAGTACACTATTATTCTTTCTAGCACTCTAGTACTACCTCTAATATTCTAGTACGCTCTATTCTCTAGAACTAATTCTACCTCTAATACTCTAGTACACTATTATTCTCTAGCACACTAGTACTACCTCTAATAATCTAGTACATTCTATTGTTCTGTCTAGCACACTAGTATTCTCTCTAGTACTATCTCTAATAGTCTAGTAATCTTTAGCTCACTCTAGTACTATCTCTAATATTCCCTCTAGCACACTAGTACTATCTTATGCTCTAGAATACTAGTTATGCGTCAAGTACACTTTAGTACTATCTCTAATACTGTAGTACACTCTTGTATTCTCTAGCACAGTCTAGTACTATCTCTAATGCTTTGTATACTCTAGTATTCTCTATAGCACTCTAGTACTATCTCTAATACTCTAGTGTACTCTGTTATTCTCACTAGCACACTAGTACTACCTCTAATACTCTAGTACACTTTTATTCTCTCTAGCACTCTAGTTCTACCTCTAATACAATCTTTTTTTTCTCTCTAGAACACTAGTACTACCTCTAATTGTTCTCTCTAGTACTGCCTCTAATACTCTAGTACACGCTATTACTCTCTAGCACCCTAGTACTATCTCTTATACTCTAGTACACTTCTCTCTAGCACACTAGTACTACCTCTAATACTCTAGTACACTCTATTGTTCTCTAGTACTACCTCTAATACTCTAGTACACCAATATTCTCTCTAGCACTCTAGTACTACCTCTTGTACACTCTATTATTCTCTATAGCACTCTAATACTACCTCTAATACTCTAGTACACTCTATTACTCTCTAGCACTATCTCTTATACTCTAGTACACTATTCTCTCTAGCACACTAGTTCTACCTCTTATACACTCTATTGTTCTCTCTAGTACTACTGCTAATACTCTATTACACTATTATTCTCCCTAGCACTCTAGTACTACCTCTTGTACACTCTATTATTCACTCTAGTACTACCTCTAATACTCTAGCACACTATTCTCTCTAGCACTCTAATTCTACCTCTAATACTCTAGTACACTCTTATTCTCTAGCAGATGTTAGGGAATTAAGTAGAGCCACACCAGTCTTGAAAGTCGACAGTAGAGATTTATTGCATATGCATATAAACACATGTGCTGGTCACTCAACTGGATAGTGAGTGAAAAAGATAGCTTGTACGGACCCCTTTCTTATACACAATCTGGACCATACGTCACAAGCCCATCCTATAGGAAAGGACTTGGCAGTCCCTTTTTACTTTAGACATGTAACCTTATATGGCCATTTGTTACCTTACACAACTTTAACAAGAAACATGTTATCCCTTTGTGACTAGAGATCCAAGGGGCCCATGCTACATATGCATCCTATATTCTTGCCACGTCTACACAGTCATTGCCTAATGTATGTAGTATACTTACAAAGCTAAAATATACATAACCCATTGATTAATTATAATACAAATATTCCATATCACACACTAGTACTACCTCTAATACTCTAGTACATTCTATTGTCTGCACAATTAGTACTACCTCTAATACTCTAGTACATTCTATTGTTCTGTCTAGCACATTCTATTGTCTAGCACACTAGTACTACCTCTAATACTCTAGTACATTCTATTGTTCTGTCTAGCACACTAGTACTACCTCTAATACTCTAGTACACTCCATTATTCTCTCTATCACACTAGTACTACCTCTAATGATCTAGTACACTCTAGCACACTCTACTACTATCTTTAATACTCTAGCACACTAGTATTCTCTAGTACTATCTTTAATAGTCTAGTAATCTCTCAAGCTCACTCTAGTACTCTCTTTAATACTCTAATATTCCCTCTAGCACACCAGTCTTGCACATAAAAGGTTTTTAATCAGACATCAGTCCAAAACCCTGTAACATTTTGGTGCTGTATGCACCTTCATCAGACATGAACAATTGTTCATGTCTGATGAAGGTGCATACAGCACTGAAATGTTACGTGGGTAACCCTCTGATGCGGGTTACACTGCCTCACCCAAAATAGTCCATATCCGTAAACTTCCAAGTATAAAGGGGTCCAGGCATTGATATGGTGCAAAATAAGTGAATTTATTCCTCCAACGTTTCAGGCCCACACTCAGACCTTTGTCAAGCCTATATTCAAGTGACCATATCCAAACATTTATGTTCAAACAGTGCAAATCGTATCCACCCACAACTAATTGGGGCAATTAAATTTTTTAGTGCAACAAAACCATTTAAAGTGACAGTGCTTTCTCAAAAAAGTGACAGTGCATATATATAAAAGCTATTTAAGAGCTCTTTTTTATATACTGTATAGATGCACTGTCACTTTTTTGAGAAAGTACTGTCACTTTAAATGGTTTTGTTGCACTAGAAAACTTTAATTGCCCCAATTAGTTGTGGACGGATACGATTTGCACTGTTTGAAAATAAATGTTCGGATGTGGTCACTTGAATTTAGGCTTGACAAAGGGCTGAGTGTGGGCCTGAAACGTTGCCTGTCTGTTTACTCCTAATGGAGGAATAAATGCACTTATTTTGCACCATATCAATGCCTGGACCCCTCTATACTTGGAATTTTGCTGTTATAAACACCTTTTATATGTAAGACTGGTGTGCACAGTTTGTTCTTTCCCAGTACTTTCAGTTTGCCACTGCACTGGAGCACCCTCTCTAATACTCTACTACACTCTAGTATCCTCTAGCACACTCTAGTGCTATCTTTAATACTCTAGTATTCTCTAGCACACTCTAGAACTGTCTCTAGTATTCTCTAGCACACTCTAGAACTGTCTCTAGTGCACTCTAGTACTATCTCTAGTATACTGTCTAGCACATTCCAGTACTATATCTTATGCTTTAGTACACTCTAGTATTCTCTAGCATACTCTAGTACTATTTCTAATACTCCAGTACACTCTAGTATTCTCTAGCACACTCTAGTACTACCTCTAGTACACTAGTATTTCTCTAGTACTTTCTAGCACACTAGTACTATCTCTAATTCTCTAGTACTATCTCAAAAACTAGAGTACACTATTGTGTTCACTCTGGCGCACTCTAATACTGTCTAATACTCTAGTATGCTCTCTGGCACACAAATACTCTCATACACTAGTACACCCTTGTATTCTATCTAGCACATTCTAGTTCTATCTAATACTCTTGTAGACTCTCTTATAGTACTTACTTGTATTCTCTTCAGTACTATCTCCAATACTCTAGTACTATCTAATTTTCCAGTACACTCACTAGTAATCTCTCCAGCACACTCTAGTCCTGACTAATAATCTAGTACACTCTCTAGTATTCTCTTTAAAAACACTAGCATTATCTCTAATACTCTAGTACACTCTTTAGTATTCTCTCTAGCACACTCATTACCATGTGTAGAGGCAGGGTTTTCATATCACTTGCTGTGAAGGACACCTAATAAATGTAGTTAGCAGAGCTGCACTGATTAGAAATTGATTGCATTTAGACTGCATTACCTCTGACTCTTGCTGCATGTATTTTTAATAGGTGTCCTAATTTTTCACTGAAAACAGTGAAACGTTGAAAATTTTTCACTGGAAACATTACCCAAGTATATTTCTGGAGAAGGAGAGTGACAGACTTTTGGGGTTGATCTTGATATCCAGACATATTAAAACTTTTATAATTAATGAAGTATTGTTCTTTTCCCTCTGATTTAAAAACTCTAAAGGGTGAGGCCACACTAGAATTTTTCACGCGTTTTTCGCTAAAATGGAAGTTGCGGTAACGCGAATTCCCGCAATTTCCGGTGCGCATGCGATTGCAGGTCCGTTCGCGTTTTGGTAACACATGCGTTCACTATTTTTGGTGCGTTAACGTATGCGTTTCCATAACTGGGGAAACGCATGTGCAAACTCAAAACACACAAGAATCACACACACAAACGCGTGCGATAACGCGTGCGATTTTTTGCGCGATTCCTGTGCGTTGCAGTGTGGCAAGCCTCTAACACCTACCTTATATAGTTATATAATTTATATATTTATTTCCTTTTATGACTTTTTTTGTTATTGTACAGTGCAGCGCCTCTAGTGGCAGGAAAACTATACATACATTTGTTCCCTAAAGGAATACATTTAGAAGTGAGTGTTTAATACCCCTTTAAAGTGCATGTCCACCGCCATATCTAAAATGTTCCCAAGTGCTGGCCACTCTGTATAGTTTTAAAAAATTCTTAACTTACAATCCTGCTTATGGAAAGACAGACACTACTCTTAAGTTTCCTGTCCAAAGTCCAGGAAACTTAAGAGTAGTGTCTGTCTTTCTGTCCAATGGTCTCTGCCTTCTGTGATGCCCCTGAAAGGGATGCCGCCATAATAATACTAAAAAAAACTTTCCAATATCTACTTTCAGCCCTTTGCTCCAGCGCCTATCTTTACAGCCGGCAGCTGTGTCTGTGATTGATATCAGGTTTTTTTTTAGTATTATTATGGCGGTTGGGAGTTGGCAACCCTAAGGATCATTATATTAAAACTTAGGGCCATATTTATAAACGGCCGACAATAGCGCCCTAAAATTACCGCCGCACATTGGCATGGAAAAAATACCGCTATCGCCATATTTATAATGGTGAGCGGCATCACGGCAAAGTGTTTCACGCCCGCGATGTGCGGCGGTAATTTGAACTGTCTTTGCGCCGATACAATACTGCCGCGAATCCCTAGACGGAGCAGGGGGCTGGGAGTTTATGTAAACTAAGCATTAAAAAATTTACCAATCATAAACAGATTAGGGTTTTCTGCAAACCTATATAAAGAGCTGCAATCCTCCGTGGAACTCAGATGCCATCGCAGTAGATGGCTGAAGAAAGAAGCGGCTAGCAACATCGGCTCCGCTGAGGCCGACGGTGCCAGCGGACTCACTGCCACCGTCGGCCTCAGCAGGAGAACCATTTGAAGCAGAGAGGTAAAGTAATGAATTTTTAACACTGCAGTCGGGCCAGTAGGGGGTTCAATTTTATTTTGGGGGGAGGACATGCCCTTTAATATCATTGAAATCCCCTTTGAGTAAAACGTGTCACGAATTTGCAGCCTTTGCAGATACATTTCTGTGCACAGAAATGTAAAGGAGAACTAAATTCAATTTTTTTTATCCTAATATGAAAGTTTTTCTCCCTAGAACACCTATACATTGAAATATTCTTTAGTAAGTTTAATACAAGTAAGTATAAGTAAGAAGGTTAGCCAATGATGTCATCAAAGAGGTTATTAGGGACTTCAAGGGTATCTCCACTGATAAAAAAAACTTTTTATTGTCTGAAAGTACACCTTCCCCCAAACCCTCCTCCTACCTTTTTTCCCCCAAAATTCTCCTTAGTTCCCCCAACCGAGCTCATACATATGCGGATATTCATCGGCGCTTGGGTGAACATCGCCAGGTAGCATTGATAGCATTCCATGAGATAAATGCACAACCAGAGGCTTTATAGAGACATCATCAGTGCAACATAGGCCTCTGGTTTGCAGTGTGAAGTGCCTATCAAGAGACATCGATAATTTCAATGAGCTTGGTTGTGGAACAAGCATGTCTTCTTTGGGGAAGGTTGATCTTGTGTCAATCCTGGAGCCATTTTAGAGAGATGGAAATGTATGCCACACACTTACACATGAGTAGTCACCCACTGGACCTATAATTTAGTACAGATTTAAAACTGACTTTTTACATTCAATCCAAAAGTCAGTGCTGAATGTCCAAATTTGGAATTTACAAATTTGTATAAACACAAACAAATATCCTCAGGTCAGCATTTTGAAGACCTTTTAAGAAATTACAGAGTTGCAGTCACTGTTGCATCTAATCTGATTGATGATCCTCCACCAAATGGTTTTTCCTGTTAGTTAATCTGCTGGCATTTGATTGTCATTTGCAAAAAGGTTGGATCGGCCAAAGTTGTCTGTAGAACTGTATAAATTGACCAGTTGTAAAATCAGGATATGTGTAGCCAGTATAATTCTGTGCACCTGCATTGAGTTGCATTGCATTACTCGCAACCTTCTTTTTCCACACTGCAACAAGAAGTGGTATGTTTTAGCCTAGTACAATTATAAAAAAAAGTATTTTTTAGAATACTTGCAGAATGAGTTTTAGTTGTATTCAATAAAATAACAAATGTGCTTATGTGCTGCCTAAAGCATATTTTCTGTTCGAGACTAGAAAGGGGAAAGCACACAAATTACTCTGACAAACTGCCTTTTTTAGTGCATTGCGAGAAGCCAGTAAATATAATTTTTTTTTGTTTTCCAGCACTTTTTCTGCAGTTTATTTTGAAGCCACATTATACAGCACCAACCAGGTTAATTGCAAATGGGACAGTAGTGATGCAAGGCCAGTTCCAACTCACAGAAAAAATTAAGTCCACTTGGTTGCAAATCCTGAATACCATTCTTTTCCTATTAATCTAAAACACTGCATTCTCTGTTCATCATTACTTTTAATACTCTGTGCACTACAGAAACAAAAAATGCATTTTCATAAACATTAAATAATCTTCATTCAGTGGATCATAATGTAAAAAAAAGAAATGTAACGTCATCTCCAAAAATCTTATTAGAATTAGTCTACGTCACCTATGTGTGATCTGGTTTATGAACAAGCTCTGGTAGGCCTTTACCACAGGTCACTGTCTTTTTAAATATATCGCTTTAAAGCACTAAAGTTTTTTTTTTATTGCTTTCAAAAGGCAGTCTACAAAGTGAGAAGGGTCTGTTCTTCGATCTGCTGGAGCCTGAAACTATATTCTGAAGATGAAATAGTGCTGGGCCTTCTCAATTGCAATAATTTTTCACTGGACGCACCACTTCCAAAAGTGGAAATAGTGCGGCATAGCCTCTTAGTAAAAGATTTGCACAATTTTGCACTAATCATAATGCCTTTACTAATGTTGCATACGGGGCTGATGTAGAACCAAAGAAGTTACGTCTTGCCTGACCACGATGCAGAAAGTCTTGCGAGTTTAAAGCATCTTGGGATTGCGGTCAGGTAAAACGTAACTTTTTTACTTCATCAGCCCGCAAGAGTGCTATGTTAATTATACTAGGAGAGAACCCTACATTTGGTGGCAGAATCCCTGGGACATCAGATTGCTGTCTAGGATTATTATTTTAATGGGGTGCACATGATGGACTGTGTCAGCAGACCTACTTTGGCAGTAGAAAGGTAAGACTTTTCTTCTTGACTGTGAAGACTTCTACACACATTAAATCTGCACTATTTGCCGAAGTTGCTGAAAAACATTCAAAGCCCATCGGCTTTGGCTGACATTATGGAGACTTTCATCTGGGCAGGAGTGCTTCTTGACCTTTTGGCAACTGAGACAAACTTTTCAAGCCGCCACCTACATTTTTTCAAATACGCTGCCACAAACATAGTGGGCGTGGCTTATGGAGGTGGGCATGGTGAAAAATGGAGGGCTAACACTCCGAGGTCTCCAGCACACAGACCATGTGACTTCCTGCTGCTAATAAGAGAGGGGTAAGACCGGAGCCGCAAATCTGTTTCTTTGAAATGGAGGGCTGACTTGACACTAGCTAGTGATTTGGAGATTTGACTTGACACTCACAGGAGAGCTGCAGAACTGGAAGGCTGACCTAATGGTGTCTCCTGAACTGGAAGGCTGACCTTACTGTGTCTGCTTAACTGGAGGGTTCAGAAGCCACTGTTTGGTCAGCATTCCATTTCAACAGACATGGTTAAGTCAGTCCTCCAGTTCACCAGCCACTGTTAAGTAAACACTGGCTGGTATACTGGAGGGATGACCTAACAGTGTCTGAACTGGAGGGCTGACCTACCAATGTCTGAAGAGCTGACCTAAAAGTGGCTGGTGTACTTGAGGGCTGACAAGTTTGCCCACAGTGACTGGTACATACAAGTTTGCCCATAGTGACTGGTACATACAAGTTTTCCCACAGTGAGTGTGCTGGTACATACAAGTTTGCCCACAGTGACTGGTACATACATATTTGCCCACAGTGTGACTGGTACATACAAGTATGCCCACAGTGTGACTGGTACATACATGTTTGTCCGCATTGCAGGGGTGTAACTAGCAATGGAGTCTGGGAGCCAAGGTGGCCCCATCTTTTTATTTTCCCTGTGACAGATATAGCCTCCTCCCTGAAAACCATTTTGGATTAAGCATGGATAGGGACCACATCATGGTTTTGCTGGAGGGCCCAGTAATTCCTGGTTATGCCGCTGCCACAGTGACTGGTACATTAAAATATGCAGACAATGAGCTTGACTGGAACATACAAATTTGCCCACAATGACTGGTACATACAAGTGTGCCCACAGTGTGACTGGAACATACAAATTTACCACAGTGAGTGTGACTGGTACATACAAGTTTGCCCACAGTGACTGGTACATACAAATTTGCCCACTGTGACTTTTACATACAAGTTTGCCCACAGTGACAGGTACATACAAGTTTGCCCACAGTGACTGGTACATACAGGTTTGCCCACAGTGACTGGTACATACAAGTTTGCCCACAGTGATTGGTACATACAAGTTTGCCCACAGTGACTGACTCGGTACATAACAAGTTGCCCACAGTGACTGGTACATACAGGTTGCCCACATGGACTGGTACATACATGTGTGCCCACAGTGACTGGTACATACAAGTTTGCCCACAGTGACTGGGTACATACAGGTTTGCCCACAGTGACTGGTACATACAAGTTTGCCCACAGTGATTGCATACAAGTTGCCCACGTGATGGTACATAAAGTTTGCCCACAGTGACTGGTACATACAAGTTTGCCCACAGTGACTGGTACATACAAGTTTGCCCACAGTGATTGGTACATACAAGTTTGCCCACAGTGACAGGTACATACAAGTTTGCCCACAGTGACTGGTACATACAGGTTTGCCCACAGTGACTGGTACATACATGTTTGCCCACAGTGACTGGTACATACAGGTTTGCCCACAGTGACTGGTACATACAAGTTTGCCCACAGTGATTGGTACATACAAGTTTGCCCACAGTGATTGTGTCATACAAGTTTGCCATCAGTGTGACTGGAACATATACTGTAAGTTTGCCCACATTGTGACTGGTACATATAGGTTTGCCTAGAGTGACTGGTACATATAAAACTTTGAAAGGCATGCAGGCAACAGAGGCAAGATGAGGAGAGGCACACAGCTACAATGTACAAAGCAGAGACTTTTGCAGATTGTTTTTGTTCTTTTCTTCTTGCTTCTGCCGGTTATCTCTCCTCTGAGTCGCAGAAGTGCCGCAGGAGCCAATAGGCTCACTTTGCCTCATGGGAGAGGCGGCCCTGCATCTGTGTTATTTGTAATTTATTTTGCTATATCAATGATGGCTGGATTTCAGAAAAGTCCAACCAGGCCATGGCCTAGGCAGGGCACCAAGAGAAAGCAAAAGTGTCTCTTGAATCCTGGCAGCCAGCCAAGAAAAAGGGTAAAATGTAACAACGGGTAACGTGTAAACCTGCCAAGGGATTAAAAAAAAACAAAAGTAACTAATCTACCAACTGGTTACACTGTCACCTCCTAATGTAGGGAGAAAACTGTGAATGGCCCTGCCTTGTATCTCACTGATAGTAACTAATCTACCAACTGGTTACACTGTCACCTTCTAATGTAGGGAGAAAACAGTGAATGGCCCTGCCTTGTATCTCACTGATAGTAACTAATCTACCAAACTGGTTACACTGTCACATTCTAAATGTAGGGAGAAAACAGTGAATGGCCCTGCCTTGTATGTCACTGATAGTAACTAGTGTTCCAACTGGTTACATTGTCACCCCCTACTGTGGGGAGAAGGAAAACAGTGAATGGACCTGCCTTGTATCTCACTGATAGTAAGTAATCTACCCACTGGTTAAACTGTCACCCCCTTGGGAGAAGGAAAGCAGTGAATGAACCTGCCTTGTATCTTTTGAAAGTAACTAATCTACCAACTGGTTTCACTGTCATCTAATAGGAAAGCAGTGAATGGACCTGCATCGTATCTCATTGTTACTGCACTTTTTGGTGGGAACTTATTTATTGTGTTGGGAAGTGGTTAGTTGATTTTTATACAATCCCATATAGTAGATTATTTGTATAAATATTACTCCTAGTTGTTGTTCTAGGGAATCCATCTGTATTCCAGTGAATAGACAGGGGGAGTGATACTGATTCCTCCTTTCAAAGAGGACATGTATGTGGAGGGGATTGTTACTGGCAAAGACCAGCATAATGCTCGAGGGTGCTGGACACAAATACTGCACTGTGTGCCATTTAACTTACCCTAGAACAAACCTGGTCTATAGACATAAGGTCCCAATCCCATATAAACTGCACTCTACAAAAGATGAAAGCACTTACTGTCCACTATGCTTAAAGGGTATCTCCACTGAAAAACTAAAGTTGTGCCAATCAGTTTTATTGCAGAACGGGCGGTAATGGAGCTGTGTCTTACCTCCCGCTCTTTAATAAAACGATTAGGAGCCAGGAGAGAAGGTTCAGAACCCCCGGCGCGTAGTTTGACAGGTCCCAACAGGCTCTGTCTTCTATACGCATGCATTGTGCATGCGAACGAGCGATCGGGTAAGTTCTGAACCGTCTCTCCTGGCTCCTAATCGGTTTATTGAAGAATGGTAGGTAAGACACAGCTCCTTTACCTCCCATTCTTCAATAAAACTAATTAGCGCAACTTTAGTTTTTCAGAGATACCCTTTAATACTGGTCTTGTTGGTTAGTGTGGCTTTAAGATGAGGGTTTGCGGTGACTGCACAGGTATCTCAAAAGACACCCGTGCAGCCTTACAAGCGATGTAATATGCCAATAGTGGAAACATTTTACACCAGCTAATGGATGGTCTTTATGGTCCCACAAGTTTTACAGGGGATCATGTGCCATGGAAACTGCTCTATGTGAATTATATTGGAGGTGTGATTGCCCCCTCAGGCCATCAGACTGTACTTAGAAAAGGGGCAGTGACCAGCAGCAGTCCCACTAAGCAGCCCGATAAACCCAATGATACACCACCAGCCTAAAGTTACCAGACCAAGGATTGGAGGACATTCTTAATAAAATGTAATTGGTGCAGCTAGACTGATTTACCCTGATCAATGAACAATGCCTATAGGAGTCACCAAATATGTATGGTTGTTGTTTGCCACTGACGGTAATAAGTATCAATTAATGACTCTTCTGCATATGCTAATATTTTATCTTATCCAGAGAAACCACGTTAAATATGCATCTTGATGCTCAGCCTAAGTTTGATATAATTTGATTCTTCATATTCTTGTTAAATCTATTCAGATATAGCTGGTGAGTAGAGACGTTTTTTCCTTCTAGGGTAATTCACGTATAGTGCTGCAGAAAAAATGTGCTGTTTCAAGTTCCAAAATTCAAGTATCCATCACTGTTAAATGAAATGCAAAGGATTATTCTATGGCTCACAACTTGCTGCATGTGTCAGTGGCTACCAAATTCAAGTTTTGTCATTAAAACAAAAATCCTTCAGCCACCGTTTGAAAGTTTACTGAGCGGTTCCCTGACAGTCACCAATGCAGAATTGCTACATGCAAAAATCTGGAACTCCAGGATAATGCCTGTGTGAAAGTTGCATTTTCCCTTTAGATTTTACTAAAGACTTAAGTTTTGTGGCTAGATATTAGGTATTTGGGGTTAGACCACACCACTACGTCTTAATACGTGATCCGATTGTGATTGTGGTCCAATCGTGTGTTAAAGGGTATCTCCATTCATAATATTGAATATAATAATATAATAATAAGTTGTGCCTTACCTCCCGCTCTTCATTAAAACAAATAGGAGCCAGGAGAAAAGGTAAAAAACTTACCCGCTTGCTCGCTCCCCCGGCGCATAGTCTGACAGGTCCCGATGGACTCTGTATTCTATGCGCATGCGTAATCTGTGCACATAGAAGAGTCCGTCGGGACCTGTCAGACTACGTTCCGGGGGAGCGAGTGAGCGGTTTCTTATCTTCTCTCCTGGCACCTGTTTGTTCTAATGAAGAACGGGAAGTCACAGCTCCTTTAACTCCCGTTCTTCCATAGAACTGGATTCCCAAAATTCGATATTATGAGTGGACATACCCTTTAAAAAGTGCATATTAGTGTTGGCCAGTTGGACTGACCACACTAGGTGCACTGCTGTGCCCTGCAATCTATAAATTGGAGCACTTGCGAACCACATTTTTTGCGCAATCGCAGCACCTGAGTGCACCTGAAACACATGCGCATTTCTGGAGCAATTGTATTCGCTATAGTGTGGCCTCAGCCTAAATGTAATAATAATAGTTATAATAATAGGTATAAAAATACATGACATTTGTAGAACTCTGTAATTGAGGTTAACTATAACTACAATAATGAAAGATGTGAAGAAGTAGCCATAGCCATACATGTGTATTGGTAAGATTAGCAGTGACAGCCCCATGCTGACTCTACAAAGGTTTGAGAAGAGGTTACATCAACAAATTCTTTTTTGTTTAGTGGAGTGTTCAGTGAGATAACAAAAGTTCAAACTCATAATCAGTCATTTCATTGCAACTATTCTGTGAATAAATTACATGCAAGACTGTTCAACAGGAATTCAAAAGACTTTCACATCAAAAGAGATTGTCAGCTTTTTATTCTTAAAGCTGTATGGCCAATGCACAGTAAGTTTGTCAATTGAAACATGGTTTAAAGTAAAAAAAAAAAAAAATGTTTATTTCACATTTGAAAATACATAGAAATTAAATGCATAGAAATTATAAGGACATGTCCACCCCCAAAACAAAAATTTGCCCTGGTGCTGGCCTTACTGAGTAGTGTAAAAAATCTTTACCTTACCCCTCATCTCCTTATTGTTCTCCTGCAGTGCCTGTCCAAAGTTCAAAAAAGTGAAGAGTAGGAGCTGTCTGTGAGTCATCCAGTCCCTGCTTCTTCCGTGTACTCATTGAGGATGCTGGCATGCGCAGGGGAGCCATCCCCACCATCCCTCCGGATCCAGTGCAGCTGCTTCATCCCCTACCTAAAAAATTTTTTATATACTTTAGCCCACTTCAACCCACCCCCAACTTAATTTTCTTAAACAAGCAGTAGAAATGTACTTACGCTCCTTCGTTCCCTCGGCTGGATGCCTCTCTCGGCTGAGAGGCATCCAATCACAGACACGGCTGCTGGCTCCGGCCCCTGTTTGTAACTTCCGGCAAGCAGATGGCTGAAGCCGCAGGAACGAAGTAGCGTAAGTACATTTCTGCTGCTTGTTTTAGAAAATTTAGAGAAAAAGTTGGCAGTTGGGGGTGGGTTACAGTATATATTTTTTTTTTCTGGGGGGACATACCCTTTAAGGTATCTTAATGCACTGCCATGTTTTCTACCTTAAAGGGCAAGTCCAGCCCTAAAATGAAAACTTACATACAGGTACATACCCTCCAAAACCCTAAACAGTAATAGTTTGAAATGTGAAATATATAAGTCTAACATGAAATCCTGCACAATGTCCTGTTTGCCCTGTTTCTGCTTCCTGGTTCTTCCAGTTAGTAACTGTCGGTTATGGATTTGACAGTTGACATCACAGCCAATGACTGGATGTTAATCCCCTGTCTGCCTCTTCTGAGCATGCCCAGGCTCAGTACCTGCTCAGTACAGGTTTCTAAATTGCTCAGTTTCCATGAGGCCTCCAGAAGCATAGCAGGAATACAGTAATGAATTCATAGGACAAACTATGATATATCAACATATTTGATATAAGAGGCCATTCTTTCTAAAAGATGTTCTTATGAGGGTGGAGTTGTCCTTTAAAGAGACTCTGTGGTCTCCAAAGAGGATAGGATTAAATAAAGGCCCTTTAAAATGAATGCTAGATGACATGTCAGGTAAAACTTTTGAGAAGGTCTGTTGCTGGAAATGTTTAGCAATAAATTTTCTGGAACACTTCCAGCTTTCAGCAACGTGTTGCCATGTGACCAGCCTGCATTAATAGGCACCCCCATCTCAACTGTAATTTTTTTTTTTAACTCTAGACTTTTTATCACCTAAAACAAATATATAAAGACACACCTGAATCTTTCTGCGTCTGCCATGAAAAGTGGGTGTGCTTTGTGGTGGTGTGGCTTCTGGGTATGGTGGGCTGACTAGCACTGGCTGCTGAACTGGAGGAATGACTTCACAATGGCTGCTGAACTGGAGGGAGGACAGTGTAAAGTCAAACCTCCAGTTCAGCAGTCAGTGTTAAGTCAGCCCTCCAGTTCAACAGCCAGTTTTAAGTTAGCCCTCCAGTTCAGAAGTTAGTGTAAGTTAGCCCTCCAGTTCAGAAGTTAGTGTAAGTCAGCCCTCCAGTTCAGCTGCCAGTGTTAAGTCAACCCTCCAGTTCAGCAGCTACTCTTAAGTCAGGTAAATATATGTTGCCCTCACAGACTGGTAAGTATAAGTTGCCCACACAGACCAGTAAATGTAAGTTGCCCTGAACTTTTAATTTTCCTAAACGGGAATGATGTCCCTGCAGTTAGGTGAAGTCACTCAAGCTACTGGAAGCAGGATGTTTGAAAATTACCTGCAATATAATATCTTACCGGCTGCTGCCAGAGATGTGATCCAGTTCACTTTAAAGGGCAATAATACTTACCCCTTGCTCATCTTCTTTCATACTTATAGGGTACTCAAACCGCTAGGTCCTCACCTCTGGGTATTTTATAGATTGTCTGTAGTATTTACTAGAAGAATTCCTTTGCTGGGTGCATCTTCTTCCATTTTCTGACTGCAGTCAATGACTGGCCAGTGGGAAGACATGCTCTGGGAAAAGTGCGTCCTATTGGACTAAGAATGTCAGTGACACAAAGAAGAAGGAGGAGCAGACCTGTGTGGCAAAGCAGTTTAGTAAGTAAAGTAATACATACTAAACACAAGTTCTTTAAATGCCAGGTTGGTACATATTTGGCTATTATGGTATGTCTCATGTACAGGGCCACATTAAAGTCTTTTGGGGCCTGTGGACAAACTATTGTGTGAAGGGCCCCTCCCCAGCTCTCATGTAAATTTTAGTTGGACTGGCTTTTGTTTCAAACTTTTAAACTGAAAGTTCTTTTTTGATGAATTATTAATCTTAAAGGATTGTGAGAGGATGTGAAGAGGAAATCATTTCTTATAGAAAAAGCAGATTGTCCTTGGAACAGTCACAGAGAGTTCAGTTAAATTGGAGCAAAGCAGGGAAACACCACTAAAATAAGTACACAAAACATTTTATTTTATAAATCATTTTTTAGATATAATACAGATTTCTTTATTTTTATAATCTTAATAAAAACTTTGTGCATATCAAAATAATAGATATCTCTGATTTCAACAGAAATAAGGCATTTCATATTTTTGTACAGCTAAACCCATATGGGGGAAATGGCTTGAATTGTACAGACACTGTGGGTGAAGAGGAAAAAATTATATTTCAAACAAAACAAATTAAAAAGAAAATAATCTATATTTCCCTAAACATTCCATTCCTACACTGATTCCTTTTCCATTTTATTTTGAGAAAAGAAAACATCTTATAGGCTTCATATAGAGACAAATGTGAGCACGTTCTCAATCAAGTGCTCCAACTATTCACTGTGCCCAATAAAATAAAGAGTTGGAGCACTTGCCTTGTTGGCTGGTCCATTACTTTTAGTATATTAAATACTCGTATGTGGCACAAGAACTAGTTGAAATGTGTCCATGGCATATGCTTATGACTGGTGTAAAGAGCCAAATACTATATTAGGAATGTTCTTATAAAGGCTGTGTTGAATATAATGGCAAAGATAGAACATTAACCATTCATTATTAGGTGTTCTTGTTTTACAATAGATAAATAATATACAAATATCTCTGAAACGGCCGGTCATTCGTAGATCCGCCCGGCCAGTCGGGCAAGGAATCCTAACCGAACGGCCGTTTCAGCCAATAAAGTGCCCATACACGTGCCGATTATCGTCCGAAACCGGTGGCAATAACATGTCAGAATGGAGGGTTTCAAGCATTGACTTACAGAGGTAGATGTCCTACTACATATTCAAAATATTTTTTTTTAAAAAATTTTGTAGTTAAACAAGCATGCATGCTTTCTAAAAACCCATTTCTTTCATCACAGACTTTCCTCCAATGTAAAGCTAGCACAGCTGGAGTTTTTAAAAATGTATATATATCTACATTAATATTTTGTTACAGATATCCATTGTTATAAACTGATGAATAAAAACTGTGAAAGTTCAAAACATTATAACTAAATCTATAAAATGAAATATTGAAATATTACCAATATTTGTTTAACTGTGAACAGTCATAAAGGAGCCCAGTGGACCTCTAAGATGACTATGGCAATTAAAACTTCGAATATTGAAAGTCCACCACATTTCACTTGCTTCCGGTCATCTAATGTTTGGTTTTTTGTGTGACAAATTAGAGTGCAATCTATCTCTGACTTATATTTAGCAGAAATCCAACTCAAAAAAAATCTGATAATGATGGAGAAATGATGTCACCCAGCTCCATTGTAAATGCATTAAACCCTGCTGTGATGTGGCTAGCAGTTGAGGGAGCTGGTCTGCAGATTTGGTAGCTTTCCTGAAGGAAAACTTGCATTGAGGGCTGTCTGCTAAAGGAAATGGGTAACATGCCTTGGTAACACTTTTCTCAAACAGTGTACCTCCAGATGTTTGAAACATATATTTACAATACACAAGTAATACAAATGCTGCTGTATTACGAGCAATAAATATGTAGTAAGGCCAGTCTTTATAAATGGTGCTTTACTATGTCATCAGTCACAATTAGCTATATTATTAGTCACATGATTTACTGAAACTTGTAGTATTATTGGGGAAAAGTACCCACTAACTTAAATTACTAGACAATTAGGAGTTTAATGACCTGTATAAAAGTACAATACTTGTGGCCTTTTTTGTGGCCTGGTTTTATATCATACACTGTATAATTGAAACACACTTGGCAAAGTACATTTCTGTCATTGGAAACATGTGCTTTTAATTCTAGATTCTCTTGCAATTACACTACCCTTACCATTTCCATATAGTGTAAAATAATTTTAATATTAAAGGGTATGTCCACCCTAAAATCGGTATTTTTGTATAATGGAGCTCCCCCCTTCCCAACCCCAATCACATGGTTTGATTTTAAAAAAAAAAGAGAGAGGAACCTTACTTACCAGCCAGGGATTCCGCAGCCTCAGCCTCCAATGCAACTTCCGGGAACAGAATCACAGATGTGGCTGCCGACTATTAAAACAGCCAAGGGATCCCGGGCTGGTAAGTATGTTCTTTCTATCTTTTTTTACTAACAGACCATGCAGTTCGGGGAGGTGAGGGGGAGAATTACATTACACCAAAAGGATTTTAAGCTATACTAACTCTACAGTGCAATGGACCTGGATGGATGAAGGGAGGGGGGAATCAGCTCCACAGCGCATGCCTGCAATACCAGCCGGAGGCAAGAAAAGAGGCAGAAAACTTTTTCCAGGAAGACAGCTCCTACTCTTCACTTTCCTGGACTTTACACAGACACTGTAGAGGAGCCATTTGGATCAGAGATGTAAGGTAAGGATTTTTTAGCACTATACAGTGGGGGCCGTATGGGGTTAAATTGTAGTTTTGGGGGTGGAAATGCCCTTTAAAGAATATATTTTAAGAAAACTGTGTGCACACCATTTTACAAACCTTGGTTTATACAGTCATCAAACTGCTTAGTGGCAATACATTATTAACTGAAATATTCAGACTGTATAAGATAGTATTAATATAACAAACATATACAGGGTTATTCAATAAAAGTTCTTATCATTTAAAATGGTGCTAACTTTGCCCCAACCAATCAGATGTAAGATTTCAAATGTTAAATAAGATCTGATTGGTTGGGGCAAAATTAGCACCATTTTAAACGATAAGAACTTTTATTGAATCTCCCTGTTTGTTTTTACAGTCCAACGCTTATGGTCTTAATGGTTTTGAGATAATTTAAATATTGGTTTGTTTTTAGTTGGCTCCGATGCTTATATGTATATCTGTCTTACATGGTCCTTCGTATTGGTTTACATCATTATTACTCAAATCTGTTGTGCAAATTAAATATCTTCTTAAATTCTTTGTTGACTTTTTCTCTTCATTTTTATAAAAATAACAGAGATTAAGGAACTAAACCACAGTGGGAATATTTCACCTTTTTTCTTCTTTTTTTCTCTCCAGGCCAAAGATCCCACTATTATTCCAGCCTCTCTAAGATTGTGCATTTTCTTTTCAGGTATCCTGTAACTTATTTTTGTTTCATTGTTTAAAAGCAAAGAAAACTGATTTCCTCCTTCCAAGTTGAAATAACCGGTGAGGCTTCTACTAGACCACAGTATCCAAATGATGTCTTTTTAAAGTAGAGGCGCATGTATGTGTTTCTGCACAATACCCATGGCTTCCAGAGTCAGAGTTCCATCGCTTTATGCCTTTCTAGTTTGTGTTGTTTGCCCAGTTTGGGAAAGTGTCCAGGCTGAACATGGGACGGCCCCAGGTGTTGATAGCTATTGTTGTGCATATGATTCCAATAAAGTTCATGATGATGCCAGTTTTTACCTTCAATAATGAGACAAATAAGGACATAGCAAATGTTAATAAAAGAATATATCTTTTTACAAAATTTTGGAGAAGCCATAATTTACAGGAAGGTAGAATAATATATTCCTACTTCTCTGTGTGCAGTAGAACATGAGCACTGGAGAGGTAAACTTATCCGTGAGCATTCACAGTAAAACATTCTTAAGAAGACCTGGCCAACGGACCTAACATTCCTCCCATCTTTACAATAAGCCTCACAGGACATTGGGGAGGCCAGAAGGACAGCTGTGGCAGTGATAGCTCAATGGTTAGTTTACTTTTGCACCAATTTAAGTTCTGGGAAGAACTAAGTTAGTATAATGACCTCAGGGTTTTGGGGGGTAGAGAAGCTAAGTATAGATTTTTAAGGAGGGAGGTGGACATGCCATTTAAAAAAGATTTAGTGTCCCTTTAATTAAAGGGCATGTCCACCCCTTTTGTAAAGTTTTAATATAGTGTAGAGCTTCCTCCCCCAGCCCCAACTGCCATATTAGAATTTTAAGAAAGTCCCCCCATCTTTACTTACCTTCCCTCTCTCCTCCGCCGCACTGCCCGGCCTTTTGCTTGCAAGTAACTGCAAGCAGGGGGCCGGACCGGCAGCCACGTCCCTGATTGGCTGAGAGGCAGCCAATCACGTACGCGTCTGCCGGCTGCTCAGAACACCGGGGGAGAGAGGGAAGGTAAATAAAGATCGGGGGACTTTCTCAAAATTCTATTATAGCGGTTGGGGCTGGGGGAGGGATACCTACAATATTACCAAGGGGTTTGGAGCTAGGGGGAGGGAGAGCAAAACGGGAGTGATAGGAAGTGGGGGGGGCTCTCCTGCGCATGCCTCAAACCTTGATGAGGTTGAGGTTGAGTCAGAGACAGGCACAGGATGAGTAACTCAGAGCTCCTACATTGCAGTTTCCTGGACTTTGGAGGGACATAGCAGGGAAGCCATTTGGAGCAGAGATGAAAGGATTTTTTAAAACTACAGAGTGAGGCCAGTATGGGGTTAAATTTTAGTTTTGGGGTTGGACATGCCCTTTAAAAAAAAAATTTAGAAACATGTTTGCATGTCAATACCTTTTTCTCACTACACAGTAGTCATGCCGTACATTTATTCATTGCTTCGCCTGTAGACCATAAAATGCATCATTTAAATTTTTTTTAGATAAAAAATGTGTTTTTAAAACACATTTAAAAAATGTAAATGTAACTATGTAATAAGGGGTGAATTATTTCTCATAATATATAAGTTATGGTTTTCTTTACTATAGCATAGTTTATTACTCGTTTAAAGGGTATCTCTGCTCGTATTAACACATTTTGGGAATTCAGTTTTATTGAAGAACAGGAGGTAAAGGAGCTGTATCTTACCTCCCGATGCATGCGCATAGAAGACAGAGTCCGTCAGGACCTGTCAGACTTTGCGCTGGGCTAGCGAGCGATTTGGTTCTGAACCTTCTCTCCTGGCCCCTAATCGTTCGCTCCCCCAGCGCATAGTCTGACAGGTCCGACATCTTTTATTGCAGAGGAAACACAGAACTGCCTTTGCAAATGTTCCTTTGTGCAGTCTGTGCTGTCTTCCCTGAAATGGAATCTGCTTCTCCTTACAAACTGAATGAACTGGAACCTCTACTTTTTAACCCAATAACTACTGGCCAGTATTCTGTACCCCTTTTTTTTGGTTGGAATAGGTACATAGGAGTAATAGGAGCTGCAGTGGAATATACAATTTTATAAAAACCACCCAGCTACATAGCTCAGTGATTTTTATAAGGAAATATTCTGCTACAGCTCCCATTATAATCCAGAGCTCTCAGGTATTATATGCATTTGTTAACATGCTCATTGCATGCAGTATATATGATGACAGCAGAGGTCTTAGAAATGTGTTAATAGGATGTCTTATGTCTTAAAATAAACGATTTCCTTTTTAAAACAGAAATGTCACATAATGTCCATTTAGTACAGTTGACCACTATGTTGTTTTGTTGAACAGGGCTATGGCCAAGTTATATTTCTTGCTAAAAGCGCATATATATTTATATTTGTGCAGTCTCTGTTCGTCTTCAGTGCATTATCAGGACATAGAAATTAATGAAGGTGGGACTTTACCATATCTGAAACACGGAGATGACCATAGGAAAAGACAATGGCATTTGGGGGTGTAGCCACAGGAAGCATAAAGGCAAAAGATGTACTGAGTGTGCAGGGAATCATGACGTAGAGCGGGTTTACTTGAATGGATGTGCTCTAAAAACAGAAACGGTGACAGTTACTTAACTGGAAAAAAAACAAGATTCATCAATTACTTTTACAAAGAGTGACGCCTTTTAGTCTAGGTACACATATCATGGTTTTTCCAGCTGGCTCGCCAACCTTTCCACACTGATCGACTGGTCAGCCGTGCAAAAAAGGTGGAATACAACGAAAGTTGCCACAGCCAACAGTTTGCTGTGATTTCTCAAGATGTCCGACTTGTCTGTATTTTATTTCACCTTTATGGCAATAAAGGAGGCCATACACATGCAATCACAATCGCATGTATATTGGCAGATTTCATTGGAATCTGTTGTAACAAAGCAGTTCTAAGCTCATACAGGGACATGACCAATCCCCATATGAGGTATCTGACAAGATTTTCGGGTATTGGCCATGTGTATGGACACCTTAAATCTGCACTTAACTGTACTGTATATTTATTTTCTCGGTTGTATTGTATTTGGCTTGCATTGTAAGACTAATATATATTTAGTTTGTATTGAAATAGAGTTGATGCTTTGACCTGCATAGTCTATAGGAGGTTTTATCTGATACTTTTCTCCAGTAAATGGACCATTATTTCATTAATTGTATATATAACCAAACTGGGCACAGTCCACAGATGACATTTTTGTGATAGGATCAGAGAATAGGGTTTCTCTGCATCGTCTATATTTATGTCCATTACAGATGTTACAGTATTAGTGGGTTGTGTGATGTTTGGCTGGTTAATTAAAAAAAAACAACTTTATTGGGACCTGTGTATGGCTGGGTACACACCATCCAATATTTCCGGGTGACCGACCAACAAATATTACTGTGTACTGGTCGGGCGTTAATAGGTGTATTGGTCTGGTGTGGAGGTGGCTGTGACCAATCTTGATGGCCTGTTCATCCAATCAGGTATGTTGGTAAATCACGGGCGATTATGCGGTTACCTATAAGGCCACACGATTTGCAACGGATGACCATAGCTACTTTTGCCCATTAGCAAGCATCGGCCAGGACAAATCTTATTCCGTGTACACAGAGCCTAAATTGTTCTGCAATCAATTTATAGATTTTAGTAGATATGAATAAAGAATAAAAATATTTTAATAATATAACTTAATACAACAAATGACTGGACATTTTTAGGGTTGTTCAATAAAAGTTCTTTTAGTTAAAAATGGTGCTAATTTTGCCCCAAACAATCAGAAGTTAGCTTTTAAAAGTGAAATAATATCTGATTGGTTGGGGCAAAATTAGCAGTATTTTTAACGAGAAGAATCTCCTACTTTTAAAGAGAAGGATCATATTATGTCAAGGTGTCTCTTGCCCATGTAGCGCATTTCTTGTAGTGGAAGATAGATAACTAATTCCTTTGTAGTTTGAAAATTACTGTACTGTTTGTAAGATATCATCTCATACCATTGATGCAAGAATTGGCATAAAAAGTGTTGCTGTGGCGACATTGCTGGCACATTCAGTGAAGACCGCAATCATCAGAGACAAAATGATAGCAATAGCCCATGGTGGAATGGAGTGCAAAGGAGTCATCTGTTGCCCAAGCCAATGAGACAGACCAGAAGCCTATAAAAATAAAAAAAATCACATTATTGAACTACCTACCTATCCTAAGGATAGATAACCTTCTGCAATTGCCAGCATCCAATTCCCTTGCTGATTCAAGACAGGGTAATAGGAGTTAAGCAACATCTTCCAAAGGCTGTTTACTTTACAAATGTACCTTTGTAAATATCTTCTTAGAAAAAATGTTGTGTAACAGTGTTGAATGTTGATTAGTATCCCAATAATTTTAGAGTTTTAAGAAAGAACACTGTTATTAGAATATAAAATGTCATGTGTGAACATTGTGACATTAGCAAATACAAACAAATCTCATGGTGGAGGGTAGTTATCTAATGTAAATAGGATTACCATACAGACGTTTCAAATTTGTGCCAAGGTCCGGTGACTACAATACACGTTTTTCTGATCAACTGCTCAACAATATCGAGTGGTTTAACAGAAAAAAAATCTTTATCCAGTATAAAAACCACAATTAGGAAAAGTGTAAAGGACAAAGGCAAGAGGAGGAGGGTGGTACCAGCCCATAGACCTGAATTGAGCTTAATCTGGCCGATATACAGAAAATTCACTCAGATGTGACAAGAGTTTTCATCGTATTGTTGTTACCCCCCTGTAGCCACATAAATAATCACTTCCTATACAGAATATAGAAAACAATTGTTAAATGTATTTGCAAATCATCACTAATTCACAATCAGATTCCAAGGGTATGTTGAATATGTATGGCCTCCTTTAAATCATCAGCAGCAAAGCACAGTGGGAAATGTGAAGGGATGGAGTTGGGTTGGTTATAAAATATTTGTTAGATTTCAAAAATAAAAAATATAGCAGTTTATGTCCTCATTGCACTGGCATTCGCATGTACTTATCTGTTACTTTCATTCTCCTTTATCTAATACCATGCTTAGGAATAAGATGAACTTACGTCACTTCCTTTGGCTAAGGCAAAGCCACCTCCAAGTAGAAGCACAATGCTCCAGGGCAACTGTTTGTGGACCACTTTCCAGGTAAGTAAAGGCGCAGAGAAAAATGTGTCTTTCTGTTGTTCTGATAATGAAAGAAACTTTGTTAGAGAGTAACGACTTCATTTAATGAATACTATCATTATATTTGCATAGAACTGCAATCACGGATGCGGCTGCTGGTAGTGTAGAAGGAGAGAGGTAAGGTAAGATCGGGGGACTTTCTTGCTATAATAGTAATGCGGTTGGGGCTGGGGAACCAATAACTATAATATGGGGGTTTGGAGCTAGGGGGAGGGAGACCAAATCGTGAGGGAGAGGGAGGGCTCTTCTGCGCATGGCAAAATTCTCCCGGAGGGGAGACAGGAGGCAGAGTCCTATATGGACTCTGCACTACTCCTGGTAGTCAGTTTTTGGGACTTGGGGGGGATTGCAGGAGAACCATTTGGAGCTGGGATGTAAGGATTTTTATGCACTACAGACTGGGGCCAGTAATGGGAGGGATTATAGTTTTTGGGGTGGACATGCCCTTTAATATTGCTGCAAAAAAGTGACAATATTATTGCAACGTCTATGCGCACTTTTTCCTTCCACATTGACAAAAAATAGAGCTGTAAATCTGTAATTGTGTATATCCAGCTTCAAGGGCATGTCCACCCTTTTAAAAAAACTTTTGCCACCATGCAGGGGATACCCTCCCACCCCCAACCGCTTTATTCATAACTTTAAAAGCGCTTTCAATCTCTACTTTCACCTCCTCGTTCCTGCGCTGTTATGGTCCAGCTCCCCTGCCCACCAGAACTGCAAGCAGGGGGCTGGACCGGCAGCTGCGGCTGTGATTGGCTGAGAGGCAGCCAATCACAAACGAGGCTGCCTTCAATGTAGAACAGAGCTGGAACGAGGGGGTGAAGTATCGATTGGAAGTGCTTTTACAGTTATGAATAGAGCGGATGGGGGTGGGAGGGTATCCCCTGCATGGTGGCAAAAGCTTTAAGAGCTAGAACACTGCCAGCCACGGAGGGATCGGGAGGGAGAGAGAGGGGTGAAAGGGCTCTACTGAGCTAGCTCAGACCTTGATGAGGTTAGCAAGGATACAGGCCCCGGATGAGGCACTGACAGCTCCTACCCAGCAGTTTCTTGAACTTTGAAGAGGCATATCAGGAGAACCACAAGGAGCAGGGATGTAAGGTAAAGATTTATTTTTATTGTACAGTGGGGCCAGTAGTTGTTACCAGCAATAGTAGATTAATGGCACAATCCTGTAAACAATGGACATAGAATCATTAATGTTACACTTTCATTATTTTGGCCTGTTAAATACCTTCTTCAAATTCTTCAAGGTCAAAACCATTTCTCCTTTTGAAACAGTCGAATTTTGGTTTGGTTGAGGGTAGAATAAAAAGAAGAAACGCAATGAACACAGCTACTGTGGCATCGGTTACATACCTGCAGAAGAAGAAACACATTGAAACCTACATTGCTCACCTTAAATATTACATGGAAAACACCTGAATGTAGTTTAGTATTAGAGTTTAGATAAAACCTTTCTGCAGTTTAGTTAAAATAACTTGGTTACTACCAACAAAATACTCAAGGCACCGCTATAATTACACTTTATGTCACTAAATTAGAAATTAACCCAGTAATTGTAGACTCTGGCAACTCCTAACTGGCAGTAATATAGTGTATAATGTGTTGCCAAGTGCATATTTTTTGTGACTGAAAGTCCGAGATGCGTGCGAAATGCGTTTAGTGTATTGTCTCTGCTCCTGTGTCTCTCTGGCTGTTTGATGGGCTAAGTATACTGTACCACTTGTTCTTGCTTATGATCTGCCACTGATCTGCGATTCCCTGTCCTCTGGTCTAGATAGTAGAGACATATTTATGGGGAGGGTTTTGTTGAAGGGGCTATTTAGCAAACTAACAATTGCAATACTGTTTTACATATATTGCTTTATCGCATTACCTAGAGTAGTAAATGTATGCATAAATGAGTTTGGTATACTGGTATATCTTATGGGACTGAGACTGTTTCTATGTATTTATAATATTACCAGTATGACAATAGGATGTGTTTTTAATTGTTTTTTTGCACTGATTATGTGCCTTGCCAAGTGGCTATCCATAACACAAAGGAATATATATATTTTTAAATATGATGTGCCCTTATTTGATCCACAAATTTTGCTTCCCTCCCAATTTCCTACTGTATAAAATACACACTACTGTAGGGTGGACACTCAGTTAGGCAGTGCTGGCAGTCCATACCAGTGGATATATAATTAACACCTGACAGAGCAGCCACACATGCTCGATCAACATCTGAAAAGGGGCCTTTCATCAATTGTGATTCGGTAATATTACACACAGTAAAGATTTTTGAAAGATGACAGACAGGATCTCCAAGATCCTGTCTGTCATTCTTCAAAGATCTAAATACACACCGACCCGAGCGTTCTCCCTATACACAGTATAGGGAGAATGCTATCGACTGTGTGTTTCATGCGACCGACTCTGCTAAGGCCAAGGGAAATTCTCCTGACCTGTTTGCCGGCCACCCCGATACTGTCGGATCCAACATATCAGGGCTTTATCGCTAGTGTGTGTACCTGCACAGATTTTACATCTGTACAGAGCTCAGCTTATTTGATATACAACCAGGTGGTGTTGTTCTGCAACTATGACTGGGACAATTAACACACAATTGAATGGGCCCTTTCTAATCTAGGAAGTGAGCAGTAGGTAAAAATCACATATTCTTACTCCACATTGTCCTTATTGAAGAGCACAGTGGCCCAGCCAACGACAAAACCGGGGTCTCTTGTGAACCAAAGGATAACCAGTAGGATGAAGAGAAAGAGTACACTGGATTCGGCAAAGGATATTGGTCCCAGTTTATGGTATTCTTCTCGGATCACATTATATCCTGCTTGGTCCTTTTCTGTTGTTGCAGCTCCACAGCCCCATGTCTTCTTAAAGCTTAATGTAGGGAAAATGTGAATTGGTTACTCTTTGAAGAAAAGAGAACATTTGCCTGTGTGGAGTTACATCTTAACTCCTTATCTTCAAGATAGTTTCAGGCCTGAATTTCTCAATGAATGAATACTCCGGCAGATCTGCCTGTAAGAAGGAAAAGATATAGAAAGGGAAACTGAATAATAGAAAGAGGAAAACTAACCAAGAGATTTTTATTTATTTTAAAAAAAAAAAACTAAAAGGAGAGTATGAGGAAAAGGCAAGAACACACATGGAAGGTAAAGAGTGATTAAGATTAGAGATGTAATGTGGGTTCCAATAGAACCCAGTTTCAAATCGAATCTGAGGGTTTCGAAGTCCCGACGAAACTTTCAGAACTCCCGAATTTCAAGGAACCCGGATTTTTTCAATTTTCAATTTTTAGCAAAAATCAAAAGTAGACAAGTATCAAAATTTGAAAATCGAAAGTAGACGATTTTCGAAAATCGAAAGTAGGTGATTTTTGAAAATAAGCGATTTTCGAAAATTTAAAATCAAAAAGTAGGCGATTTTCAAAAATCGAAAGTAGACAATTTTCGAAAATCGAAACTCGAACTTTCCGAAAATTTCAAAAACCGGAACGAAACTCAACAGTTTCGAACATCTCTAATTAAGATAAGAGCAAAGACCAGCATCAAACTGGCTGCAGTTTCTAGATAGTACAATTCCTTTAGCCTAATTCAACAGAACCCATTTGTGTTCACTTGTGTCCCATTTCATAACCTTAGCTTTGTTATGTGGAACATCACTAAATGCCATTCTGTTGCTTTATTCACTTCTTGTTTTTCTTAGTTCTGACTTGTTACTGCCACCCCAGTTTAAAGGGGAACTGTGGTCTCCAAACAAGTTGAATATATATGAAAGGCTAGTTTCCTACCTTTAAAACAAGCCATCAACCACCTCTCTACATGCTCCACAGCCCAAGATATAAAAAAAAAATGACCAGAAAGTTAATGGGTGGGAGGCTGACATGTGACATTCCTAGGGCTGCTCCTCCACCTCACCACTGGTGAGCACAGCCTCAGACTTCAGTGACAGGACAGGAGACAGGAAGTCCCTTCACCTCCCCGCTGTGTGAAGATCCCTACAGAGAAGGTAAGGGAATCTACAGCCCTACTCTCCCATTATGTGAAAACAGCCTTTTCAGGCAGAGTGTGAAAAGGCTGTTTTCACACAGTTTTATGTAGGGGGGGTGTCTAAGTGGCAAATGGCACCTGTGGGTGGGCGGGGCTAAGGCACCAGTGGGGCGGACGGGGCCATGGCACCCCCGAGTGGGCTGTATGGGAACAGGCCAAGGGGGGGCTGCAAATGGAGGGTCCGTGGGCTCCATGAGTGGGAGGAACCAGGGGGGCTTGCAAGCAGAGGGGGGCTTCAAGGGGAGGAGGAGACACAGGACAGATTGACTGTCATCCACTGACATGGTTTCATGCAGGAAGTGCAGGGGACCTCATGATGCTGCTGCCATATCACACACAAAAATGTAAATATCTTCAAAACTATGCAAAATAAACAATGACAATAAATTGCAAAAATTCTGAGATAATTCCTATGAATTTACCTAAAGTCACTTTTGGACCACAGTTCCACTTTAATGATAATATGCATGTGCTAAGGAAGCCCTAAATAGCTTACAGCATTTTAATGAGTTTCCTACAGGTTTATGGAGTGGTGGCTATCTGCTAGCTATCAATAGTGCAGACTTTACTGAGAACTGGCTTCCTACTGTCTATGCCAATGCAGTCAGAAGAATGCTCTATTGTACCAGCAGCATAGGGGTCATACATAAAGTACGACCCCTTTGTATGTGGTGTCTGATGATAAAATTGGATAAAATTAGATATATTATTATTCCCCCAATGGACGATAATATTACTATGTGTATGGCCACATTAAAAGTTGATCCAGAGGAAAGCCGAAAACCACACAATTCCTTATGCAATTGGCAAATCTTTTCTGACTCCAGTGGCCAACCAGAATAATCAATAAATCAGCTCACAAATGTATGTATTCATACCAGTAACAAATAATATTCTTACAGGGCAGTATAACATTCCAACGGAGTGCCTGCCTACCCACAATGCCACTTTATGGCAATTACTGCATTTTGGGGGTTGGAGGTTTTATGACCCAATACAATTCATAGTAGGTCAAACTTAATTAAAATGTGCTAAAATGTTTTCGGAATGGAGTAAAAAACAACGCTAATCCAATATCAAATAGTTAATGTCATTTTGTGAAATAGTAGATTGACCATTATAGTAAATTATGTTATGTATATACTTTAAATTAGATATTCTTCTGATATTTTATAGAGCAGAGCTACATAGCAGGATGTTGTGAAGTACTGCGCAGACATCTATATGTGAAGTCTGCTGGGCAATACAAAGTTTCATGGCTGTGGTTTTCATGGTAGGATGTATAAACAGAGGTTTTCTGTGTTGGTAGTAATATATGCAGCCAACTGTTTCAAACCTTTTAGTACTTCATTTTAAAATCACTGTCATTAAATGTTCAATATGCTGTTTCTTTCATAAAAAGTATTCTTTCATAGAACCATACTTACTTAAAACCCATAAAAGAAAACTGAAGCCAGAACCAAGCCATGCACAGCATAATAACCATGTTGGGAAATGCAAATCCAAACCAGGAAGCAAAATTTACTACATCTCCATTTTTGGGGAAAATTCTAAAAGGAATTAAAGAAAAATACAATTTCAGAACATAATAGGAATAGAAATCATCTACAGTATTTAATGCCAGATACATGCCACCCTTTGAGCACTAAAAGATGTATGAACCGGTTGGGATTCAGAAATAAAATTCTAAAAACCACAAAATCTCGACCCCGAAATTTGAGTTTCTAATACAATTTTGATGCTAGTTTTGACTGTCGAATTTCTGTTAACCAGTATTTTTCCCCCGAAACCAGGTTTGGAATGAAAGAAAATATATGAAAATAGTATTTTAGCACTTAAAATGACGCATTTTCCATGTTCTCTTTAAAAAGCTAATTATATTGCTAAATGCAATTTACAAAAAAACAGTCTTTTTGTTTGGCCGATAAATTGAAATGTAGCAAAGCATATTTGTTGTTAAGTTGTGCAACGCTATTCAATATGGCATTAGCAGGGCTTTACCTGGTATAACTCGTAACACTTTCAGGGTGATGCACCGAGCGCTGCTATCGGCAACCTGGTGCAAACAGCACGGAGATGTTATATGTCGATAGCGGCAATTGGAACTTCGCTACCTGGCGCTGTTATATTCCGGCACTTTTAACGCCAGCTATTAGCTGGCATTTAAAGTGCCGCAATAAAATGCAGATTTCGGCATATAAAATCGCTTGCGTTGTTATATGCCGTTAACTTTCGCGTTAGCCACGCGCAGCCGCCACAAGGAAGGAGTTTAAGTCACGCTAACCGATATAACATCGGTTAGCGTGACTTAAACTTTGAAACAGGAGTGATGCGCCCTGTTCTAATCTAGTTCCGAGTTGTACCCAGTTCCGACTCTGACAGAACTATCGGATTTTCTGATTGCAGAACTTTCCCAGGATTTTTGTCCAGAACTATCGAATTTTCAAAATCGATGCTAAATATTTAAAAGTGTAATGTGGAAACTAGAAAATATTTTGTGTGTGAATAAAGTAATTTTTTTATGTGTTCCCCAAACCTTTTCCCAGGTCCCGGAGCCATTTACACTAACTTTCTCTTGCTAATTTCTCTTGCTAATTATCCTTATGCAGTAACTGACTGCTTTCTGGCTTCTTCCCCTGCCACAATGACTGTGGGAGGAGCCAAAAAGTAACCAGTTATTGCAAGGGTAATTCTCCTTTAAATTTAATTGGAACTTTCAAGTATTTTTTTAACTTTTTTTGGATATTCAACCACTTCACATACAGTAGGTGCACTGATGCCATTTTAATTTGACTAGATGGACACGATTATCTAAATTGTCTGTAGATACAATCAGGGCAATGCATCGAGCGCCGCTATCGCCGATAGCAGCGCTCGGAACATCGCTACTTGGTGCTGTTCTATTCCGGCACTTTCAACGCCAGCTATTAGCTGGCGTTGAAAGTGCCGCAATAAAATTCCGATTTCGGCATATAACATCACTTGCGGCGGCTGCGCTGTTAACTTTCGCGTTAGCCACGCAGCTGCCACAAGGAAGGAGTTAAAGTCCCGCTAACCGATATAACATCGGCAACTTTAACTCCAAATCAGGAGCGATGCGTCCGTTGGTGCATCGCCCTGAATGTGCACAAACTCTTACTACTTGTAGATTTTATTGAATACTTGCTTAAGTGTCAATAAATGACAGCTCCCTCCCTTACAACTACAATACATACTTACTGGTTAATCTGTCCTTTTAGCACAAGGTTTGGACCTGTTCCTGTTAATGTAGCAGTACCTCCGATACTTGCAGCATAACACACACACAGCATCATGCCCTTAGAAATAGGTTTTTTCTCTTCTTCCTTAGTGACATCTATAGTGATTTCAGGTGCATGACCATTGCCAACAACTAAAGAAAATAAGATTGAGAGAATTGTTATGGCCAGAGTTGGGAAACTCTCAATTTCTCTACCAGACAATCCTAAAATTAAGAGAGCAATCTCAAATAACATATTTACAATTTTCTTCCTTCTTTCTTCTAGCTCCTGAAGGGAATTTTTGCAATTCTCTGTAACATTTCCAGTAATCACAATATAAAGTTTATATATACTGTAGCCGAGCATGAAATTTATTTTGCTCACTAGGTATTATGTAGATGCACGGAAAATATATAAATGAATATGGACACGCTTAGTTTAGCACACATATTTTAAATAAGACTTGGACTTTCTGTTCAATTTCTGAGATTGCAATGGTCATTTGATTTTGTTTTGGTTCGATTCAGCAATGTTAACGATCATATTTTAGCTTCTAACTTATACAGTGTCATTTCAATCTGTGGTCCTTCCAAATGTGCCTAAAGCCATCATTACTGCTCCCATTATTTAAAGGATGCTGGGAAATGGAATACAACATAGGCGGGAGAACTACAGGTTCCTGTGTGGCACATAGTACGTTAGTTACTCTCTTTTTTTGCTTGGTCAGATATTGTTAATAAGAACTTTTAGTATGTTTTGGTCAACTTCAAACATAAACAGTTCTCATGAACAAAGGTTGATAACTAAAGGAAAATCTCTGGTTAACTTTTAGGAAGAACCTGGCTACTAAGGTCAATGTTTTATCTGAGTGGTTAAATAAGTCATTTTTTAAAAAGAAAACTACCATAAAGTAGTGGAAAAGATGCGTCCCTTTTAATGTTTTTATTCTGGCATTAACTCCAACTGCAATACCAAAATATAAACCTGCTCTCATTCTCCCAATGACTAGATCAAATGGTTTTATTTTGAGTTGCAATAAGACAATATGTGTAATATTTTCATATCTAGCAGCAAATGGTTTACTTGGTATCAATTGGAGGCTTTTAAGCTCAAATTTTCTCTCAGAATACAGTTTACTGTTTAGGAATAACTATCTAGTTTAATATGCTCCTGTGTAATGATTATTGTATAGAATTTGGCCTTAGTTCTTTGCTATAAGGAGCTTTTACACACTGGGCCACCCTACAAAGTGAATTATGGGTTATTTGTCACATGAAGGTAATTGCATTGTAAACATTTTTGAGGAGGTGATGAAAAAGCATTTTAATCATTTCTGGAAACTCATGTAAGTGCAAAAAGTTAAACACTTCCTTATGAACTGCTTGAAAGCAATACATGCAAGATTGTGAGGCTTCAGAATTATAAATATAATCATAGGACAATGACAGGTGATGTGATATAATCTTAGAGGGCACATTATCTTACTTTGAATAGATTCCATAGGTATGGCATTTTTAGTTTCTAGCTCCAACGCTGGATTGGTCTGTCCTTCTATAGATTCCAGAATAGACGGATCCTGCTCGCTGGTATTAAGTTGGCTTAATACAGCTTGGACAATCGGAACCATCATGGCCGTAGTTGCAGTGTTACTTATCCACATCGAAAGAAATGCAGTAACTCCCATAAATCCCAACATCAGTCTGAATATACAGTCAAATTTGTTTAAGAGAAAAGATAACATAGGGTGGGTTAGTTCTATTTATTAAAAAGCATCTCCCAGTACTGAGGAATTCTCCCAAAATAGTCTATCATAAACATATATTGGAGTATAAATGATGTAAAAATAGTTACTAGTGATATAATAGGAAAGTCTAAATTATTCATTTTATTAAAAAAAAATTTTTAATATTTTAAAACTAATTAGTACAGCGGTTTGTCTGAAACAGTTGGGAAAAGTAAAAAAAGGTAACATTCTTTAAATGGTTAAGTTTACATTTAGAACTTTTCTTGCCATTGAACATTAATACTTCATCACCCAAATGATTTGACTCTTCATAAGTAGTGATGTACTTTGATGTTAAAGTTAATATTTAGACTATAGAATAACTTTTTAAAAAAAAAAAAAGAAAAGAAGCATCTTACAAGGCTGGTCTTACACCAACAATGAGGAGAACCTTTAGAGCAATGCGCTTGTGTAGATTCCAATGTTCCACTGCGACAGCAACAATCAGGCCTCCCACAAAGAGCATATTGGTATCTCTCAAGTATTGCATGCACACCTATTAAACACACAAAGGAATCACTAATTATTAACATGTCCTAAAGGGCTTATAATCTAAATTTGGTTGCTGAGGTGCAGTGTGATTTATGACTTGGCCTCAGATAGACATTACACAAAATCAAGTCCTTGACATCTTTTGTCAGCCATGTTTTCATACATTTTTATTCCTGTATTATTAAACAGTGAAAATGGACACTGCAGAAGTGTGAAGGAAGATGTTCAATATTGATACAGAGTTAAAATGTGGTGCCCATAACTGTTAGTTACACTCCTATGACTCCTCCTGTCTATATGAACGCTAGAGTTAAGTGACTCACGGAATGTTCTGGCTTTATATAAACATTTCCATAATTTCCCACACTTATTGACAATTCAGATATGACCTTTGAACTATGTTTGAACTGTGCATCAGTATTTGGTATTAACATGTGGGAATACTGGGATATGAACCGGTTATAATCATAGCACCGTGAAAAGGGTGTTTGTGATGTTTGGCCAAACTACAGGCATATAAATTACATTGTTTTTGGGGGGGATTTTTAAAAGGAGATAAACTTAAAAAAACAATACCGGTTAGGAACTTCTCGAGTAATAAAAAAAAATTATTTTCCTAAATACATATAAAAATCTCAGATTACAGTGTGCAAACTAGGTTACATATCCAGATGTTTCCATAATGTTAAATGTCAAGACCAAAAGAATAGATTACCAAGCAAATCATATAATCAATAATAACCAATGTTACTTCATTACAGCACAGTACTAGTAAATTAATAGTTTTGTTCTATGTATATATATATATATATATATATATGCATACATGTCTATTTCTTTTACTCCATTCATTTATAATTGTATGTGTAGTTGAGTGCTGGAGTCTTTTGTGTAATGTAAAAATTGCCGGTCCTCCATTGCACCGCACCTGAAAGTATTTTTGAATAAAGGTTTGAGCAGCATATGTTTATATTTGTATATATACATATATATATATATATATATATATATAAAGGCTCATTCATCATTTCCTTATTTATTTAAAGACTTTGGCTGTATTTTCTGTAAAATCATTAGGGATGGAATAGAAAGGGTATGTCCACCCCCAAAATTATAATTTAACCCACTACTGGCCCCACTGTGTAGTGTAGAAAATCCTTACCTTACATCCTTACCTTACCTGCAATGCCCCTCTAAAGTCCAGAAAGCTGGCCACCAGGAACGTAGCAGCGGGGAAATTGATTCCGCCTCTTAGGCTTCATCTGAGAGGTTTGTAGCATGCTCTGAGCAGCCCTCCCGTTTTGGTCTCCCTCCCCCTACCATTAAACCCTTTGGATATGTGGTAGGGCTTGCTCCCCCAGCCCCAACCGCATTACTTTTATTTGCAGAAACTCCCCCAATCTCTACTTACCTTCCCTCTCTCCTCCGGCATTCTGAAATGCCGACAGCCATGTCCGTGATTGGCTGCCTCTCAGCCAATCACAGATGCAGCTGCCGGTCCTGCCCCCTGCTTGCAGTTCCATGCAAGCAGAGGGACGGGCTGTGCGGTGGAGGATAGAGGTAAGGTTAGTAACTATCGGGGAGTTTCTGCACATAAGATTAATGCAGTCAGTAATTGGTTGGGACATCGGTCATCTTAACCATGATTGACTGCTGCTGTCAAGAAGAAGATGGAGACCAGAAAATTGGGCATGGAAGGTAAATATGGATTGGCAGATAAGGGTAGATGGAGTGGACTTGCATCATTGACCAATGATAATTCAGTCATCTGGAGAGCTACAGAAACATTAAGGGGTAACTGTGGTCTCCAATTCTTCCAAACTAGTAAGGATTATATAAAAAGTCTTCCATCGTACCTTCAAAATAAAACCTTAGTCACATCTATGAAGAACATTTGTGGGAATTCAGCCATGTGACCAGCTTGTAATCATGTGACCAGCCTCTCCCTGCATTAATAGACTCCCCTTCTTAACTTTAAATTTTTTCCCCAGCATTAAGTCTTAACTTCGCATGCTTCTCCCCTGGAGCGGAGGGGTGGGGCAGAGGTCAGGTGATGTCACTCAACATACTGGAAGCAGGTAATTTAAACATTCACCCCAATATAATTTCTTACAGGTTCCTGCCAGAGATGTGACCAAAGGCTCAATTTAATGCAAATATTGCACACTTTCATTTAACCCTTACTTGTTAGGAGACCACAGTTGCCCTTTAATTCAATGACAAACATTAGTTGAAATGCCTGCTTACATTCCCTCAACAACATTCCAATGACAACCTGGGGCGATTAATTTTGTGATTGACGTTATGCTGTGGGGCTTGCAACAAAATAACATAAATGGTCAATAAATGAATTCTAGGATATTATTAATATGCTTTGGGGTTTCTTGCAAAACCTTTTTTTAAAGTAGAATACCTTTAAATCAGTTTTTTTGTATCATAGTGAACTAATGAATAGTTTTAAAAAGGCTTCTACTATAATTATATGTATGTTTTTAATAGTACTGTTTCTCTCTGTTACTACACTTTCGTTTGTAGCATTGCCAATGAAAGACTTTTTTCTGTGTTGTCAATGAATCAATATCAAAAGATCTTCATTTCCTAGAACTGTTATCCTGATTTGTTCTAGTTCCGGTACAGATTTCTCAACATTTAAATGTGTGATGGAACAGAGATCATTTTATCAAGTTACTACGCAATTCAAATATAAAGTAAACATTACAGAAATGTGTAGAAATCAAAGTTGAGCCAAGTGCAAGGCCAATTGTAGTTTAGAATGATACCTTCATTTTAAAGAGGCATTTTTACTGGGCTACAAATACTGGAGTAATGTTCAGACCTTGAACAAAGAGTAAGTGAGGTGAAAAGAAAAGTAATATTCAGTGGAATCGATTTTTTAAAAATGAGTTGCATGGGACTTCGACTAGAGCTCAAGTTGCTACATAGCAGTTGCTACATAGCAGTAGCAAAGTAAAATCAGAACATCATACACAACAAGTCTTTGTAAGAAAAATGCTGTTTAGCTGCAATCAATACCAAACAATTCAAACCCACTAATCACATTTTTCTAAGTACCACATTAATGTGTGTACCCACTATCCGAACTATAAACTAGTTCAGGTTTTCCGAACTTGCGGATTAATATTTAGAATTTAGAAAATTATTGAATCGAAAAAATTCAATAATTATCGAATACTCAAATCTGTAACTCTCGAATGGAACGTTCAAATTCAACAACCCTCGGATATATCCTTCGATTTCAGTAACCCTTGAATGTAGCAATCAATTTTGGTAACCCTCGAGGGTATCGTTCAATTTCGGTATCGCTCGTATGTATTGTTCGGTAACCCTCCAATTGGCCATAACCCTCTAATGTAGCATGTGGAAACCCTAAAATTGACAGATCGGAAATAAAGGTAGGGCTTAAACAAGTTTTGGTGATATGGACATGTTCCCCAAACCATTTCCCAGGACCCACAGCCATTTATAGTAAGTTACTATTGCTATTTTATCTGTATTTAATCCAAACATTAATAGGTTTGTTTCCGAACTCTTGAACTTCCGAACTATTATTGAAGTTCGGCAGTTCGAAAATTAAGCAAACTTTAGAAAGTGCGGCCAATTCTACCTACAGGGAAACATTAAAGGACAATTATACTCACCTTCCCTCCGCTCCTCTTCCTTAGTCAGTACTTTCTACCCAGGGTGAGGACCTGAACCGCTCTGCAACGAGGGTGCCTTCCTATTGGCCTCGTCGCCAATGGGTAGGAGGGGGCGGAGCCTACTGGAGCAGAGTGTTCAGGTCCTCACCCTGGGTAGAAAGTACTGACTAAGGAAGAGGAGCGAAGGGGAGTATAATTGTCCTTTAAAGTAAAGGGAATGATCTGATCTAACCCTGCAGACAGGGGGCACAAATATCTATAGCAATATTTATTTTGTTTGTAAATTAGTTATGACAAACTAAAAATAAAATATTTTACAGTGAGTGTTTTTACAAATATAATTTAATTTGAGAACATATACATTAAAGAGCAATGTTTCATTCTTATTAAAAATGTTCTCTTAAGGGCCAGTGTCCAAAAGCAGTAGGTTGTAGTTGGTGTATAAAAAGAAAAAACTTTGAACATGAGGAAATACAAAGAAATAATTTTGTTAAAGGATGTGTACACTGGGATTTTTTTTTTTAAATTGGCCATTACTGGAAACTATAATTCTTCCTAATGATCACTGTACCATTTTTTTGTTGGTCTATCCCCTATATCTTTAGATATCCGGTCTGAAACATCTTACATTCCAGATGTCAACCAGGTGCCTTAGTATCATAAACATTTCTGTTATGTATAGTTTTGCTGTAGCTGGAATGGTGACAGTTGGTACGTGACCTGCATGATGGGAAATTCCCTCCACCAATGCTGCCTCATAGGGATTACTGAGCATGCTTGCCCTCCCAGACAGTTAGATGATCTGACAGGGGGATAGGGGACTGAGCTTGACCAAAACAAGTACTGGATTGAAGTCCTGCAGCAACATAAACACATCAGCGCTACTTACATTTATTCCTTTATAGATTGAAATAAAGCAAAGTCATTTTTTCGGTGTACTATTCCTTTAAGAATACTATTATTTTATTTTAAAAAAAAAACACTGATTAAAAAAAATCTCTCTTACCTTCTTGGATTCTAGAATTCCAAACATAGGAAACAGTAGAACAGGCAGCAGCGCAGTGACAGCAAGAGGAATCACTTCTGTGCACCAATACACTGCCATGAGGATGATGCAGTAGGCACAACTGGCTTCCTAAAGAGAGATTTGTGTATCCAACATGAGAATATACATCAGAATTGTGTCAATAAAAATGGATTTTGGAGTCAGTATTAATATGAATTTGAAATTATGGACCAGATAACTGGGGCTAATCTGCTCTTTGAAGTTACCCGATTCTCATAGAGAGATATAAAAAAAAATATTAAAATTGATTAAAACCTCTTGTGTATAGCAGAAAATAATGATTATTTATTATCACTAATGATTATTTATTACCATCGGCAAGTCATTTCAAATTGCCTAATTCATTTTTAGTTTCAAGATTTGTCTAATTATTTGCCTCTATAATATAAATGAAAAAAAAGGTTTAAGGGTAGTTTACATGTCAATGAACCTGAATATGCATAAATGTATTGATTTCTATTAATTATTAACTTTCAATGGATTGAATATAAAATAAAACTGATTAGAAATTTATGAAGAAATTATATAATAACTAATAATAACTTGGGTTCAGATGATTTCCATGTAATTAGGTTCTTAACATCTTCTTACCTGACTGTGATCCCATGATGCAGTAAATCTTGCTGTAACTTTTTTTTTTTTTTGCATTTTAGCATCAAATTGTTATTGCAGGTGCTTATCTAATTTATAGACAAACATGGTTGCACTTAGTATATGTCAACCTGACCTGTGCCATCCTTTTGGCAGTGACCGATTTTCTATTTTTTTTACATTTTTTTTTAAAGTGAAAGTTTTTGTTGATTAACCATCCACATTATACTTTTAGGTTGTCCCGTTGAAATAGATTTCTCGTGGCCAGTTTCACATGTTTATCCACTCTGGGATAATCTTGGAATGAGAACTATTTGCTGTGTTAAGGGGGCTTCATTCAGTATCAGTTCATTCAGGAAACTGTGCACGGCACGTTGGATTTATAAATGCACTAATGGAAATACACCAGTCATTGTCAGAGTATTGGGGTTTAAAAATTAAAATAAAGGTTTTTTTTTAGAATATTATTTTATGTACTTGTAACAAAAACACTATATACATATATATATATATATATATATATATATAGATAAATAAAAATAAATCAATGCACACAGGGATTTATAAACATATATTGCTGTGACATAATCTAAATTACATGTGATTGGATAAGCACACCTCAAGTAAACAGAGTATATATGTATATTCCATATCAAATACATATATGAAATAAAGTGCATCAAAATAAAGTGCGTAATAGAGATAAAAACTGCGTGCAAACGTACATTTTGAATAAAAACTATGATAAAGTGCAAAAAGTGTATATGATTTTGTCACAGGAATAGGAGTGGCTTATTTAGCCTTTAAATTTGCACAGGGGTGTGTTTATTTGTTTGCACTGGCTTGAAAAAGGCTCTAGAAAAGAGCCAAAACGTTGCCTTTATGTAGCACGCATAATAATAAAGTTTATTTTTTTATAAATCCCTGTGTGCACTGAATCCTTTTGAACTTTATTTAATTTAATTTACTAGTAGCACCATGGTCCCTATACCCATCTGTTTGAAAGTTGAGTGCCTACCACTTTGTTTGGATTATATTTATTTATTTATTTTCCTTTTTATTAAAAGCACAGGGTCAATGCATTCATGCCCAAAACCGAAGTGCAGCAAGGTTCTGTCCAATGAACTGATGTTCTCCCTTCAACCGCTGGTAAATTCCTGGAGGACCAAAAGGGAACCTCTGGATCTCCTTTGCCCTGGGAGATCCCTAAAACTTACTCCCCCTCTTCAACACCCAAGCTGTAACCAGTGAGTTTCAAGGGAGAGCTTGACTCTGAGATCCTACAAAGCACCAAAACTGTTCAGCCTCAAAATTAAAAACTAAATTAAGGTACAAGGTCAAAATCAGGGAATAATTTAAAATTAATGTCAAGCATCCAAAAAAATATACCAGTTTTATATTTATTTATATTAGTGGCCATCCAAAAAACATATACCAGTTTCCATAGCAGAGAACCAGGAATTGAATCAGCTGGAAAAATAACATGAACCGTATTGAACAAGGGAAGCCTGGGCCTCATGCAACCCAAGTGAAAAATATTGAACAAGGGAAGCCTGGGCCTCATGCAACCCAAGTGAACAATATTGAACAAGGGAAGCCTGGGCCTCATGCAACCCAAGTGAACAATATTGAACAAGGAAGCTGGGCCTATGCAACCCAAGTGAACAATATTGAACAAGGGAAGCTGGGCCTCATGCAACCCAAGTGAACAAATATGAACAAGGGAAGTGGGCCTCATGCAACCCAAGTGAACAATATTGAACAAGGGAAGTCTGGGCCTCATGCAACCCAGTGAACAAACATTGAACAAGGGAAGTCGGGCCTCATGCAACCCAAGTGAACAATATTGAACAAGGGAAGCCTGGGCCTCATGCAACCCAAGTGAACAATATTGAACAAGGGAAGTCTGGGCCTCATGCAACCCAAGTGAACAACATTGAACAAGGGAAGTCTGGGCCTCATGCAACCCAAGTGAACAATATTGAACAAGGGAAGCCTGGGCCTCATGCAACCCAAGTGAACAATATTGAACAAGGGAACCTGGGCCTCTGCAACCAAAATGTGAACAATATTGAACAAGGGAAGTCTGGGCCTCATGCAACCCAATTGAACAACATTGAACAAGGGAAGTCTGGGCCTCATGCAACCGAAGTGAACAATATTGAACAAGGGAAGCCTGGGCCTCATGCAACCCAAATGAACAGGAGCTTGGAAGGAACACCCCCCCCTCCCTGTTTTGGTGAAATCTGCAAAATTATAAATTATAAAACCCCAATAGGGTATCCACTCAAAATATGAGGCAAAACAAAAGAATGACCCCAAACCAACCAACCATTGGTGACATGACACTATTTTTATGTTTGCTAATATATTTATTAGTCATGTTATGTGTTAGTGATGGTGTAAGGACAAGAGGCAGAATCTTTTTAGTTATTCAGCTTACTATTCACTTTACATTTAGTGATTGAGGCACAACACACCTTAGCGCATAACCTTTAAAGCATTATATATATATATATATATATATATCACATTCTGATTACTATACTCACAGACTGCCAGCATATTCAGCTATAAAAATTGCAAGATATGAAGTAGGACCCTAACTAACAAGAGTTTTCTTTAAAGGTGAAGGAAAACCTGAAAACAACATGGTGATCCCCAATAAGACATGAACCACTGTTATCAGTGCTGTAAAAATGCAGTTGCTTATTACGCAGGAGTGGCACAGTGGTTAGCACACGTCCTTGGTAAAATCTCCCTAAGTCTGGGTACACATGAGCAGAGTTTTCTGCCCAACTGAACATTATTTCCATCTATTGGTTGGTCAGGCTGAAAAATCTGAGTTGATTACACATTTGGTTCCAACCATAATTCTTGCAGCTTCTGCACATTCTAAAGCTTTATAAAACATAGTGTGTGCGTGGCAGATACCAGTTCCATTTACTTATATGGCTGCCACAGTGTGTATGTGGGCTGCTGAATTAATTTGGGAAAATAAGGGGTATGATCACAATTGAACAGTTTGCTTTGCTAAGGGTAGAAATAGTGTGGTTTACTGTAGCCCCCTTATACAGTGGTGAATCCCATGTTTTGTGTTTATATATATAGACAGTATTTAAAAAAAAAAAAAAAAAGAATTCTCCTGAAATAAAACCCACAAGACAAACAGAAATAAGGCAGCAGTGAAACACGATCAAGGAAGAAAAAGTTCATCTGAGGTTTGAGCCTATGAGGTCTATTGATATTCTGTTTAGAGTGGGGAATTAAATAAGCTGGAGCATTGGGCTGCCTGTACATTTGTCCGTGTAAACACAAGCTATTCTAAGGCTGTGTGAACCTGGGCCAGCTTTATTCAATGAAAGCTTAGTAGCAGCTTGGCATATTTCCAAGTAAATTTAAATGGACAGTTTCATGACAAAATAACTTCAGGAAGTGTAAAGAGAAGTGACTTATCTGTATAATTTAGCTTCATTGTATCCTGTAACCAAGACATCCATTATTCTGGAACAATCCACAAAAGCATCTCCTCTACTTTACATTATTTCAGTTATGGTTTTAACATTGTATGTTGGTATGTTAGTGTGGTATCATATGACATATGGCTAACCTGACTATGCTGGTTAAAAAAATGTAAATAAGGGAGGTGGTTAAATAGGGGAGGTGGTTAAATAGAGGAGGTGGTTAAACAAAGGAGGTGGTTAAATAGGGGAGGTGGCTAAAGAGGGGAGGTGGTTAAATAGGGGAGGTGGTTAAATAGGGGAGGTGGATAAATAGGGTGTTAAATAGGGGAGGTGGTTAAATATGGGAGGTGGTTAAATAGAGGAGGTGGTTAAATAGGGGAGGTGGTTAAATAGAGGGGTGATTAAATAATAGGGGGTGCGGTTAACTAGGGGAGGTAGTTAAATAGGGGGGGTGGTTAAATAGGGGAGGTTGTTAAATAAGGGGAGGTAGTAAAATCGGGTGGGTACAGAATGAGGGGTGAATTCACTTGTATTGGGAAGGGGGCATTTCTCATTGGGACGAGTGACCTATTTAGAAAGTTACCAATATGCACTATAGACTGCAATAGGTAAGACTGATCGTATTAGAGATATAGACATTCTAGTTAAACTTATGTTGGCAATTTAGAAGTATGGGGAGGTTGTGCAACAGCAATTCATCTTCAGAATCAACTTCCTGTGTCTAGCCTTTAAAGGGCATGTCCACCCCTTATAAACACTTTTGATATGCGGTAGGGCATGCTCCCCCATCCCCAACCTCATTAATATAATTGTTAGAAAGTCCCCCGATACTTACTTACCTTCCCTCTCTCCTCCGCCGCAGTGATCCGGTCCTCTGCTTGTATGGGATTGCAATCAGGGGGACCGGCTGCCGCGTCCGTGATTGGCTGAGAGGCAGCCAATCATGGTTGCGGCTGCCGGGAGTTCTGAACAGTGGAGGAGAGAGGGAAGGTAAGTAAAGATTGGGGGACTTTCTAACAATTATATTAATGCAGTTGGGGCTGGGGGAGCATGCCCTACCGCATACCCAAAGGGTTTAATGTTAGGGGGAGGCAGAGAAAAATGGGAGGGAGAGGGAGGGGGGGGAGGGCTGCACTGAGCATTTGAACATAACACTAATGTCCTTTTAAAAAATTAGATGGCTATAACTTAACGTTTTTATATACACGGTGCACTCTGCTGGACTTTTAAAAGTTGAATTTATTACATGCGATCAACCTGTTTCAGCCTCATGAAGGCCAACATCAGGACACGCCATTTTGTGTTCTCTCACCCTTATATAGGTAAGTTCCCTCCCCTTCTATACCCCAACACAGACCACTAGGTTATTCCCATGTGATCAGTTATCCCCTCATACCAAATTAGACTTAAAATACGAGGAAAGCAATACTTCAATCCAATTACTTATGTGACAATGTCACTTCCTATCACCGACTCACTACATAGTTACAATGTAGCGCACTTATTTACTTACTTCCAATCTCTGGTGATTCAGACCTCTTTAAGTCTCTGATACTATATAACTTTCTTCCCACTAGCAACATTGCTGTTCTAAACGTGTGTTTATAGTTTACCTCATTCTCTAAACAAGGGGGCCTATTCCTATGCTATTCAGACAACGGACACATGTATATATATATATATATATATCTATATTGATCTATATATACATCTATATATATATATATATATATAGAAATGTAGGGATCCGATGCACTCCGTACCCGAGTAGAATGCCCGGGTGCTGCCTGGATGAGAAGTCTAACAGTAAAGTATAGCAGACGCACTCCACGGTCTAATCAAGAATTTATTGAATAAAATAAGTAGGCCAAAGCTACCCGCTATATACATATATATCCATCCAAAGTATAGCAGTGCACATTGGGTCTTGTGAATCCATGTTTATTGTCATCAAATTAGTGAAGGCAAAGTTTTGGTTCCTTTCTAGGAACCTTTCTCAAGCTAAATACTAGAAAGGAACCGAAACATTGCCTTCACTAATTTGATGACAATAAACCCGGATTCACAAGACCCAGTGTGCACTGTTATACTTTGGATGGAACTATGAATATAGATTAAATGGTAGAACTTGGGCAATTAATGGTATGAGATTGGAGTGCCTGTATTATTGTTTGGTTTTATATATATATATATATATATATATATATTTAATAAGTGAGAAAGCCTGCTATATTGATCCAGTGTGCAAGTATGAGAAATGCACAAGTTTGCTTATCGTAATTAAAGGAAAAAGTTAGGACCTTCTAGACTGGGGTTACCTTGACGTGGTTGGAAGGCTTTTCATTCATGTGATCACAGTAATGTATACTAAAACCCCTTTGTTTATAAAGTATGCCAGTGTGCAGCAGATAATCAGATAATATGATATTGAATGGGGCCCAAGAATGTGCATTTTCTTTGTGTGTATATATATATATATATATATATATTAATTTTAATATTAAACAAATATTATGATATTATTATTATTATGATCCTAACACATTAAAAGTAAAATATTAGAGTTAATTATATAATGCTGAATAAAAAGATAGGTAATTTCTCCTACCATTTCTAACCCCTCCTTTTCTCCTTGCCGCTAGCTAAGGCATGCTCAGTGTACTTTAACCAAAATGTAAGAGAGAAACAGTCAAATGAGCTGCTTTGTATCTCCCTGTGTTAAGGGAATGAGAGTGAAAGTAAAAGTAACATAAGGGCTGTAGTGTAAGATTTTACTTATTTAAACAGGTGTATCTTTGGTTAGGGATTACTTAGAAGGCAATTGAATAATTTTGTTTAGTGTTTCTGTTCAATAATTCCGAAAATTATATTTTTATTTGGTACATATTTAAAGAGTCATAATTCTGCTTTTGTTTAAAAGTAATTAGCTTTAGAAGTTAAGTCAGTTAGTTAGTCTTTAAGAGATAGCTGGGATAGAAGACTATGTAGCTATAAAGCAAATATGCCACTGACACTAGTCTACTATAGAGCTGCATAGTGTTCCTTCAGTCATGGGCTAAATTAAACTGACTTCACACACATGTGTACCAAGGCAATGTGAGTCATGACATGACCTACTTCATCATCAATACAATGGCCTCTAGCTCTTGGCTGATTGAAATGTGCTTGTCTGGTCACTGGTCAAACAAGGACACCAAGTCTTTCTCCTAACACAGAACTATAACTATAAATCCAAGGTAAAGGAACTTTTAGCATGTTTTAGCTTTCTCTCACATGTGATGGTTAGGGTAGCTAACAATAGACAGTGTGGTAAGTATAGGAATGTCTAATCCCACAAAGCCTGACAAACTCTTCCATTTATAAAAAGTAAAGTTGTGTTCATTCACTAGGCCTTCCCCTTCTATTTTATTGTGTCTACTTGGACATTTAATGGTGATGTGTCCTACCTGGGGCCCACCAGCTGTTTTATAACAGATTTATAACATAAACATTAATCTGCAAACTGACACTTCATAGTAAGAAAACATGTAAGAAAATATATTTCTTTTTTTTACCTTTGTTGAAATTAGAAGCGGCAGTGGCAACAGTAGCAGTGGGGTAAAGAATATAATGAAAAATCTCCTGCAGCTCAATAGACGTTTTACACATGGTGCCATAATCTGGAGCAGAGAAGACAGCAGAACTGTGAGAGTCTGGTAGAAAAATCCAAGTTAATCCCAAACTGGATGTGCAATAGACCCACTTGGTAACCCACTGATGGCTGGAAGATCTCTGGGCTTCTCTTAATGCTCCTGGTGTGAATATAATGCTGGGATAAACAGTGGGCGTTGGTTAAGGTGTGTGTCTTTCATAGAGCTACATCCCTTCACAGTCCAATCTCACCAGGCAAATGGATGGGAGGGGGAAATTTATCCTGAACTCTGGATCCTGTGTTTTGTTCAGTCTGCAGTGATCACTCACGAAGCATTTGCAGCATTTAATGTCATTGGAATAAAAGGATAAATGGGAGGCTGAGCTTTTTTTTTTTTTGCTTTCTAAATCCTCATTGGCTCTATTCATATTCAGCGTGGACAGACAATGTGTTTAAATTACAGAGTGACACAGTGACTGGCAGTGCGGTCAGACTGGGAAAGTTTCCTTTCTTTAGAAATAGATGAACACTTGTGTATTTTGCCTGGTGATGTGGCCTGAATACAGATCTATTCGATTTCTGAATTAGACATTTGGTTTGTAGTTCCAATGTGGTCCTATCAACAGAACCGTCCTTAAAGGGAAACTTTAAAGAGTGTTACTTGTTGTGATTTCTTTATCCCTGTAAAGAAATAGCATTATATTTGTTATATAATTTTATTTTATAACAATTTATTAAATAAAGATTTCAATGGAGAATTGAACTGTCTATATAAAATAAGTACATTTTATGTCCTCCACCCTAAAAGTTAAGTTTAAAGGACAACTAAGGCTGGGTACACACGGGGCTATTATTTGTCCTGACCGCTGTGAGCGAGCGCTCAGCCAGGAGAAATGACTGTCGGTCACGGCAATAGTAGCTGCGGCTGACAGTGTGCACAACCGATCGTGCAATCCCATAGGGAACTACATGATCAGCTGTGATTTACCAATGGACCCAAGCTTTGTTGCAGCCGGATGCCCACCCCCCAATTAGATATTTCAGGGCAATTGACCGATCCACGACACTATCGGTCAAGTGTTCCAAACAATATTGAATCAGTCTGAATAATCAGACATAATTCACCTCCATTTTTTCTGGCTTTCAGTGGTATTTCATTTTGGATTGTTTGATTCTCCTGGAATGATTAATTTATTGATTGTTATACAGGTGAACACTAACCTTTTACCAGGGTTGTGGGCATTGATATTACCATGACATTAATTGCCCTTTAAAAGAGAAGTATGTAAAAAATGTAAAAAGAATGTAAAAAATAAGTACTGGGATACTTTTTCTATGGACTAACAGTTTATTTAGTTGATGAGCTTTCAAGGGTTAAACCCTCTTCATCAGGTCAGAGCAGTACTGAAGAGGGTATAGCCCTCGAAAACTTGTCAACTAAATAAACTGTTAGTCCATAGAAAAAGTATCACAGTAATCTTAATTTTTACATCTATATATTGGACTAATACGGCACCACAATACTTTTCTATGTTATGGCTGAAAACTCAATGTATTGCTCTACACAGGATTTATTGACCATTTCTGTCAGAATCTAAATGTCTTGCCATTATACTCCATCTGGTTCCCAAGACACAGTCTGTCAAAGTCAGAAAAATCTTCTATTAGAAAAAGAGTCCGATTTCTTTGTAATTCCTTGATAAATCCCTCACTACCGCCACCACAATAATTCATCAGAAGCATTAAAAAATGGACACAGTGCAAATTTAATTTTTTGATCAGCCAAATGACAATATCAAACTGTATCTGTATTTGTGTGTGCTTTTTATAAGCACTCAGCCTCACTAATGTTACAGTAATAAGTATTGTCAGAATCACATAAATAGTACCATAGACATTAGACAGTTCCAAAAACTAGCCACATTGCCCTGGTACACATGGGTCCATTTTGACCCTATCTTCCCTACCAGCAGACCACAGATTAATAAACTAATCAATAGTCTGCCAGTCAAAGAAAAATGTGCAGCCAATATTTCACTGCAACTTTGATCAGCCTCACTAATTGTATCGAAATGTTAGATCAAGTTTTCAGCCAATATGGTCAAAAATGTGACAGAAAACTGACAGCTCCCAAAACTTTCAAACTGAAATATCGTCCTGTATGTGCTGGGCCTTAGGACCTGAACTCAACAGGTCCAGAATACACTCCATAAACTTATGAACTGTGAATAAGCAGATTAGATGACTAATGTAGCTTATGAAAATCATCTTTGGGTTGCGAAATATGCTGCTACTAAACCATTATCGCACGCGATCGTGTGCACGGTGTGTGTGTTTTGTGCATGCGTTTTCGCTGTTTTGTGTTATGGAAACGTATGCGTTAACGCACCAAAAATGGTGAACCCATGCGTTACCAAAACGCAAATGGACGCGCAATCGCATGAACTTTCGCGTTCCCGCGATTTCCATTTTAGCAAAAATTGCGGGCGCAATCGCACGAAAAACACGCTATTGTGGCCTCACCCTAACAGAAAGACACGCACAGAACTGATTATAAAGCCGAGTAATGTATATCTATAAGACTGAGCTATGAACTTCACTAGAAGGGTTCAGGTACTAAATACCGATTCTGACGGTATCGGGGCTTTATCGGCCTATAGAGGAGTCTAGCGCGGCCAATGGAAACACACAGTCCCGAGCGTTACCCCTATGATTTGTATAGGGAGAGCGCTCGGGACTGTGTGTATGCAGATCTTTGAATCTTGCAGATCCTGTCTGTCATCTTTCACTGATCTGTGTGTACCCAGCTTTAGGTGCTACTTGTGAGACTTATTAAAGGAAAACCAAGGCTAAAATGTTAATGGCCTTGCATGAATTCAGTAATATGCTAACAGGATGTTGTATCTGTCATCTCTGAAATTTGCAGCAATTTGGAGAAATAATGTGTTTCATTTAGCAGGTTTCTCATTTTTTAAGGTGATGACCACTCTGGATACATACCATCCCTGGGGGTAGGAATAGGCTTTTCTACTCCCTAGGTAAATGTATTTTGATTTATAAAGAAGTTAATTTGTCTATATTTACTCTCTAACATTTTGTGTATTGTAATGGTGGAATACATCTTTGCTGTATATTGTGTACTTAAAAAGTGAGGACCTCTTTGAGAGAGAGATAGGATATAATTGTTCACATTGGGATAATCCTTTTAGATATGTAAATAGGGACCATCTCTTTCCAGACCAGAGTGAGAAATCACCAAACAGATAATAGGGTCCTAATAGGTTAAGGTGCCAATACACTACCTCTACTATATCAATCTACAATCTATCAAAGAACTGCCTAGCAATTAATGCAATCAATTGGAGATCACAAAATAAATGGGCCAGATGGGATTATCTCAATATAAAATAAATGCTGCTAGTAAATGTGGTCTTTAGACATTAGATAGATATCTCTAAGGCTGGGTACACACGGAGGGACATTTTGTCCCGACCGAGCGCTCGAGGGACAAAAGTCTGTTGTGGCAAATTCGGCCGCGGCCAAATTTGCGAATGATCGTTCATGCGTTACCATAGGGAACCACACGATCAATCGGAATTTTGCAACATGCCCGATCGTTTGTTTTTCCGATCTGGATGAACGAACGATCGATGTCGGCCGCGGCCACCCGCCCCACACCAGCCAAAATTTTCGCCTGATCGACCGAAAGTGCAGAGAATCGGTCGGTCGGCCAAAAATATTGTCTGGTGTGTACCCAGCCTTATATATCTAATGTCTGCCTAGAGTATGGCCAGCTTTAATAATTCTGTAATCTGAATGGAACATATGTTTCTCCTCTAAAGGTTCGTACACATGTGCGATCTCGGATGCTGACCCGCAACGCACAACGTGCATGAACGGCCGTTTAGGCCGATAATCGACCCATGTATGGGCACTTTATAAGCCGAAATGGCCACTCGTTCGGAGATCTGCCTGGCGGATCGGGCAACGATACCCGAACGAACGTACGTTTCGGCCGATAAAGTATACACAAGCGGATTATCTGCAGAAACAGGCGTTCATACACATCGTACGGATCTTCTTCAAGGCTGACATATGATCGTGAGCTCCTGTCTGTCAGTAGTTAATAAGATACGGAAAAAGTTCCTCCAGAATTGATTGAATGCTGTGGGATCGGTCTGCAGGTAAGCGGTAAGGAATCTTTTGCCAAACAATAGAAGTGTTTGGCCTTTAAAATGGGTACACACCATACAATAATTCAGCCCGAACAGTTCAGTGTTTCAGTCAGTCGGGCCAAATTATTGTATGGGTTCTTCTTGCGACTGACCGACGGATTGGATGGATTGGAGGAAGGATTGGAACATGTGTACCCAGCTTCAATAGTGTTACCAGATCAACTAATGACTGAAGGACACTCTTAATTAATGTCATTAGCAGAGCTGCACTGATTGCAAAAACTGCATGTATTACGACACAAAGGAGACATGTGGACTCTTTCTTCTTAGGAATCTGTTTGTAGTGTTTCTGGGGAATGGTCCTTTTTTGGTACTATGTGTACCCGCATAACAACCATTTCAGCGTCAGCATCGGAAAAGTTTGTTAAGGGTAAAATATAGGGAGCCAGCCACAGTACATCCCTCTGTGGATTTGGGACAGAGGGGGAGCCCTGGATTTGGGACAGGGGGGGGGGGCTGGATTTGGGACAGAGGGGGTACTCTGGCCTTGGGACATGGAGGAGGACTATGGCCTTGGGACACCAAGGGGGCACTCTGTGCTTCTAGTGCCCGTTATTGTAGTGGGCTTAATGTCTAGTTTTATATAAGAAGAACATTCGGGGCTGTGTGTAGCCAAATCTTTAAATATTTTCTAGGCTGGGTACACACCACACAATATTTTCGGACGGGCAAAAATATTCTATGGTGTAGGTGCAAAAGTCTGTGACTGATCTTTGTCGCCCATTCATTGTATCCACATGATCGGTATGCTGGTACTGCTGATACTGTCAGCCACTAATCCACATGATCGGTATGCTGGTACTGCTGATACTGTCGGCCATGGGTACTTTAGTCACGACCAACAGTGGCTTGTCCTGGCTGACCGCTCACTAGTGGCGAACAGTCGGCCGGGACAAATGACGTCCCATATGTACCCAGCCTTTCAGATTTTGTGTGTGTACACACTTTACCTTAGCTGGGAATTTCCAGTACATTTTTTCCTGCATTTTTCTATGAATAGTTAGAACCTTTAACATTTTAAAGGATAATGCATTGTAAATCAAGTTATGGTCATTTGGAAGCTGTAGCTTTAAAAATACCGTTGCCATATTTTTTTTTTACCTATGCCCCTCCAGAGCCTAGCTTTGTGCCTTGAAAGTTGCTGACATCTTGTTACTGGTTTACTGAATGTTAAGCTCCGCCCCTCTGAGATTTCCTCTGCTTTCTCTTACTTGAGCCTCAAAGGATAATGCCTGTGAGTTCCGTGCACAAAATGATTTCACAGCACATGTGTTGTGACGTCAGTGCGTGCACGTGATGTCATCTCGCCACGCATCATGTTTTCTCCCATTCTAACATGTATTTTTTTATGCTGCATGACCTTGAATTAAAGCTAAATTTTAATCTTTAATCCAATTAGGCTGAATTCTTCTATTTACACCAAGTGAGGACCTCTTTAAGGCTGGGCACACACTGCAAGTTTTTTTGTCCCAACCTAGCATTCGATGCGAGCACTTGGACAAATGACTGTCGGTCGTGGCAATAGTGGCTACAGCCGAAAGCTTACGCGACCGATCATGCGATCGGCCGTGATTTACTGACATGTTTGATCGTGTCCGAACTCGGTTGTGGCCGGCCGCCTCACATCAGCAGATATTTCCGGCCTACCGACTGATAGTGCCATGAATCGGACAGTCGACTGGAAATATCTGCTGGTGTGTACCAAGCCTAAAGCTGTGTGCACACACTACAGATTTCTGAAAGATGACAGATAGGATCTGCAAGATCCTGTCTGCCATCTATTAAAGATCTGCATACACACAGTCCCGAGCGTTCTCCATATGCAGAGAACACTCGGGACTGTGTGTTTCCCTCGGGGGCGTCAGACTCCTCTATAGGGAGTCTAGCAAGGCCAAGGGAAATTTTCGGCCGACAGGAATGTTCGACAGCTGCGCGCTTGTTCGGGGAAAACCGCTACACACACTAGCGATAAAGCCCCAATACCGTCGAATCCGACGGTTTCGGGGCTTTATCGCTAGTGTGTGTACCTAGGTTAAAAGAGGAAGAGATAGGATTACATTTTTACATGGGATAATCCTTTTAGATATGAAAATAAGGGACCATGCTGCTCTATGTCTTTTAAAAGAAAATATTACAACATTTGAATGGTGCCCTAGCTGTTCTTCTAGGTCACTTATGCCTATGCTCAGCTAATAGTACTGAGGAGAACAGTTCTAAAATGCCAGGTAAAAGCTGCTGCAGACTTTATAACAGTGACCCCTGTGATTAGCAACCATGAGATCCCTATCCCTGCCTCTTTCTTCCTTCCACCCAACTCTCCAATTAGAACATAGAGTAGGTGAGGAGTGAACAATTCAATGGAGGAGACATGGAAAGCAGGTACATACTGTATATCATGTCAATGCTGGCAGCTGAAATGATTAGAGGTAATACTCTGCTGGCACTGAGAGTGTTAATGCCAATACTCTGGGAAAGTGCTGGCACTGAAGGGTTAATGTCAATACTCTGGGAAAGTGCTGACACTGAAATTATTAGTAAGAAAGTCTGCTGGCACTGAAGGGTTAATACATTGTACACCTATACATTGTAAGATTCTTCTCTAGTAAGTTGCATTTAGTACATGTAAGTAATAGATTCTGTAACTAAGAAGGCTTCCATGTTGTTGCCAGTACCACCCACAGCCCATGTAGTCTTTAAACAGCCATGCTCCCTGACCACAGTATTCACTGTCTCTATGCACAGAGTATTTTCTATACAGATGTATCCACACCAGTATGGAAGTCCCTGATAAGACTTTGAAAGCTGCTTGCTACCCTGCAGTTTATTTATCAGTCTTTTTTTTTTATATTCTGTTCCTAGCAAAAAGATAATTCTTAATGTATCTGTGTACATTGCATGTGCTGTAGTGGCTCACCTGTTAAAGCTCTTGTTTTGGAAACACACAGGCCACAAAGTCACAGGTTCAAATCCCCAGATTACTTTTCTATTATGTATGAAAAGCAAAGGTTTATTTAATTTTTACGATAGTAGCACTAAATGTGTTCGATAACATAAACAAACTGAAATCACTGTTTTGTGGTCAGGAAGAGGGAGGATCTCTGTGTTTTATATGATTGGCTGTCAGCTTCTAGGAAGCAAGGCTGTAACTACCTTGTTTTGACATTTTGAACACAGATGTTGTACTGTGTGCACTTTTTTACCCAGCTAAGGTGGATTATGGGAACTGACCACTATTACCCACAGGTTAATTTCATAAATCAGCTATAGCAAAGATAGAGGTTATCAGCACTATCTTTAATACTGTTAATTTTTTACGGTATAGTTGTCCTTTAAGCCTGCACATTTTTTGTTAAAAAGTTCAGAAAACTTGCAAACTAGCTTTATTCGTATTAACATGTGCTACTTTTGGCGCCATCATGTGGTATTAATAATAAATGTCCATAGACATGTCCAAACTTCTATCTAAATATTGGGTCTCAGTAGCAAAACTGCAGAGGCCTGGGCCCACCCTGCAAGATTGGAGGCCCGCCCTCTGACACACACCCCTCCCCAGTTCTGAGCCTGTGTATGTAGTAAATATTTGCACGTTCAGCTCTTTAAACAACTTGTAACAAACCAGCAAAAGGTTTAAACAGCTGATTGTGCATATCTTTACTCCATATCCGCAATCTGTTCATGGCCCACTTTTCCTCGGTCCCCCCCCCCATCATTGTTGGCCTAGTAGTTACACCACTGCTAAAGCCTCGTACACACGTGTGATCGCGGGTCCCATGCACAATGTGTATGAACGTTCATTTCACCCGATAATCGGCCCGTGTATGGGAACTTTGGGGGTTATTCAATAAAAGTTCTCATCATATCTGTTGTATTCAATTCAAGATCAACTGGACTTGAAGTTTAGTTCTTGAAGACTTTTCGCTAGTCATCCGACTGGCTTTCTCAATTCAGAATGACTTGTACAAGAATCTGTGGCAATTATGTACCCTGGAAAATCCCAATTAGCATATCACAGCCAGGTGTTAAGGGCATGATTGCATAGAGGCTAAGAGGTGTTATAGGAATGCCTAGGGTAAGGTGTCAAAACAGCATTGTACATGGCAGACAGATGGTGTCAAACCCCCCCACCTCTATTTAGGCTTGGTTTCTTTATTTTCACATAAATGGCCTCCTTGACACCTCTCTTGAACCAGTCACGCTCCTTTGCCAATATGTTAACATTACAATCTTCAAAGGTATGTCCTTTATCCTTAAGATGCAGGTACACGGCTGAGTCCTGACCCAAGGAATTGGCTCTTCTGTGCTGGGCCATATGTTGATGCAGTTGCTGTTTGGTCTCCTCCACATACAAATCAGAGCATTCTTCACTGCACTGCACTGCGTATATGATGTCGCTTTTCTTGTGTTTCGGTATTGGGTATTTCGGACGTACCAATTGCTGCCTCAGTGTGTTGTTCGGTTTAAAGCAGACAGGGATACGGTGTTTTTTGAAAATTCTTCTTAATTTCTCGGAGACCCCTGCTACATATGGGATGACCATGTTCTTCCTCCTGTCTTGCTTTTCCCCTTCACTGTTGGTATTCGTGTTCTTTTCTTTCCTTCTACTTCTTTTGACAAAGGCCCAGTCTGGATAGAGGTGGGGGGGGTTTGACACCAACTGTCTGCCATGTACAATGGTGTTTTGACACCTTATCCTTCCTATAACACCTCTTAGCCACTATGCAATCACGCCCTTAACACTTGGCTGTGATATGCTAATTGGGATTTTCTAGGGTACATAATTGCAACAGATTCTTGTACAAGTCATTCTGAATTGAGAAAGCCAGTCGGATGACTAGCGAAATGGCTTCAAGAACTAAACTTCAAGTCCAGTTGATCTAATTGAATAGAACAGATATACCATGACCTGGATGAATGAGAACCTTCCTAAGCAAAAGTTCATATAGTTTAAAATGGTGCTAATTTTGCCCCAACCAATCAGATGTTAGCTTTCAAATGTTACATAAGTTCTGATTGGTTGGGGCAAAAGTAGCACCATTTTAAACAATAAGAACTTTTACTGAATCTCCCTGTTTATCTGCCAAAACGCCCATTCGGTCAGGGATCATTGCCTGACCGGCCGGCTATTTCAGCCAATAAGTGCCCATACACGGGCCAATTATCGGCCGAAGCGAACGTTAGGACACATCCTGCATCGCAGGTCAGGACCCGCCATCACACGTGTGTACGAACCTTAAAGGACAATTATACTCACCTTCCCTCCGCTCCACATCTTCGTGCAGTAGCTTTTACCCTGGGTGAGGACCTGAACCGCTAGGTCCTCACCCCGGGATTACCGAAACCTACAGCAGCTTGTTGCAGCAACGCTGCTTTGGTAGGCTCCGCCCCCTCCTCCCCGTCGGCGACGAGGCCAATAGGAAGGCACGCTCTGCAACAATCCGGAAAAGTACGCCGTTCACGAACGGGATAAATCCGCAGTGGATCCGGGTTCGGGTTCCCTACTTATCAGTATAGTTCAAATATATACATATATATTTTATAAAAGCAATTAAATATACTGCATACTACTGCCTATATTTAGTTTTGGTATTCATGTGACTAGATTGTAAGCTCTACGGGGCAGGGACCTCATTACCTCTTGTGGCAAAGCCCTAGCACTTTTAATAAGTTATATATTTATGTACTGAACTATCTATGTATTTATCCCCCTTGTACGACTTTATTGTATTTTAATACTGTACAGCACTGCGTCCCCAAGTGGCGCTATATAAATAAACATATACATACATACATGTAAAAACATATAGCTTTTATTCATTCTGGGCTTTGAAAAATAAGATTTACAAGCGAGTCAAGAGTCAAGCGATTTAGGGAGAGTTTTCCCCACAACTCCCTTGCTCATTATACAAATAAGGGGAAAAGAGACTTCTGGGGAATTATAATTTAATTTTGCATATGTTAATTAGAATTTCCCAGCAGTGAAGACAGCAGTGAGCATGCTCCAACCCTAAACCAAAAGCGGCAGCCAGATGATCAGGTGATCAATGGCTGCCTCCATAAGGCACATACAAAATGGAAGACCACAGTTCCCCTTTAAGGTTATACTCTTAATACACATGCAAATGCTGTCATAAATTGCCCAACATATTTAATTGGATACTACTGGTCATCTGCGATGATATGCATACACTCACCTGACCAAGCTCATATACTCTGTATGGGGATCATTGATCATATTGGTTCCCTCTACTTACTGACCTATTACAGGGGAGAAGATGCCACTTGGAGTAGGCAGCACACGGCGTTTGATAAAATAAAAAAAAGTACTACTAGGCTGGACGGGATCGATACAGGTGGTGTCTGGCGCGTTTCATGCGTAAAAGTCACTTCATCAGAGGCCACCCACCTGTGTCCAGGCTTACCTTAAATAGGTAAGTAAAGGGGGAGGGAACAAATACAAACATGGTTAAAAACAATACAAATAATGATTAGTCAAAAACAAGGACATAGGATCGGGAGACACAATAAGAGCGTAACCTCCTAATGTCCATATATAGTATATTTAAGGATAAATATCTGTATGTTCCAGGTTTGGCCAATGAAAGGATTCTGTAAAACTGATTATCGATTAGTGAAGTCCAGTGATCTGATGAATGAACTCAAGGTCAGGCCAGATGCCAATGCTAAAATGTATGGATTGGTTCCTTCAGTTGACTACCTACTATTGTCAAAAGTAATTTGTACCGCCTGTCATATCAGGACACCTGATAAAGGTCCCAGTGCACATCAGTGGTTGTGAATTTTGGATGAAAACTTCCTGATATAGTTCTAGAGTATGTGTGGCTTGTTAAGGTGGCTGTGGGTTTTGTGTGGCTGGTGAACTGGAGAACTGGAGGGCTGAGTAAAAGACATTTTTTGCTATTCACTTTTACTGAAGAACAGGAAGTAAAGGAGCTGTGTCTTACCTCCCGTTCTTCAATAAAAATGTTCAGGAGCCGGAAGTTAACTTATTGCTCCTCCGCCACGCCTTCTCACAGGTCCCATCAGATTCTGTATTCTATGCGCATCGCATATGATGTAAGTATATATACTTATATATATAAGTCCGTTGGGACCTGTCGGTGGAGGAGCGAGAGGCCATTTATTGAACGTTTTATTGAAGAACAGGAGGTAAGACACAGCTCCTTTGCCTCCCGTTTTTCAACAAAAGTGAATAGCAAAAAGTGGTTTTAACCACTGAAGATACCCTTTAACACTGGCTGGTAAACTGGAGGGCTGACTTAACACTGGCTTGTGAACTGGTTGGCTGACTAAAGATTGATGAACTGGAGGGCTGACTTAAGACTGGTAAATATAAGTACCCACAACACAGGCCTGTAAATATAAATAATAAGCCCACACAGATTATAAATAAAAGATGTGGCCAAATAGACTTGTAAATATAAGATGCCCGCATGCCCAGCCCACACAGAAGTAAATATAAGAGGCCCCCATTCACAGTCTGCACAAACGGAACGAGAATGAAAGGCTTGAATATTTAGCACTTCACCAGTCAGTGTTAAGTCAGCCCTCCCGTTCATCAGCCAGTGTTAAGTCAGCCCTCCATTTCACCAGCCAGTGATAAGTCAGCCCTCCATTACTTAGTCAGCCCTCCAGTCCAACAGCCAGTGATATGTCAACCCTTCAGTTCACCAGCCAGTGTTAAGTAAACCCTCCAGTTCACCAGCCAGGGTTAAGTCAGCCCTCCAGTTCACCAGCCAGTGTAAAGTCAGATTTCCATTTCAATTCAGTCTAAAGCCAGCCCTCCAGTTCACATTCAGTGTTAAGTCAACCCTCCAGTCCAACAGCCAGTGATATGTCAACCCTCTAGTTCACCAGCCAGTATTAAGTCAGCCCTCCAGTTCACCACCCAGTGTTAGTCAGCCCCCTACACCAACCTCAACAAGACACACACAGTTTTGGCAGCAGAGGCAGCTTTAAATATTTGTTTCTGGTGACAAAAGGTCTAGAAACGCCCCTGGGAACTCGTCTATTTATAATTACCGTAAGTAATTAAAATTTTTACTTTTCCAGAGAAATGTTAGAACTTACGCTAGGTACACACACTAGTGTTAAAGCAGAAACAGGTGGTGACAATGCTGCATGAAGGGTGCACAGCCGTTCATCTGAATCTAGCCGAAGCATGTCCAATCTGTATATATATATATATATATATATATATATATATATATATATATATATGGTGTGACGAACAGATATTCAATGTAAAACGCCATAAACAATATCTGAAATTGCACCCCCAATTTTCAATTATTTCACCCTAATGGCATGATCAAGCAGCATGGTAGCTTCCACATTGTTTCACTGTTCTGGTAATCGCAGAGTTAATTCATGTTTTCCCCAAAGCCAGGGCCATTTGGTGTTAAATTAGCTGACTTAGCAGGAGGTCTAACTTCAATAGGTGCAAGGTGTGAATATATAAACAAAGTCCCAGACAAATAGACACCAGAACTAGCAGGGAATCTCCTAGTAGAGAATTGAACAGAAACCAACTGGCAGATCAAAGGTCATTCATATTCCTTAATAATTCCGGATGTAGAATTATTTCAGGTTTTCATAAATACCCCAGTTTATCCAGTAATTAATTCTACATTTATAGAGACCTGACACAATATCATAGCCCGAGCCAAACTTGGGATATTATCCTTCTTAGGCCTAGGATACCCCAGATATGTCGTATTTGGTTTTGTTCTGTTGGGAAAAATTAGTTATAAACCATCATGATATTATTTTGAATGTGACATGTGTGGTTCATGGATTATGGCCGGGGGTTGGAATTCGATATTTGAAATTCCCTCCAAAACTTGGAACCAACCTTCTGGGGCAGAACCAAGTCCACCCCTCTAGGGACCAGACCACTCCCATTTTCTGAAGAAAGGATAAAAATGGAACTGGGTCTCATCCCAAGGAGTCTGTCATAACATCTACAAGAACATCTGGAATAACATCTAGCCAACTGGACAGACCGTATTGGCTTACAGCAGGACTTATCATTTGGACCATTATTTTCCCATAAATTGGATTATCAAGTTCTGGACTCTTCTCATGGACTACTCAGATGCCAATTATCTCTAAGTATTTCTTCTTTTACCCAATTCTATCCTCACTTGTGTTACTGCTTTATGTTCAGTGATTTATTTTATTTTTCTTTATATTTTTATGCACTATTTTTAACAACTTTTAATAAATGATATAAAATCATTTATAGGCTATTGTCCTATTCTGAGTATATCCCAAAACAAACCTGTGTCTTCGAAGTACGCTACTATAGAGAAGTATTGTGTAGGTATATAGAGATACTGTATAACTGTGTATAGAATATTAGGTGTGAATAACCAATTTCCTTACAGGTTGTTAGAAGTAGGGGAGCGGATATCCCCAAATAGGTAACAGGTCATTCCGCTGTTTAATCGGGATGTGGTGGCAGTGAGTATATTGATATTTAGTAATATTAATTGTGTAATATATAGTTTGTTCACCAAACCCACCGGGTCTGATCTGTTCCGTCCGCCTGTCGGTCGCTTGGAGTGTGTTTTCCGGTAACGGATAGGTGGTTGGGGCGTTTTGGGACCGGGGGGTTTGTGACAATTGGTTGGCAGCGTTTGGGATATTTGGTGTTTATACTCAGAATCTCTAATAATACAGTGTTAACTAAGTAACTCTGTAGAGCAGAACCCAAGTTCTGTGGTTAATAGCCGGTGCATTAGAATATATACTGAACAGGTAAACACACAGGGACCTTCCCCAAAATCTTTTTCTCTACTTTTTCTACTTGGCAAAATGTCTGAATCCGTGAATTATAGAAACATGAGTCTGGATGACTTAATCGTTGTTTGCCAAAGCAGACACATTGATTCCTATCGGAAAAGAAGGGAGGAGCTGATTCGTGAATTAATGGAGGCAGATTTCCAAGCACAGGAAATGCTGGATGAGCCTACAGCAGGAATCACTCACTGTGACCTGGATTCAAATGATATTGTCCAGCCTGGAATACCATCAAGGACTGTATCACCATTACCCATGTGTATGTCTGCAGCTACAGAGTCTCCTCAGCTCCAGGCAGTGTTGCAAAAGTTAAGCGACACTAACCCAATGGAGTACCTGCAATTTCTGGAACGCCAGCGTCAGCAGCAAGCCGAAATGGAGGAGCGACGGGCTGAGCGTGAGAGTGCAGAGCGACAAGCTGTACGACAATATGAACTGGAAATGGCCAAACTATGCCAGTCCGCCCACAGTTCATCACCAAGTTCTCCTGGAGCAGGAGGAACAAGTTTGCCAGTGAGTCACAAGTTTAAATTTGCAGCAATGGAGAAGGATACAGACATTGATTTGTTCTTACGCTCTTTTGAGAGAGCCTGCCGTCAGTATCGTCTGCCTCAGGAGGATTGGGCCAGACACCTGACTCCACACCTGCGCTACAAAGCCCTGGATGCTTTTATAGAGTTACCGGAGGAAAGTGATAACGATTATGGAGCTATCAAGGCTGCTATCCTAGCCAAGTACCAGTTGACCCCAGAGGTTTATCGTACAAGGTTCCGGTCCGTACAAAAGGAAATCCAACGCCACACTCCAAATCACCAGATGGTTACAGTGAACGACCGGATTGTTACTGGCTTCAGGGATACAGGAGCAGACATCACTTTGGTTCACTCTAACCGTGTTGCAAAAGAAAACATCCTCCCGGATAAGCCCCTGACCCTCACGGGAATAGGGGGCATTCTTCCCAACATTGCCCAGGCCCGTGTGAAAATCGACTGGGGGGTTGGAAAGCATGAGAAAGTAGTGGGTATCTCGGATGATATCCCTGTCCCAGTGTTGTTGGGGACAGATTTAGGCACATTAGTTGCCCAGTATCAAACCGCCGAAAGTGTCCCGGAGTCCGAAGCTAAAGGTTCAACTCACACAAAGGTATTGTGCTACCGTGCGTTAGAACAGCTGGAGCAGGGAAGGGGTTTGACAGGACCTAGTTCACAGGTACCTGGGGTAAATGTGCAATGTGATAATTATTGTGTATCTAACATTAAGCCTGTATCTGTGGATAGGAATGCATGTATAAGTAATGTTAAGGATGCCAATGATTGTACTTGTGATAATGTTGTACCGGAAGTAGCAGTTACTGGTAGTACTGCTAAGGTCAGGGGTTCAGTGTTGGAAGAGGAAGTCCAAGATATCCATTTCAACTCTGACCTCAGACATGTATATTGTCAGCAGTTGACCCCCCGTGTCACAGGGCAACTGGCTGAAACTGGTAGTGGCGCCTGGATTGACGCACTACGCAGTAACCCCAGTCTGGAGTCACCCAGGAGAAAGGCTTCTGAGTCACTACCAGAGGGGGCAGCCTCCATGTTATGTGTGGAAGGTGATAAAGTGTCTAATATATGTAAGTTACCTGTTAAAAATGTGAATGTTATCAATGACAATGGAGAATCTGTCAAAAATGTGTTACCTGTGTTAACAGTCACTCACAGTGTTGGAAGGACTGCTAGGGGACGGTCATTGGAATCAGAGCAGGGAGATGTTATTTACAAGTTCGTTCCATGTTCTGATCCAGTTGACTCAACCCCTGCCAAGCTTCACCAACTACCCACAGGACAGTTGGCTGGAACTTGTGATGCAGACTCTGAGATAACACTGCAGACTGACAGCACACTGAATGAGTTGGGACCTTCAGAGAGAGCAGTAGGGAATGTTAGGTTTCCCCTGGATATCACCCTGGTTCAGTCAGGTTACATAGGGCAGAGTGACTGGGAAGGAGGGCTGGGAGACCAGAGTAGGAGTCCGATAGTGCCAGAACCAGTAAGGCCCGAGTGTATGACTAGAGAGGGAGGAGAGGAGGATAGCATTTTCCCAGAGATCTCCCTGGTTCGATCTAGTGACTTAGTGCAGAGTAACTGGGAAGGAGGGCTGGGAGACCAGAGCAGGAGTCCGACAGTGCCAGAACCAGTTAAGCCCAAGTCAGGGATTGTAGAGGGGGAGGACATTGTTGTCCAGACTGAAGGAGACAAGGGCAGCTTTGGGCAGGTAGAACTAACCAAAGAACCTGTTAAATCTTATAAAGGATTGTGTAGGGAAACAGGGATTGTTTTCCAGGTAACACCCAGAGATCTTACTGTACTGGAAGAGTCCAGGTATTGGTCTCTGTCTCAAGAGAAACCAGAAAGTATTGTGCAGGAGGGTGGTGAAAAGTGTAAAAATTGTAAAAATGTTGGTACCAACAGTGTTAACCTGGGATTTGGCCAACAGGGCATTCTGGGAAATAGAGTCCAGATGCTTAGTGAACGCAGCAGCCACTATTTCCAGCCCTTTGTTTACCCAAGCACACCAGGGGGTGATGTTAATGACAAAGCCCTCAGTGCTGACATGGTTTATCCAGCAGGTAATGAGAATGAAGTTGTGGTACCAGGTCAGGAAGATGGTTGTGTTGGAGATGATCCATTGTTAATACAGTGTATAGAGGGTGACCAGTCTGCCATGGGTAACAAAATGGATCCCAACGCCAGCACAGCTCGTGCCTATAGCATTGTGACTGGAGGGAGGGTAAAACCACAAAAAAGAAAATATGTTTCCCAGCAATGTGATGTAACATGTCATAAAAGGAGAAAGCCACCATGGCGCCAAGGGAAGTTGGTCGCAACGGTCTAGGTTGTGCAAAACCAATCCCTAGGCGAAAGCTATGAGGGGAGGGTGACGAACAGATATTCAATGTAAAACGCCATAGACAATATCTGAAATTGCACCCCCAATTTTCAATTATTTCACCCTAATGGCATGATCAAGCAGCATGGTAGCTTCCACATTGTTTCACTGTTCTGGTAATCGCAGAGTTAATTCATGTTTTCCCCAAAGCCAGGGCCATTTGGTGTTAAATTAGCTGACTTAGCAGGAGGTCTGACTTAAAAGGTGCAAGGTGTGAATATACAAACAAAGTCCCAGACAAATAGACACCAGAACTAGCAGGGAATCTCCTAGTAGAGAATTGAACAGAAACCAACTGGCAGATCAAAGGTAATTCATATTCCTTAATAATTCCGGATGTAGAATTATTTCAGGTTTTCATAAATACTCCCAGTTTATCCAGTAATTAATTCTACATTTATAGATATCTGACACAATATCATAGCCCGAGCCAAACTTGGATATTATCGTTCTTAGGTCTAGGATACCCCAGATATGTCGTATTTGGTCTTGTTCTGTTGGGAAAAATTAGTTATAAACCATCATGATATTATTTTGAATGTGACATGTGTGGTTCATGGATTATGGCCGGGGATTGGAATTCGATATTTGAAATTCCCTCCAAAACTTGGAACCAACCTTCTGGGGCAGAACCAAGTCCACCCCTCTAGGGACCAGACCACTCCCATTTTCTGAAGAAAGGATAAAAATGGAACTGGGTCTCATCCCAAGGAGTCTGTCATAACATCTACAAGAACATCTGGAATAACATCTAGCCAACTGGACAGACCGTATTGGCTTACAGCAGGACTTATCATTTGGACCATTATTTTCCCATAAATTGGATTATCAAGTTCTGGACTCTTCTCATGGACTATTCAGATGCCAATTATCTCTAAGTATTTCTTCTTTTACCCAATTCTACCCTCCCTTGTGTAACTGCTTTATGTTCAGTGATTTATTTTATTTTTCTTTATATTTTTATGCACTATTTTTAACAACTTTTAATAAATGATATAAAATCATTTATAGGCTATTGTCCTATTCTGAGTATATCCCAAAACAAACCTGTGTCTTCGAAGTACGCTACTATAGAGAAGTATTGTGTAGGTATATAGAGATACTGTATAACTGTGTATAGAATATTAGGTGTGAATAACCAATTTCCTTACAGGTTGTTAGAAGTAGGGGAGCGGATATCCCCATATAGGTAACAGGTCATTCCGCTGTTTAATCGGGATGTGGTGGCAGTGAGTATATTGATATTTAGTAATATTAATTGTGTAATATATAGTTTGTTCACCAAACCCACCGGGTCTGATCTGTTCCGTCCGCCTGTCGGTTGCTTGGAGTGTGTTTTCCGGTAACGGATAGGTGGTTGGGGCGTTTTGGGACCGGGGGGTTTGTGACAAGTCCTAGTGATACAAAACCACGAATGTTCTAATACAATTTAGCAATAAACGTAATGTTTTATGCCAGCATTACCTACTGCTGTTTATCAGTGATCCCCCTGATGCAATAATATCTACTTTAAGTGAAGACGTATTTATCCATCCCAATGACCTTAACTGCCCATTCAGCAATTCAGCACTGTGTCTGTGTATAAATAAATGCAACAGAAATACTGACTTCCTGTTTGCAGGACCCCTAAGAGAGACTTTATGGTCTTGCCCTTGACCCAGTCCCTGGGTTGATTCAGTTGTCAGTAGAGATCTAAGCATGTGTTAACCCTCCAACAGCCCAATCAGTAGAAATCACTGTTACCATACTAGTATGCATAATATAAACTAGAATTTTAGAAATAATGATATCTTATACTGACTTTCCTTTTTATTAGACATACCGCAAACATTATAGCATTGCAAGTACCATGTATGTGTAAGTAGTTATCTGGTGCCATTTGCATCTACCGCATGGTGCTTTAGGAAATGTTCTCAAACATCTTCAACACAATTCTCTCAATATCTTCCTCCACAGACTACAGAGCATACGGCGGAGATGCCCACATGGTGCACCACCGCCTGGACCGCCGCTTGACCGCCTCCTGACCAGACTGGAAGGATGGCCCCCAGTAACCCCAGTGTTTTTTTTTTTGTTTTTTTTATTTTTTGTATAGTTTTCAAAAATTATATCTATTGATATCTTTTTTGAAAAAAATGTTTTTGGCTTTATTTTCGTTATCAATATATCAGATAGATCCGAATCTTTTTATTGAAAATTACACATCCCTATCTATTTGCACTAGCTATTGCGGTACTTTAATTGTATCTACCTTACCATTTGCCATTACCACACCCCCACATTGGCCATTCCCCTATATATAGTTTGCCACCAACAGGCAAAGGCGATGGGGTACTGGGTTACATAATGTCACACTGCGGTTTGCCCACCATTGTTGTGGGGCCAGGCAGGCTGGCCCCACTGGACATACCCCTCTACCCCATTGGCTCTCCTCCCTCGAGTATGCTTCGTGCAAGGGAAAGCAGGTGAAAGTGGAAGCTTCGTAGGAACAGCACCATTGAGTTACAGCAGGCCCACTGCAGTTTGCCACCATTGTTGAAGAGCCCAGGCAGGCTCGGCCCCACTGGACTACCCCTCACCCACCATGGCTACTCTCCCTCAGAGTATGCTTCGTGCAAGGGAAGCAGGTGAAAGGGTAAGGCTTCGTAGAACGCACCCATTGAGTTACAGCAGCCCACTGCAGTTTGCCACCATTGTTGAAGAGCCAGGCAGGCTTGGCCCCACTGGACATACCCCTCCCCCATTGGCTACTCTCCCTCAGAGTATGCTTCGTGCAAGGGAAAGCAGGTGAAAGGGAAGTCGGCTTCGTAGGAACAGCACCATGGTTACAGCAGGCCCCTGCAGTTTGCCACCATTGTTGAAGAGCCCCAGGCCAGGCTTGGCCCCACTGGAATACCCCCCCCTCACCCATTGGCTACTCTCCCTCAGAGTATGCTTCGTGAACAGGGAAAGCAGTGAAGGGTAAGGCTTCGTAGGAACACGCACCATTGAGTTACAGCAGGCCCATGCAGGTTTGCCACCATTGTTGAAGGCCAGGCAGGCTTGGCCCCACTGACATACCCCTCACCCACCCTTGGCTACTCTCCTAAGTATGCTTCGTGCAAGGAGCAGGGAATGGGAGGAACAGCCACCATTGATTTACGCAGGTCCACACTTGTATATGGAGTACTGCATCTCTCGGCGCGCAGGATTGACCCAGAGCTGAAAACATTAGCCACAGAGTAGCACTGTCAGCTACACAAACACACAGACACTGACACACATATACAGAAAACAAACAAAAAAACAGGACACCTAGACCTCTAAAAGGTCTAACACAAAATTTGTCCAAAGGAACTTATAGGGGGGTTTCGTCCAAAGGACTGTTGGGTCTCAAGATGTCTGAATACAGGGGTGGGTAACAACAAGTGCTAAACCACCACACTGAAATCCACACACAAAGCTCAAAAGCGCAAAAATCTCTCTCCAACTCTACACTGTCAGGTCTCCACAAACACACTCCACCACTACAAAATGTCGCCTGTGAAGCAGCTTTTATACCCAGGGGGCTGGCAATAATCTGTTAGCTGCCATGGTTAATTTGGGTCATGTGGCTTGCTCCGTCTTGAAAATAAGCCCCAAAATTGGAATTTACAAGAATTTCTCGTTTTTAACGAAAATTCCGTAATTACGAGACTCGCTAATTACGAGGATCTCCGGTTTTTTTCGGGTCCCGGAAGATCCTGTTCTCATATTACGGAGATACTCGTATTTTCGAAAATTTTCGTAAAAAAAAAAAAATCCGCGTTCGGAAGTTCGGAAGGCGGAAAATCCGGAAAATTCCGGAATAAATCCGCGCGATCCCGGTTCGGGTCCGCACCGGCCATCTCTAGTAGGAACAAAAATATTATGCTAAAAGGGCTGTCCAGCCTAAAAATAATGTTTTAATATATATAGATACACCCCCTGCCCACCCCCAACCGCCATTTTATTTCTTTCAAAACAATTAAAACTGTACTTACAGCCCTTCGCCTCCGCGGCGCACTGACTGGCTCCCTCTTGCCAGAATTTGCAAGCAGGGGCCAGACCGACAGAAGCAGCGGGAATGAGGGCTGGTAGACAGTTCTGATTTTTCTTTTAAAGAATAACTAGGTGGTTAGGTGTGGGCAGGGGATTTATCATACAGTAAAAGATTTAACGCTAGGTGGAAGGACAGCATGGTGGATTCGGATGGTGGTGGGAGGGGGGGGGAGAAGGGTTCCCCTGCGCATGTCACTGTCCTTACTGAGGTTAGGAAGGCAGGGACTGAATGACTCACAGACATCTCCTATTCTTCACTTTTTGGACTTTGAACAGACACTGCAAGACAACCATAATGACAGAGATGTAAGGTAAGGGGCCATAGTGGGTTAAATTTTAGTTTTGGGGTGACATGCCCTTTAATCACAGTCATCATTTGGCCTATCCAAATATCAAGCCCAGTGATTGATTTGTCTAGAATAGCTGATCAGTTCCAGACCGACTAAATCAGAATTTCTTTCCAGATAAGAACAAACATGTAGTAGTCTTTGTCTCTTTATCTGCGTATTGTTTGCCTATCAGTTGTTTTTGTTAAAAAGAAAGATTTGTTCTCATCATTTTTCTAATACAATGGTAAAATACGTTTACTTATCATTAATACAATGAAAACAGAGAGATATGATCATATCACAATCTCTAACCAGATAAGCTATACATCCCATGCCTAATCGGTAAGATATATATAATAATTCCTCTGTAAAGCTGGGTACACAAGGAGACCTAGTTGTAAACGCTCGGTAGGGACAATGACTGTCGGTTGAGGCATGTGGCAGCGGTTGATAGTTTGCAACGACTGATCATGTTCCTGTAAGAGAACTGCAAACGATCTGCCGTGTTTACCAACAGGCCCAATCGCCTGTTTGTCTGGACCAAGCTGGTCGCTGCGCACACACCATGCGGCATTTCCTCCCGACCACTGATACACGTCACTATTGGTCGTTGGCCGGAAATATCTCCACGGTGTGTACCCAGTCTAAGATATTTTACAAAGGTCAAATCTGTCTCATAGAACTTTCCTTGGTTTTGTAGATTGATTGGTGTGGAACCGAGCAGAACAACACCAACGTGGATTTACAAACGCGCCCAAACAAAGGCATAAACACGTGAGATTTTGGCCCATTAGACGTTTTCTGCATGTGTCGCACATATTGTGCAAGGATTCTGTCAAACATACCATGAAAAGTAATTATCCTTATAATAATCTTCAAAAAGTATTGTCTAATGTGGCTAATTAGAAGCTGATGTTTTCCATACTGTCTACTATCTATGTAAATTGATACACACACAACAGACTGTAGTAAAATGCAACCTATTGTAAATACAATGACATTTTATATGTAAGCCAGGAGTCCCACCCCGAATAATAAAAGCTTGTTGCTGTGTCCGTGTCTCTGTTGTGTCCCTGAATGATGCTGCTGTGCTTATGCAAGATGCCAATGCGGCTGACCTCTGCGCGTGGGCAGAACAGGCACAGGTATATATTTTTTTCTTATATAGTGCTACATATTACACAGCTCTTACATTATTATTATTAACATTACTTTAGGCTGGGTACTCACGGGCTTATTTGTCTCGATCGAGCATTCACTGTGAACGAGCAAGCTCAGATCGCCTTTGATTTACAGACGGGCATCGAGCTCGGCTGCGCTAGCCACCCCACACCATCAGATATACCATCCGACCGACCATCCATGGTCGGGTTTGTTCGCCTGGAATTATCTGTGGTGTGTACCCAGCCTTACAATTCATAATCCATTGACACCAGACCCTGCCCAAGAGCTTACAATCTAATCACTTTATCTCACCACATACCACGTATTAGTATGACTTAATGAATGTGGGGGAAACCAGAGGGTCAGAGGAACCCATAATAAGCCAGGGAAGGTGGTATGTTCACCATCGAGCATGTATTCAACACCCCTCCCCACACCAGAAAACCTCAAGATCGCCAGAATAAATAACCTGAAGTGAGATATTACATCCGTAGTTCCCCATCCTCTAGCTCGTCTCTCTCTTCCTTCTTGCTTCTTTTTCCCAGAGCGGCAGTTATGCCAATGACTGACTGCTGCAAACCGGTGCACCATTTGGGAGAGGGTGAAGGGTAGGTAAGCATGATTTTCATGTTGGGTATGACATTCTCTATGAAGTCTACGATTGCCTATAATACAGAAGTGTGACACTGATACTAAGAATGGGCCGAACTTTCGAAGTTTGGTCTGTTTTTGAACTTTTCAAACTTATGGACAGTTCTAAAGTTCGAAAACGGACCCATTAAAGTCAATGGGAATCAAATATTTTGAAAAGTTCGAATGAAATACAATTAAAATATCAATGGAACTTAATGTAAATGGCTGTGGGACCTGGGAATGGTCTGGGGAACATGTTCGAATATCCAAACTTTCGATAATTATCCCATTAATGGCTCGCATTCGATAATTTCATTTTACTCACATATAGGTATATATAACATTTTACTCACAGATTCGATAATTCAATATTTACTCACTATAGGTATAATAGACATTTTACTTGCAGATTCGATAATTCAGTATTTACTCTACTCTAGTATATCAGATATACAATTTTTTACTCGCATACTACGCCTCGAACATCGAACATTCGATAAATGCCAAAAATCGGGGTCCAGATAGATCGAGAAGTCCAAGTCCGTTTGAACTCGAATAGTTCGGCTCTAACTCGGGTTCGAGTTCTAGTCCATCTCTACTGATAACATAGTTAAGTACACCTAGAAAGAATCATTAGCAATCTTTTATGAACTGAGTCAAATTTTGCTAATTACTATATGATGTCAATGCTTCACATGCAACAGAAATTGAAGACTTAGGACTGAGCTATACAGGCAGTTTTGGCCTGAAATTATTCAAAACCCACACTATCTGATGTAATTTGGGGTTAGCGTGGCTTTAAAACACGCTGGCCGTGCCATTGCCAATAATTTTCTGGAAATAGCGCAACATAGCTAACAGTAATGTAGTAATGGCAAGTTAACATAAGCGCAAAATTTTGAGCTAATTTAATGCCGTTCCTACAGTGGCGTACGGACCCAATGCAGAACAGAAAAAGTTGCTGTCTTTTAAGATCTTGCTAGAGACTTTAAAGCATCGCTGGGTAAGGTTTTTGGTTTCTGCAAGCCTGTTAGTGTAGCCGTAATGCTGCTTCTTTGCTATAAATAATTAACAATTGTACAGTATCTTTTTTTTAAAGAGATTTTTGATTGTTGTTTTTCTAATTTACCTTGATTTAAAATAACATGTGCAGACCTTGTACTATGTTAGCACCAGCTTGGAAAATACCGTACTCACACACTTTTGGACTTATAAAATACTGGAAACAATAATTTCCTTACGTAGAGAGAAGCTGGTTATTTTCTGCAATATGCCACTTTGGGAACTTACCATATATATCTATGAATAACAAGATTATCAACACAAGAGACATTTCAACAAAAATGGTGTATAGGGCGAGTTGGACATCCCTGGTCTATATAGTTCTGTAGTAGGATAACGCAATTGGTCCATCAGCTCCCAGTTCCAGCACTACTTACCCAATGGACCATATGGGGTCTGTTATAAAGAATGATTACAATGATCCTGTCTACAATTTAAAGGAACCAGTGAAAAGATCGAGGAATTTTGCTGTTATTTTAACCTCTTCTACTCTCCATCATTTTAGAATGGAAATCTCTCTTTTTATGCATACCTCATCCTATGGGATTGAGCAATAACTAGTGGACAATCAAACTTACTGAGCACATTAAGGGATAACATAATAAAACTACAGCAATGATAGGGGCCTCTATCGTAATAAGTAATTTCTTTGCTCTGGGCTGTAGGGCAATTGTGATTACTCTCACATATTGTTAACATTTATTTTTTGCAGTTAGCCTACAAATGTAGATAATGCCCGCTATCCTGCCAACTCCCCCCATACTGATAGGTCAGTCAGGACTCAGGAGTGATGGCACTCGCCAAACAGCATCTCCACCTGCATTTTTAGGGATCTATAACTGTGAATTAAAACTAAGACCTATAAGGCAACAATTCAATACTAAACTTCCGTCTTATCGTCCTTTAATCTTGTTGCAATATATAATGATTTATTATTTAACCCTCACTAATTAAAAGCCTATAAATGGTATTTGTAAACAAGCTCTTTCATTGTGTGTTTTAGAGAATTGTTGCTGTGTTCTGTCCCAGTGTTGCACAAGTACAATGACATAATTAACTCTGGTGCATAATGTACCTTGGTGTTGACTCGCACAGCAACAACAGGACAGCAATAGAAATGTTATGTTATGTACACCAAGGAACTCACATGGATGATAATTGTTAGATGGGGCTAATACCCCCGTATTATTCAAAGGTAAAAAGATCAGTAGATGGAGATGGGGCACTGGCCAATGATCTTGCTAATCCAGCTCGGAATTGTTAATTTCATATAACTGTGGCCCTGCCATATGATAAGATAAACAGATTATTAGGAGAGAGTCATTTTAATCACTACCCCTAGACACCCCTCAAACCATTGAATTCAGTTTATAATGAGACTTTTCATGTAGAAGGGAATAAACTGGGACTTAGCAAGCAACCAAATGTTTGAGGATTCTTGGAATCATGTCAGGGAAGACATTAACAATCCATCCAAGTACAAGACTAGGACAAAGGGAAGGAAATGAACAGGCAGTGTGGCACCTACTACTGTTTACTGAACCACACAAGCTACAAAGATCACCAGAGTTTTTTCCCAGCATCGAATAAAGGCTATGTGTTCTTTAAATCCGAAACAATATGAGAAAATTCAATGCTGCAAAACTGCAAGGGGCAAACTTGAAATGCTGATCATCTTAGGTGTGTCATGAAATAATTAATGCTTGGTTCATTCTATTAGCATTTACAGAGGATCCTTTCATAGTAGATGATCCTTTTATAAAACACATATCTATATATATATATATTATATATATATATATATATCTATATATATATATATATATTCATGTCAGTGAACACAGGCACTCACTTCAAGCTGGATACTTGCCCGGGTGCCACCTGCCTAGTAAGATATATCACGGTAAGGATTTAGGTGCACCCAGGTCTGTCACACACGATTGTTTTATTCACACATATCACGGCAACTTTCGGCCCTTTGTCTCAGGCCTTTATCAAGCCAACATCAAGAGGTGCAAGCAGTGCAATATTTAAACATTAAGCCACCCCCTCAACCTTCACATGTGGTCTCCCAACCAATCCTTTCATGCTGATAAAGTGCTCTGGTGCTATAAATACCTAATGGTAACATGGTTACCATGCATATCTCAATAAGATGAAATATTATGTTAATCAACTGAGTGTACATAATGACATAGCATATTCTTCACAAGTGATCTGTGCATCGTATAAAATAGTGAATCATAAAAATTACTTTACATAAATATATACGCATATCTTCATAAAAAGTGCAGCTTTTTTTTTTTTTTAATACAGGTTCAAGTCACTGGAAGACAGTTTCCATAGCTTTACGTTCTCACAGTGACAAACCCTTTCCCACTCTACTTTGTTATCAATACCATAACTTGTAACATCCTTGTTTGTAGAAACTCATCCAGCTTTTTATTAACTGACCAATGAACCTGCCATAACACGTCCACTGGAAGACTTCCATAGCTTTACCGTTCTCACAGTGACAAACCCTTTCCAACTCTACTTTATATATCAATCCAGTAACTTGTAACATTCCTTGTTGTAGAAACTCATCCACTTTTTTATTAAACTGACCAATGAACCTGCCATAACAACGTCCACTGGAAGACAGTTCCATAGCTTTACCGTTCTCACAGTGACAAACCCTTTCCAACTCTACTTTATGTATCAATCCAGTAACTTGTAACATCCTTGTTTGTGAACCTCATCCGCTTTTTATTAAACTGACCAAGAACCTGCCATAACAACGTCCACTGGAAGACATTTCCATAGCTTTACCGTTCTCACAGTGACAACCCTTTCCCAACTCTACTTTATGTATCAATCCAGTAACTTGTAACTTCTTTTTGTAGAAACTCATCCAGCTTTATTAAACGACCCAATGAACCTGCCATAACACAACGTCCACTGGAAGCCGTTTCCATAGCTTTAACCGTTCTCACAGTGACAAAACCTTTCCCAACTCTACTTTATTATCAATACAGTAACTTGTAACATTCCTTGTTTGTAGAACCCCATCCAGCTTTTTATTAAACTGACACAATGAACCTGCCATAACAACGTCCACTGGAAGACATTCCATAGCTTTACCGTTCTCACAGTGACAAACCCTTTCCAACTCTACTTTATTATCAATACCCAGTAACTTGTAAACATTCCTTGTTTGTAGAAACCCATCCAGCTTTTTATTAAACTGACCAATGAACCTGCCATAACAACGTCCACTGGAAGACAGTTCCATAGCTTTACCGTTCTCACAGTGACAAACCCTTTCCCAACTCTACTTTATGTATCAAACCAGTAACTTGTAACATCCTTGTTTGTAGAAACTCATCCAGCTTTTTATTAAACTGACCAATGAACCTGCCATAACAACGTCCACTGGAAGACAGTTCCATAGCTTTACCGTTCTCACAGTGACAAACCCTTTCCCACACTCTACTTTATGTATCAAACACAACTTGTAACATTCCTTTTTGTAGAAACTCATCCAGCTTTTTATTAAACTGACCAAGAAACCTCCATAACAACGTCCACTGGAAGACAGTTCCATAGCTTTACCGTTCTCACAGTGAAAACCCTTTCCCAACTCTACTTTATGTATCAATACCACTACTTGTAACATTCCTTTTTTGTAAGAAACTCATCCGCTTTTTATTACTGACCAATGAACCTGCCATAACAACGTCCACTGAAGACAGTTCCATAGCTTTACCGTTCTCATCACAGTGACAAACCCTTTCCCAACTCTACTTTATGTCATCACAGTAATTGTACATTCCTTGTTTGTAAAACCCATCCAGCTTTTTATTAAACTGACCAATGAACCTGCCATAACAACGTCCACTGGAAGACAGTTTCCATAGCTTTATCCTTATCCTTCTCACAGTGACAAACCCTTTCCCACTCTCTTTATTATCAATACCAGTAACTTGTAACATTCCTTGTTTGTAGAAACTCATCCAGCTTTTTATTAAACTGACCAATGAACCTGCCATAACAACGTCCACTGGAAGACATGTTCCATAGCTTTACCGTCTCACAGTGACAAACCCTTTCCCAACTCTACTTTATATTCAATCCCAGTAACTTGTACATTCCTTTTTTGTAGAAATCTCCAGTCCACTTTTATTAAACTGACCATGAACCTGCCATAAACACGTCCACTGGAAGACAGTTCTATAGCTTTACCGTTCTCACAGTGACAAACCCTTCCCACTCTACTTTAATGTATCAATCCCATAACTTGTAACATTCCTTGTTGTAAAACCATCCAGCTTTTTTTAAACTGACAATGAACCTGCCATAACAACGTTCACTGGAAGACAAGTTCCATACTTACCGTTCTCCCATGACAAAACCCTTTCCCAACCTCACTTTATGTATCATACCCAGTAACTTTGTAACATTCCTTGTTTGTAAAACCTCCAGCTTTTTATTAAACTGACCATGAACCTGCCATAACAACTCCACTGGAAGACAGTTCCATAGCTTAACGTTCTCACAGTGACAAACCTTTCCCAACTCTACTTTATGTATCAATACCAGTAACTTGTAACATTCCTTGTTTATAACTCCATCCAGCTTTTTTATTAACTGACCAATGAACCTGCCATATACACGTCCACTGGAAGACAGTTCCATAGCTTTAACCGTTCTCAAGTGACAAACCCTTTCCCTATCTACTTTTAGTATCAATACCAGTCAACTTGTAACTATCCTTGTTGTAGAAACTCACTCCATTTTCATTAAACTGAAAAGCTGATGAAACCAATGAATCCTGCCATACAAAGTCCACTGGAAGACAGTTTTCCCATAGCTTTAAACTACGTTCTCACATTGACAAACCTCTTTCCCTAACTCTACTTTAATGTATCAATTAACCATTAACTTGTAACATTTCTTGTTTTAGAAACTCATCCAGCTTTTCATTAAACTGACTCAATGAACCTCCCATACAAGTCCACTGGAAGACAGTTCCATAGCTTTAAATACCGTTCTCAACAGTGACCAAAACCTTTCCAACTCTACTTTTATGTATCACAAACCAGTAACTTGTACCATTCCTTGTTTGTAGAAACTCATCCATCTTTTCTATACTGAAACTGACCAATGAACCTGCCATAAACAACGTCCCCACTTGGAATGACAGTCCATACTTTAGACCTTCTCACACGTGAAAACCCTCGCACAACTCTCTTTATGTATCAATTACCAGTAACTGTAACTGCCTTGTTTGTAGAAACTCATCCAGCTTTTGTTTTAAAAACTGACCCATGAACCTCTGCCATAACAACGTCCACTGGAGACATTCCATAGCTTTAACGTTACTCACAGTGAAAACCCTTTCCCAACTCTACTTTAGTCTCAATACATAACTTGTACATTCCTTTTTGTAAAACTCATCCAGCTTGGTTTATTAAACTGACCAATGAACCTGACCATAACAACGTCCCTGGAAGACAGTTCCTAGCTTTAAACCGTTTCTCACAGTGAAAACCATTTCCCAACTCTTACTTTATGTATCAATACCAGTCCTACTGTAACATGTCCTTGTTTGTAGAAACTCAGCCAGGCTTTTTATTAAACTGACCAATGAACCTACCATAACAACGCTCCATGGAGACATTTCCATAGCTTATACGTTCTCAACAGTGACAACCCTTTCCCAACTCTACAGTCTTTAGTATCAATACCGACGTAACTTGGTAACATTCATGTTTTGTAAGAAACTCATCCATGCTTTTATTAAACTGAACGCAATGAACCGCCATAGACAACGTTCACTGGAAGACAGTTCCATAGCTTTATTAAACCGTTCTTCTACAGTGACAAAACCCTTTCCCATCACCCTACTATATGTCACAATAGAGGACTTTGTACATTCCTTGTTTGTATAACACTCATCCTAGCCATCTTTACATTAAACTATCCAATGAACCTGCCATAACAACGTCCGACTGAATAACTTCCATACTTTAACCTGTTCTCACAGTGACAAACCCTCCAATCTACTTTATGTTCAAATCCAGTACGTTGTAACATCCTTGTTGAGAAACTCATCCAGCTTTTTATTACTGACGCATAACCTGCCATAACAAACGTCCACTGGAAGACCGAGTTCCATAGCTTTAATCTTCTCACAGTTACAAACCCTTTCCCAACTCACTTTATGTTATTATCAACTCAGTAACTTGTAACATCCTGTTTGTAGAAAACTCATCCAGCTTTTATTAACTGACCAATGAACCTGCCATAACAACTGTCCACTGAAGACAGTTCCGGACTTGGGGGCCCCAGCCCCCCACCCTGGGCGATTCAGCACCCCCCCCCCCCCCCCCCCCCCCCCCCCCCCACCCCCCCCCCCCCCCCCCCCCCCCCCGATCTTCAAGTTCCCAGTGAAACACCCTTTCCCAACTCTACTTTATGTATCAAAACCAGTAACTTGTTAACATCCTTGTTTTGTAGAAACTCATCCAGCTTTTATTAAACTGACAATGAACCTGCCATACCAAAGTCCACTGGAAGACAGTTCCATAGCTTTACCGTTCTCACAGTGACAAACCCTTTCCCAACTCTACTTTATGTATCAATACCATAACTTGTAACATTCCTGTTTGTAGAAACTCATCCAGCTTTTATTAAACTGACCAATGAACCTGCCATAACACGTCCACTGGAAGACAGTTCCATAGCTTTACCGTTCTACAGTGAAAACCCTTTCCCAACTCTACTTATGTAATCATAACCAGTAAACTTGTAACATTCCTTGTTTGTAGAAACTCATCCAGCTTTTTATTAAACTGACCATGAACCTCCATAACAACGTCCACTGGAAGAACAGTTCCATAGCTTTATCCGTTCTCACAGTGACAAACCCGTTCACCCAACTCTACTTTAATGTATCAATATACCAGTAACTTATCAACTTCCTTGTTTGAAAACTCTCCACTTTTTTATTAAACTGACCAATAACCTGCAATAACACGTCCACTGGAAGACAGTTCCATAGCTTTAACCGTTCTCACAGTGACAAACCCTTTCCCAACTCTACTTTATGTATCAATACCAGTAACTTGTAACTTCATTCCTTGTTTTGTAGAAACTCATCCAGAATTTTTATTAGAACTGAACCAATGAACCTGCCATAAAAAACGTCCACTGGAAGACAGTCCCATAGCTTTACCATTCTCACAGTGACAAAACCTTTCCCAACTCTACGTTATGTATCAATACCAGTAAGGCTTGTAACATTCCTTGTTTGTAGAAACTCATCCAGTTTTATTAAACTGACCAATGACCTGCCATAACACGTCCACTGGAAGACAGTATAATCCATAGCTTTTACCAGTTCTCACAGTGACAAACCCTTTCCCCAACTCTACTTTCATGATATCAACCCAGTTAACTTGTAACATCCTTGTTTGTAGAACTATCCCAGCTTTTTATTTAACTGACCATGAACCTGCAATACAACGTCCACTGGAAGACAGTTCCATAGCTTTACCTGTTCGCTCACAGTTAGAAAACCCTTTCCCCAGCTCTACTTTATGTATCAATACCAGTAACTTGTAACTCCTTGTTTGTAAAACCATCCACTTTTTTAATTAAACTGACCAATGAACCTGCCATAACAACGGTCCGCGGCAGATACAGTTCCATACTTTACCGTTCTCACAGTGACAAACCCTTTTCCCACTCTAACTTATGATCATACCAGTAACTTTGTAACTTCCTTGTTGTGAGAACTCATCCAGCTTTTTTATAACTGAACCAATGAACCCTGCCATAACAACGTCCACTGGAAGACAGTTCCATAGCTTCCGTTCTCAACATGACAAACCCTTTCCCGTCTACTTTATGTATCAATCCCGTAACTTGTAACATTCCTTGTTTGTAGAAACTCATCCAGCTTTTTTAATTAACTGACCAATGAACCTGCCATATACAACGTCCCCTGGAAGACAGTTCCATAGCCTTTTTACCGGTCTTCACATGACAAACCCTTTCCCAACTCTACTTTATGTATCATCCCAGTAACTTGTAACATTCCTTGTTTTTGTAGAAACTCATCCAGCTTTTTATTAAACTGACCAATGAACCTGCCATAACAACGTCCACTGGAGACAGTTTCCATAGCTTTACCGTTCTCACAGTGACAAACCCTTTTCCCAACTCTACTTTATTATCAATCCCAGTAACTTGTAACATTCCTTGTTTGCTAGAAACTCATCCAGTCTTTTTATTAAACTGACCAATGAACCTGCCATAACAACGTCCACTGGAAGACAGTTCCATAGCTTTACTGTTCTCACAGTGACAAAACCCTTTCCCCAACTCTACTTTATTATCAATACAGTAACTTGTAACATTCCTTGTTTGTAGAAACTCATCCAGCTTTTTATTAAACTGACCAATGAACCTGCCATAAAACTCCACTGGAAGACAGTTCCATAGCTTTACGTTCTCACCAGTGACAAACCCTTCCCAACTACTTTATGTATCAATCCAGTAACTTGTAACATTCCTTGTTTGTAGAAACTCATCCAGCTTTTTATTAAACTGACCAATGAACCTGCCATAACAACGTCCACTGGAAGACAGTTCCATAGCTTTACCGTTCTCACAGTGACAAACCCTTTCCCAACTCTACTTTATGTATCAATACCAGTAAACTTGTAACATTCCTTGTTTGTAGAAATCACATCCAGCTTTTTATTAAACTGACCAATGAACCTCCATAACAACGTCCACTGGAAGAACAGTTCCATAGCTTTACCGTTCTCACAGTGACAAACCCTTTCCCAACTCTACTTATGTATCAATCCCAGTACTTGTAACATTCCTTGTTTGTAGAAACCATCCAGCTTTTTATTAAACTGACCAATGAACCTGCCATAACAACGTCCACTGGAAGACAGTTCCATAGCTTTACCGTTCTCACAGTGACAAACCCTTTCCAAACTCTACTTTATGTATCAATCACCAGTAACTTGTAACATTCCTTGTTGTAGAAACCATCCAGCTTTTTATTAAACTGACCAATGAACCTGCCATAACAACGTCCACTGGAAGACAGTTCCATAGCTTTACGTTCTCACAGTGACAAACCCTTCCCAACCTACTTTATGTATTCAATACCAGTAACTTGTAACATTCCTTGTTTGTAGAAACCATCCAGCTTTTATTAAACTGACCAGAACCTGCCATAACAACGTCCACTGGAAGACAGTTCCTAGCTTATACCTTCTCACAGTGACAAACCCTTTCCCAACTCTACTTTATGTATCAATACCAGTACTTGTAACATTCCTTTTTGTAGAAACCCATCCAGCTTTTTATTAAACTGACCATGAACCTGCCATAACAACGTCCACTGGAAGACAGTTTCCATAGTTTATACCGTTCTCACAGTGACAAACCCTTTCCCAACTCTCTTATGTATCAATACCAGTAACTTGTAACATTCCTTGTTTGTAAAACTCATCCAGCTTTTTTAAAACTGACCAATGAACCTGCCATAACAACGTCACTGGAAGCAGTTCCATAGCTTTACCGTTCTCACAGTGACAAACCCTTTAACCTCTACTTTATGTATCAATCCCAGTAACTTGTAACATTCCTTGTTTGTAGAAAAACTCATACGCTTTTTTTTAACTGACCAATGAACCTGCCATAAACAAGTCCCTGGAAGACAGTTCCATAGCTTACCGTTCTCACAGTGACAAACCCTTCCAACTCTACTTATGTATCAATCCAGTAACTTGTAACATTCCTGTTTGTAGAAACTCATCCAGTCTTTTATTAAACTGACCAATGAACCTGACATAACAACGTCCACTGGAAGACAGTTCCATAGCTTTACCGTTCTCACAGTGACAAACCCTTTCCCACTCTACTTTATGTATCAATCCAGTATTGTAACATTCCTTGTTTGTAGAAACTCATCCAGCTTTTTTATAAACTGACCAATGAACCTGCCATAACAACGTCCACTGGAAGACAGTTCCATAGCTTTACCGTTCTCACAGTGACAAACCTTTCCCACTCTACTTGTATTTATCATCAGTAACTTGTAACATTCCTGTTTGTAGAAACCTCATCCAGCTTTTTATTAAACTGACCAATGAACCTGCCATAACAACGTCCACTGGAAGACAGTTCCATAGCTTTACCTTCTCACATGACAAACCCTTTCCCAACTCTACTTTATGTATCAATCCAGTACTTGTAACATTCCTTGTTTGTAGAAAACTCATCCAGCTTTTTATTAAACTGACCAATGAACCCTGCCTAACAACGTCCACTGGAAGACAGTTCCATAGCTTTACCGTTCTCACAGTGAAAAACCCTTTCCCAACTCTACTTTATGTATCAATCCCAGTAACTTGTCATATCCTTGTTTGTAGAAAACTCATCCAGCTTTTTATTAAAACTGACCAATGAACCTGCCATAACAACGTCCACTGGAAGACAGTTCCATAGCTTTACCGTTCAACAGTGAAAAACCCTTTCCCAACTCTACTTTATGTATCAATCCAGTAACTTGTAACATTCCTTGTTGCAGAAACTCATCCAGCTTTTTATTAAACGACCAATGAACTGCCATACAACGTCCACTGGAAGACAGTTCCATAGCTTTACCGTTCTCACAGTAAAACCCTTTCCAACTTGAAGCCTAAACCTTTTTTCTTCAAGTCTTAAGGGATGTCCCTTGTCCTCTGACATGTTTCTTTGGTGAACAATGCCCCAGATAGTTTATTTATGGCCCGTTATGTATTTATACACAGTAATCATATCCCCACCAGCCCTTTTCTCCAGTCGTAATAATTGTAACTTTTCCAGTTCTCTCTCACATATTCAAGCTCCCCCAATCCCCTTATTAATTTATGGCCGGCGCGCGCGCCGTCGCGCGCTATGCGTCCCTCGCCCGGCGCGCGCGCGCGCTGCGGGCGGGCTGCGCCGCGCTTGGCTCGCCGCGCGCGCGCGCGCGCGCCGCGCGCGCGCGCTTAGTTAGTTGAGCGCGCCGCGCGGCATAGTTGGCCGCGGGCTCGCGCGGCGCGGCCCGCCGCGGCGGCTGGGGCGCCGGTTCTTGCTATTGGCGCTTGCCGCGCGCTGCGCGCCCGCGCGCCGGGCGCGCTTGCGTGGCAGCCCCGCGCCCTTGCTGCCGCGGGCCGCGGGCGCGCGCGCCGAGTTTGCTGGGGGCCTCGCCGCGCCCGAGTTGCCACCCGGCGGCGCCTGGCTTGCGCGCGCGCCGCGGCCGCGGCCGCCCCTTGCGCGCAGTTGGCGGCCCCGCGTTGCGGCCGGCGCGCCGGCCCGCCCTGGCGCGCGCCGCTTGGCGGGGCGCTCGCAGTTGCGCGCGTGCTTTGCTCGCAGTTTTTTGCTCGCCGCCGTCTTTCCTCTCCTCTCTCTCTCGTTTCCTCTCTCTCTTTTCCTCTCTCTTTCTCTCGTGCTCTTTTCTCTCTCTCTGCCCCTCGCGCGCCGCCTTTGCCGCCCGCTCTCTGAACCCTTTCTTTTCCAAATTTCCTTTTTGTACACGGATTCCAAAATTGGCACTGCAATATGTTAATATTCCTTATTGATTAGGCGGCAAACGCCTTTTTACAAGGGAGTGACATTCAGTAATTGCCTTGCCTCTGATGAAGTGTTTGATAGCACTAACGCACAGGTGTGTCATCTGTTGCGTTTATCTGTTATTCTAATAAATATAATGGTTTTTTTATTACAGGAGTACCAGTGTCATCAGGGTTGCAACAGCTCCTTGGCAGTTTTGGTGTGGAGTACTACAGGTTATTTGCCTAATAAGGGCCAACTACTTTATACTGGTAAAGCATTTTCTACTTGCATCCCAACTTCATTGTAACGGTAAGTGTTTTATTGAAAAGGTCCTGATGACGTACACCTTTAACGATGAGGCTCCAGAGCATCGCTCCTTCGGAAGTGCGCAGACATAAAACAAAAAAAATAATCGCTGGTACCTCGTTCCCAACTCCCCTCCATAAGCGGACAGACAGTTCAGATACTGTTAATGGTACCGGAGATTATTTTTGTTTATTTTTCTGGATAACTGTTCATCTTCACTATTGCGGATTCTAGCATATGTATGGACTGGTAGCACGTTTTATATCTGATTAATCATTTATGGACTTGACAACTTCTACTAATTGTATATGTTACTTTGGATGCAAGCTGCACTTTATATATGAAGATATACGTATATATTTTATGTAAAGTAATTTTTATGATTCACTATTTTATACGATGCACTAGATACACTTGTTGAAGAATATGCTATGTCATTATGTACACTCAGTTATTAACATAAATTTTCTATCTTATTGAGATATTGCATGGTAACCATGTTACCATTAGGTATTTATAGCACCAGAGCACTTTATCAGCATGAAAGGATTGGTTTGGGAGACCACATGTGATAGGTTGAGGGGTGTGGCTTAATGTTTAAATATTGCACTGCTTGCACATCTTGATGTTGGCTTGATAAAGGCCTGAGACAAAGGGCCGAAACGTTGCCGTGATATGTGTGAATAAAACATACGTTTGTGACAAGACCTTGGAGTGCACCTTAAATCCTTACCGTGATTATATATATATATATATATATATATATATATATATATATATATATACTTATCTATATAGCATATCTATTATATCTATATATATTGTTTTTATAAAAGGATCATCTACTATGAAAGGATCCTTCTGTAAATGCTAATAGAATGAACCAAGCATTAATTATTTTCCACCTGACACACCTAAGATGATCAGCATTTCTCAAGTTTGCCCCTTGCAGTTTTGCAGCATTGAATTTCCTCCATATTGTTTCGGATTTAAAGTAACACTAGCCTTTATTCGATGCTGGGGAAAAAACTCTGTTGATCTTTGTAGCTTGTGTGGTTCAGTAAACAGTAGTAGGTGCCCCACACTGCCTGTTCATTTCCTTCCCCTTTGTCCTAGTCTTGTACTTGGATGGATTGTTAATGTCTTCCCCTGACATGATTCCAAGAAATCCCTCAAACATTTGGTTGCTTTGCTAAGTCCCAGTTTATTCCCTTCTACATGAAAAGTCTCATTATAAACTGAATTCAATGGTTTGAGGGGTGTCTAGGGGTAGTGATTAAAATGACTCTCTCCTCACTAATCTTGTTTATCCTTATCATATGGCAGGGCCACAGTTATATGAAATTAACAATTCCGAGCTGGATTAGCAAGATCATTGGCCAGTGCCCCATCTCCATCTACTGATCTTTTTACCTTTGAATAATACGGGGGTATTAGCCCCATCTAACAATTATCATCACTGTTGAGTTTCCTTGGTGTACATAACATAACATTTCTATTGCTTGTCCTGTTGTTGCTGTGCGAGTCAACACCAAGGTACATTATGCACCAGAGTTAATTATGTCATTGTACTTGTGCAACACTGGGACAGAACACAGCAACAATTCTCTAAACACACAATGAAAGAGCTTGTTTACAAATACCATTTATAGTCTTTTAATTAGTGAGGGTTAAATAATAAATCATTATATATTGCAACAGATTGAAAGGACGATAAGACGGAAGTTTAGTATTCTGAATTGTTGCCTTATAGGTCTTATAGTTTTATATTCACAGTTATAGATCCCTAAAAATGCAGGTGGAGATGCAGTTTTGGCAGTGCCATCACTCCTGAGTCCTGACTGACCTATCAGTATGGGGGGAGTTGGCAGATAGCGGGCATTATCTACATTTGTAGGCTAACTGCAAAAATAAATGTTAACAATTATGTGAGAGTAATCACAATTGCCCTACAGCCCAGAGCAAAGAAATTACTTATTTACGATAGAGGCCCCTATTCATTGCTGTAGTTTTATTATGTTATCCCTTAATGTGCTCAGTAAGTTGTGATTGTCCACTAGTTATTTGCTCAATCCCATAGGATGAGGTATGCATAAAAAGAGAGATTTCCATTCTAAAATGATGAGAGTAGAAGTGGTTAAAATAACAGCAAAAATTCCTCGATCTTTTCACTGGTTTCCTTTAAATTGTAGACAGGATCATTGTAATCATTCTTTTATAAACAGACCCCATATGGTCCATTGGGTAATGTAGTGCTGGAACTGGGAGCTGATGGACCAATTGCTGTTATCCTACTACAGAACTATATAGACCAGGGATGTCCAACTCCGCTATACACCATTTTTTGTTGAAATGTCCTCTTGTGTTGGATAATTCTTGTTATTCATAGATATATATGGTAAGTTCCCAAAGTGGCATATTGCAGAAAATAACCAGCTTCTCTCTACTGTAAGGATAATTATTGTTTCCAGTATTTTATAAGTCCAAAAGTGTGTGAGTACGGTATTTTCCAAGCTGGCTGCTAACATAGTACAAGGTCTGCACATGTTATTTTAAATCAATGGTAAATTAGAAACAACAATCAAAAATCTCTTTAAAAAAAGATACTGTACATTTGTTAATTATTTATAGCAAAGAAGCAGCATTACGGCTACACTAACAGGCCTATGCAGAACCAAAAAACCTTACCCAGCGATGCTTTAAAGTCTCTAGCAAGACTTAAAAGACGCAACTTTTTCTGTTCTGCATTGGGTCCGTACGCCACTGTAGGAACGGCATTAAATTAGCTCAAAATTTTGCGCTTATGTTAACTTAGCCATTACTACATTACTGTTAGCTATGTTGCGCTATTTCCAGAAAATTATTGGCAATGGCACGGCCAGCGTGTTTAAAGCCCACGCTAACCCCAAATTACATCAGATAGTGTGGGTTTTGGACTAATTTCAGGCCAAAACTGCCTGTATAGCATCAGTCCCTAAGTCTTCAAGTTCCTGTTGCATGTGAAGCATTGATACATATAGTAATTAGCAAAATTTGACTCAGTTCATAAAAGATTGCTACATGATTCTTTCTAGGGTACTTAACTATGTTATCAGTAGAGATGGACTAGAACTCGAACCCGAGTTAGAGCCGAACTATTCGAGTTCAAACGGACTTGGACTTCTCGATCTATCCTGGACCCAGATTTTTGGCATTTATCGAATGTTCGAATGTTCGAGGCGTACGTATATGCGAGTAAAATGTCTATTATACCTATATGTGAGTAAATACTGAATTATCGAATCTGCAAGTAAAATGTCTATTATACCTATATGTGAGTAAATACTGAATTATCAAATCTGTGAGTAAAATGTCTATTATACCTATATGTGAGTAAATATTGAATTATCGAATCTGCGAGCCGTTAATGGGATAATTATCGAAAGTTCTGGATATTCGAACATGTTCCCCAGACCATTTCCTAGGTCCCACAGCCATTTACATTAAGTTACCATTTATATTTTAATTGTATTTCATTCGAACTTTTCAAACTATTTGATTCCCATTGACTTTAATGGGTCCGTTTTCGAAACTTTAGAACTGTCCATATAGTTGAAAAGTTCAAAAACAGACCAAACTTTCGAAAGTTCGGCCATCTCTAGTTATCAGTGTCACACTTCTGTATTATAGGCAATCGTAGACTTCATAGAGAATGTTCATACCCAACATGAAAATTCATGCTTACCTACCCTTCACCCTCTTCCCCAAATGGTGCACGGTTTGCAGCAGTCAGTCATTGGCCATAACTGCCGCTCTGGGAAAAAGAAGCAAGAAAGAGAGAGACCGAGCTAGAGGATGGGGAACTACGGATGTAATATCTCACTTCAGGTTATTTATTCTGGCGATCTTGAGGTTTTCTGGTGTGGGGGAGGGGTGTATGAATTTACATGCTGATGGTGAACATACCACCTTTCCCTGTGCTTATTATGTGGGTTTCCTCTGAGCCCTCTGGTTTCCCCCACATTCATTAAGTCATACTAATACGTCGTATGTGTGAGATAAAGTGATTAGATTGTAAGCTCTTTGGGGCAGGGTCTGGTGTCAATGGATTATGAATTGTAAGGCTGGGTACACACCAGCAGATAATTCCGGGCGAACAACCGACCGTGGATTGGTCGGTCGGATGGATATATCTGATGGTGTGGGGTGGCTAGCCGCAGCCGAGCTCGGATGCCCGTCTGTAAATCAAAGGCGATCTGAGCTTGCTCGTTCACAGTGAATGCTCGATCGAGACAAATAAAGCCCGTGAGTACCCAGCCTTAAAGTAATTTTAATAATAATAATGTAAGAGCTGTGTAATATGTAGCACTATATAAGAAATAAAATATATACCTGTGCCTGTTCTGCCCACGCGCAGAGGTCAGCCGCCATTGGCATCTTGCATAAGCACAGCAGCATCATTCAGGGACACACACAGAGACACGGACACAGCAACTAAGCTTTTATTATATCGGGTGGGACTCCTGGCTTACATATAAAATGTCATTGTATTTTACAATAGGTTTGCATTTTTCACTACATGTATGTTGTGTGTATCAATTTACATAGATAGTAGACAGTATGGAAAACATCAGCTTCTAATTAGCCACATTAGACAATACTTTTTGAAGATTATTATAAGGATAATTACTTTTCATGGTATGTTCTGACAGAATCCTTGCACAATTATGTGCGACACATGCAGAAAACGTCTAATTGGGCCAATAATCTCACGTGTTTATGCCTTTGTTTGGGCGTCGTTTGTAAATCCACGTGTGTGTTGTCTGCTCGGTTCCACACAATCATATATACAAAACCAAGGAAAGTTCTGAGACAGATTTGACCTTTGTAAAATATCTTAGACTGGGTACACACCGTGAGATATTTCCGGCCAACCGACCAATAGTGACGTGTATCAGTTGGTCGGGAGGAAATGCCGCATGGTGTGTGCGCAGCGACCAAGCTTGGTCCAGACAAACAGGCGATTGGGCCTGTTGGTAAATCACGGCAGATCGTGCAGTTCTCTACAGGACCACATGATCAGTCGTGCAAACTATCAACCGCTGCCACTATTGCCTCAACCGACAGTCATTTGTCCCTACCGAGCGTTTACAACTAGTTCTCCCCTGTGTACCCAGCTTTACAAAGAGAATTATTATATATCTCTTTACCGATTAGGCATGAGGATGTATAGCTTATCTGGTTAGAGATTGTGATATTGATCTATCTCTCTGTTTTTCATTGTATTTAATGATTAAGTAAACGTATTTTACCATTGTATTAGAAAACTGATGAGAAAACATATCTTTCTTTTAAACAAACTGATAGGCAAACAGAATACTCAGATAAGAGACAAAGACTACTACATGTTTGTTTCTTATCTGGAAAGGAAATTCTGATTTAGTCGGTCTGGACTGATCAGCTATTCTAGACAAATCAATCACTTGGCTTGATATTTTGGATAGGCCAAATGATTGACTGTGATTAAAGGGCATGTCTACCTCCAAAACTAAAATTTAACCCACTATTGGCCCCTTACCTTACATCTCTGCTCATTATGGTTGTCTTGCAGTGTCTGTCCAAAGTTCCAAAAAGTGAAGAATAGGAGATGTCTGTGAGTCATTCAGTCCCTGCTGCTTCCTTAACCTCAGTAAGGACAGTGACATGCGCAGGGGAACCCTTCTCCCCCCTCCCTCCCACCACCATCCGAATCCACCCATGCTTGTCCTTCCACCTAGCGTTAAATCCTTTTACTGTATGATAGATGCCCCCTGCCCACACCTAACCACCTAGTTATTTCTTTAAAAGAAAAAATCAGAACTGTACTTACAGCCCTTCATTCCCGCTGCTTCTGTCGGTCTGGCCCCTGCTTGCAAATTCTGGCAAGCAGGGAGCCAGATCAGTGCGCCGCAGGAGCGAAGGGCTGTAAGTACAGTTTTAATTGTTTTTTGAAAGAAATAAAATGGCGGTTGGGGGTGGGCAGGGGGTATCTATCATATTCAAAAAATTATTTTTAGGTGGACATGCCTTTTAAGCATAATATTTTTTTGTTCCTGACTATATAGATAGTCCTGACAATTAAGGCCTACTGTTGGGCAACAGTTTGTTAAAGCGCAGCTTCCAATTAACCAAACTTTATTTTATACAAGCAAACTTATCCGATACATAGTTTATACTATAGTCTATCCACTTACACAAGCTTCATGTGTTTTATAATGTTGCAGTTTCTGCTACAATGAGAAACTTTAATACATCTGTAGTTGATAAGTCCAAGCTAATGTAAACATATTTGATAAGTTCCACAAAAAAGCACTTGAGAGGTACTTGTTTGCAAGAAGCTGATTACATTTTTATTGTATTGGTAATGACAACTAATCCAACAGATTAAGGCAGTGTTAGCATGATACATGATACCAAAAGCCATTTCCAAACATTTTTACATGGAAATTGCCTTTTGGTCAATTTATAGGATAATCTTATATCTTTTTATACGGTAAGTGCTTAAAGTGAATGTCCAGGCCTAAACATAACTTTACCCCCGTATATACTACCGCGTATAAGCCGACTCGAGTATAAGCCGAGGCACCCATTTTTGCCTCAAAAAATAGAAATTCATGATGACCGAGTTAAGCTAGGGTAACAGTACCCTAATACCTTTCCCCTTTCCACGTAGAGTTTTGTGACCTACAACTCCCATCATGCTTTGTTTGCTGGAGTTGTAAGTTTCCAACCACCTATAGTAGAAAGGATTGGGGGTTACTGTATGGCATATACTGTCCCCCACTCCTACTACCTTCCACTGTAATGTTTGGAAACGACAACTCCCCAGGCATGCTTGGTTTTCGGGAGAAGATGAGGGTTCTGTATATTTGTATGGGTTTCCAACACCTATATTAAAAAGATAATGTGGGTGTCGCATGCATACTGTCCCTATCGCTGCCCCTCCCCCCACTGCGGGGAGCTCCGAAAGAGCGACATGCGATGATCCCTCCCCCCAGTCCCCCCGCCCACTAACTGACCTACAGGTGCCATGGTCTTCAATCTTCCGCCACACACAAATGTCCCAATGGGGTACGATACAGGACCATCATACACGCACCCGAAAAATACCCGTCACTACATCTTTTTAAAAGCTAAAAGCGCGCGCGACACACTAGACAAACATACAAAAATGGGGAAACAACCGCCACGTACACACACACGAGGACCTCACGCGCAACCGCGAGGAATCTCTCTAGACACCACACATAAGGGCACACACCACCATACATGGGATATTCCGCGCGAGGTGCACGTGTGTGATCAGCAACGCACGCGGCGGGATACTCATCCGCAAACCGCGAGCGTAAACGGAAGCCGCCGACAGCGCCGGCCTCTGGATTGCAGAGAGGAGAAAACTGAAGCCAGTAACGTAAGTGACTGGGGGGGACTGGGAGGCTGGGGGTACGGGGGAGGCGAGCGATGCCAGCAGACACCCACTTTCTTTTTACTATAGGGGTTTAACTACACCTTCCCGCAACCACATGCTGGGAGTTGTGTTTCCAACATCTACGGAAGGTATTAGGGTGGGGACCGTATGCCATACAGTCACACCCCAATACCTTGCTACTATAGGTTGGTTGAACACAACTCCAGCAACAGCATGCTGTGATTTGTATTTCCAAACATCTACAGTTGAAAGGTTTTTGGGTTACTGTACCCCTGGCTTATACCGGGTCAATCATCATTTCTATTTTGGAGGCAAAATGGGTGCCTCGGCTTATACTCGAGTCGCTTATACTCGATTATATACGGTAAAGTGATGTTTAGGCGGACATTCACTTTAAGCCAGCTACCGTATAAAATACACGATTCTCCTATAATTGACTCAAATGGCCTTTCCAGTAAAAATGTTGGGAATGGCTTTTGTTATCATGTTATCATTCTTACACTTCCTTAATCTTTGTATTTATTTGTTTCATCGACATCTACATAAAATGTATCAGCCTTCTTGCAAACCGTACCTCTCAATTCGCTTTTTGGTACTTATCAAATATGTTTACATTAGCTGGGACTCTATCAACTACAGTGTTAACAGTTTTCTCTTGTAGCGAACTGGCAACATTACAAACACCCTGCAAGCTTGTGTACGTAGTATAAGACTATTAGTAATCAACTATTTATATGATAAGTTTGCTGAATAAAGTTTGGTTTACTTGGAAGCTGCAGGTTTAAAAAAACAGTTGCCAACAGTCAGGCCTTAATTGTCAGGACTATCTATATATCAGGACAAAAATATTAGGCTAAAAGGGCATGTCCAGCCTAAAAATAATGTTGTTAATATATGATAGATCCCCCTGCCCACCCCCACCGCCATTTTATTTTTTCAAAAAACAATTAAAACTGTACTTACAGCCTTCGCTCCTGGGCGCACTGATCTGGCTCCCTGCTTCCAGAATTTGCAAGCAGGGCCAGACCGACAGAAGCAGCGGGAATGAGGGCTTGTAGTACAGTTCTGATTTTTCTTTTAAAGAAATAACTAGGTGGTTAGGTGTGGGCAGGGGCATTATCATACAGTAAAGATTTAACGCTAGGTGGAAGGACAAGCATGGTGGATTCGGATGGTGGTGGGAGGGAGGGGGGAGAAGGGTTCCCCTGCGATGTCACTGTCCTTCTGAGGTTAGGAACAGCAGGACTACTGACTCACAGACATCTCCTATTCTTCACTTTTGTAACTTTGGACAGACACTGCGACAACCATAATGAGCAGAGATGTAGGTAAGGGGCCAATAGTGGGTTAAATTTTATTTTGGAGGTAGCCATGCCCTTTAATCACAGTCATCATTTGGCCTATCCAAAATATCAAGCCCAGTGATTGATTTGTCTAGAATACTGATCAGTCCGAGCCGACTAAATCAGAATTTCCTTTCCAGATAAGAAACAAACATGTAGTAGTCTTGTCTCTTATCTGAGTATTCGTTTGCCTATCAGTTTGTTAAAAGAAAGATATGTTTTCTCATCATTTTTCTAATACAATGGTAAAATACGTTTACTTAATCATTAATACAATGAAAACAAGAGATATCAATATCACAATCCTACACCAGATAAGCTATACATCCTCATGCCTAATCGGTAAGGATTATATATAATTCTCTTTGTAAAGCTGGGTACACAGGGAGAACTAGTTGTAAACGCTCGGTAGGGACAATGACTGTCGGTTTAGGCAATATTGGCAGCGGTTGATAGTTTGCACGACTGATCATGTGGTCCTGTAGAGAACTGCACGATCTGCCGTGATTTACCACAGGCCCAATCGCCTGTTTGTCTGGACCAAGCTTGGTCGCTGCGCACACACCATGCGGCATTTCCTCCCGACCAACTATACACGTCACTATTGGTCGGTTGGCCGGAAATATCTCACGGTGTGTACCCGCCTAAGTATTTTTACAAAGGTCAAATCTGTCTCAGAACTTTCCTTGGTTTTGTTATATGATTGTGTGGAACCGAGCAGACAACACACACGTGGATTTACACGACGCCCAAACAAAGCATAACACGTGAGATTATTGGCCCAATTAGCGTTTTTCTGCATTGTTCGCACATAATTGTGCAAGGATCTGTCAGAACATACCATGAAAGTAATTATCCTTATAAATCTTCAAAAAGTATGTCTAATGTGGCTAATTAGAAGCGCTGATGTTTTCCATACTGTCTCCTATCTATGTAAATTGATACACACAACATACATGTAGTGAAAAATGCAACCTATTGTAAACAATGACATTTTATATGTAAGCCAGAGTCCCACCCGATATAATAAAGCTTAGTTTGCTTGTCCGTGTCTCTGTGTGTGTCCCTGAATGATGCTGCTGTGCTTATGCAAGATGCCAATGGCGGCTGACCTCTGCGCGTGGGGCAGAACAGGCACAGGTATATATTTTATTTCTTATATAGTGCTACATATTCACAGCTCTTACATTATTATTATTAAATTACTTTAAGGCTGGGTACTCACGGGCTTATTTGTCTCGATCGAGCATTCACTGTGAACGAGCAGCTCAGATCGCCTTTGATTTACAGACGGGCATCCGAGCTCGGCTGCGCTAGCCACCCCACACCATCAATATATCCATCCGACCGCCCAATCCATGGTCGGTTGTTTCGCCCTGGAATTATCGTGGTGTGTACCCAGCCTTACAATTCATATCCATTGACACCAGACCCTGCCCAAAGAGCTTACAATCTAATCACTTTATCTCACACATACGACGTATTAGTATGACTTAATGAATGTGGGGAAACCAGAGGGCTCAGAGGAACCCACATAATAAGCACAGGAAAGGTGTATGTCCACCATCAGCATGTAAATTCATACACCCCTCCCCCACACCAGAAAACCTCAAGATCGCAGAATAAATAACCTGAAGTGAGATATTACATCCGTAGTTCCCCATCCTCTAGCTCGGTCTCTCTCTTTCTTGCTTCTTTTTTCCCAGAGCGGCAGTTATGGCCATGACTGACTGTGCTGCAACCGTGCACCATTTGGGGAAGAGGGTGAAGGGTAGGTAAGCATGAATTTTCATGTTGGGTATGAACATTCTCTATGAAGTCTACGATTGCCTATAATACAGAAGTGTGACACTGATAACTAGAGATGGCCGAACTTTTCGAAAGTTTGGTCTGTTTTTGAACTTTTCAACTATATGGACAGTTCTAAAGTTCGAAACACGGCCCATTAAAGTCAATGGGAATCAAATAGTTTTAAAAGTTCGAATGAAATACAATTAAATATAATGGTACTTAATGTAAATGGCTGTGGGACCTGGGAATGGTCTGGGGAACATGTTCGAATATCCAGAACTTTCGATAATTATCCCATTAAGGCTCGCAGATTCGATATTCAATATTTACTCACATATAGGTATAATAGACATTTTACTCACAGATTCATAATTCATATATTTACTCACATATAGGTATAATAGACATTTTACTTGCAGATTCGATAATTCAGTATTTACTCACATATAGGTATAATAGACATTTTACTCGCATATACCTACGCCTCGAACATTCGAACATTCGATAAATGCCAAAAATCTGGGTCCAGGATAGATCGAGAAGTCCAAGTCCGTTTGAACTCGAATAGTTCGGCTCTAACTCGGGTTCGAGTTCTAGTCCATCTCTACTGATAACATAGTTAAGTACCCTAGAAAGAATCATGTAGCAATCTTTTATGAACTGAGTCAAATTTTGCTAATTACTATATGTATCAATGCTTCACATGCAACGAACTTGAAGACTTAGGACTGATTGCTATACAGGCAGTTTTGGCCTGAAATTAGTCCAAAACCCACACTATCTGATGTAATTTGGGGTTAGCGTGGGCTTTAAACACGCTGGCCGTGCCATTGCCACATATTTTCTGGAAATAGCGCAACATAGCTAACAGTAATGTGTATGGCTAAGTTAACATAAGCGCAAAATTTTGAGCTAATTAATTGCCTTTCCTACAGTGGCGTACGGACCCACATGCAGAACAGAAAAGTTGCGTCTTTTAAGTCTTGCTAGAGACTTTAAAGCATCGCTGGGTAATTTTTTTGGTTCTGCATAGGCCTGTTAGTGTAGCCGTAATGCTGCTTCTTTGCTATAAATAATTAACAAATGTACAGTATCTTTTTTTAAAGAGATTTTTGATTGTTGTTTCTAATTTACCTTGATTTAAATAACATGTGCAGACCTTGTACTATGTTAGCACCAGCTTGGAAAATACCGTACTCACACACTTTTGGACTTAAAAAATACTGGAAACACAATAATTCCTTACGTAGAGAGAAGCTGGTATTTTTCTGCAATATGCCACTTTGGGAACTTACCATATATTCTATGAATAACAAGAATTTCAACCACAGAGGACATTTCACCAAAAATGGTGTGAGCGGAGTTGGACATCCCTGGTTATATAGTTTCTGTAGTAGATAACACAATTGGGCCATCAGCTCCCAGTTCCAGCACTACTTACCCAATGGACCATATGGGGTCTGTTTATAAAAGAAGTTAACATGATCCTGTCTACAATTTAAAGGAAACCAGTGAAAGATCGAGGAATTTTGCTGTTATTTTAACCACTTCTACTCTCATCATTTAGAATGGAAATCTCTCTTTTTATGCATACCTCATCCTATGGGATTTGAGCAAATAACTAGTGGACATCACACTTACTGAGCACATTAAGGGATAACATAATAAAACTACAGCAATGAATAGGGGCCTCTATCGTAATAAGTAATTTCTTGCTCTGGGCTGTAGGGCAATTGTGATTACTCTCACTACTTGTTAACATTTATTTTTTGCAGTTAGCCTACAAATGTAGATAATGCCCGCTATCTGCCAACTCCCCCCATACTGATAGGTCAGTCAGGACTCAGGAGTGATGGCCCTGCCAAAACTGCATCTCCACCTGCTTTTTTAGGGGTCTATAACGTGAATATAAACTATAAACCTATAAGGCAACAATTCAGAATACTAAACTTCCGTCTTATCGTCCTTTCAATCTGTTGCAATATAATGATTATTATTTAACCCTCACTAATTAAAGACTATAAATGGTATTTGTAAACAAGCTCTTTCATTGTGTGTTTTAGAGAATTGTTGCTGTTTTCTGTCCCAGTGTTGCACAAGTACAATGACATAATTAACTCTGGTGCATAATGTACTTTGTTTGACTCGCACAGCAACAACAGGACAAGCAATAGAAATGTTATGTTATGTACACCAAGGAAACTCAACATGTGATAATTGTTAGATGGGGCTAATACCCCCTATTATTCAAAGGTAAAAAGATCAGTAGATGGAGATGGGGCACTGGCCATGATTTGCTAATCCAGCTCGGAATTGTTTTAATTTCATATAACTGTGGCCCTGCCATATGATAAGATAACCAGATTAGTGGGAGAGAGTCTTTTAATCACTACCCCTAGACACCCCTCAAACCATTGAATTCAGTTTATAATGAGACTTTTCATTAGAAGGAATAAACTGGGACTTAGCAAGCAACCAATGTTTTGAGGGATTTCTTGGAATCATGTCAGGGAAGACATTAACAATCCATCCAAGTACAAGACTAGGACAAAGGGAAGGAATGAACAGGCAGTGTGGGGCACCTACTACTGTTTACTGAACCACCAACAAGCTACAAGATCACAGAGTTTTTTCGGTTTAAACCTGCAGCTTCCAAGTAAACCAAACTTTATTTTACAGCAAACTTATCCTATAAATAGTTTATACTAATAGTCTATACTACTATACACAAGCTTGCAGGGTGTTTGTTAATGTTGCAGTTCTGCTACAATGAGAAACTTTATACAACTGTAGTTGATAGAGTCCCAGCTAATGTAAACATATTTGATAAGTTACACAAAAAGCACTTGAGAGGTACTGTTTGCAAGAAGCTGATTACATTTTATTGTAGCTGTAGATGAACAACTAAATACAACAGATTAAGGCAGTGTATAGCATGATAACATGATAACCAAAAGCCATTTCCAAACATTTTTACATGGAAATGGCCATTTGGTCAATTTATAGGAGAATCTTGTATTCTTATTACGGTAGCTGCTTAAAGTGAATGTCCAGCCTAAACATAACTTTACCGTATATACTCGAGTATAAGCCGACTCGAGTATAAGCCGAGGCACCCATTTTTGCCTCAAAAAATAGAAATGATGATTGACCCGAGTATAAGCCGAGGGTATACAGTAACCCTAATACCTTTCCACTGTAGATGTTTGGAAACTACAACTCCCAGCATGCTTGGTTGCTGGGAGTTGTAGTTTCCAACCACCTATAGTAGAAAGTATTGGGGGTTACTGTATGGCATATCTTCCCCCACCCTAATACCTTTCCACTGTAGATGTTTGGAAACCTACAACTCCCAGCATGCTTGGTTGCTGGGAGTTGTAGTTTCCAACCACCTATAGTAGAAAGGTATTGGGGGTTACTGTTTGGCATACTGTCCCCACCCTAATACCTTTCCACTGTATAATGTTTGGAAACTACACCCCATCATGCTTGGTTGCTGGGAGTTGTAGTTTCCATACCACCTATAGAGAAAGGTATTGGGGGTTACTGTATGGCATACTGTCCCCCACCCTAATACCTTCCACTGTAGATGTTCGGAAAAACTACAAACTCCCAGCATGCTTGGTGCTAGGAGTTGTTTAGTTCAACCACCTATAGTAAAAAGATAATGTGGGTGTCTGCATGGCATACTGTCCCTCCAGCCCTCCCCCCAGTACCCGAGGTAATTTTTAAACCTAAAAACCTCGGCTTATTTACTCGAGATATACGGTACTTTAAAATGATTATTACCCCCCCAAACCTCACTTTCACATGCTTTGTATAGTTCAAAGATCCAGATCCCAGAACTTACTTACCTGACCCCGTCCCTTGCCGCTTCTGCTCTGCGGCTGACAGCCGCTCCATTTCTTGGTTGAAGCTGTCAGCTAGGATGCGACATGACGTCATGCCCAATCGCCTGACAGCCGTGACCAGAAAGTGAAGTGGCTATCAACGCAGAAGTCCTCTGCTCCTGTTTTTGCTCGCAACGAACTTGAAAGAGGAGCTGGGGGCGGCGCCTAGACGGTGACCGGGTCAGGTAAGTAAGTTCTGGGGGATCTTTGAAATATACAAAGCATGCGAAAGTGGGGTTTAGGGGGTAATAATCATTTGCCTTTAAGAGGGGGGGTCCACATCTAAGCTGCTATCAGGTTCACTTAATTATCCTCCACCTGTAGCTCTGCATAATCTGGTTTCTAGAATTGTACCTTTTAATTTTGTTGGAAGGTAGCTTCTTAGTGAATACATAGTGGCCTATCTTCCACTGGAATTTTCTAATTAATGATTATAGTAGCAAGGTTAGACATAGATCACATGTTTAAAGAAACCAATACAATCACAGACCATATTACTAATGACACTTTAGATTCTGATTTGCATTATTCATGTATCTGTTTGTTTGCCTGAGCAAATAAAATGACCGTTTTTGCTTTGTGTTTGCATTCTGGGCACTAGGTAAAAACAATATAGTTAATTTGGCTTGAAAAAGCCAAATTACTGTTCTTTCTATTTCTTCTTCTTTTTCTTCTTCCGTTTTCTTCTTCCGCTTTTTTGGACTGTATCTCCTCCCACAGTTTTTGAGCTAGAGACATGAAATTCGGTACAGACATGCGGGGCATATAGGAGAAGTGTGCTATCTTCTAGCTAAGGAATCCGCAGAAGCGTTACTGCGTTATCGGCGAATTTCTGGACATTTTTTCCCATAGACTATATGGGAACAATCCTCAAATGTGGATATTTCAAAACTGTTTTTTTCATGGTGATAAATACAAATGGTGATACCCCCAACCCCCACACAGACACAGGTACACTCACCATGACCTACCTTTCCATTACCATGAAAGCCCATTTAAAGGGTAACTAAAGTCAACAAAAAACAAATTTAGATTTATCCTCAATAAAAAAGATAGTTTTATGGTTTTGTAAAACACAAAAAAGACCCCCCTAACCAGACCCAGGTACACACACCTACTGATCTACTTATCCATTACAGTGGCAGCCTAATTAAAGGGTAACTAAAGTAAAAAAACTAATTAGATTTATCCTCAATAAAAAATAGTTTATGGTTGTAAACACAAAAAAAGACATACCCCCTCAACCAGACCCAGGTACACATACCTACTGATCTACTATCATTACTTTGGAAGCCATACTTTAAAGGGTAACTAAAGTCAAAAAAGCTAATTTTGATCAAAAAACTTGTGTTTTTTAACCCCCAACGTGACACAGGTATACACAGCTACTGACCTACCCTCTAACTGTTGCAGCCATACTTAAAGGGTAACTAAAGTAAAAAAAAAACTAATTTTGACCAATCATCAAAAAAGTTTTTTTTTTTACTCTCAACCTGACACGGGTACACCACACCTACTGATCTACTTATCCATTACTATGGCAGCCATAGGTAAAGGGTAACTAAAGTAAAAAAAACTAATTTTGACCAATCATCAAAAAAGTTTAATTTTATCCCCCAACCTGATATGAATACACACACACCCAACTGACCTCCTTAATGCATGTGAATATTTAAAGGGTAAAAAAAAAACAATGTCCTCTCATTGACATTATTGAGTTTTAAAATCGCAGCACAACACACAAATTCCTTCCAAAATGCGGTCTTTCAAGCCAAATTCAAAATTTATACTCAAAGGGCAAGTCCAGCTCTAAAATGAAAACCTACATACAGGTAAATCACCCCCCAAAACCCTAAACAGTAATAGTTTGAAATCTGAAATATATAAGTCTAACCTGAAATCCTGCCAATGTCCTGGTTCCCCTGTTCTGCTTCCTGGTTCTTCTAGTTAGTAAATGTCAATTATGGATTTGACAGTTGACATCACAGGCAATGACTAAATGTTAATCCCCTGTCTGCCTTCTGAGCATGCCCCGGCTCAGTACCTGCTCAGTCAGGTTTCTAAATTGCTCAGGTTCCATGAGGCATCCAGAAGCATAGCAGGCATACTGAAATGAATTCATAGGACAAACTATGATATATCACATATTTAAAGAGGCCATTCTTCTAATATGTCTTATGAGGGTGGAGTTGTCCTTTAAACTTTCCCTTTCTAGTTTTTATTATAGTCTCTGAGTCAGACACTTTAAATGGCATGTTCACCTCCAAAACTGAATTGAATATAAATATTAAGTCCTGTATGGTTATATTCCATGCACTGAATATAGCAATATTGTTGGTGCACACCTCGCATACCTTTATCTTTATAAATGGCTGGGTGATAAGTAGTATACATCATTACTTCCCTGCTATCATATATATACAGTAAAAAGCCACCACACACCAGTCGTATTACGTTTCAGTGCTTTATTTAGCTGAAGCTATGGTGCAGCTAGTGTACCTTTGTCATGGATAAAATTACCGTGCTACACACATAAACTAAAGGTCCATACAGACGTGTGATTGCGGGGCCAACCCATAGCACACTGTTACAGCAGTGTACTCACCGGCACCTCAGGATCCTCGTGCACGTGTGCGTCAGGGTTTGTGCGTGGGCGTGCACGTTGTGAGCTGGCCAATGTTCCATGCATGCACACCGATGTTCCCTCACGAGCGCGTCCTGATCGCTTCCTGGGGTTGCTGGGAGATGTGGATGTCCTCCTGTGCACGCGCGCATTGGCATTCACGTGTGGCCATGCACGTCACGGGTTGATGACGTGGCTGACCTTATTTAAAGCCCTCCTACTTTTGAGTTCTTGCTGCCAGATCAGTGTTCCTACCTGTTCTCAAGCCCTATTGTTATCTTTTGCTCATTTACAGATTTGACCCTTGTCTGTACCGGGACTCTGCTAGTTTGCTTCCTGCCTGTTGACCCTTGTCTGTACCTGGACTCAGCTAGTCTGCATCATGGGATTGGGTCTTGTAAGTTTCTTCTTCTGTGGTCACCACCTGGTGCCTGTTTGCCGCCCAATATCCTCACCATCAGAGGCTCTGGAGAAGACCTACATGTGCTTAGATTCTGTGCCCAGAGGGGGTTCTCTCGGATTCCTTCCTGAAGTTTATAACACACACGACTGTAGGACAAACAACCATTTCAGCCAAGTATCGGTAGGTCTATAGGAGCTAGGTCAGGCTGTTTCAATGTTTGGTTGGGCGTTATTGATGATGCCAACTGGCGGATCATCATCGATGCCCGACTGAACATCAATAGACAAACTGATACTCAACCAAAATGACCATTTGTTCCAAAGTTGTGCTTTGCACGACGGCCCCGCGATTGCAAATCTTAATGGATTTAAAACTCTAAAGACCAACCTTCAATTGAGCCACTCCCCTAAAGTGCTATTAAGTATCTACATTTTAAAAGGCTACACCGTATAATAAAGTTCACTCTAGTTCATGAAAATGATCAAAACAGTGCATAAAGAAAATCATAGCAATACCCATTATGATAAAAAAATGTAAGTTGTTAACATAATCCATTGGAGATATTCCAAGGTGTTCTAACACATGGATTTGTAAAAAAAAACCCAACAAATTATTATTAGGGATGGACTAGAACTCGAATTCGAGTTCTAGTCGGACTTTTTTGGACTTTTGAACTACGAACTTTTTTCAAGGATTCTTGAATTTTTGACTCAATAGCCCTCGACTTTAGGGCTCCATAAAGGTTCGTACACACGTTAGATAATTTTCGTACAATACAGCCGACGAACGTTCAATGACAACATCGTCATTTTTCAAATGACTATTGTACACACAACAACGGTAATAGCAACGATAGTCGTGTGAACATCAGACGTTCGTTTGTGCTGTTCACCTTCGGGTCATCGCACGACGTTCGTTTGTGGTTACCATAACCAACGCATGCGCCTTTCTATACATTTTCGTAGAAGTCTAGCGATAATCTTCCAACCATGTACAGATATAGCGACAATCGGCAGAACAAATCCACCATGCCGGTCGTCGGAAAAAGCCGACATCAGTCGATGGTCGTTGGTCTTTTACGATCGTTGAAGCTATATTTTCGCATGAATGTCGTGCGACTGCTTGTTCATCTGCTGTATCGTACAAAAATTATCTAACGCGTGTACGAACCTTTAGACCCTAGAATGCAGCATTTGGTAATCCTTGAATTCGTCAATTACTCTCAACTTTGGTGCTCTATAACCCTAGAATGCTTCATTCGGTAATCCTCAAATTTAGCGATAACCCTCAACTTTAGCACTCCATAACCCTAGAATTCGTTAAGCCTCGAATCCAGTGATAACCCTTAACTTTAGCGCTCCACAATCCTCGATTGCTGCGTTCAGTAACCATCGAAAATTCAATGCGTCACCTCAAACACAGCTCAATTGCGAGGGAAGTTAGTATTTAAATAAGGTTTACTTTCCCAGGTCCTAGAGCCATGTACAGTTAGTTACCATTGCTATTTTAGCTGTATTTTATCAGAACTTTTTGAATTATTTGTCCCCATTGACTTTAATGGAAACTTTAGGAACTATCGAAACTTTAGGGAGTTTGGCCATCTCTACTTATTATATAGTAATTTCAATATTCCCAATAGAATAGTCTTTCAGTTAGCTGTAAATCTCAGAGAAAACAGATTAGAGAGAGGTTTATATTAACTTTTTGAGTCTCACCGTTTGTAGCTCAAAAATCCAATAGAATTCTCTGTTTTATTATTCTCTGAAGTAAGAAATCTTTTCTTTTATCTCAGTGGAGCTTTTAGTTCTATTAAAAAAACTATAATCTTTGTTTGAAGTAAGACTTGTCTTTCCGTTTTGGAGTCTCTTGGGGTAAAAAAGACCCATAAATCCAAAAGTCCACCCATGAATAGATATTTTACATACAGCTGCAGGACCCCCCAAACCCTACTTACTTCTTCCAAAGATGTAGCTAAAGAATCTTACAAGACCCGGTCCCTCGCTGCTTCCTGGTCGCAGATGTAAATCAAAGGTTTGGCAGTGACGTTGCGCCCACTCGCTGACAGCTGCGACTAGGAAGTGCCTCACTGCTGCTGTTCTTGCTTGAAACAAGCTTGCAACTGCAGCAGGGGCACAGGGGGGCGATACCCAGGCTGCGAGGGACAGGCAGGGATATTCAATAAAAGTTCTTATCGTTAAAAATGGTGCTAATTTTGCCCCAGCCAATCAGATGTTAGCTTTCAAATATTAAATAAGATCTGATTGGTTGGTGCAAAATTAGCACCATTTTAAACGATAAGAACTTTTATTGAATCGCACCGAGGCTCTTTTAGGTTTCTTTAGGTGCATCTTGGAAAGAGGTAAGTAAACCAGGAAGTGGAGTGGGGGAGTGAGGGGTCCTGCAGTTGTATGTAAAATTTAGATTAATGGGTGGACATTTAAATATATTTTGTAGCTTGTTCAAAAATATCTATATTAATGGCAAGGTATTTTTCGTTTTCAATAGATTGTCCATCCCTCTGTATCTGGTATGCATTCCTTAAAGTGCTTTGGTGGTTCTGAATCCTCCTTCTGAATGACCAAATTGTTTTATCCAAGAATGCAAGGAAGCAGGGACATTTAAGTAAATAAACCCAATAGTCTGTCTCGCAATTCAATAGTGCTTAAGGAAATACGTGTTTCCAGCATGAGGGTGGCTAAAGTACTTAAGTTTCATACATACATGCGATCGCTGGTGCCAACCCGCAACACATGATGTGTATGCACTGCGTTTTGGCCAATAATCGTGCAGTGTAAAAGTGCCCATACATGGCAGGATAATCGCCCGAAACGGCCATGCATACACATCGTGCGTTGTGGGTTGGCACCAGCAATCGCACGTGTGTATGAAGCTTTATTCTGAATGATTGCATTACAAAATTAGCATTTGTGACATTTAAATAATCCTGTTTTTATAGGAAATAAATTGTTTAAAAAATATCTTTGTCGTATTTATCTCTGGGGTCATTCGAGGTTAGTAAATCTCCTAATCAGCATCCTTTTCTGTAAATGCATAATGGTATGGTGTGTAATCTTCAAAAAATCATACCATTTCAAACCATAAACAAAGCATCAATGTACCTTGCATATAATATAACATGTTCTTTGAATGCTAAACTCAATAGCTGCGTATGCCCTAAAGAACTCTTAACCTGCCAGTGCAGGTTAATAATCACCCACACAAATGGCTTACTTAATTATTTGTTGGTGGCCCGGGTGTAAAAATACCTCGAGCCCAGCAATTCAACAAATGCGATTTCTTAGATTCACATAAGCTGGGTACACACAGTACAGATCAGTGAAAGATGACAGACAGGATCTGCAAGATCCTGCCTGTCATCTTTCAAAGATCTGCATACACACAGTCCCGAGCGTTCTCCCTATACACATCAAAGGGAGAATGCTCGGGACTGAGTGTTTCCCTCGGCCGCGGCAGACTCCTCTATTGGGAGTCTATCGCGGCCGATGGAAATTTTCGGCCTTTCCTGATCGTTTGGCGCCCACGCACTCGTTCGGAAAACGTAGGAGGCTATGGTGTTCCCAGTAATGATGTTTCATTTTCTACTTGGGTGAATAAAGTTTGGATGATTTTATGGGTAAAACCCGATGCGACTTCACAGACGTCTTTTCAGGTGTGCGCCTACCCATCATTGTTTGTGCTGTGAATGTTCTTTGAATGCCTGTCTGTATATGTAAATATACAGAGGGAAGCTTTTTAAAAAATGGCTGTAGTTGGAAGCCTATACATTTTTCCAAAATCTCACTGCTGAGATGAACAGACACATTTGGAGGGTTTTCTGAGAAATTATGTACTTTGGGTGGTCCATACAAAATGGGCAGTCTTGGATCAGGTTCACTTAAAGGGGAACTGTGGTCTTCCATTTTGTTTGTGCCTTATGGAGGCAGCCATTGATCACCTGATCATCTGACCGCTGCCTTGGTTTAGGGTTGGAGCATGCTCACTGCTGTCTTTTATGCTGGGAAATTCTAATTAACATACCAGAAATGCAAAATTAAATTATAATTCCCCAGAAGTCTCTTTTCCCTTATTTGCATAATGAGCAAGGGAGTTGTGGGGAAAACTCTCCCTAACTCGCTTGACTTCTTGTAAATCTTATTTTTCAAAGCCCAGAATGAATAAAAGCTATATGTTTACACATGAATACTAAATATATATAGGCAGTAGTATGCAATATATTTGATTGATTTTATAAATATATATATAAAGAAATTTGACCAGAAAAAAAAGAAAATCAGTTTTCTAGTTCATTAATTTAAAAAATGTAAGATATAAAGATTTTTTGATAGGGCCTGCTCTAAAATAACATAAATAGAGAATTATCCAGCAGTAGTGCTGTTTTAATACTTATTATCAAATAATGAGGATCAAAGGCTCACTAGAGCTGAAGGGAGCTCATTGAGCCTACCCAGCTCAGATACATATATACATATATACTAGACCAACAGTCAACTGTTGTAGCCTTTATGCCTAAATACAAGTCTACAACTTATCAGTATAGCTGCCAAGCCAAACTAAGCTGCCATTATGATCTCTTGCATTTTATAGTGTCTCCCAAACACACCTTTAAAATCTGATTGGTCTGATTAAATCTTGAATCTGATTGGATCTGGGTATTGGACCAATCCTATACCCCACCCCTAGATTATGGGGTCCAATACCAAGATCCAATCAGATTCAAGATTTAAATTAGACCAATCAGATTTAAAGGTGTGTATGGAGACATATAAATACAAGAGATCTGAATTGCAGCCTAGTGGTGGATTAGTTGCTGTACTGATAAGTTGTAGTTAGGCATAAGGGCTACGAAAGATAGCTGTTAGACTAGTATACACCGGGCTGGTAGGCTCCATGAGCTACCTTCAGCCCTGGTGAACCTTAGATCCTCCGTATTTGGTGACAGTATTTAAAACAGCGCTACTGCCATGTAGTTCTCTATTTATGTTATATTAGAGAAAGACTAAAATATTTTTTTCTTAGCATTTTTTTAATTATTGGGCCAGATTTTTTTTTTTCCCTCTGCAAATACCTTCTAAAATAGTTCAAATATATACAGGCATATTTTGTAAAAGCAATCAAATATAGTGCATACCACTGCCTTTATTTAGTTTTGGTATTCATGTGTAAACATATAGCTTTTATTCATTCTGGGCTTTGAAAAATTTACAAGGAGTCAAGCGAGTTAGGGAGAGTTTTCCCCACAACTCCCTTGCTCATTATGCAAATAAGGGTAAAGAGACTTCTGGGGAATTATAATTTAATTTTGCATTTCTGGTATGTTAATTAGAATTTCCCAGCAGTAAAGGCGGCAGTCAGATGATCTGGTGAATAATGGCTGCCTCCATAAGGCACATACAAAATGGAAGACCACAGTTCCCCTTTAAGAAATTAGCCAATTCTTTAGTGATGTAGCCTAGCCTTATCAAGTCCTGCCTGTATCAAGTAATTACTTCTTTTTAATTTGAATATTTAATTTTCACATGTATATTTCCCTTATGTACCTGATTCTAAGTACATTTATGAAGGCATCTATCATAATTTACCTGGAGGAGTTAACTGGCTTGGTTTCTTAATGCGAGTCTGTGTGTGTCTTAGGTTGCATTTTAAAAAATACTTTTAAACACCCCAATATTAGATGAAATACCTTGGAGGCAAAAAGATGCATTGAATAAACATATTGTTCCCTTTATATAAATATGCCATGCACTATATATAAATATTCGTCTTAAAGGGCATGTCCACCCCCAAAACTATAATTCCCCCCACTACTGGCCCAACTCCTCTGAATCTGTGAGCCACCGCCTCACTATTTCTAGTCTTTTTCATTTGGCGCTGCGAGCAGGGTACATTGATCGCCATGCAGAACCCAACCAGTCATGAGGCGGCTCCTGCCTTAGCCCCCATTGCCCCTCCTGCCGTGGGAGTAGCCCCGACCATGTGTTTGCCCGCAGGAGCAATATTGAACCAGCTAGTACGTTTCGACGGCCAGAACATGCTGCTAGAAGACTGGGCCACTTACTTAAAAAGTACCCTCAGGTTGTATAATTTGACTCCTGATCTGCAATCCGACGTGGCGCTGAACGCCCTGGAAGGGGATGCGAGACGCACTGTAATGCTACGCCCGGAAGGGGAGAGGAAGACTCTGGAGGCCATACTCTCAATTCTTGAGCCTATCTACGGAGAAACGGCCGGCACTGGCAGCCTTAGGTCTCGCTTATTCACTCGCTTCCTGCGTGAAGATGAAACTATTCCCCAGTTTGCAAATGCTCTTCAAGAGATATGGGCACACATACAGAAAAGAGAAGCCAATGGCGCTAATCTCCTTGGAACTGGAGATCAAATCCTTCGGGACCAGTTTGTTCTTGGATTGCGCAGTCCCCCCCTCCGCCAGATCCTCAGGGAACGCATCCTGGTGGATGCTACGCTGCAGTTTCACAAGGTACAGGCTGAAGCGGTGGCCAGAGACAAGGAGGAGGCCTACGGAGCTTACACCGTGAGGGTGCAGGCTGCAAGAAGTCTGAGAACCCCCTCTGAGGAAGGGGAGCTGCGAGAGACAGTGAAGGCACTTAGTGCCTCCCTGGGAGAAATCCAGAAACAGTTGTCACAGTTGCAAGTTTCAGCAATGGCCCCAGTCCAGCCGGATTACTGGCAGAGGAGTGCCGCTCCAATGGGTCGATATCCCGCTGTCACAGAGACCAGAGTAGGGAGTTCTCCCAGACGCTGGGCTGGCCGGACACCACCTGAAGAGGCGCAGTCGTGGGGTCCTCCTAGAAACCGGAGAACTATGGGCCCACAGTGTTGGATTTGTCGAGAAAGAGGACATATTTCCCGTCAATGCCCGCAAAGGGGCCTACATCCAGAACAGCCGCCGTTAAACGGGAATCCCGCGCGGTAGTGGGGCATACCGCGGGGGAAGCCAGGTGCCCAGTTATTCCTGACGACCCCCGGGACCTGGTGGCCGAAAGCCCCTACCTAAAAGTGCAAATTGAAGAACAGGTGGTGGGGTGTCTTATAGACACAGGTTCTGAAGTTACCACAATGCCAATGGAGTTCTTCGAAAAACACTTCGGCCACCTATTGAAACCTGACAAGGGTACCTTGATTAAGCTGACGGCGGTAAATCAGACTACTATACCAGTGCTCGGAGTGGCTTGGATGCGGATGAAGTTATGTGGACAGGATGTTGGCAGGAAGGGGGTGGTGCTGGTAGAGAATCCGGCTCGGTGTGGAGCCCCCGTGGTATTGGGGATGAATGTCCTGAGAGAGCTAGATCAGCTCCTGTTTACAAAGGAGGGACCAAGCTACTGGAAGAAAACGACTTCCCACAAGCCTACCCAGAGAGTATTCCAGAGGCTGATTCGGACCTGCGGTGTCTGCAAAAGCATCCCTGAAAATCAGCCAGTGGGAGCAGTGTATGCCCCATATGGAAGAGCCTGTATCGTACTCCCACGACAGGAAAGGATTATGCGAATGCCTGTCGGAGGCTGTCGGAAATTGAATGGGGTAGGAGTGCTCATAGAGCCACTGGGTGTATCAGAAGCTGGACGGAGCCCAGTGGTTGCCAGAACCATTGCAACAGTAATGGACGGCCATGTGGTAGTCCGGTGTATCAACATACATGACCATGAAGTTACGTTCCATGCTGGAGAGAAAGTGGCTGAGCTACATGTACTGCAAGGAGAACCACTCACAGGCAGACAATTTGCCCTACGGGCCATTGAGAATGATGCCTGGACCCTGGCAGTGGACCAGAACTCAGTGGAAGAGCCCACGTCTGAGTGGAATGGCAGGCGGATCTTGGAGCAAATGAAGATTGATGCCAACCAATTTACCACTGATCAGTTGGAGAAGGTCGAAGCAGTAGTATGGGAGTTTCAATCCACTTTTTCCCGGTATGAAGAGGACTTTGGCTGCACCACCGTTATAGAGCATGAAATACCGACTGGGGATACTCCCCCAATTCGAGAAAGGTACCGACAGATTCCACCCACTCTCTACCAAGAGGTGAAGGCAATGCTGTCTCAAATGTTAGATAGTGGAGTAGTCAAAGAGAGTCAGAGCCCATGGGCGGCACCAGTGGTCTTGGTACGGAAGAAGGATGGGTCCTTGAGGTTTTGCGTGGACTATAGAAAGTTAAACGCCGCCACGGTAAAGGACGCTTTTCCCCTGCCAAGGATTGAGGAGTCTCTGACGGCATTACAGAGGGCCAAATATTTCTCAACCTTGGACTTGGCCAGTGGCTACTGGCAAGTACCTATGGCAGAGAAGGATAGACAGAAGACAGCCTTTATCTTACCTATGGGGTTGTATGAGTTCAACAGGATGCCTTTCGGGTTAACCAATGCTCCAGGTACATTTCAACGCCTAATGGAACACTGCCTGGGGGAATTAAATTTTGAGTCAATTCTAATCTACCTAGATGACGTAATAATCCATGCTCCAACATTTGAAGAACATTTGAGAAGATTGCGGCAAGTGTTAAGCAGACTCCGTGCCCATGGTCTCAAGATCAAACCGAGGAAGTGTCATCTCTTTCAAACAAGCTTAGAGTATCTGGGACACGTCGTATCAGCTGAGGGAGTTAGTCCTGCGGAGAGTAAGATAGAGGCAGTGAGTAAGTGGCCACAGCCTAAGACACTTCGAGAAGTAAGGGCGTTTCTTGGGTTGGCTGGGTATTATCGAAGATTTATAAGAGGCTTCGCAAAGATTGCCAGACCGCTACACGAGCTCTTGAGAGGGACCGCTCAGGGTCCAAAGACACGACCTATATCGTGGGGGTCATCACAGGAGCAGGCTTTTGATGAGTTGAAGAGAGCCCTGATCAGTGCCCCAATCCTGGCGTATGCACAATATGACAAACCATTTATGCTCTACACAGATGGAAGTCTGTATGGGTTAGGAGCGGTGCTGGCCCAAGAACAAGATGGGCAAGAACGAGTCATCGCATATGCTAGTCGCTCCTTACGGGATTCCGAACGCAATCCAGAAAATTACAGCTCCTTTAAACTCGAACTGTTGGCATTGGTATGGGCAATGACTGAAAAGTTCTCTGGGTATCTCACAGGAGCAAAGGTCCTAGTAAGGACGGACAATAACCCCTTGGCACATCTGCATAATGCAAAGCTGGGCGCCTTAGAACAAAGATGGATGGCAAGGCTAGCGAAGTTTGATTATTCCATCAAGTACCGTGCCGGGAAGGATAACGCAAATGCAGATGGCCTGTCCAGAGTCACCTGGGAAACCCCAACAGTTGAGGTGGACGAGGAAGATGAAGGGACTGAAATACCTGATCTGGGCCGAGTGCCACAGCAGCCACCCTTGGCAAGCTCAAGTGGGGTGGCTGCCCGAAGCACGGTATTGCTGGAAAAGACTGAGCAAGAATGGGCTCAGGTGCAAGACGATGATCCTGAAATAAAGAAGCTCAAGCATTGGGTGAAGACAGGAGTATGGCCCAAAATGGAAGAGCGAAGTCGCTTGTCCTCAGACGGATGGAAGCTGTTACAACAGTGGGACCGTCTGCAAATCCGAAATAGAATAATGTACCGGAGGGTGTTTCTACCTACTGATCTTGAGGAGAGGTGGCAGATGGTGATACCCAGTAACCTGGCTCGTAGAGTGGTCCTCGAGGGGCATGAAAAGGGTGCTCACTTTGGTGTCGAGAAGACATACAAGTGGATACAGAGATTTGTGTACTGCCCGCAGTTGGAACAGATTGTCCGTGAAGTGTGCCAGAAGTGCCGAGCCTGTGAACTGGCAAAACCCCCTGAACAGAGAGCACCAAGTCAAGTTATTAAGACATCGGCGCCGCTGGAAATCTTAATGATTGATTATATTTTGATTGGTCAGTCGGTAAGTGGACACCAATATTGCCTTGTGATGACTGATCACTTTACAAAGTTCGCTGTGGCGGTACCTACCCACGACCAGACGGCAGAGTCAGCCACTCGTGTGGTGTGCCAACACTTCATACAGGTGTATGGGTGCCCGAAGCGGATTCATTCCGATCAAGGAGCTTGTTTCCAAGGAAAGTTAATGGAGCAGCTATGTCGGTTGTATGGGATGGAGAAGTCAAGGACGACACCATATCACCCACAGGGAAATGGAGCCTGTGAAAGGTTCAACAGGACGCTCCTACAGATGCTTCGCACCCTGGAGAAAGAAAAGAAGCGGCGCTGGCCTGAGTATTTGCCTGAATTACTCTGGGCATATAATAATCGTGTTCATAACACTACCGGCTATACTCCACATATGCTGCTGTTCGGCCGCCCAGGACAGGAAGTTGCTGAAATGAATCTGGGTTCACTGTCAGAAGAGTCTCCTAGGACAGTTGACTCATGGGTGCAGGAGCACCAGGACAAACTGAGAACTGTATATCGGCTGGTCAAAGAGAAGTTGCAACAGCTACCCACTAGGGATCGCCAAACGGTGCAGACTACTCCCTTGATGCCGGGTGACAGAATATTGGTGCGTGCTAAACGACCCGTAGACAAATTGGATGACCGCTGGGAATCACTACCATATATTGTGATGAGGCAGGTGTATCCGGAAGGCCCGGTCTACGATGTGCAAAAGGAAAACTTTACTGGACCGATTCGAAGATTACATCGTAACATGCTCAGGCCCTGTCTCTCAGAGAGTAGCCCCCCGACAGACAATTCTGGAGGGGTACAGCAGCGATCTTCGAAACCTCTGAGTCCAAGAAATGTGGAATGGTGTGTAATCCCTACACTTCCTTCACAGACTAGTGAATCACCCGCTCCTAATGGTGCAGCAGCAGAGGCTACCCCTGAGAATGCCCTACCACCCCGGGAGGAGTCGGGCCTAGTTCCTGCACTGACTACGGAAAACTTAGGCCTACGCAGGTCGGAGCGCTCCACGGCAGGTATTCCCCCTCAACGCTATGCAGCAGATGAGTTTATTTGGTGAAGTTGTCGGGACGCCAATGTTTTAGTGGGGTGGCATGTAAGGAATATTGAGCCATGTACTACAATATACTTGTATTTAGTTATTCAGTCAGTAGGTGGCAGCAAAGAGAGAATAACAAGTTCCAGTGCCAGGGAGGGGGACAAGGCTAAAAAAAAGAAAAAAAAAAAAAAAGAAAAGGAAGTTGTAGAGGGTGGGGGTCTGTGGAGCATGGTAGGAGCTGTAGGCCAGGGGAATTGTTTGGGACAGGAGAGGAGATCTCTGTGTCTGTGAGAGAATTGGGGCTCCTTACTACTGTACCTCAGGACAGCTTCACAGCAGACTGTTTGGGGATTTTCCTGTCTGTGCGGATTGGCCGTAGAAAGTTCTGTGGATCCAGAAGGAAGCGTGGAAAGGCCGCTTAAAGCACCCAAGGTACTGTAAGCGCAGTTTGGCTGCATCATCGTGCATACCGGTGACATTTTGTATATTACAGACATTGCCAGAGACAAACTTCCCTTGGCTTGGAATTACGAATAGGAAGGCTTGGTGTAAAGAGACAAACGAATTACCTGTGGATTACAAATAGTATTGCGCAATACTTTAGGGTGCACCCCGAAGACAAAGACTTGGGAGGAACATTTAGGGGAGGCCAGGCGGCCTTGCGGACCATGGGGAAATGTTTAGCAGGGACTAGTTATAGGCTAGGCTGTATTACTGTTTATGTGTGATTTATCTTTTTATCTGTCTGTTTAATCTGGCCCAGTTATTTCTCTTTTACTATTGTTCAGTAAACTTTATTGCTGGGTAGAACCGTTGTTTGTGTCTGTGTGGCATCGTGTACCCTCTGAATCTGTGAGCCACCGCCTCACTATTTCTAGTCTTTTTCATGAGCACACTCCCCAAACTTGCAGCCCTTGCCAACTGCATATGAAGTTGACTCACCTCCCCTCTGCTAGCATTTGGCGGCTTATAGCAGAAACCAACAATGACATTACCCCCTTTCCTTATGCCTAATTCCATCCATATTGCCTCCACTTTAACATCCATATCGCCAGTTATCTCTTCTTTTAAATTTGGCTTCAATTGTTTTTTAACATAAACACATACTCCTCCCCCTTTCCTTTTTTCTCTGTCCTGCCTAAACAAGGCATATTCTTCTAAATTTACAATCGTGAGAACTGTTCAACCACGTTTCTGCTATACCTATTACATCATACTTTTCATTCAATGCCATAATTTCCAACTCACCCATTTTGTCAGCCAGGCTTCTCGCATTTGCAAACATACAAACATTTTAGATTATGATCCTGTAATCTATTCATACACTTTAATACACATGCCTCCCTATCCCCTATGCTAGCCCCACCCCCCTTTCCGCCCGCCACTGGCCTATCTACACCCTGCTTTCCCTGCTGGGCTATCTATCCCAGTGAGACTGCTAATACCCTACATCCCCAAACCTAGTTTAAAATCTCCTCCAACCCTTTAGCCATCTTTTCCCCTAAAACAGCTGCACCGCCATCAGTGAGGTGCAGCCCATCCCTACTAAAGAGCCTGTAGCAGACAGTAAAGTCTGCCCAGTTCTCAATAAACCCAAACCCTTCTTCCTTACACCACCCTCTTAGCCACGCATTAATGCTCCTAAGCTCCCGCTGTCTCCCTGGCTTAGCACGTGGATGTGGTAGTATTTCTGAAAACACTACCCTCGAGGTCCTTGCTTTTAACTTGTCCCCTAGCACTCGGAAATTATGTTTAAGGACCTCACCTCCTCCTCCTCTAACTTTGTCATTGGCACCAAAGTAAACCAAGACCGCCAGGTCACACCCGGCCCCACCCAATAATCTGTCTACACGATCCACCACATGCCAAACCCTAGCACCAGGCAGGCAACACACAGTTCGGCATGTAGGGTCTTGGCGGCAGATTACCTGATCTACCTTCCTTATAATGGAGTCCCCTACCACTACCACCTGCCAAGCATTCCTGATCCTTAGTTCCTCCTCCCTTGTATCAGAGATGGCAGTCCCCTGGGTGCTCAAGGGACTAGCCCCCTCCATACATGCTAATTCCAAGGTGTTCTCCTCCACTTCATTACCTAAGGCGGCAAATCTGTTGGGATGGGCAATCTGGGAAGAAGCCACCCTACCCTTCTGTCCCCCTAGTAACCCTAACAAAACTACCTCCCCCCTCAACCTTCCCTGTCCCACTTCCACCCACCTCTATACTGACCCCCCAGATTTGCCAATCCCTGCAACGCTGTAAGCTGCCCTCCACCTCAGCTTCCAAACGGGTAACCCACTCACACATGACACAGACGTAGGTTCCCTGGAACGTCTGCTCCAGGTTCCTATACATGTGGCAGGATGCACATTGCATGGTACCGACAAAACTGTCCCTTTCAATACACAACACCAGCACAATGATGCACAAACCTTGTTTAATTGCCCTTCTTGTTCCAGCAGATGGTAATTGCAGAGGAGTCTCTAACTTCTTTAACTTTTTAACTGTATGCCGGAACAATGGCAACTTTAAAAACTTTTGAAACTTTAGAACTTTAAAACAAACTTGAATACTTGAATTGTCTTGCAGTTATTACAAAGGTGCCCTCCTTGCCTTCTGAGAAGCAAATGCTTTTATTGCTTCATCCAGATCCAAGCTGTGGGCTAACTCACACTCAATGGATATAGTAGCAAGGCCAAAAAGTCTCTCCTGTGACATCGTTGATCGTAAATAGGTTTTTATTAGTTTTAACTTGGAGAAACTACGTTCACCACTTGCAACAGTAACAGGAAGTGTAACATAGTAACATAGTAATTAAGGTTGAATAAAGACATTCATCCATCAAGTCCAACTTGATAAGTAGTATACGAAGAGCAATGCACATATTTGGAAACATTGAACTCATTTTGTTTTTGTATATGTAATCCAGAACAGTCCTTGGTGTGTTACAGTTTGTTGGTAAATGACTACTGAGCACACACAGCTCATAGCACAAATCGGCAGTATCAATATCTCGTTGTTCGCCATGCGAAAGTGCTTTCTCCAGCTGATCACATTGCTGTTTAACTTCTTCCCTGGAGATTTCTGTGACATTTGGAATTGAATACAGGAATCCAAACATCCTGCTGTGCTCCTTTATCTGCTCAAAACGATCTTCTAATGATCTCCACACACAATCTAGAACTTTGTAGAAAAAGTTCACCTTAAACTTTTGCTGTGGATCTGCAATTGGTTCATCCCGTGCTTCATAGTCGAATTGTCTCTTCTTGTGACGTATTCTAGCATTTTGTTCAGGTGGGAAATTGCCATCAATGCCCAATTCTACAGCCAGGTTTTGTGCAGTCTTGATAACATTTTCAAATGCTTCATCTGATCGATAATTTCTCAGGTACAACCTTGCTCTTTCTAGCTGTTCCACTGCACCATGTAAGTCTTCCTCAATTCCCTGGAGTCTTTTACTTGTGATATTAACTACAAATAATATGTCGTACCACAGAACTAATCCACACAAGAAATGAAAGTTGTAAATGTTGTCCTGTATGACGCTTGCTTCAGCAATAGTATTAGGTATTGAAGTAGTATCTTCCATCACAGCAGAGAGGGCATCATCTATCTTGCCAATCTGGTTGCGGACAGCTTTAACAGCATCGATGCGGCTTTCCCAGCGAGTGGCACTTAATGGTTTAAGTGTAAGCCACTGATGATTTGTTGACAGATGTTGCTTCACAGTATTCCATCGATGTGTTGAACCAGAGAAGAACACATATAAACTTTGAATTATATTGAAAAACTTTGCTGTCTCAATAGCGCAGGATGCTGCATCGCTAACAACCAGATTTAAAGAATGTGCATTGCAAGGCACATAGAAAGCTCTAGGGTTTAACTCACGAACCTGAGCCTGCACTCCTTTGTTTTTACCTTTCATGTTGGACCCGTTATCATAGCCTTGGCCCCGCATATCTTTAATGTCAATGTTGAAAGCTTCTAGGTTCTTGAGCAGCACCTTTGTCATTCCTGCTCCAGTTGTGTCATTTATATCAATAAACGACAAAAAGTGCTCTTTAATGGAAATTCTTTCAGAACCACTTTCAGGAAATTCTGTTGCAGTAACAAAGCGCAACATCAGTGTCATCTGTTCCATATGATTTATATCCGGGTGCAGTCCAATATGATGGAATAATACTTGGCAACACTGAGCTGCACCAAAATCTTCTCTCTGATCTGCAGAGACGGTAAATTAATTATTTCATTTTGGGTACCAGGGCCAAGGTAGTGTATGTGTGTTTCCTTGTTGGGAACCATTTTATCATTTATAACAAGGTAGTGTATGTGTGTTTCCTTGTTGGGAACCATTTTATCATTTATAACAAGGTAGTGTATGTGTGTTTCCTTGTTGGGAACCATTTTATCATTTATAACAAGGTATCGTGTGTGCGTCTCCTGTTGGGAACCATTTTATCATTTATAACAAGGTAGCGTTGTGTTCGTCTCCTTGTGGGGAACCATTTTATCATTTATAACAAGGTAGCGTGTGTGCGTCTCCTTGTTGGGAACCATTTTATCATTTATAACAAGGTAGCGTGTGTGCTTTCCTTGTTGGAACCATTTTATCATTTATAACAAGGTAGCGTGTTGTGCGTCTCCTTGTTGGGAACCATTTTATCATTTATAACAAGGTAGCGTGTGTGCGTTCCTTTTGGGAACCATTTTATCATTTATAACAAGGTAGTGTGTGCGTTCCTTGTTGGGAACCATTTTATCATTTATAACAGGTAGCGTGTGTGCGTTTCCTTGTTGGAACCATTTTATCATTTATAACAAGGTAGCGTGTGTGCGTCTCCTTGTTGGGAACCATTTTATCATTTATAACAAGGTAGTTGGGAACCATTTTATCATTTATAACAAGGTAGCGTTGTGCGTCTCTTGTTGGGAACCATTTTATCATTTATAAACAAGTATGCTGTGTGCGTTCCTTGTTGGGAACCATTTATCATTTATAACAAGGTAGCGTGTGTGCGTTCTCCTTGTTGGGAACCATTTTATCATTTATAACAAGGTAGCTGTGTGCGTCTCCTTGTGGGAACCATTTTATCATTTATAACAAGGTAGCGTGTGTGCGTTCCTTGTTGGGAACCATTTTATCATTTATAACAAGGTAGCGTGTGTGCGTTCCTTGTTGGAACCATTTTATCATTTATAACAAGGTAGCGTGTGTGCTCCTGTTGAACCTTTTATCATTATAACAAGGTAGCGTGTGGTTCTCTCCTTGTTGGAACCATTTATCTTTTATACAAGGTAGCGTGTGTGCGTTCCTTGTTGGGAACCATTTTATCATTTATAACAAGATAGCGTGTGTGCGTTCCTTGTTGGGAACCATTTTACATTTATAACAAGGTAGCGTGTGTGCGTTCCTTGTTGGGAACCATTTTATCATTTATAACAAGGTAGCGTGTGTGCGTTCCTTGTTGGGAACCATTTTATCATTTATAACAAGGTGTGTGTGCGTTCCTTGTTGGGAACCATTTTATCATTTATAACAAGATGGTGTTGTGCGTCTCCTTGTTGGGAACCATTTTATCATTTATAACAAGGTAGCGTGTGTGCGTTCCTTGTTGGGAACCATTTTATCATTTATAACAAGTAGCGTGTGTGCGTTTCCTTGTTTGGGAACCATTTTATCATTTATAACAAGTAGGTGTGTGCGTTTTCCTTGTTGGGAACCATTTTATCATTTATAACAAGTAGCGTGGTGGCGTTTCCTTGTTGGGAACCATTTTATCATTATAACAAGGTTGTTGTGGTTTCCTGTTGGGAACATTTTATCATTTATAACAAGGTAGTGTGGTGCGTTCCTTGTTGGGAACCATTTATCATTTATACACGATAGCGTGTGTGTGCGTCTCCTTGTTGGGAACCATTTTATCATTTATAACAGATAGCGTGTGTGCGTCTCCTTGTTGGTAACCATTTTATCATTTATAACAAGATAGCGTGTGTGCGTTTCCTTGTTGGTAACCATTTTATCATTTATAACAAGTAGCGTGTGTGCGTTTCCTTGGTGGAACCATTTTATCATTTATAACAAGGTGTGGTGTGCGTTCCTTGTTGGGAACCATTTTATCATTTATAACAGGTAGCGTGTGTGCGTTCCTTGTTGGGAACCATTTTATCATTTATAACAAGTACGTGTTTGCGTCCCTTGTTGGGAACCATTTTATCATTTATAACAAGTAGCGTGTGTGCGTTCCTTGTTGGAACCATTTTATCATTTATAACAAGGTAGCGTGTGTTGCGTTCCTTGTTGGGAACCATTTTATCATTTATAACAAGGTAGTTGGTAACCATTTTATCATTTATAACAAGGTAGCGTGTGTGCGTTTCCTTGTTGGAACCATTTTATCATTTATAACAAGGTAGCGTGTGTGCGTTCCTTGTTGGACCATTTTATCATTTATAACAAGGTAGGTGTGTGCGTTTCCTTGTTGGAACCATTTTATCATTTATAACAAGGTAGCGTGTGTGCGTTTCCTTGTTGGGAACCATTTTATCATTTATAACAAGGTACGTGTGTGGCGTTCCTTGTTGGGAACCATTTTATCTTTATACAAGGTAGCGTGTGTGCGTTTCCTTGTTGGGAACCATTTTATCATTTATAACAAGTAGCGTGTGTGGCGTTTCCTTGTTGGGAACCATTTTATCATTTATAACAAGGTAGCGTGTGTGCGTTTTCCTGTTGGGAACCATTTTATCATTTATAACAAGGTAGTGTGGTGCGTTCCTTGTTGGGAACCATTTTATCATTTATAACAAGATAGGTGTGTGCGTCTCCTTGTTGGAACCATTTTATCATTTATAACAAGTAGCGTGTGTGCGTTCCTTGTTGGGAACCATTTTATCATTTATAACAAGTAGCGTGTGTGCGTTCCTTGTTGGGAACCATTTTATCATTTATAACAAGTAGCGTGTGTGCTTTTCCTTGTTGGGAACCATTTTATCATTTATAACAAGATAGCGTGTTGTGTTTCCTTGTTGGGACCATTTTATCATTTATAACAAGTAGCGTGTGTTCTTTCTTGTGGGAACCATTTTATCATTATACAAGTAGCGTTGTGTGGTTCCTTGTTGGGAACCATTTTATCATTTATAACAAGGTAGTGTGTGCGTTTCCTTGTTGGGAACCATTTTACATTTATAACAAGGTAGCGTGTGTGCGTTTCCTTGTTGGGAACCTTTTTATCATTTATAACAAGTAGCGTGTGTGCGTTTTCCTTGTTGGGAACCATTTATCATTTATAACAAGGTAGCGTGTGTGCGTTTCCTTGTTGGGAACCATTTTATCATTTATAACAGATGCGGTGTGTGCGTTTCCTTGTTGGGACCATTTTCAGGTGCTTTTCAAGAACAACATCAAACTCACTTATTCCTCAACAAATTTAAGAAAGTTGCCATTATTTCTTCAGCAGCTTGCTAGATGTTCCACGGAAGGCAATGTTCTGTGTAGCCAGAGTTCGGATAAGTATGATTAGTCTTGTTAAAACATTTCCCAGTGCTGAGTTTCTGATTTGAGTTGTTCTCTATTTGTGTCAGCAATCGTCAAATGCAGATGTATACTTGTCTCCAGGTCTTTCCATTTAAAGCATGCCTTCGTGTTGGTAATCTGCTTTCTCATGATTGGCCAAAGCTCTATTTATATTCCTCCATCGTTATACCCAGTTGCACAGGACTGAAACTGCAGCATTAGTTGGAAATATTTTACACAGAAGCAAAATACAGCATCTCTGCTCTCAGAGTACAGGAGCCATGATCTGGGTTATCTCTGAATTTGGCAATTCTCGTCGATAATATTTACGGTTAAAACCTCTTTTGTGCTGGTCCTTTGGAAAGTTAAAACTGTTAACCTGCTGTGGACCATGTGACACAAGGAAATGCCTTAGTTCATTAGTCATATCCATCCATAGGCCAGAGTCTCTCAGTAAGGATGGACTGAACTTGCATGGGCGACTAACTGGCTCATTTATTTCCTCCTCGGGCAGGCTTTGCTCAACTTCCATAGCTGTAGCTCCTGGTTCCATTTCCACTTCTATTAGTGAAGTTTCCTTGGCATTGCTTGAACTTTCTTCTGATAGTAATATAGGGAATGTTGTGCTACCAGGAGGAGAATCTGCAACAGTTGTTGTTGGTTTACTGACCAAATCATGGCTACAACCTGCTTTCGGCTCTAGAGGTTCTACAGATTTATCTTCACATGGCTCTGCCTCTGAAAGAAACTTCAGGATAGCTCCTTTTTGTTTGGATAAAGCAGCCTCTTTAGCAAGCCTTTTTTTTTTATACGCTGCTCCAGACAGCTTGATTCTCTTGCGTCCAGACATTTTCCTTTTATTGTGAAAAGAAAATAAATCAGAACAAAGATAAAATAAAAAATGAAGGCAAAAAAAATCTGTCTGTTATCTATCTATCTGTCTGTCTGTCTATCTGTCATCTATCTATCATCTGTCTACCTATCTGTCTAATTTTCTATCATCTGTCTATCTATCTAACAACTATCTATCTAACAACTATCTATCTATCATCTGTTGATCTATCTATCTAACAACTATCTATCTATATATCTATCATATGTCTATCTATCTATCTGTCTATCTATCATCTGTCTATCTATCTATCTATCTATCTGTCTATCTATCTATATAATCTATCACCCTATAATCTGTCTATCTATCATCTATCTATCTATCTATCTATCTATCATCTGTCTATCTATCTATATAACAACTATTTATCTATCTTTCATATGTCTATCTATCTATCTGTCTATCTATCAATCTATCATCTGTCTATCTATCTATCTGTCTATCTATCAATCTATCATCTGTCTATCTATCTATCTGTCTATCTATCTATATAATCTATCACCCTATAATCTGTCTATCTATCATCTATCTATCTATCTATCATCTGTCTATCTATCTATATAACAACTATTTATCTATCTTTCATATGTCTATCTATCTATCTATCTATCATCATCTGCCTATCTATCTATCTATCTATCTATCATCTATCTATCTATCTATCTATCTATCTATCTATCTATCTATCTATCTATCTATCTATCTATCTATCTATCTATCTATCTATCTATCATCTGCCTATCTATCTATTATCTATCTATGATCTATCTATCTATCGTCATGTCTACCTATCTATCTATCATCTGTCTATCATATATCTATCTATCTATCTCTCTATCATCTGTCTATCTATGATATCTATCTATCTCTTTATCTATCTATCTATCATCTATCTATCATCTATCATTTTACCTATCTACCTATCATCTATCTATCTAATAATCTATCATCTGTCTGTCTGTCTATCTATCTAATAATCTATCATCTGTGATCTGTCTGTCTATCTATCTATCTATCTATCTATCTATCTATCATCATCTGGCTATTTATTTGTCTAATTATTTATGCTAGGCCTGCCACCTGGGCACATTATATATATTATTTATGGTTGCTGCCTGCAAGGCACTGGGCCCTGGGCACATTATTTTAATTATTATGACTGACTGGGCACATAATGTTATATCTGTTGGACTAGGCCTGGGCAGTGCCGCAATTAATAATTATATTAATTATTTATTTAATAATGTAAAATCTATCATCTGTCTATCATCATATATCTATCTATCTATGATCTATCTATCTCTCTATCATCATCTCATCTGTCTATCTATCTATCTATCATCATGTCTATCTATCTATGATCTATCTATCTCTTATCTATCTATCTATCTATCTATCTATCTATCTATCTATCTATCTATCATCTATCTATCTCTATCTATCTATCTATCTATCTATCAGCATCTGTCTATCTATCGTCTATCTATCGTCTATCTATCATCTATCTATCATCTATCTATCTATCTATCTATCTATCTATCTATCTATCTATCTATCATATATCTATCATCTATCTATCTATCTATCTATCTATCTATCATCTATCTTATCTATCATCTATCTATCATATATCTATCTATCATATATCTATCTATTATCTATCTATCTATCATATATATAATATCTATCTATCATCTATCTATCTATCTATCTATCTATCTATCTATCTATCTATCTATCATCTATTTATCTATCTATCTATCTAATCTATCATCTATCTATCTCTTTATCTATCTATCATCTATCTATCTCATCATCTGGCTATATAATAATTTATGCTAGGCCTGCTGCCTCACTGCCTGGGCACATTATATTATTGGTTGGTGGTTGCTGCCTGCAGGCAGCAGGCTGCAAGTCACTGACTGGGCCCTCAGAGAGAGAACAGAACACAAACCCCCCCCCAGCCTCCCCAGGCCCAGCCATCCCTATAAAAGTAAGTTGTTTTGTTTGCCTTATTATTAGGATAGGAATAGGATTAGGAAGGAGGATTTCAATTCAATAATTCATAATTTCTGATTAATTATATTATCGCAATCTCATTCACTGTCTGTCACTGAATGACTGAATCCAAATCAGTCAGATCGGACGGGACGGCCTGGGCTGGGACGGACACACACGACACAACTTGAACTTCACAACTTGACAACACTGTGTCACACTGACACTGTCACTGATGGACGGTGACGGACACTGGACACAACAAGGGCAGCGCAGTGCAGCTCGACCAGCAGCCTGTCCTGGGATGGTCTGCGCGCGGGCTGAACTCGCGCTCTTTCAGCGCTGACGTCACGGCGACGCAGCGCACGCAACGTTGAGGATGGTCTGGAACTTCGGTTCGGGATGGAGGCGGAGTCAGGACTTTGGTCTTCTCTTCGGAGTCCGGAGTCTCCGGACAGTTGTAACTTGTTGTTGCTGATGATGAAATTCGCTGAATGAAGCTGAAGTTCCTGGTGCTGGCTGTGCTGGTAATGTAACAAGTCCGGATTAGGGAGGGAGTTGGGCAGCCGGAGGATGCCGGCCTCCATTTAAAAAAAAAAAAGTGTGTGACTGTGACAGTGCGGCAGTGCCGCTTCCCTACAGGGTGCCGCTCTGCATTGTGCTGCACCCTGCATCATTAGTGAGACGGCCCTGCATAAGGCACATACAAAATGGAAGACCACAGTTCCCCTTTAAAATAAATTTCCAGCAAAACTTTTGTTTGCTGTCCCAACTAAATTTTCAACAGGTGATCTGAGTAACAGAGCTATTGATGTATTGGAATATCTGGTTCCACAATTTCACCAGAAATAATCTCCAGAAAAGAGAGAGATGATTGCAAACCAGTATAGAGAGCAACATGGTAATCAAAGGGATATCAGAAACACATGCAGCAAAGCTTAGCTTGAATAAATTCAAGTGTAAAAGTAACCAGTCTGTAATAAATGCAGCCCTGCTTGTAACAACTGTTGTGTCTTACTATAGAGCAAACAGCAGCGATCAGCACTTCATTCCAAGCAAGGAAATGCCTGGGTGCCATTCAAAAGTTTCCGACCTGTGAGTGCCTTCGTATTTCTGTATAGATATATATATATATACCATTGATAAATATATATATACCATTGATAAACTGACACCAACATGCTACTTGCACTCAACAATATCAGATCATGCAGTTCTAATGACTATAGAAGTATGGAATGGGTTAATGTAAAATCCCAGAATCCCAGGTGGCACTTGCAAATCAGTTGCTCAGATTCTGCATGTTTAATTAATAAATAGAGAAAGGGCTATTTTAACTATTATGCAAAACCCTTCTGATTGGTGGACATATCTCCATAGACTACAAGCACACTGCCCACTATAGGAGGAGAGAAATCAATTGCTACACCCATAAGAAACACAAAAACGAAAATAACTTGATAACTGTTCCAAAAAAATAATGAAAGTATATGGCAAAAGTACACAGGATAGCGCTCCCTACACTACAGCAAAAAATTGTTTTGGGGGTGGACATGCCCTTTAAAGCTATATAGACTGTCTATACTACCATAGCTATATAGACTGTCTATACTACCATAGCTATATAGACTGTCTATACTACCATAGCTATATAGACTGTCTATACTACCATAGCTATATAGACTGTCTATACTACCATAGCTATATACTGCTATAGCTATATAGACCATCTATACTACTATAGCTATATAAACCATCTATACTACTGTAGCTATATAGACTGTCTATACTACTTAGAGCTATATAGACTGTCTATACTACTATAAGCTATATAGACCATCTAGACTATTATAGCTATATAGACCATATATATTACTTAAGCTATATAGACCTTCTATACTACTATAGCTATATAGACCATCTATACTATTGTAGCTATATAGACCATCTATGCTACTTAAAGCTATGTAGACTGTCTATACTACTATAGCTATATAGACCGTCTATACTATTATAGATTTATAGACCATCTATACCACTATAGATATATAGACTGCCTATACTATAGCTATATAGACCATCTATACTACTATAGCTATCTATGCCATCTCTACTACTATAGCTATATAGACCATCTATACTACTATAGCTATCTATGCCATCTGTACTACTATAGCTATATAGACTGTCTGCACTACTATAGCAATATAGACCATCTATACTACTATAGCTATCAGGGGTATGTTTAGGGGGGATTCCTGGTGCCTGGAATCCCCCCTTTCTGCCTGCTCAGTGCAGTCTGCTCTTCTACCTCTCCTGGTGTCCATAGACTGTTATATAGATTGTTACATAGATTGTTACATAGACTGTTACATAGGTTGTTACATAGGTTGTTACATAGATTGTTACACAGAGTGTTACATAGACTGTTACATTGTCAATTGAGCTGTGAGTGAGAGGCAGCATTTGTATGTTTCCAAAATGTATTCAGTCTGCCCTGTGTGATAATAATTGATACAGAAATGTATCAATATTAACCCTGCAGCTGCCTGAGGTGATTGCTGAGACTTTTATATAGGTTTATATACAATACTTACTGTACCTACTACACTGTGATGGGGCTTAGTGAGCAGGAAGATAGTGAGCAGGAAGATAGGTTTAGTTCCAGAAGTTCGGGTCCCATTTTAAATAGCTGATTGTGCGTATGTTTCATTCATACACGCAATCAACTGATTAAAGGGGAACTGTGGACTCCAAACAAGTTGAGTTTAAATGAAAGGCCAGTTTCTACCTTTAAAACAAGCCATCAACTACCTCTCTACGTGCTCCACAGCCCAAGATATAAAGAAATGACTGACCAGAAAGTTAATTGGTGGGAGGCTGACATGTGACATTCCTAAGGCTTCTCCTGCACAGTGCCGCCGGTGAGCACAGCCTCATACTCCCTCAGTGTGTGAGGGAGACAGGAAGTCCCTCCCCCTCTCTGCAGTGTGAAGTCCTGACAGAGAAGGTAAGGGAATCTACAGCCCTTCTCTCTCACTATGTGAAAACAGCCTTTTCAGGCAGAGTTCTCACTCTGTTGTCACTCTGGGGGGTGTCAGAGTGGCCCACAGCACCTGTGAGTGGGTGTGACCATGGCACCCGCGAGTGGGAGGGGCCATGACACCCGCAAATGGACGGGGCCACATGGGGCTGTAAGGGAATGGGCCAAGGGGGGCCTGCAACTGGAGGGACCATGGGGTCCATGAGTGGGAGGGACCAGGGGGGCTGCAAAGGGAAGAAGACATAGGGCAGATTGACTGACAGGTTTCAGAGCAGGAAGCGCAGGGGACCTGGGGATGCTGCTGCCATATCACACACAAAAATGAAATATCTTCAAAACTATGTAAAATAAACAATGAAAATAAATTGCAAAAATTCTCAGGAGAGCAATTCCTATCAATTTACCTAAAGTCATTTTTGGACCACTGTTCCCCTTTAAAACCTGCACGTCACCGCACAGATCTTACAGTCTGCGGAGGGAGGAGGGAGTCAGGGGCCCGGCCCCCAAACTTGCGGGGGGGGGGGGGGGCCGGGCCCCTTCAGGTATGCCACTGACCTTATAAGACTTATTCAACTCCTCCCACTATAGTGACATCATTTCCCTTAAAGGTAAAAGTGCAAAAAATAAAGTGCATAGTTAATGCTTTTGCACTTTTAACATGTGTGTATATATACAATACACCAGCACTTTAAGAGGTTTTAATAGTATGTTATGTAACAATCTGCAATGTATTTATCACATTATGTTTTGTCTTCACATATGGTTAAGAATTAGGGATTATAAGATTAATCTTGAGCACTAGCACTTTAAATACCTTGGAACTGTTTGATGATGTCACAATTGGAGGAGTGGTATATGTTTTTAAACTGTTATACTCACGTTTGTTATTTGGCTTGAGAAAGGGACCTAGAAAGATACCGAAACGTTGCCTACACAGTGATGTATTGAACACAATAAAAGTTTTGGATGAATAAGACCTGAGAGTGCGTTGAATCCTACAACTAATGTTTATGATTTTTGATAACCTCAACAGCACCTAGGCTTCTAAAGAGGGTGGTGAACTGAGTGCCTGTACTACTGCAGTAAATCCTTGGTATATCTGCCTGGCTTTACCACTAAGCAAAAGGCTAAGGACTTGCAAGCGAGCACCTTTATCCCAACCATTAATAGTGTCTGCCAATTCAAATTGTTCTAGCCAATCAGTCCACTTCCTAGTTACCCCATCAAATGGATCAGATTTAAAAATAGGTTTGGCAATTGGGCCTGGTAGAGCTACTGAGTCTAATTGGGGAATTTCATCTGCAGGTACAAGGAGAGGAGGATTTAAATCAATACTATCAGTAGCAGCCTCCATTGCTTAATACAGAGAACAAATATACAGAGAAAACAGGGAGAATAAATGGTATGACCAGCACCACTGCCACCAATTAGTACCAGATCACTGCTTTATGGAAGGATTATGGGTAGCATGGCACACAGTGGGTTACTCTGGAGGTCTGGCACAAAGCAGACAGTGCACATAAAAAGGTTCCCCACATAAAATGTCCCTGTCATGGTGCACCACTTTAAATATTGACCAGGCCTGTATATTGTGTGTTCTTGTAAGTTGGTGTACACTTATATGTTGCCTCGGAGTTTGTATCCAATAAGGTAAATTGTCTGGCCAATAATCTGTCCTCCCAACAGGATCTTATACACAGGGTCTTGTGTTGCAGTCAATATCACTCCAAAGCACAAACCATAATCCACTTTCTCTCCTCCTACCATAGAGAGCAGGGATGTCTTGTATTTTATTACTCACTGATACCACCTACAGGCTGGAGGTGGAATACAAGGAGCCTTGGTGTATATGTCCATTACAATACACATCACATCCTGTGTAGCAGACAGAAACTTTTTTTTGGATTATTCTTCCTTTCACATGGAGCAGACACAGGGGTGTGGTTTAAGCTGACATTTGACCATTCCATTTTAAAATATGGATCTCAGCTCTGTAAGTTTATGTATTTTGTATATTTTGTGTTGTACCTAATATAAGTCAGTGCTAAATTTTATATACATTTACTGATGTTAAATGGTAACAGTGAGATAGTACACACATACATATATACCTTTCCTATGTGTAATATCCTATACCCCCCACCACATTGGTAGCTCCTAAAAACTCAATGCAATCTCCTATGGAGATATAAATATATTTTATATAATATAAGGGATATATATATAAGGGATAATACGCTACCTACAGTGTAATATAAGGATATTACGCCACCGAGGAGTTCCATGACCATATAGAAGCACGAGGCCGCAGACCGAGTGCTTTTATACAGGTCATGAAACTCCGAGGTGAAGTAAATCCATATATTACACTGTAGGTAGTGTATTATTTCTTATAATACATATGGCCAGCCAAAATAAAACCTGCCCATTACCTCTGTCTCTCCCCCTTCCTGTATTAGTCATATATATAGGAATCCCTGTGTAATGTATGAATAGTTAATTACTATTCCTATTGAAAAGAGAATAAAGGTAGGAACATTGTCTGTCAAGAATAAACAGGGCTTCCTATATAAATGAATAATACAGGGAGTGGGAGACAGTGGGAGGTGCAGTGGGAGACAGGAAGTCACTCAGTGACATCACTGAGTGATTGTAATATAGATTCTCGCCACTGCACCCCCATTGAAAATGCCTAGCTTATGTATTATATATATATATATATATATATATATAATGTAGGTAGCGTATTATCACTTATATAAACACACTGGAGTGATTGTTCTGTATATTCTATATGCAGAATTATTGTTCAATGTTATCGTCTCCCTCTACTGTAGTAAAAGGAGACGGTAATGGAAATTTTCCGTCTTGCCTGATAGGTCCTGATACCAACAATATTCAGCAAATTCTGTCAGATCCGCTGTCAGTGTCACAGCTCTGACTTTAAAAGTTTGCAGCTATAGAGTGGTCGGCCGCGGCAAATGTTTCCTATGGACCACGCGATCTGCGATGATTTACCGGCATGTCAAACTACCCGTTCATCTGATCCAGGCAAACGGGCGACCAACAGTGTTCATCAACGCTTGTTCAGTGGTAACCCATTTAGAAATCCCCCCCTTGAAAATCCTGCATTTTCCACTGGCTATATAGACCATCTATACTCTTTTAGCTATATAGACCATATATTATACTATATGTAGCTATATAGATTGGCTGTACTACAATAACTATATAGACCGCCCATACCACTATAGCTATATAGACTGTCTATACTAACATAGCTATATAGACTGTCTATACTACTATAGCTACATTGACTGCCTTTACTGCCATAGCAATATAGACCATCTCTACTAATATAGCTATATAGAACATCTATACTACTTTAGCTATATAGACCGTCTGTATTACTATAGCAATATAGACTGTCTGTACTACTATAGCTATGTAGACTGTCTATACTACTATATCTATATAGACTCAATTAGGATTAAAGGACATGTCTACCCTTACGTATCTGAAAAAGCACACCAGTAACCAGATATATAAAGTGATGTCCTTCTTTCCCATTTCTTCAGGGTATCAGCCATGGCCTTGCGAGTGATGACTGCTTCACAAACCACCTCGTTCGAGCATTTATGAGCTCATATAGAACTAATGCAGCTTCAAGAGGAGGCAGAAACCTTTTCAGCAGTAGGGCAGAACTTTACGCGGATATCTGCTTACTGGTTCATCTTGCAGATCTGGAAGTATTTGGAGGCGATAGTTTTGGAGGCGATTTAGCTGTGAATACATTTTTAGTTGGGGGGGTTCCCTTCAGGGCCGGCCTTAGGATAAATAGCACCCTGTGCAAGATTTGTTACTGGCGCCTAGCACCCCCTCCAAAACACTCCCTGGGCACACAATACACTGCTGAATACTGCTTGCCTTGGCCTGTTTCAAATCAAGTCTGCCACCTGCGATTCCTGTCTTTCAGTATTTGCAGTGTGTGCTTGTATATATCGTGTGTACATCATTATGTAACACGTAACGCACTAAATGCACAGACAGAACAGCACAGCATACATATGTGCTGCATTTGTGGTGGTGGTAAATACATTTAATCTGCAGGACTTAACAGCACTGATGCACAACTTTGACTTAACACTTCCTGCTGGCGACCCCCATGTAATGCAACCTTTGCGGCCGCACAGGTCGCCTGTATCAAATGCCGGCCCTGGTTCCCTTTAATACGCGTACTTCCAGTAGTGGAAACTGCTTTACAATAAAGTTTTTATCGTCAAAAAAAAATTAAGAAGGAACACAAATTACTTGAGAGTTTTTACTACCGTGAGGTGACACATTCCAATAGTAGTCTAGAAATGTGAGATGTGTGCAAAACAGTAGATGTCACTGTTGTATTTGCATGAAACAAAAGCCTTGCTATTTATGCGTTATCCGTCTTTCATTATTTTACTCACCTTTTAAGGTAACTAGAAAGCTAACAACCACAAAACCTTGTTTGTGCCTGTGTCTGGTTAACTTTCTAGCCAGGAGAATCATCAGGGTGGACGTTAAAGGGCAACTGTGGTCCAAAAATGACTTTAGGTAAATTGATAGGAATTGCTCTCCTGAGAATTTTTGCAATTTATTTTCATTGTTTATTTTACATAGTTTTGAAGATATTTACATTTTTGTGTGTGATATGGCAGCAGCATCACCAGGTCCCGTGCGCTTCCTGCTCTGAAACCTGTCAGTCAATCTGCCCTGTGTCTCCTCCCCCTTGCAGCCCCCCTGTGTCCCTCCCACTCATGGACCCCATGGTCCCTCCAGTTGCAGGCCCCCCTTGGCCCATTCCCTTACAGCCCCATATGGCCCCACCCACTTGCAGGTGTCGTGGCCCTACCCACTCCCGGGTGCTGTGGCCCTGCCCACTCACGGGTGCCGTGGCCCGTCCACTCACGGATGCCTAAGCCCCACCCACTCACAAGTGCTGTGGGCCACTCTGACACCCCCCCAAAAAAACTCTGTGGAAACAGCCCTTTCAGGCAGAGAGAACTCTGTGCTGTTTTCACATAGTGAGAGAGAAGGGTTGTAGATTCCCTTACCTTCTCTGCAGCTGCAGGTCCTTCACACAGCAGAGAGGAGGAGGGACTTCCTGTCTCCCTCACACACTGAGGGAGTCAGAGGCTGTGCTCGCCAGCGACACTGTGCTGGAGAAGCCTTAGGAATGTCACATGTGAGCCTTCCACCCATTAACTTTCTGGTCAGTCATTTCTGTATATCTTGGGCTGTGGAGCACGTAGAGATGTGGTTGATGGCTTGTTTTAAAGGTAGGAAACTGGCCTTTCATTTAAACTCAACTTGTTTGGAGACCACAGTTCCCCTTTAAGTGCCAGATTTTACACAGAAATTAGATCTCGGTTGGGAAGTTAATACGGGAGGTAGGAGCACGTTCTCCCTCCCTGACAATTATAGAATTCTTTTTAAAACAGTCATTTTTGGTGGATTTACAGATCTTTTATGTTTGTCTATGAAGAATTGTGCTGTACTGAAATACAAATACCAGTATGTATTCAGAAGTGACGCAAAGTGACCCTTGCATCTAGTTCATTTTACACATAGTGAATTACTACATTAAAAAATGTATTTATTGTTTATTTTATTGTTTATTTATTTGGAAAATATTTGTAAAATACCTTAACCTATGTGGCCTTAAGCAGAACAAAAGACTGTTGGGCATCCCTGTTTTGATCAGGAATGCCCAACCTGCAGCCCCCCAGATGTTTGCAAACTGCAGTAGCAGCCAGGGAATGCTGGGAGTTATTATTTACAAACATCTGAAAGGCTGCTGGTTTTCTAAGATTTCTAAGGCCTCTAAGGGTTAACGAAATGGACCACTACATTCGAGGGTTACCAAAATCAGCCGCTACATTTGAGGGTTACTGAAATCGGCGCTACATTCAAGGGTTACCAAAATCGGCACTACATTTGAGGGTTACCACAACTGGATGCTACATTCGCGGGTTTACTGAATGATACATTCGAGGGTTACCAAAATAGGACGCTACATTCGAAGGTTACTGAATGATACACTCAAGGGTTACTGAAATCGAAAGCTATATTCGATGGTTACCACAATCGAAAGCTATATCAGAGGGTTACGGCAATCGAATGCTACATTCGAGGGTTACCAAAATTGATGGATAAATTTGAGTGTTACTAAATTTGAACGTTACATTCTAGGGTTACCAATTCGAAAATTTGATCGAAAATATTTCTGCGAGTTCAGAAAACCCAAACTAGTTTGCATAGAGTTCGTATAGTTCAAACTTGTCCAAACTCATAAAGTTCGGGTCCATCACTACTATTTATACATTTAACAGGGATACCTATATAAATGATTAATACAGGGAGGGGGAGAGACGGGGAGGGGAGGGGGAGAGAGTGTCTGTGCTGTTTTTTTTGTTTGTTTGTTTGTTTGTTTGTTTGGGTGGCCTTATGTAATATAAGAAATAATACACTAACTACATTGTATTATATTTTGTAGTGTTCCCCACACTCTCCTTGTTTAATGTTCTTGATGGTGCTGTTTCGCTCAGTCTGCTAACCACCAACAGTGGTACTTTATAGTGTATATATAGGTATAAAAATGCACTCTTTCAAGCTTTACTTATTTTATTGTGACATGCTAGCGTGCACTACGTTTCGGGGTCTTCCCCCTTCCTCAGGTGCATCTGAGGAAGGGGGAAGACCCCAAAATGTAGTGCATGCTAGCATGTCACAATAAAATAAGTAAAGCTTGAAAGAGTGCGTTTTTCTACCTATATATGCAATATATTGATTTAATCCACCTCGGAGTTCCATGCCCTGTGACCCTGTGTTTCAATATGGTCATGGAATTCATTGGGGTATAATATCCTTATAATACACTGTAGGTAGCCTATTATTCCTTATATTTATAATGCATAACACTGCAAAACTGAAAAGAGTAAGAGAAGAAGAGAAATAGGGTCATATTTATAAACCCAAAGTATTGTGAGGAACTGCCATAAACCCCGGTATTAGTATATGCTGTATCATTACTAATGACCCTGATCTCTGTGCAGATAGCACGAAGTTGCAAAATACTGCACAGTATCAATATTACGCATTAGTCTACTATTAATAATTTGCGACTGCAGCGCCGTATAATGATTCCACTATAAAACACATATATTTTACAATGGTGGTAAAGAAACGGTATCACAATTTTGCAATACCAGGTAAAAGCAGAAACAAAAAACTTATTACGTATAAAACGTATTGCCTTACCACAATCCTGCAATGCTTTAAACTCCTTTGCGAGACTTACAGCATCATGGGATACTGGATGGAAAAGACTTTGACCAAGAAGCAGAACTCAAAGCCTTAACTGCAGCCTGCAAAATTGCAAAAGACAAGCGCCTCAATGTACACACCGATTCCAGATACGCCCAGGGCGTTGCCCTAGACTTCGGCGTCGTATGGAAAACAAGAGGATACTTAATGGTCACTGGAACACCCATTAAGAATGGCAAATCTGTCGCAGAATTAATGGAAGCCCTCTCATATCCGAAACAAGTTGCCGTTCTGAAAGTGAAAGCTCATGGCAAACTCAACTCCCCTGAAACCATAGGCAATCATATGGCCGACCAGGCTGCAAAGTCAGCTGCCCTGAAAGGAATACAGGAATTGCCAGAAGATGTGAAGGAAAAATTTTAAATTCAGGATGGAATCAACGAAACATCAACTCTCCTTCTTCAGATGGGTTTCATAGATAACCAGGATAAGTTGAAAAATATCCAAGACAACACCGCAAAGGAAGAAAAAGAGGAGTGGCTAGGAAAGGGGGCAATACTTAAGGATGGTCTGTATACACATAACAAAAAGGTATGTATACCCAGAAGTCTCTATCCAGCCCTCGTCCAATGGGCACATGGACCTGCCCACATTTCAAAGAATCTCATGAATAACCTAATATCAAAGACTTACTTCACTCCTGGTATAACCACCTTTACCAGGAACTACACTGCCGCTTGCGCAGTATGCGCTAAATGCAATCCAGGACACACAGAAAAACCTCCAAAGCTTCATCTGGCTAAACCCTTGTACCCATTCCAAAGGATCCAGATACACCACATCCAAATGCCAAAAAGCGGGAGATTCGAATATGCGTTGGTAATTGTTGATATGTTCTCCGGATGGCCAGAAGCATATCCAGTGACTAACATGACTGCTAAAACTACCGCCAAGAAACTACTTTCTGAAATCGTATGTAGATTCGGTGTACCGGAAGTGATAGAAAGTGATCAGGGCCCTGCATTCACTGCAAATGTTACCAAGGAAATATGGACTGCTTTAGGAGTAACATTACACTTCCACACACCCTATCATCCTCAGAGTAGCGGGAAGGTTGAAAGAATGAATGGTACTCTAAAGACACGCATGCTAAAAATGGCTCACGATTCTTGGATGGGATGGCCTGACAGCCTGCCTATAGCTCTGTTCAGTGTCAGATACACACCCAGGGGGGAGCACAAATTATCCCCCTTTGAGATCCTATTTGGGTCGGCCCCTAGATTAGGGTGTTACTTCCCCCAGCAATTACAATTACAGTCTGATGTATTAACTGATTTTGTTTGCCAACTAACACGTGAATTAACTAAAGTGCATGGTCAAGTGCTCTCTTCTCTTCCAGATCCTGAGTCTGTAACAGGTGCTCATTCACTTCTCCCAGGCGATTGGGTGCTGGTAAAGAAGTTTGTAAGAAAGCACTCCCTTGAACCTAGATTTGACGGCCCATTCCAGGTTCTTCTCACCACTCCCACTTCACTGAAGCTGGAAGGGAGACCATCTTGGATCCACACTTCACATTGCAAGAAATCAACCCCTCCGGCTGGAGAAACATGTTTGTTATATATATCCTTTTCATTATTTCCTCAGGGGGGGCCCGACAGGTTGCCATAACACACAAAAAAGGTTCAACGATCTTCCGGTTTAACTCATCGTCAAATATAAATACAGCAATATTTCTATTTGACTTCTGTACGATTGGTATGTGCCCCCCCAACCGTGAACAATGTGCATTATACAATGGAAACCCTTCTTCTAGCTCAATTTATATCTGTGTGACAGATGAGTATTGGGGAGATAGATAACTGTGGATATTGGGGGGCTGTAGGGTGGAACACAGGGACAAATTGGGGATATAGACCTACATCTGCCCGCCTTAAATTGGATAAAAATGGCGCTGATTTGCTTACAAGAATGGTTCTGCTAAAATCAGGCACTTGCCGAAACACCGGCAAACAAACCGGTAATATGAAACTAACCCTTAGTATCCGTAATCCCAGTCCCAAAGATGCAGGCACATATATACTAGGTGCATGGGCCTACGGTATGGCTGCCTCTAAATACAACGGAAAATTCTTCTTAAAAGATATGCATAACTCAGCAGGGTTCACACAGGGCAAAAAGGAACTTAAAAGGCCTCCAGTTAATCCTTTACGTCCACGCATTACCGTAGCAGACAACATGATGGCCATAGCGAATCCCACTTTCGAGGAGACAATGTCTATCAAAACTGGATTTGGCGACACCAACGTCTGGTTAGAATGGATGAAATATAGTGCTAACCAACACAATAAATCTAACTGCTTTGTATGTGGAGGGGCACGCCCTCATCTAGGCACTGTGCCTCTTAATCTCCCATCCCAGGTTGAGCAGTGCTTTCTCAGCCTCTTCAGTAACACTTCCACTGATCAGTCAGTTTGTGAATCCTGGAAAAAGACTTATCCAATCCTAATACGTGAACCTCGCCAAACTGAAGGTATAACCATATATCCTGGAAATTATACCTGTTATTATAACTATAATCCTTCTGGCAGAGCCTTAAGCAATTTTTCTTATTGTGGAGAATATAAAGATGGTTCTAAGACCCCTCTCCAAAATCAGGTACAGTCACTTGGTGACATTTATTGGATCTGTGGCGACATGAAAATTACATCCCACCTTCCCCGGTCATGGAACGGAGAGTGTGCCTTAAGTAAAGCAATCATGCAGCTCCACATAATTTCTCATTATCCCAATGGCCGGCCTTCACAACCATCTTACCGCAATCCTGCAATGCTTTAAACTCCTTTGCGAAACTTACAGCCTCATGGGATACCGGATGGATAAGACTTTGCGAAAATCTTAATTTAACTTTTTTTACATACCGTATATACTCGGGTATAAACCGACCCGAGTATAAACCGAGGCACCCACTTTTACCTCTGAAAAGGAGTAAAAGTGATTGACTCTGAGTATAAACCGAGGGTAGAAATTATGACCAACTGCCTTCGGATTCTGTATTGTTTTGAGGATTTAGTTGCCCTTTAAATGGACAGCAGAATTCCCATACAGTAATCCCATACAGTAATAGCCCAGTCCAGTATGGCTATTACTGTATGGGACTGCTGTATGGGAATTCTGCTGTCCATTTAAAGGGCAAGTAAAGCCTCAAAACAATAAGAATCAGAAGGCAGCAATAGATAACATTCTCCTTCTAATTCTGTATTTTTTTTAGGCTTTAGTTGCCCTTTAAATGAACAACAGAAGTCCCATACAGTAATAGCCATACTGTATTTGGCTATTACTGTATGGGAATTCTTATGTCCATTTAAAAGGCAATTAAAGCCTCATTCCTTGGCTCTCCAGATGTTTGGAAACTACAACTCCCAGCATGCTTTAGTTGCTGGGACTTGTAGTTTGCAAACATCTGCAGTGGCAAGGAATAGCCACTGCAGGAATTACTGTGCCTTCCCCCCTTCTAAATCCCCACAGTTGCCTTCTCTTACCTTTTCCACATGTTCCCCTACAGGCTGCTCTGGATCCTCTTCTAAGCTCCATGCTCCACTTTCCTCTGCTGGCTGACGTCACTACTCTGCGCCGGCGCCGAGAAGGGAAGTCAGCCAGCAGAGGATGCGGAGCGTGCGGCCGCCGGAGAAGGTAAGTCTTTGACTCGAGTATAAACCGAGATTCGATTTTTAGGTTATTTTTTTTTAGCCTGAAAATCTCGGTTTATACTCGAGTATATACGGCATGCTGCACTATGCTTCTCAAAATTTTTGAAAATAGCGCGGCCAGCGTGAAATTGGTGGAAAGCCCACGCTAACCCGATAGTTCTTCCGGAAGCGGGGGATTTTCACTAATTCACCCCAAAAATGGACGATATAGCATCGGACCGTAAATGTGATTATAGGAGAACTATAGCCTTATAAAGACTTACATACTAAATGCATTACTCTACCAGCATAAACACCACGCAAGCAAGTCATTTGATAGTGAAGAGCTATGAAACTTAAGTCACTTACTGGGGCTACCATTATTAGTGGGTAGAAAGTAGCCATACACATACTTGCAACTTAGATTACTTCCTTGTGTGTGTCACCACTTCCTAGTACCAACAACTACATATAAATATAGTGACGATCCTCTCCTCCTTAATCCACCCTGAACCCGCCCCACAAACTACAATGTATAAACACAAATGGATAAATTATTGAAGTACTTGGGACCTAGAGAGGTGAGTGATGCTGATGTAATGCAAACGAAGAAGCTAGTTTATGGTATGTGTCTAAAAAATGTATTCTTGCCACAGAATGGCTTCCCTACACGTGGCTTTGGGGGTCTTCCTTATTTTTGCCTTTATTCAAACAGTTACCTCTTCTTACTACGGTAAGTCATGCTTTGTCTATTTCTGAGATGTATATTTACTATTTCTATGAACTGATATTTTGCATGAACTGTACTGCATCATATTACATGTTTGTAGATAACATTTAGATGCTACATATTTACATTCATATTATTAAAATTGTACTTGTTTTAATTTACAATAATTACATAAAATCAATGTAAGCAGATTATATCCCTCCCATTGACTCTATTAAAAGTTAACGCTTTCAAAATACAAACATTTTTAGCTTATGAAGTAAATGAAAATCACTAATGGTAGCCATATACTGAACCATTCAGTTTGATCCAGCATAAACATATTAGTAGCTTTTGCAGTGTAGTGCGGTTCTTACCTTCAGACGTTCCCAGATGGACGATGACTTGTAATGGATGTTAGGAACGTGACATCTGTCACAAAGTGATAGGGCAAACTTTTTTTTATACATTGCAGGTAAGTAAGTGCAAGGTAAGTTTGCAGGATTTTTTCATTCATCTTGCATAGCAAGTTTTTTTATAGTTCTTTTTTACAATTAAGTTTTGGTGGTTTGTAATATATTTAGACATTTTTGTATATTTATGTAGAATTTTATAGAATATTTGTAAAACTGTAAATCCTCTCTTGCACTACAGGATGGGTGTAGTGTTGAATTCTTGGTAAAGTGCTGCAAAGTCCTCTAGTGTTATATTAAGCAGGACTGAGCTCCCTGCTCTCAGCAGTGTGCCTCAACGTAGTCAGTCTCATGCAGCATCCTGAATTTTTTAGAGACTTTCACTGTGCAAGAATTAAAAAGTCAGTTTTCCTTTAAAAGTCTTAAAAAATCCAGTTCCTTTTAGGGTCCCAACACGTTTCACTGCATGTTTGCAGCTTCTTTAAGGGTTGTGTGGTTTTTCTGAGTGTTTGGGAGAGGTTACAGTTGATTTAAGCTGATTTTCCAAAATCAGAGCCAGGTGGAACGCATGACATCATTGTGCGGCCGCATCATGATGCGGAACCCAGTAGTAACTGGCAAATGAGGATAAAAAGTGTCCTAAAAACCATACAAAACTGGAATAAGTTGCAAACAAGCAGCGAAATGCATTGGGACCTCAAAATGAACTTATCTAAGACTGGATTTTATAGACTTTTAAAGGAAAACTGACTTTATAATTTCTGCACAGTAAAATCCACTGATTGCCCCAATGAGGCCACATATCTGGCACTATTTTGCACTGCTTGCACTTAAAATTAAGGTCTCATAAGGAGAAATCCGTAAGTGTCTTTTATCTTTTAAAATATACGATCTTAATAGATGGTTTTATGTATAGGGTTTTATGTATTGGATTGAAGTGATTGATTGAAGTGAAGGATTGAAGTGATAAGTTATTAAATACTACGCAATCACTCTTTTGGTTTGGGTCACACTGTTGAGAGGAGGGAGCTCAGTCCTGTTTTAGATAACACTAGAGAATTGTATTGAATAGTTTGTTTGAGCCGGATGTAGCTTTCACAGCTGAGGTGTGGTGGTTCTTTTGGAATTTGACTTGTGTGCCCACAGGGTGGCAGCTCTTGCAAGAAGGTGGGATACAGGTTCCCATGGAACCAGTTGAGCTTGGTTCTCTTCAATGTGTGTTACCCTCACTGATCCGGTGAAGGATGTGTAAATATTCTGGCAGCTTCCAAAAATCTTTTTAATAGATTAGTAATAATTTTCTAGTTAGAATCTTATGCTTGGTGTAGAGTTATAGGGATAATACATGTTGTTTATAGTTTTATGTGCATATCATTTATCCTGTCATTGAATATCGTTAAATTCTGTTTGTCTGTGTGCCGGGTTCACGCTCTTATCCCTACCAAGAAACAGAAAATGTCCAAATGATTACAGGGCTATAACAGGGCTTGATAAATGGTGGATTTATTTATTTCTCATAAATGGGTGAATAAACAATTGTTTCACTTTTCTGCATTTTTGTAGCATCTCTGACATTTTTTGCTTTTGAAGAAACAGAAAATGTATCAAAATGTATAATGCCCTAAAATCATCTCTGTGCTAATTTGGCAAATAAGTCAGATTTCTTTTAAAAAAATAAAAGTCTGTTACATTTACCAGTCAGCTGATTCCTTTTATCAGTCTAAATTGCATGTGCCCAATAGAAGCTAAACCTGGGGGTTTAGGTCCTCACCCTGGGTACAATGCAAGGTAAAAAGAAGAGAAGCAGGGGGGAGGGGAGTATAGGAGTATAAATGTCCTTTAAGAGACATATGGGGATATTTACACATCTTTTCAGCGATTCACTTGGGGCTCATCATACTCAGGGATTCACCCATTTGATGTGTAAAAGGGAAACTTAAAAAACAACCAGACTTTAACCTACTGTATAAGGGCATAATTTTCTGTTTCTTTCTTTCAGATAATGTAGAAGAAGTGAATAACAACCTTATTTCCTTCTGTTTACAAGAAGCAAAACAAATGGTGGATACAGCTTATGAAAAAACCCGCTTAATGTAAGAACTAAGACCAGGACCAGCACTGCATGTGCTGCACATTATTTGCGTAATGTCATGGGAGAGTAGCCCTGGCAGTGTTCCTACCACTTACCAACCGCCAATGAAAATCAGAGCTTGTTATTTATCGCAAACTCTAGTCAACTATATCAATAAAACACTGCGATTCATTGGAGCCAAAAGTGAATGTAACCTATGGAAGGCACTAACAACGAATACATTCTATCTCAAACTGCAATTCAATTTATATAGGCAAAAGGGAAATTATTTTTGTTGCCAGGTATCCTTTGTATTAAGCACTTTATTAAATCTTTACTAAAATGAAAGATAGTCAATAGTTTGCCATTACAATGACTACTGAAAAGCATCCCTGAAAGACACTATGTTCCAAAGGAATCAGTTCACAATTAGTCTTCCATAGGCGTAATACTCAACGAGTCTTCATGTGTGTGCAGGATGTTTCCTTTGTCAGCACTTCTAACTGAATTGTCATTTCAAATTTCAGTCTAAAGCAACGTTTGAAAAGACAGAAAGCGAGTCCCGTTGACCTTCTGGCATATTTAAAGCAGCCAGGAGCTAATTGCAGAGATGCTGTTAAGGCAGCTGATTATATGGACATAACTTTTCATCTCCTGTATCACAATGTCAAGAATTTGTTCGAAAGACCCTTCAACATTTCAGGTATTAGCAGAACTTAATTATTCACAAAGCAACCTAGACGTGTCTAGGGCCCAGGAAACTTCATGTAACCATTTACCTATGTCTGCATGTCTTTTATTTTTCTTCAAATAGAGGGGGAAAAATGAATATATATATAGAATGTAGTATCTGATGTATAGTACCTACTGTGCCAGACACAGAAACAGCAAGCAGGCTGCACACTGAACCCAGGCTTGTAGTGGCGATAATCTAATTTAATTGACCATACAAGGTATTACTGTAAGAGGGTTATCCTCCCCACCAAAGAGCAGAGGGGATTTATATAACATCATTACTTTTATGCCAGGAAGGGTTTTTTTTTTCCATTATAAGAATTTTGATTTAATTCATGTTCCCTCTTTCTCTGGTGAGATACCTCATGTTTCCTAGTTTTCTATCTACTGTACAAGCTCAGAGTCACTGCAGACCTATAAAGATCTGTGATTCTCAAGTAGTCTTAATTATTTTTGTTGTGTATTAGGTGCCATACATCAGATGCATCTCAGTTCTTATTTCATTTCGGCCTTTCAGTACCCTTTAAAGCTGTATATACTATGTGGGGTCAGATTTTTTCTATGCTGTCTTTTTTGTATGTCTTTTAGATCTTCTGACGGAAAGCCAAATGCACAGTATTTCTACAGAAACAGGTTGTACTAACCAGCATCATTTTACATGCCATAACAGTCCATATCGCACAATTACTGGACATTGCAATAACAGGTAAATCTTTTTTTTAAAAATAATAGCTAACATACTAATATTAGCTGTGGTTGCTAAAAGGATATTGTGATGGCTTTATTATCTTACATGTTATTATCTTAAAAAATTTTGCATGTTTGAATGACAAGATTTTAAACTTTAACTTCCAGTTGGATTTTACAAGTTAGCAATTGGTGACTTTAGGTATCACGCACCAAATTTATTTTTTAGCATGACCAGGACCCCCCCAAAAACCATATTACTTATCCAGTTCCCTAGTAGTCTTGAAACAAGATGTTCATTGTTAAGTCCAGCTGTCCCTGTGGGTCTGCATCGTTTCAGGGCTTCACAAGCTCACACAGCTGTAAAGAAGGTGGCTCCCACTGCCCTCCTATTGTTATTGGCCATGTTATTGGCCATGATGTCACCACCATGACTGCTGCTTATTAGAAAAAGAGGAATCAAGGAATATATCCTTCCAGGAACCTTGGGGAGCCAGCTAAGTATTGTGGAAATAGAGGTTTGGGTTGGTTGGAAATGAAAATAGCTGTTTGAGCCTTGAGGAGAGGGGAATCTGTTGGAATTGGAGCCAAAATTCCTAATTATAATTCACTACAAGTCTTGGAGTTCTGTTTCTATCCTTTGTTACAGGTGCAAAACTCATTATAGCATAAAAATATAGTCATATAAATTCTGTCCTAGGATACATGATTAGTGTGTGTAATCTCAGAGGGTAGTACTGTAGGCAATAGCTTTATTAATACTGGTACCAGGGCAATAACCATTAGGATGAAAAAAATCTCATTTGTGCTACTGTGTGGCCAGTGTCAGTCTGGACTGTTGGAGCATATCAGGAAATTTGACACTAGGGGCCCATCTAAGATTTCATATCCCTATTATCACTCATTTACATATCTATCTTACTCATACTGACTCCTATTGTTTATTAAAACACATTTCTTTCTGTTTTCTGTTTTCTTGGGTGAATGGGCTGTGGGCCCACACTGGGTAATTCCCCTGTGGGCCAGTCTGACACTGTGTCTGGCCTCTGTCACTGTCTATGTGATAAGTTTTTCTTTAAATAAGTTTAAAAGTGGATCAAAACAAGTGGATACACAGTAGCACAAACATAAATGTATCATCCTTATTGTCCTGGCACTATTATTAGGAGAAACTTGACTCCAAAAGGAACAAGGATTTACAGTGTTGTTTTTACTATAATGAATAAGCACCTATAACGAGACAAATGTTTACATTTTGAGATACTAAATACAAACCTATACTTGTACTTTTATTTGGTCATGGGATTCCTTATACTTTAAAATAAAAGGGAGAATTATTCAATCAGCGAAAATGTAGGGGGAAGAAAAAAAATAAAGACATTGAAGTGGCCTTTAAAAAAAATGCATGGTTAAAATGTTGTTGGTGCGCTGTGACCACCACTGTCCATGATAACGCTTCCAGGAATCCCTCCCTTGGAAATCCTACACTTGCTGAAGCGTCTCTGCTCAAGGGGAAATAGGAGTCCGAACAGGTTAAAAAAAAACAGTTCTGCCCTGAAAGTTCGCCCACCTCTTTCATTTCCCATGGTGACTGAGCATGAGGCGAAATTCTGACCTTGCCTCATTATAACGGCACCCTGATACAGAAATTAAACATACTTCTCTCTATTATTTGTTGACATATGGAACTGCATCCTCTGCACATACAGTCAGTGTCCAGTCAGCATTAGAATCACAATCCATCTCTTAGATAGATAGAACTATAGTATGGATGGCCAGATCCTGTTTACCATTATTCTATGTAAAGGCATACAGTTATAGAATGATTATCTGATCCATACTGCTTTTAAATATAGATGAAAGAAAAAAGTGTTTATTCCAATGGATTAAAAGGCTGTAACTAATAGAATTTATTGTGCTTCCCTGTAGGAAGAATCCAAGCCTTGGTGCTTCAAATACTAAATTTACACGTCTGTTGCCGGCTCAGTATGAGGACGGTTTGTCCCTTCCACGTGGCTGGACTGAAAATCGGCCTATCAATGGTTTCCCTCTACCTTTGGTAAGAAATAGAAAGTCTTTAATTAATATTTTCTGTATAATTGCTCCATGACTGCTCAATATAGTATCCACCAAATGGTGGTATTACAATACTGGACCATATTAGTCTTTCGCCATTGGTCAAACGCCATGGTCAAAAAAACTACAGCTACTTGCAGTAGCCTTTTCGACTGCTATAAAGTATTGTTATAGGATATAGCTAATAAAGATGTACAACACAATGAATGCACACGCGATGAACTTTTTTCATGTGTTGTGGTCCGGCCTAAGGCCATAAAAGAACTAACGGCCATAACAATAGGTACCTTTTTGCTACGTGGATACCATGGTATAAATACTGCCGTGAGTGTATAAAGGACTAGAAATTTCAAATATATTGTCTTTATATGTTTTGTATTTTAGGCACGGGCAGTATCAAATGAGATTGTTAGTTTTCCTAATGAGAATCTGATACTGGATGAACATAGATCCCAACTGTTTGTGCATTGGGGTCAATGGATGGACCATGACTTGGATGATACCCCTGACACCCCAGCAAAATCCACTTTTGTAGAGGGCATTGACTGTGAGACAAGCTGTGCTAAAGAACCTCCTTGTTTTCCTCTAAGGGTAAAATAAATAGACCTTGTTTATCTATAATATAACATAACATGTTTATACATGTTTTTATATATAGTGTAATACAGATTTTAATGAACAATGCCTTCTGGTAACAGATTCCACCAAATGATCCTCGAATCAAGAACGAGAGTGACTGTATTCCCTTCGCCCGCTCATCTCCAGCATGCAACCCAAGATCTCCTGTTCGTGAGCAAATGAATGGAATCACCTCATACATCGATGGTAACCAAGTGTATGGCAGTGACTCAACACTTGCCACGCAGCTCCGCAATAGAACAAACCATCTAGGCCTATTGGCTATAAATAAGAATTTCACAGATAATGGGCTTGCATTTTTGCCCTTTGACACAATGAATGGAGATGTATGTACCATTACAAACAGTCCTGGCATCCCTTGCTTCCTAGCAGGTGGGTTCTATCCCCTCAATTTTTGACTGCTAAATTGTGAATGTGAGTGGGGCTTATTTATAAAATTCCATTATTTTCAGACTTAAATTACTCCCACACATCGCCGCAGAAAAATCGTTTTTATCGCCATATATCAAAAGGCAAAAAGGTGATTTGAATTCTCTTCGCCTCGTGGCGAAGGGCTCAAATCCCGACGTATGGGGCAGGGAGCTGGGAGGGGCTGCTGTGAAGGGTGAAGGGGAGGGGTGGTGGGGTGAGCCGCATGGTACATACATACCCCCGCACTCATCCCCCCCATCCGTCTCGTCAGCTCAGTCATTTCTGCCAACCCAAAGTTGGCAAATTGAAACGGCCAGGCTTAACACAAAAATACAGTTACCTCCGCTTTATAAATAGAAGCCAACGGTAACTGATATGATGTCCTCGATTTGGCGGAAACCTTATCTCGGCGATATTAACTTTCCGCTGCTGGGTTTCCCCATTTTATAAATCGCAGTAATTCCAATTTTGGCGGGAAACCCAGTGGCGAAAAGTTAATGGCCGTGTGAGTGTGTGCTATTTAAACATATGTGAGCAGTTGTGCCCAACTTTGGGGGAACACAAGATCTTTGTGTTAGCTGCAACAGTACTAGTGAGGCATGGTCCTTATAAAATTTATAGAGAGTTTGTATTTATTAAGTTGTGTGAATTAAAGGGTATGTCCCCTCTAAAATATATATTTTGCTGTAGTGTAGTCTCCCCTCTCCCAGTCCCAATCGCATTGTTCATTTCTAAAAGAAATGGCAGAGAACTTACTCACCAGCCTTCCTTCCCGCGACCTCTGCCTGTAATGTTTCTTCTGCAAAGGAAGTAACATTAGGGGCTGGACCGGCAGCCGCAACACATGTCTGCATACCTCCAGGAGGTAAAGGAAGAGGCAGAAACCTTTACACAGGAAAACTTTCCTGGATTTTGGGCAAGCAATGCAGAGGAACCATAAGGAGCACAGGAGTAAGGTACAGCTTTTTGAACACTACACAGGGACCAGCATGGGGTTAAATTTTAGGTTTGGAGGTTGACATGCCCTTTAATTCATTCATCATACTGATATTATATTACATTTGTAGCTCACTTATCAAACTCACTTCTAAATATTATGATAATGGGGTTTGGGAGGATCCCCTACTAGGATATTAAAGGTCTATTTTATTCTGGACATGTACTTAAATATTTATTTATCTTTAATCTACATACATAGGTATTTAAAACATTGGCTTAGTTTTTAAAAAAAATCCTCTGAATTAATGCCTTTCGATATTCCTTGTTGTGGTCGGTACTAAGTTGCCATTTCAGATTCTACAACAGTTCATCTTCAAGGATTCCATTTCCTTGGAATGTTCCTATCAGTGATTTATACTGATTGGTTGTTGGATGGGTCAAACAAGTTTATAACTCTACTGAGCAAGGGAGAATGGGATCTGACACTGAACCCAACAGTTCTGTCCGAAAACAGGTGGATTGTTCGGATTTCGGGACTTTGGAACGTATTTTTGAGTGTTACTGAATGTACAAGGTTATTTTTAGTAACCCTTGAAAATAACCATAAATGTTCTATAACCCTAAATACTATCGGAAACTCTAAAGTAATTTCAGATTATATTTTCGAGAGTTATAGAACGTTCAAGGTTATTTTCGAGGGTGACCTCGAAAAAAATAACCTCGCATATTGGGTAACCCTCATTGAGCTGAGAGAGGAGGCTAGATATTTTTGCCAGAACAGAAGTGAACTGATCCTAAATATCTGGTAATAAATGCTTGTAATAAACTGGTTAAAATATCAGTTAAGGTTGCGGAAAGATAACTGACAAGTCACCAGTTTTTTTGTTAAGGGTGGTCATGCCCTTTAAAACCTGTAGATCTTAAGGTTTAATTATATGTCATAGGTTCTTTTACTTTTTCTTAAACTTAGTCCATAAAAGAAACATAGAAAGGAGGATCAATGCCCATCCCAAGTCCTCTTAACATATATTAATATCTGTGCACTTGCATACATTATAAACAAAGCTGTTTTAGTGACATATTTTATGATTATTGGGCCAAAAGGTACACATGCAAAACTTCATTAGGTGATTGATTGCTTGTCAACTAAAGCAGAAAAGGAGGTAGGAATACATCCACCTACATCCCATTGAATTGTAGATTTTATAGTGCTCTTCAAGGGCATACTTTCTTGAGTACAAAATTGCTGCAAATAGAGAAATGGTGCTTTATTAAATAACGTTTAATTATTTCATTTTAACAGCTGAAATGCTTGTAATAAATAATCCTATGTTTAGAGAGGGGTTGTAATCTTATTAGCTTGTTTTTCTCTGGTTCCAGGAGATTCCCGTGTTTCTCAACAGCCTGGTCTTATGGTTCTTCACACTCTTTTCTTAAGAGCACATAACACCATAGCAAAAAAGTTACATAGGTTAAACCCTTCCTGGTCCGGGGAAACACTTTATCTGGAAACTCGGAAGATTGTTGGTGGAATTTTCCAGGTGCAGTAAAATTACATTTCTTTCTATAACACAAGCAGACATGTTTTTCTTACTAGTTAACTTTTATTTGCGTTGGCAGAAAATAACATACAAAGACTGGCTGCCACTTCTTCTTGGTTCAGAGATGCCTGAAGTTCTTCCATCATATAGATCCTACGAGGAGTCTGTGGATCCTAGAGTGGCCAATGTCTTTACTATTGCCTTCAGAATGGGACACACATTGATAGATCCATTTGTCTACCGTCTAGCCGAAGACTACAGGCCTTTAAACCCAGAGCCCATAGTCCCACTACACAAGACTTTCTTTAATACTTGGATGTTGGTGAATGGAGGTAATGTATATATGTGTGTCTTTCATAAACATTATATTAACAGACCTTAAAACAGACTTTCTGGTTGACTGACAAATACAAAACATTTTTTAAAGGGCAAGTCCAACCCCGAAATGAAAACTTACATACAGGTAAATCATCCCCCAAAACCCTAAACGGTAATAGTTTGAAATCTGAAATATATAAGTCTAACCTGAAATCCTGCATAATGTCCTGTTGCCCCTGTTTCTGCTTCCTGGTTCTTCCAGTTAGTAACTGTCAGTTATGGATTTGACAGTTGACATCACAGCCAATGACTGAATGTTAATCCCCTGTCTGCCTCTTCTGAGCGTGCCCAGGCTCAGTACAGGCTCAGTACAGGTTTCTAAATTGCTCACAAGAAGTCAAACGAGTGTAGGAGGAGTTTTCCCCACAACTCCCCTTGCTCATTATGCAATAAGGGAAAAGAGACTTCTGGGAATTATAATTTATTTTTGCATTGTCTGGTATGGTTAATTAGAATTTCCCAGCAGAAAAGACAGCAGCAATGCTCCAACCCTAACCAAGCACGGTCAGATGATCAGGTGATCAATGGCTTGCCTCCATAGGCACATACAAAATGGAAGGACCACAGTTCCCCTTTAATGGAAATTCTTGTCAAACCACTTTCAGGAAATTCTGTTGTCAGTAACAAAGGCGACCTCAGTTGTCACCCCTGTTTCCATATGATTTATTCCGGAGTGTCATCCAATATGATGAATATACTTGGCGAACCTGAGCTGCACTAAAATCTTCTCTCTTATCTGCCTAGACGCGTAAATGTATGTAATGATCATTTTGGGTACCAGGTGGCCAAATAGTGTTAATTTGTGGTTTCCCCTTGTTGGTAACAATTCTATTTACATGCCTTTTCAGAACAACATCAAACTCACTATATCCCTCAACAAATTTAAAAAGAACGTTGCCGATTATTTCTTGCAGCTTGCTAGATGTTGTCCACGAAGGCAATGTTCGTGTAGCCAGAGTTCGGATAAGTAGATTGTTCTTGTTAAAACATTTCTCCAGTGCTGTTTCTGATTTGAGTTGTTCTCTATTTGTGTCATGCAATCGCCAAATGCAGATGTATCCTTGTCTCCCAGGTCTTTCTTTAAAGCATGCCTTCGTGTGGTAATCGCTTTCTCATGATTGGCCAAGCTCTATTTATATTCCTCCATCGTAAACCCCAGTGCAAGACTGAAACTGCAGCATTAGTTGGAAATATTTTACAGCAGAAGCAAAATACAGAATCACTGCTCTCAAGTACAGGAGCCATGTCCTTTGTTTATCTCTGATTTGGCAATGCTCGTCAGAATATTTACGGTTAAAAACCTCTTTTGTGCTGGTCCTTTGGAAAGTTAAAACTTTTAACCTGCTGTGGACCATGTGACACAAGGAAATGCCTTAGTTCATTAGTCTATCCATCCATAGGCCAGGTCTCTCAGTAGGGATGGACTGAACTTGCATGGGCGACTAACTGGGCTCATTTATTTCCCTCTCGGGCGGCTTTGCTCAACTTCCATACGCTGTAGCTCCTGGTTCCATTTCCACTTTATTAGTGAGTTTCCTTGGGCATCTGCTTGAACTTTCTCTCTGATAGTATATAGGAATGTTGTGCTAACCAGGAGGAGAATCTGCAACAGTTGTTGTTGTTCACTGACCAGACTCATGGCTACAAACACCTGCTTCGGCTCTAGGGTCTAATACAGATTTATCTTCACATGCTCTGCCTCTGAAAGAAACTTCAGGATTAGCTCCTTTTTGTTTGGATAAGCAGCCTCTTTAGCAAGCCTTTTTTTTTAAATACGCTGCCTTCCAGACAGCTTATTCTCTTGCGTCCGGACATTTTCCTTTTTATTGTGAAAAGAAATAAATCAGAACAAGATAAAATAAAAAATGAAGGCAAAAAAAATCTGTCTGTTATCTATCATCTTGTCCTGTCTCCTTCATCTATCCTATCATCTGTCTACCTATCTGTCTATTTTTCTATCATCTGTCCTATCTATCTAACAACTATCTATCTACACTATCTATCTATCATCTGTTGATCTATCTATCTAACACCTATCTATCTATATATCTATCATATGTCTATCTATCTATCTTGTCTATCTATCATCTGTCCTATCTATCTATCTATCTGTCTCTATCTATATAATCTATCACCCCTATAATCTGTCTATCTATCATCTTCTATCTATCTATCTATCTATCATGCTGTCTATCTATCTATATAACAACTATTATCTATCTTTCATATGTCTATCTATCTATCTGTCTATCTATCAATTCTATCATCTTCTATCTATCTATCTGTCTATCTACAAACTATCATCTGTCTATCTATCTATCTGTCTATCTATCTATATCATCTCACCCTATATCTGTCTATCTATCATCTCATCTATCTATCTATCTATCATCTGTCTATCTATCTATAAAACACTATTTATCTATCTTTCCATATGTCTATCTATCTAATCTCTATCATCAATCTGCCTATCTATCTATCTATCTATCATCTATCTATCTATCTATCTAGCTATCTATCTATCTATCTATCTATCTATCTATCTATCTCTCCTCTCTCATCTATTATTATCTGATCTATCTATCTGTCATCATGTCTACCTATCTATCTATCATCTTCTATCATATAATTCTATCTATCTATCTCTCTACCTGTCTATCTATGATATCTATCTATCTCTTTAATCTCTCTATCTATCATCTATCTATCATCTATCATTTTTACCTAGTCTACCTATCATCTATCTATCTAATAATCTATCATCTGTCTGTCTGTCCTATCTATCTAATAATCTATCATCTGTGATCTGTCTGTCTATCTATCTATCTATCTATCTATCTATCTATCTCATCATCTGGCTATTTATTTGTCTAATTATTTTATGCCTAGACCTGCCACCTGGGCACATATATATTTTATTTATGTTGCTGCCTGCAAGGCCTGGGCCCTGGGCACATTATTTTAATTATTATGACTGACTGGGCACATAATGTTATATCTGTTGGACTAGCCTGGGGCAGTGCCCGCAATTAATACTTATATTATTATATTTATTTAATAATGAAATCTATCTCTGTCTATCATCATATATCTATCTATCTATGATCTATCTATCTCTCTATCATCATCTCATCTGTCTTATCTATCTATCTATCATCATGTCTATCTATCTATGATCTATCTATCTCTTATCTATCTATCTATCTATCTTCTATCTATCTATCTATCATCTATCATCTATCTATCTCTATCTATTACTATCTATCTATCTATCAGCATCTGTCTATCTATCTGTCTATCTATCGTCTATCTAATCATCTATCTTCTATCTATCTATCTATCTATCTATCTATCTATCCATTATCTATCTCTATCTATCTATCATCTATCTATCTATCTATCTTTCTATCTTACTATCTATCTCTATCTATCAGCTATCTATCTATCTCGTATCTATCATATATCTATCTATCATATATCTATCTATTTAGCTATCTATCTATCAATATCTAATATCTATCTATCATCTATCTACTATCTATCTGCTATCTATCTATCTATCTACTAATCTATCTAATCTATCATCTATCTATCTCCTTTAATCTATCTATCATCTATCTATCCATCATCTTGGCTATATCAATAATTTATGCTAGGCCTGCTGCCCTCACTGCCGGGCACATTATATTATTGGTTGGTGGTTGCTGCCTGCAGCAGCAGGCTGCAAGTCACTGACTGGGCCCTCAGAGAGAGAGAACAGACAACCCCCCACCAACCCCCCCGCAGCCTCCCAGGCCCGCCATCCCTATAAAAGTAGAGTTGTTTTGTTTGCCTTATTATTAGGATGGAAAGGATTAGGAGGAGGATTTCAATTCAATAATTCATAATTTCTGATTAATTATATTATCGCATCTCAATTCACTGTCTTGTCACTGAATGACTGAATCCAAATCAGTCAGATCGGACGGGACGGCCTGGGCTGGGGACGGACACACAAACGACACAACTTGAACTTCACAACTGACAACACTGTGTCACCTGAACACTGTCACTGATGGACGGGTGACGGACACTGACACAACAAGGGCAGCGCAGTGTGCAGCTCGCCACAGCCTGTCCTGGGATGGTCTGCGCGCGGGCTGACCTCGCCTCTTTCAGCGCTGACGTCACGGCGACCGCAGCGCACGCAACGTTGAGGATGGTCTGGAACTTCGGTTCGGGATGGATGGCGGAGTCAGGACTTTGGTCTTCTCTTCGAGTCCGGAGTCTCCGGACCAGTTTTAACTTGTTGTTCTGATTGAAAATTCGCTGAATGAAGCTGAGTTCCTGGTGCTGGCTGCGTGCTGTAATGTAACAAGTCCGATTAGGGAGGAGTTTGGGCAGCCGGAGATGCCGCCTGCCTCATTTAAAAAAAACAATGGTGTGACTGTGACAGTGCGGCAGTGCCGCGCTTCCCTACAGGTGCCGCTCTGCATTGGCTGCCCCCTGCATCATTTGAGACGGCCCTGCATAAGGCACATACAAAATGGAAGACCACGGTTCCCCTTTAAAATAAATTTCCAGCAAAACTTTTGTTTGCTGTCCCAACTAAATTTTCAACAGGTGATCTGAGTAACATAGCTATTGATGTCTTGAGAATATCTGGTTCCACAATTTCACCAAAATAATCTCCAGAAAAGAGAGAGATGATTGCAACCAGTATGAGAGCAACATGGTAATGCAAAGGATATCAGAAACACATGCACAAAGCTTAGCTTGAATAAATTTCAAGTGTAAAAGTAACCAGTCTGTAATAATGCAGCCCTGCTTGTTAACAACTGTTGTGTCTTACTATAGAGCAAACAGCAGCGATCAGCACTTCATTTCCAAGCAAGGAAATGCCTGGGTGCCATTCAAAAGTTTTCCGACCTGTGAGTGCCTTCGTATTTCTGTATAGATAATATTATATATCATAATTGATAATATATATATAAAATACAAAACTTGATAAACTGACAACCAACATGCTACTTGCACTCAACAATCAGATCATGCAGTTCTAATGACTATAGAGTATGGAATGGGTTAAATGTAAAATCCCAGAATCCAGGTGGCACTTGCAAATCATTGCTCAGATTCTGCATGTTTATTAATAATAATAGAGAAAGGGCTATTTAACTATTATGCAAAACCCTTCTGATTGGTGGACATATCTCCAATACTACAAGCACACTGCCACTATAGGAGGAGGAAATCACTTGCTACAAACCATAAGAAACACAAAAACGAAAATAACTTGATAACTGTTCCAAAAAATAATGAAATATATGGCAAAAGTACACAGGATAGCGCTCCTCACTACACAAGCAAAAATTGTTTTGGGTGGACATGCCCTTTAAAGCTATATAGCTGTCTACTACCATAGCTATAATAACTGTCTATACTACCATAGCTATATAGACTGTCTATACTACCATACTATATAGACTGTCCTATACTACCATACTATATAGACTGCTCATATACTACTATATATCTATATACTACTCACTGCATAGCTATATACCATCATACTACTATAGCTATATAAACCATCTATACTCTGTAGCTATATAGCTGTATCTACTACTTAGAGCTATATGACTGTCTTACTACTATAAGCTATATAGACCATCAGACTATTATAGCTATATAGACCATATATTTACTAAGCTATATAGACCTTCTATACTACTATAGCTATATAGACCATCTAATACTATTGTAGCTATAATAGACCATCTATGCTACTTAAAGCTATGTAGACTGTCTATACTACTATAGCTATATAGACCGTCTATACTATTATAGATTTATAGACCATCTATACCACTATAGATATATAGTACTGCCTATACTATGCTATATAGACCATCTATACTACTATAGCTATCTATGCCATCTCTACTACTATAGCTATATAGACCATCTATACTACTATAGCTTCTTTCCATCTGTACTACTATAGCTATATAGACTGTCTGCACTACTATAGCATATAGACCATCTATACTCTATAGCTATCAGGGGTATTTTTAGGGGGATTCCTGGTGCCTGGAATCCCCCCTTTCTGCCTGCTGCATGTGCAGTCTGCTCTTCTCACCTCTCCTGGTGTCCATAGACGGTTATATAATTGTTACACTAGATGTGTACATAGACTTTACATAGGTTGTTTACATAGATTGTTACACATAGTGTTACATCGACTGTTTAACATTGTCAATTGAGCTGTGAGTGAGAGGCATCTTGTATGTTTCCAAATGTATTCAGTCCTGCCCTGTGTGATAATAATTGATACAGAAATGTATCAATATTAACCCTGCAGCTGCCTGAGGTGATTTGCTGAGACTTTTATATAGGTTTATATACAATACTTACTGTACCTACTACACTGTGAGGGGCTTATGAGCAGGATAGTGAGCAGGAAGATAGGTTTAGTTCCCACGAAGTTCGGGGTCCCATTTAAATAGCTGTTGTGCGTATTTTCATTCATACACGCATCAACTGATTAAAGGGGAACTGTGGACTCCAAACAGTTGAGTTTAAATGAAAGGCTTTTTCTTTACCCTTTAAAAACAAGCCATCAACTACCTCTCCTACGTGCTCCACAGCCCAAGATATAAAGAAATGACTGACCAGAAAGTTAATTGGTGGGAGGCTGACATGTGACATCCCTAAGGCTTCTCCTGCACAGTGCCCGCCGGTGAGCACAGCCTCATACTCCCTCAGTGTGTGAGGGAGACAGAAGTCCCTCCCCCTCTCTGCAGTGTGAAGTCCTGACAGAAGGTAAGGGAATCTACAGCCCTTCTCTCTCACTAGTGAAAACAGCCTTTTCAGCAGAGTTCTCACTCTGTTGTCACTCTCTGGGGGTGTCAGAGTGGCCCACAGCACCTGTGATGGTGTGACCATGGCACCCGCAGTGGGGAGGGGCCATGACACCCCGCAAATGGACGGGGCCACATGGGGCTGTAAGGGAATGGGCCAAGGGGGGCCTGCAACTGGAGGGACCATGGGGTCCTGAGTGGAGGGACCAGGGGGCTGCAAGGGAAGAAGACATAGGGCAGATTGACTGACAGGTTTTCAGAGCAGGAACGCAGGGACCTGGGGATGCTGCTGCCATATCACACACAAAAATGAAATATCTCAAAACTATGTAAAATAACAATGAAAATAAATTGCAAAAATTCTCAGGAGCAATTCCTATCAATTTACCTAAATCATTTTGGACCACTGTTCCCCTTTAAAACCTGCACGTCACCGCACAGATCTTACAGTCCTGCGGAGGGAGGAGGGAGTCAGGGGCCCGCCCCCAACTTTGCGGGGGGGGGGGGGTCCGGGCCCCTTCAGGTATGTCCACTGACCTTATAGAGACTTATTCAACTCCTCCCACTATAGTGACATCATTTCCCTTAAAGTAAAAGTGCAAAAAATAAAGTGCATAGTTAATGCTTTTGCACTTTTAACATGTGTTATTAATACAATACACCACACTTTAAGAGGTTTTTAATAGTATGTTATGTAACAATCTGCAATGTATTATCACATTATGTTTGTGTCTTCACATATGGTTAAGAATTATGGATTATAAGATTATCTTGAGCACTACACTTTAAATACCTTGGAACTGTTTGATGATGTCACAATTGGAGGAGTGGTATATGTTTTTTAAACTGTTTATACTCACTTTGTTATTGTGGCTTGAGAAAGACCTAGAAAGATACCGAAACGTTGCCTACACAGTGATGTATTGAACACAATAAAAGTTTTGGATGAATAAGACCTGAGAGTGCGTTGAATCCTACACCAAATGTTTATGATTTTTGATAACCTCAACAGCCACCTAGGCTTCTAAAGAGGGTGGTGAAACTATTGCTCTGTAACTACTCATAAATCCTTGGTATATCTGCCTGGCTTTACCACTAAGCAAAAGGCTAAGGACTTGCAAGCGAGCACCTTTATCCCAACCATTAATAGTGTCTGCCAATTCAAATTGTTCTAGCCAATCAGTCACTTCCTAGTTACCACCCCATCAAATGGATCAGATTTAAAAATAGGTTTGGCACATTGGGCCTGGTAGAGCTACTGAGTCTAATTGGGGAATTTCATCTGCAGGTAGGCAAGGATAGGGAGGATTTAAATCAATATATCAGTAGCCATCCATTGCTTATACAGACGAACAAATATACAGAGAAAACGGAGAATAAATGAGTCATGACCAGCAACACCACTGCCACCAATTAGTACCATATCACTGCATTTATGGAAGGATTATGGGTACACATGGCACACAGTGGGTTACTCTGGAGGTCTGGCACAAGCAGACAGTGCACATAAAAAGTTCCCCACATAAAATGTCCCTGTCATGGTGCACCACTTTAAAATTGACCAGCCTGTATATTGTGTGTTCTTGTAAGTTGGTGGTACACTTATATGTTGGCCTTCGGAGTTTGTATCCAATAAGGTAAATTGTCTGGCCAAATCTGTCCTCCCAACAGGATCTTATACACAGGGTCTTGTGTTGCAGTCAATATCACTCCAAAGCACAAACCATAATCCACTTTCTCTCCTCCTACCATAAGAGACAGGGATGTCTTGTATTTATTACTCACTGATTACCACCTCCGGCTGGAGGTGGAATACAAGGAGCCTGGGTGTATATGTCCATTACAATACACATCCATCCTGTGTAGCAGACAGAAACTTTTTTTTGGATTATTCTTCCTTTCACATGGAGCAGACACAGGGGTGTGGTTTAAGCTGACATTTGACCATTCCATTTTAAAATATGGCTCTCAGCTCTGTAAGTTTAATGTATTTTGATATTTTGTGTTGTACCTAATATAGTCAGTGTGCTAAATTTTATATACATTTACTGATGTTAATGGTAACAGTGAGATAGTACACACATACATATATACCTTTCCTATGTGTAATATCCTATACCCCCCACCACATGGTAGCTCCAAAAACTCAATGCAATCTCCTATGAGATAAAAGTAGTATAGGTAATGATATACAGGGTAGATCAGATATCGTGTAGCTAGCCGTTGTTTGATTCCCACCAGTCGGTTTGTCTTGTCTCCGTCACTCGATTAACGGGCTCTGTGTAGGGGAATTATCTCTTATTACTTTGCCAGTATGTCCCTATCTCTGTTTGGTATAAACGGAAGAGCCAGAAAGGAATGACGAACAGCAGCCAAAAAAGCAAAGAAGAGGGGAGGAGTATGCAATAACCTGCCATTACCCGTCTCTCCCCTCCTGTATGAGTATAGATATAGGAATCCCGTGTAATGTATGAATAGTTAATTACTATTCATTGAAAGAGATAAGTAGGAACATTGTCTGTCAAGAATAAACAGGGCTTCCTATATAAATGATAATACAGGAGTGGGAGACAGTAGTGGCAGTGAGACAGGAAGTCACTCAGACATCACTGAGTGATTGTAAATAGATTCTCGCCACTGCACCCCAGAAAGCCTGAGGAGGTATTAATAAAAGAGAGAGAAATAAGAGAGTCACCCGAGAACATACAACGTGAGTGTTTCGGATAGTCGAGAGCAAATAATTGGGAATCGGCTCCTCACGAAGGGACTAATGACCTCTGCCGAGAGGCCTGATACACAATCAATCACCTTCAGATCCCTGTCAGTGCACAGCTCTGACTTAAAATTTGCAGCTATAGAGTGGTCGGCCGCGGCAAATGTTTCCTATGACCCACGCGATCTGCGAGATTTACCCATGTCAAACTACCCGTTTATCTGATCCGCAAACGGGCGACCAACAGTGTTCATCAACGCTTGTTCAGTGGTAACCCATTTAAGAAATCCCCCCCTTGAAATCCTGCATTTTCCACTGGCTATATAGACCATCTATACTCTTTTAGCTATATAGACCATATATTATACTATATGTAGCTATATAGATTGGCTGTACTACAATAACTATATAGACCGCCCATACTACTATAGCTATATAGACTGTCTATACTAACATAGCTTATAGACTGTCTATACTACTATAGCTACATTGACTGCCTTTACTGCCATAGCAATATAGACCATCTCTACTAATTAGCTATATAGAACATCTATACTACTTTAGCTATATAGACCGTCTGTATTCATAAGCAATATAGACTGTCTGTACTACTATAGCTATGTAGACTGTCTATACTACTATATCTATATAGACTCAATTAGGATTAAGGACATTTCCCTCTACCCTAGTATCTGAAAAGCACACCAGTAACCAGATATATAAGTGATGTCCTTCTTTCCCATTTCTTCAGGGTATCAGCCATGGCCTTGCGAGTGATGACTGCTTCACAAACCACCTCGTTCGAGCATTTATGGCTCATATAGAACAATGCAGCTTAAGGAGGCAGAAACCTTTTCAGCAGTAGGGCAGAACTTTACGCGGATATCTGCTTACTGGTTCATCTTGCAGATCTGGAAGTATTTGGAGGCGATAGTTTTGGAGGCGATTTAGCTGTGAATACATTTTTAGTTGGGGGGTTCCCTTCAGGGCCGCCTTAGATAATAGCACCCTGCAAGATTTGTTACTGGCGGCCTAGCACCCCCTCCAAAACACTCCCTGGGCACACAATACACTGCTGAATACTGCTTGCCTTGGCCTGTTTCAAATCAAGTCTGCCACCTGCGATTCCTGTCTTTCTATTTGCAGTGTGTGCTTGTATATATCTGTGTACATCATTATGTAACACGTAACGCACTAAATGCACAACAGAACAACACAAGCATACATATGTGCTGCATTTGTGGTGGTGGTAATACATTTAATCTGCAGGGACTTAACAGCACTGATGCACAACTTTGACTTAACACTTCCTGCTGGCGACCCCATGTATGCAACCTTTGCGGCCGCACAGGTTCGCCTGTATCAAATGCCGGCCTGGTTCCCTTTAATCGCGTACTTCCAGAGTGGAAACTGCTTTACAATAAATTTTTATCGTCAAAAAAAATTAAGAAGAACACAAATTACTTGAGAGTTTTTACTACCGTGAGGTGACACATTCCAATAGTAGTTCTAGAAATGTGAGATTGTGGCAAAACAGTAGATGTCACTGTTGTATTTGCATGAAACAAAAGCCTTGCTATTTATGCTTATCCGTCTTTCATTATTTTTCTCACCTTTTAAGGTAACTAGAAAGCTAACAACCACAAAACCTTGTTGTGCCTGTGTCTGGTTAACCTTTCTAGCCGTGAGAATCATCAGGGTGGACGTTAAAGGGCAACTGTGGTCCAAAAATGACTTTAGGTAAATTGATAGGAATTGCTCTCCTGAGATTTTTGCAATTTATTTTCATTGTTTATTTTACATAGTTTTGAATGTATTTACATTTTGTGTTGATATTGGGCAGCAGCATCACCCAGGTCCCGTGCTGCGTTCCTCTCCTGAACCTGTCAGTCCATCTGCCCTGTTGTCTCCTCCCCCTTGCAGCCCCCCTGTGTCCCTCCCACTCATGGACCCCATGGTCCCTCCAGTTGCAGGCCCCCTTGGCCCATTCCCTTACAGCCCCATATGGCCCCACCCACTTGGCAGGTGTCGTGGCCCTACCCCTCCCGGGTGCTGTTGGCCCTGCCCACTCACGGGTGCCGTGGCCCTCCCACTCACGGATGCCTAAGCCCCACCCCACTCACAGTGCTGTGGGCCACTCTGACACCCCCCCAAAAAAACTCTGTGGAAACAGCCTTTCAGGCAGAGAGAACTCTGTTCTGTTTTCACATAGTGAGAGAGAAGGTGTGTAGTTTCCCTTACCTTCTCTGCAGGCTGTCAGGTCCTTCACAAGCAGAAAGGAGGAGGGACTTTCCTGTGTCTCCCACTACACACTGAGGGAGTCAGAGCCTGTGCTCGCCAGCGACGTCTGGAGAAGCCTTAGGAATGTCACAGTGAGCCTTTCCCCCATTAACTTTCTGGTCAGTCATTCTCTGTAATCTTGGGCTTGGAGTCAAGTAGAGATGTGGTTGATGGCTTGTTTTAAAGGAGGAAACTGGCCTTTCATTTAACTCAACTGTTTGGAGACCACAGTTCCCCCCTTTAAGTGCCAGATTTTACAACAGAAATTAGATCTCGGTTGGGAAGTTAATACGGGAGGTAGGACAACGTTCCTTCCTCTCCTGACATTATAGAATTCTTTTTAAAACAGTCATTTTTGGTGGATTTACAGATCTTTTATGTTTGTCTATGAGAATTGTGCTGTACTGAAATACAAATACCAGTATGTATTCAGAAGTGACGCAAAGTGACCCTTGCATCTAGTTCATTTTACACATGTGAATTACTACATTAAAAAATGTATTTATTGTTTATTTTATTGTTTATTTATTTGGAAAATATTTGTAAAATACCTTAACCTATGTGGCCTTAAGCAGAAACAAAAGACTGTTGGCATCCCTGTTTTGATCAGGAATGCCCAACCTGCAGCCCCCCATATGTGTTGTGCAACTGCAGTGCGTAGCCATGGAATGCTGGGAGTTATTATTTACAACCATCTGAAAGGCTGCTGGTTTTCTAAGATTTCTAAGGCCACAAGTGGTTCCGACGGGTGTGTGGTGGGAGCCACTCGATTTCGTAGGTTCCAAGTACTGGAGTCCGTCACTAATGTGGGGCGAAAATCGCAACAAACATTCAGGGTTACCAAAAATCGCGCTACTACATTGGAGGGTTAGGCCAACCACGGTGCTACGTCGGTCTGACTAATGATCCGGATGTTACCAAAATCGGCGGAACTACATTTTGTGCGGGTGTATCGTGCTTCGGTGCACCAACGTGTTGTGAGGTTTCTGTTTTGTGGGCTGAATTACTTTGTGTCCGTTCTCGTTTAATAGACAGCAGGGGTCTCCTAGTCGCTAGGAAGGGTGGACGGTGTCTGACTCCTTGGACGAAAAGGGCGGATGGACACTCAAGGGGACGCTGAAAGCGAAAGCGAGATTCGTGGGTACCACAAGCAAAGTATCAGACAGAGATAACATCAGAGGGTCGTTTACGGCAAGCAATCTACTTCGAGGGGGACGCGTGGTAAATGTCCTCCAGGGTTTACGGTGAATGTGTGTGGAGGGGAAGCTACGGGGGGTGAAGCGTGGGACATGGTCGAGGGGTTCTCTTTTCCTTTGGGACGGGGGGTCTGGGTGAAAAGGGTGTTGAGAAAACGTTTGTGCTGGCGAAGGTGCAGGCAACGCCCGACACGGAAACGAGGGTGGGTGGGGAGTGATGAGCGGTTGCTGGGAGGTCAAGCCGGGCTAACGCAGAACGTGGCGCGTCGCGAGGTAGCACGACGACTTAGGGGACCTCGTGGTGTAACAAGGTAGGGTGGGCCGACTGGTGGTATACGCAGGGTGAGTTGGAACCGGGGGAGGGGGTGAGACGCGGTTGGTAGTTAGCACTTTGGAGAACAATAGGAAATTTTCTGGCTCGTGTGCACGGTCTGGTTTGTCCTTTTTTTTTGGTGGGGGGTGGGGGGGTGTGTGTGTGGGGTTGTTTGGGTGTGTGGGGGGCTCCTTCGGTAGAAAAGAGAAGACAGCTGAGATTCAGCGAACTCACAAGGGGGTACGTGTCTGGTGGGGAGGCCCACACGCGCCGGGTGAAGGGCGCGGGAGGGGCTGGCGCGCAGCCGAACCACCAACAGGGGGGGGACGGGAGAGGGGGGGAGAGAGAGGGGAGACGTTAGGTTTTATGTTTCCCTTTGTAAAGGCGTGAGGGACAGGGGGGGACAGGGCGGCGGCACGACGGGGCGGGGGTGGCGGTTGCCGCGACGGCCGCAGGGCGAGGAAGGGGGAAGACCCCAAAAGTAGTGCATGCTAGCATGTCCACATAAAATAGTAAAGCTTGAAAGGGAGTCGTTTTTCACCTATATATGCAATATAATTGATTAATCCACCTCGGAGTTCCATGCCCTGTGCCCTGTGTTTCAATATGGCATGGAATTCATTGGGTATAATATCCTTATAATACACTGTAGGTAGCTATTATTCCTTATATTATAATGCATAAAACTGCAAAACTGAAAGAGTAAGAGAAGAGAGAATAGGGTCATATTTATAAACCCAAAGTATTGTGAGGAACTGCCATAAACCCCGGTATAGTATATGCTTATCATTACTAATGACCCTGATCTCTGTGCAGATAGCACGAAGTTGCAAATAACTGCACAGTATGATATACGCATTAGTCTACTATAATAATTTGCGACTGCAGCGCCGTTATAATGATTCCACTATAAAACACATATATTTTACAATGGTGGTAAAGAAACGGTATCACAATTTGTTGCATACCAGGTAACAAGCGAAACAAAAAACTTATTACGTATAAAAACGTATTGCCTTAAAATCCACTCCTGCAATGCTTAAAAACTCCTTTGCGAGACTTACAGCATCATGGGATACTGGATGGAAAAGACTTGACCAAGAAGCAGAACTCAAAGCTTACTGCAGCCCTGCAAAATTGCAAAAGACAAGCGCCTCAATGGTTACACACCGATTCAGATACGCCCAGGGCGTTCCCTAGACTTCGGCGTCGTATGGGAAAACAAGAGGAACTAATGGTCACTGGAACACCCATTAAGAATGGCAATCTGTCGCAGAATTAATGAAGCCCTCTCATATCCGAAACAAGTTGCGTTCTGAAGTGAAAGCTCATGGCAAACTCAACTCCCCTGAAACCATAGGCAATCATATGGCCGACCAGGCGCAAAGTCAGCTGCCTGAAAGGAATACAGGAATGCCAGAAGATGGAAGGAAAAATTTTAAATTCAGGATGGAATCAACGAAACATCAACTCTCCTTCTTCGATGGTTTCATAGATAACCAGGATAAGTTGAAAAATATCCAAGACACACACGCAAAGGAAGAAAAGGGAGTGGCTAGAAGGGGGCAATACTTAAGGATGGTCTGTATACACATAACAAAAAGGTATGTATACCCAGAAGTCTACTATCCAGCCCTCGTCCAATGGGCACATGGACTGCCCACATTTCAAAGAATCTCTCATGAATAACCTAATATCAAAGACTTACTTCACTCCGGTATAACACCTTTACCAGGAACTACAACTGCCGCTTGCGCAGTATGCGCTAAATGCAATCCAGGACACACAGAAAAACCTCCAAAGCTTCATCTGGCTAAACCCTTGTACCCATCCAAAGGATCCAGATACACCACATCCAATGCCAAAAAAGCGGGAGATTCGAATATGCGTGGTAATTGTTGATATGTTTCTCCGGATGGCCAGAAGCATATCCGTGACTAACATGACTGCTAAAACTACCGCCAAGAAAACTACTTTCTGAAAATCGTATGTAGATTCGGTGTACCGGAAGTGAAGAAAGTGTATCAGGGCCCTGCATTCACTGCAAATGTTACAAGGAAATATGGACTGCTTTAGGTAACATACACTTCCACACACCCTATCATCCTCAGAGTAGCGGGAAGGTTGAAAGAATGAATGGTACTTCTAAAACACGCATGCTAAAATGGCTCACGATTCTTGATGGGATGGCCTGACAGCCTGCCTATGCTCTGTTCAGTGTCAGATACCCACCCAGGGGGGAGCACAAATTATCCCCTTTGAGATCCTATTTGGGTCGGCCCCTAGATTGGGTGTTACTTCCCCCAGCATTACATTACAGTCTGATGTATTAACTGATTTTGTTTGCCAACTAACACGTGAATTAACTAAAGTGCATGGTCAAGTGCTCTCTCTCTTCCAGATCCTGAGTCTGTAACAGGTGCTCATTCACTTCTCCAGGCGATTGGTGCTGGTAAAGAAGTTTGTAAGAACAGCACTCCCTTGAACCTAGATTTGACGGCCCATTCCAGGTCTTTCACCACTCCCACTTCACTGAAGCTGGAAGGAGACCATCTTGGATCCACAATTCACTTGCAAGAAAACCCCTCCGGCTGGAGAAAACTGTTTGTTTATATATACCTTTTCATATTTCCTCAGGGGGGGCCCGACAGGTTGCCATAACCACAAAAAAGTTCAACGATCTTCCGGTTTAATCATCGTCAAATATAAATACAGCAATATTTCTATTTGACTTCTGTACGATGGTATGTGCCCCCCCAACCTGAACAATGTGCATTATCAATGGAAACCCTTCTTCTAGCTCAATTATATCTGTGTGACAGATGAGTATTGGGAGATAGATAACTGTGGATATTGGGGGGCTGTAGGGTGGAACACAGGGACAATTGGGGATATAGACCTACATCTGCCCGCTTCAAATTGGATAAAAATGGCGCTGATGTTGCTTACAAGAATGTTCGCTAAAATCAGGCACTTGCCGAAACACGGCAAACAAACCGGTAATATGAAACTCCTTAGTATCCGTAATCCAGTCCCAAAGATGCAGGCACATATATACTAGGTGCATGGGCCTACGGTATGGCTGCCTCTAAATACAACGGAAAATTCTTCTTAAAAGATATGCATACTCAGCAGGGTTCACACAGGGCAAAAAGAACTTAAAAGGCCTCCAGTTAACCTTTTACGTCCACGCATTCCGTAGCAGACAACAATGATGGCCATAGCGAATCCCACTTTCGAGGAGACAATGTCTATCAAAACTGGATATTTGGCGACACCACGCTCTGGTTGAATGGATGAAATATAGTGCTAACCAACACAATAAATCTAACTGCTTGTTGTGGAGGGGCACGCCCTCATCTAGGCACTGTGCCTCTAATCTCCCATCCCAGGTTGAGCAGTGCTTTCTCAGCCTCTTCAGTAACACTTCCACTGATCAGTCAGTTTGTGAATCCTGGAAAAAGACTTATCCATCCTAATACGTGACCTCGCCAAACTGAAGGTAATAACCATATATCCGTGAAAATTATACCTGTTATTATAACTATAATCCTTCTGGCAGAGCCTTAACAATTTTTTCTTATTGTGGGAGAATATAAAGATGGTTCTAAGACCCCTCTCCATCAGGTCAGTCCGTGTGACATTTATTGGATCTGTGGCGACATGAAAATTACATCCCACCTTCCCCGTGTCATGGAAGGAGAGTGTGCCTTAATAAGCAATCATGCAGCTCCACATAATTTCTCATTATCCCAATGGCGGCCTTCACAACCATCTTACCGCAATCCTGCAATGCTTTAAACTCCTTTGCGAAACTTACAGCCTCATGGGATACCGGATGGATAGACTTTGCGAAAATCTAATTTAACTTTTTTTTACATCCCGTATATACTCGGGTATAAACCGACCGCGAGTATAAACCGAGGCACCCACTTTACCTCTGAAAGGAGTAAAAGTGATTGACTCTGGATAGAAACCGAGGGTAGAAATTATACCACTGCCTTCGGATTCTGTATTGTTTTGAGGATTTAGTTGCCCTTTAAATGGACAGCAGAATTCCCATACAGTAATCCCATACAGTAATAGCCCGTCCAGTATGGCTATTACTGTATGGGACTGCTGTATGGGAATTCTGCTGTCCATTTAAAGGGCAAGTAAAGCCTCAAACAATAAGAATCAGAAGGCAGCAATAGATAACATTCTCCCTTCTAATTCTGTATTTTTTTTAGGCTTTGTTGCCCTTTAAATGAACAACAGAATCCCATACAGTATAGCCATACTGTATTTGGCTATTACTGTATGGGAATTCTATGTCCATTTAAAAGGCATTAAAGCCTCATTCCTTGGCTCTCCAGATGTTTGGAAACTACAACTCCCAGCATGCTTTAGTTGCTGGGACTTGTAGTTTGCAAACATCTGCAGTGCAAGGAATAGCCACTGCAGGATTACTGTGTCCTTCCCCTTCTAAATCCCCACAGTTGCCTTCTCTTACCTTTTCCACAGGTTCCCCTACAGGCTGCTCTGGATCCTCTTCTAAGCTCCATGCTCCACTTTCCTCTGCTGGCTGACGTCACTACTCTGCGCCGGCGCCGAGAAGGGAATCACCAGCAAGGATGCGGAGCGTGCGGCCGCCGGAGAAGGTAAGTCTTTGACTCGAGTATAAACCGAGATTCGATTTTTAGGTTATTTTTTTTTAGCTGAAAATCTCGGTTTATACTCGGTATATACGGCATGCTGCACTATGCTTCTCAAAATTTTGAAAATAGCCGGCCAGCGTGAAATTGGTGGAAACACGCTAACCCGATAGTTCTTCCGGAAGCGGGGGATTTTCACTAATTCACCCCAAAAATGGACGATATACATCGGCCGTAAATTGATTATAGGAGAACTAAGGCCTTAAAGACTTCCATACTAAATGCATTACTCTACCAGCATAAACACCACGCAAGCAAGTCATTTGATAGTGAAGAGCTATGAAACTTAAGTCACTTACTGGGGCTACCATTATTAGTGGGTAGAAAGTAGCCAACACATACTTGCAACTTAGATTACTTCCTTGTGTGTGTCACCACCTTCCTAGTACCAACAACTACATATAATATAGTGACGATCCTCTCCTCCTTAATCCACCTGAACCCGCCCCACAAACTACAATGTATAAACACAAATGGATAAATTATTGAAGTACTTGGGACCTAGAGAGGTGAGTGATGCTGATGTAATGCACGAAGAAGCTAGTTTATGGTATGTTCTAAAAATGTATTCTTGCCACAGAATGGCTTCCCTACACGTGGCTTTGGGGGTCTTCCTTATTTTTGCCTTTATTCAAACAGTTACCTACCTCTTCTTACTACGGTAAGTCATGCTTTGTCTATTTCTGAGATGTATTTTACTATTTCTATGAACTGATATTTTGCATGAACTGTACTGCATCATATTACATGTTTGTATAACATTTAGATGCTACATATTTACATTCATATTATTAAAATTGTACTTGTTTTAATTTACAATAATTACATAAAATCAATGTAAGCAGATTATATCCCTCCCATTGACTCTATTAAAAGTTAACGCTTTCAAAATACAAACATTTTAGCTTATGAAGTAAATGAAAATCACTATGGTAGCCATAACTGAACCATTCAGTTTGATCCAGCATAAACTATTAGAGCTTTTGCAGTGTAGTGCGGTTCTTCCTTCAGACGTTCCCAGATGGACGTAATTGTAAGTGATGTTTAGGAACGTGACATCTGTCACAAAGTGATAGGCAAACTTTTTTTTTATACATTGCAGGTAAGTAAGTGCAAGGTAAGTTTGCAGGATTTTTTCATTCATCTTGCATAGCAAGTTTTTTTTTATAGTTCTTTTTTACAATTAAGTTTTGGTGGTTTGTAATATATTTAGACATTTTTGTATATTTATGTAGAATTTTATAGAATAATTTGTAAAACTGTAAACCTCTCTTGCACTACAGGATGGTGTAGTGTTGAATTCTTGGTAAAGTGCTGCAAAGTCCTCTAGTGTTATATTAAGCAGGACTGAGCTCCCTGCTCTCAGCAGTGTGCCTCAACGTAGTCAGTCTCATGCAGCATCCCTGAATTTTTTAGAGACTTTCACTGTGCAAGAATTAAAAAGTCAGTTTTCCTTTAAAAGTCTTAAAAAATCCAGTTCCTTTTAGGGTCCCAACACGTTTCACTGCATGTTTGCAGCTTCTTTAAGGGTTGTGTGGTTTTTCTGAGTGTTTGGGAGAGGTTACAGTTGATTTAAGCTGATTTTCCAAAATCAGAGCCAGGTGGAACGCATGACATCATTGTGCGGCCGCATCATGATCGGAACCCAGTAGTAACTGGCAATGAGGATAAAAAGTGTCCTAAAACCATACAAAACGAATAAGTTGCAAACAAGCAGCGAAATGATTGGACCTCAAAAATGAACTTATCTAGATGGATTTTATAGACTTTTAAAGGAAACTGACTTTATAATTTCTAGAATATGATTGCCAGATCTCACTTACTGCCGCACTCATTGCCATTTGCACTGCTTGCACTTAAAATTAAGGTCTCATAAGGAGAAATCCGTAAGTTTCTTTTATCTTTTAAAAATATACGATCTTAATAGATGGTTTTATGTATAGGGTTTTATGTATTGGATTGAGTGATTGATTGAAGTGAAGGATTGAAGTGATAAGTTATTAAATACTACGCAATCACTCTTTTGGTTTGGGTCACACTGTTAGAGGAGGGCCTCAGTCCTGTTTTAGATACCACTAGAGAATTGTATTGAATAGTTTGTTTGACGGATGTAGCTTTCACAGCTGAGGTGTGGTGGTTCTTTTGGAATTTGACTTGTGTGCCCACGGGGTGGCAGCTCTTGCAAGAAGGTGGATACAGGTTCCCATGGAACCAGTTGAGCTTGGTTCTCTTCAATGTGTGTTACCCTCACTGATCCGGTGAAGATGTGTAAATATTCTGGCAGCTTCCAAAAATCTTTTTAATAGATTAGTAATAATTTTCTAGTTAGAATCTATGCTTGGGTGTAGATTATAGGGATAATACATGTTGTTTATAGTTTTATGTGCATATCATTTTCCTGTCATTGATATCGTTAAATTCTTTTTTGTCTGTGTGCCGGTTCACGCTCTTATCCCTACCAAGAAACAGAAAATGTCCAAATGATTACAGGGCTATAACAGGGCTTGATAAATGGTGGATTTATTTATTTCTCATAATGGGTGAACAATTGTTTTCACTTTTCTGCATTTTGTAGCATCTCTGACATTTTTTGCTTTTGAAGAAACAGAAAATGTATCAAAATGTATAATGCCCTAAAATCATCTCTGTGCTAATTTGGCAAATAAGTCAGATTTCTTTTAAAAAAATAAAAGTCTGTTACATTCCAGTCAGCTGATTCCTTTTATCAGTCTAAATGCACTGTGCCCAATAGAAGCTAAACCTGGGGGTTTAGTCCTCACCCTGGGTACAATGCAAGGTAAAAGAGAGAAGCAGGGGGGAGGGGAGTATGGAGTATAAATGTCCTTTAAGAACATATGGGATATTACACATCTTTTCAGCGATTCACTTGGGGCTCATCATACTCAGGGATTCACCCATTGATGTTAAAGGGAAACTTAAAAAACAACCAACTTTAACCTACTGTATAAGGGCATAATTTTCTGTTCTTTCTTTCTCAGATAATGTAAAGAAGTGAATAACAACCTTATTTCCTTCTGTTTACAAGAAGCAAACAAATGGTGATGACACTTATGAAAAAACCCGCTTAATGTAAGAACTAAGACCAGGACCAGCACTGCATTGCTGCACATTATTTGCGTATGTCATGGGAGAGTAGCCCTGGCAGTGTTCCTACCACTACCAACCCGCAATGAAAATCAGAGCTTGTTATTTACGCAAACTATCTCAACTTTATCAATAAAACACGGCGATTCATTGGAGCCAAAAGTGAATGTAACCTTGGAAGCACTAACAACGAATACATTCTATCTCCATCGCAATTCAATTTATATAGGCAAAAGGGAAATTATTTTGTGTGCCAGGTATCCTTTGTATTAAGCCTTATTAAATCTTTCTAAATGAAAGATAGTCATAGTTTGCCATTACAATGACTACTGAAAAGCATCCCGAAAGACACTATGTTCCAAAGGAATCAGTTCACAATTAGTCTTCCATAGGCGTAATCTCAACGAGTCTTCATGTGTTGCAGATGTTTCCTTTGTCAGCACTTCTAACTGAATTGTCATTTCAAATTCAGTCTAAAGCAACGTTTGAAAAGACAGAAAGCGAGTCCCGTTGACCTTCTGGCATATTTAAAGCAGCCAGGAGCTAATTGCAGAGATGCTGTTAAGGCAGCTGATATATGGACATAACTTTTCATCTCCTGTATCACAATGTCAAGAATTTTTCGAAAGACCCTTCAACTTTCAGGTATTAGCAGAACTAATTATTCACAAAGCACCTAGACGTGTCTAGGGCCCAGGAAACTTCATGTAACCATTTACCTATGTCTCATGTCTTATTTCTCAAATGAGGGGGAAAATGAATATATAAATAGAATGAATTCTGTTTATGTACCTCTGTGCCAGACACAGAACAGCAAGCAGGCTGCACACTGACCCAGGCTTGTGAGTGGCGATATAATCTAATTTAATTGACCATACAAGGTATTACTGTAAGAGGGTATCCTCCCCACCAAGAGCAGAGGGAGTTATTAACATCATTACTTTTATGCCAGGAAGGGTTTTTTTTTTTCCATATAAAAGTTTGATTTAATTCATGTTCCCTCTTTCTCTGGTGAGATACTCATGTTTCCTAGTTTTCTATCTACTGTACAAGCTCAGAGTCACTGCAGACCTATAAGATCTGTGATTCTCAAGTAGTCTTAATTATTTTTGTTGTGTATTAGGTGCCATACATCATGCATCTCAGTCTTATTTCATTTCGGCCTTTCAGTACCCTAAGCTGTATATTACTATGGTGGTCGATTTTTTCTATGCTGTCTTTTTTGTATGTCTTTTAGATCTTCTGACGGAAAGCCAAATGCACAGTTTTTTCTACAGAAACAGGTTGTACTAACCAGCATCATTTTACATGCCATACAGTCCATATCGCACAATTACTGGACATTGCAATAACAGGTAAATCTTTTTTTTAAAATAATAGCTAACATACTATATTAGCTGTGGTTGCTAAAGGATATTGGAGTGGCTTTATTATCTTACATGTTTTATCTTAAAAAATTTTGCATGTTTGAATGACAAGATTTTAAACTTTAACTTCCAGTTGGATTTTACAAGTTAGCATTGGTGATTTAGGTATCACGCACCAAATTTATTTTTTAGCATGACCAGGACCCCCCCCAAAAACCATATTACTTATCCGTTCCCTATAGTTTATTTGAACAAGATGTTCATTGTTAAGTCCAGCTGTCCCTGTGGTCTGCATCGTTTCAGGGCTTCACAAGCTCACACAGCTGTAAAGAAGGTCTCCCACTGCCCTCCTATTTTATTGGCCATGTTATTGGCCATGAGTGCACCACCATGACTGCTGCTTATTAAAAAAAGAGGAATCAAGGAATATATCCTTCCAGGAACCTTGGAGCCACTAAGTATTGTGGAAATAGAGGTTTGGGTTGGTTGGAAATGAAAATAGCTGTTTGAGCCTTGAGGAGAGGGGAATCTGTTGGAATTGGAGCCAAAATTCCTAATTATAATCACTACAAGTCTTGGAGTTCTGTTTCTATCCTTTGTTACAGGTGCAAAACTCATTATAGCATAAAATATAGTCATATAAATTCTGTCCTAGATACATGATAGTGTGTGTAATCTCAGAGGTAGTACTGTAGGCAATAGCTTTATTAATACTGGTACCGGGGCATAAACCATTAGGATGAAAAAAATCTCATTTGTGCTACTGTGTGGCCAGTGCAGTCTGGACTGTTGAGCATATCAGAAATTTGACACTAGGGGCCCATCTAAGATTTCATATCCCTATTATCACTCATTTACATATCTTCTTACTCATACTGACTCCTATTGTTTATTAAAACACATTTCTTTCTGTTTTCTGTTTTCTTGGGTGAATGGGCTGTGGGCCCACACTGGGTAATTCCCCTGTGGGCCAGTCTGACACTGGTCTGGCCTCTGTCACTGTCTATGTGATAAGTTTTTCTTTAAATAAGTTTAAAAGTGGATCAACACAGTGGATACCAGTAGCACAAACATAAATGTATCATCCTTATTGTCCTGGCACTATTATTAGGAAACTTGACTCCAAAAGGAACAAGGATTTACAGTGTTGTTTTTACTATAATGAATAAGCACCTATAACGAGACAAATGTTTCATTTTGAGATACTAAATACAAACCTATACTTGTACTTTTATTTGGTCATGGGATTCCTTATACTTTAAATAAAAGGGAGAATTATTCAATCAGCGAAAATGTAGGGGGAAGAAAAAAATAAAGACATTGAAGTGGCCTTTAAAAAAATGCATGGTTAAAATGTTGTTGGTGCGCTGTGACCACCACTGTCCATGATAACGCTTCCAGGAATCCCTCCCTTGGAAATCTCACACTTGCTGAAGCGTCTCTGCTCAGGGGAAATAGGAGTCCGAACAGGTTAAAAAAAAACAGTTCTGCCCTGAAAGTTCGCCCACCTCTTCATTTCCCATGGTGACTGAGCATGAGGCGAAATTCTGACCTTGCCTCATATAACGCACCGCTGATACGAAATTAAACATACTTCTCTCATTATTTGTTGACATATGGAACTGCATCCTCTGCCATACAGTCAGTGTCCAGTCAGCATTAGAATCACAATCCATCTCTTAGATAGATAGAACTATAGTATGGATGGCCAGATCCTGTTTACCATTATTCTATGTAAAGCATACAGTTTAGAATGATTATCTGATCCATACTGCTTTTAAATATAGATGAAGAAAAAAGTGTTTATTCCAATGGTTAAAAGGCTGTAACTAATAGAATTTATTGTGCTTCCCTGTAGAAGAATCCAAGCCTTGGTGCTTCAAATACTAAATTTACACGTCTGTTGCCGGCTCAGTATGAGGACGGTTTGTCCCTTCCACGTGGCTGGACTGAAATCGGCCTATCAATGGTTTCCCTTACCTTTGGTAGAAATAGAAAGTCTTTAATTAATATTTTCTGTATATTGCTCCATGACTGCTCATATAGTATCCACCAAATGTGGTTTATACAATACTGGACCATATTAGTCTTTCGCCATTGGTCAACGCCATGGTCAAAAAAACTCACTGTACTTGCAGTAGCCTTTTCGACTGCTATAAGTATTGTTATAGGATATAGCTAATAAAGATGTACAACACAATGAATGCACACGCGATGAACTTTTTTCATGTGTTTGGTCCGGCCTAAGGCCATAAAAGAACTAACGGCCATAACAATAGGTACCTTTTTGCTACGTGGATACCATGGTATAAATACTGCCGTGAGTGTATAAAGGACTAGAAATTTCAAATATATTGCTTTATATGTTTTGTATTTTAGGCACGGCAGTATCAAATGAGATTGTTAGTTTTTCCTAATGAGAATCTGATACTGGATGAACATAGATCCCAACTTTTTGTGCATTGGGGTCAATGGAGGGACCATGACTTGGATGATACCCCTGACACCCCAGCAAAATCCACTTTTGTAGGGGCATTGACTGTGAGACAAGCTGTGCTAAAAAACCTCCTTGTTTTCCTCTAAGGGTAAAATAAATAGACCTTGTTTATCTATAATATAACATAACATGTTTTATACATGTTTTTATTATAGTGTAATACAGATTTTAATGAACAATGCCTTCTGGTAACAGATTCCACCAAATGATCCTCGAATCAAGAACGAGAGTGACTGTATTCCCTTCGCCCGCTCATCTCCGCAGCAACCCAAGATCTCCTGTTCGTGAGCAAATGATGGATCACCTCATACATCGATGGTAACCAAGTGTATGGCAGTGACTCAACACTTGCCACGCAGCTCCGCAATAGAACAAACCATCTAGGCCTATTGGCTATATAAGAATTTCACAGATATGGCTTGCATTTTTGCCCTTTGACACAATGAATGGAGATGTATGTACCATTACAAACAGTCCTGGCATCCCTTGTTTCCTAGCAGGTGGGTTCTATCCCCTCAATTTTTGACTGCTAAATTGTGAATGTGAGTGGGGCTTATTTATAAAATTCCATTATTTTCAACTTAAATTACTCCCACACATCGCCGCAGAAAAATCGTTTATCGCCATATATCAAAAGGCAAAAAGGTGATTTGAATTCTCTTCGCCTCGTGGCGAAGGGCTCAAATCCCGACGTATGGGCAGGGAGCTGGGAGGGGCTGCTAGGTGAAGGGGGAGGGGGGTGGGGTGACCCATGGTACATACATACCCCCGCACTCATCCCCCCCATCCGTCTCGTCAGCTCAGTCATTTCTGCCAACCCAAATTGGCAAATTGAAACGGCCAGGCTTAACACAAAAATACAGTTACCTCCGCTTTATAAATAGAAGCCAACGGTAACTGATATGATGTCCTCGATTTGGGGCGAACCTTATCTCGGCGATATTAACTTTCCGCTGCTGGGTTTCCCCATTTTATAAATCGCAGTAATTCCAATTTGGCGGGAACCCAGTGGCGAAAAGTTAATGCCGTGTAGTGTGTGCTATTTAAACATATGTGAGCAGTTGTGCCCAACTTTGGGGGAACACAGATCTTTGTGTTAGCTGCAACAGTACTAGTGAGGCATGGTCCTTATAAAATTTATAGAGAGTTTGTATTTATTAAGTGTGGTGAATTAAAGGGTATGTCCCCTCTAAAATATATATTTTGCTGTAGTGTTATCTCCCCTCTCCCTCCCAATCGCATTGTCACTTCTAAAAGAAATGGCAGAGAACTTACAGGAGTTGTGGGGAAAACTCTCCCTAACTCACTTGACTCCTTGTAAATCTTATTTTTCAAAGCCCAGAATGAGTAAAAGCTATATGTTTACACATGAATACCAAAACTAAATAAAGGCAGTGGTATGCACTATATTTGATTGCTTTTATAAAATATGGCTGTATATATTTGAACTATTTTAGAAGGTATTTGCCAAGAAAAAAAAAATCTGGCACAATAATTAAAAAAATTGATAAGAAAAAAACATATTTTAGTCCTTCTCTAATTTAACATAAATAGAGAACTACACTGCAGTAGGGCTGTTTTAATACTTGTCACCAAATACAGAGGATCTAAGGCTCACCAGGGTTGAAGATAGCTCATGGAGCCTTCCCAGCCAGGTGTATACTAGTCTAACAGCTATCTTTTGTAGCTCTTATGCCTAACTACAACTTATCAGTACAGCAGTTACTCCAACACTAAGCTACAATTCAGATCTCTTACATTTTATAGTGTCTCCCATTCACACCTTTAAAATCTGGTTGGTCTAATTTAAATCTTGAATCTGATTGGATCGAGGGTATTGGACCAATCAGATTTAGGGGTGGGGTATAGGATTGGTCCAATACCCAAGATCCAATCAGATTCAAGATTTAAATCAGACCAATCAGATTTTAAAGGTGTGTTTGGGAGACACTATAAAATGCAAGAGATCGAAATTGCAGCTTAGTTTGGCTTAGCAGCTATACTGATAAGTTGTAGTCTTGTATTTAGGCATAAAGGCTACAACAGTTGACTGTTGGTCTAGTATATATCTGGATGGGTAGGCTCAACAAGCTCCCTTCAGCTCTGGTGAGCCTTAGATCCTCATTATTTGGTAATAAGTATTAAAACAGCACTACTGCTGGATAATTTTCTATTTATGTTATTTTAAAGCAGGCCCTATCAAAAAATCTTTATATCTTACATTTTTTTAATTAATGAACTAGAAAACTGATTTTCTTTTTTTTCTGGTCAAATTCCTTTATATATATATATTTATAAAATCAATCAAATATATTGCATACCACTGCCTATATCTATCTATATATATATATATTTAGTATTAATGCATAAACATATAGCTTTTATTCATTCTGGGCTTTGAAAAATAAGATTTAACAGCCAGATATATATATACAGACCAACAGTCAACGTTTGTAGCCTTATGCCTTAATACAAGACTACAACTTATCAGTAAAGCTGCTAAGCCAAACTAAGCTGCAATTCGATCTCTTGCATTTTATAGTGTCTCCCAAACAACCTTTAAAATCTGATTGGTCTGATTTAAATCTTGAATCTGATGGATCTTGGGTATTGGACCAATCCTATACCCCACCCCTAAATCTGATTGGTCCAATACCCCCCGATCCAATCAGATTCAAGATTTAAATTAGACCAAACAGATTTTAAAGGTGTGAATGGGAGACACTATAAAATGTAAGAGATCTGAATTGTAGCTTAGTGTTGGAGTAACTGCTGTACTGATAAGTTGTTAGAGGCATAAGAGCTACAAAAGATAGCTGTTAGACTAGTATACACCTGGCTGGGAAGGCTCCATGAGCTATCTTCAACCCTGGTGAGCCTTAGATCCTCTGTATTTGGTGAAAGTATTAAAACAGCCCTACTGCAGTGTAGTTCTCTATTTATGTTAAATTAGAGAAGGACTAAAATATGTTTTTTTCTTATCAATTTTTAATTATTGTGCCAGATTTTTTTTTTCTTGGCAATACCTTCTAAAATAGTTCAAATATATACAGCCATATTTATAAAAGCAATCAAATTTAGTGCATACCACTGCCTTTATTTAGTGGTATTCATGGGTAAACATATAGCTTTTACTCATTCGGGCTTTGAAAAATAGATTTACAGGAGTCAAGTGAGTTAGGAGAGTTTTCCCCACAACTCCCTTGCTCATTATGCAAATAAGGTAAAGAGATTTCTGGGGAATTATAATTAATTTTGCATTTCTGGTATGTTATTAGAATTTCCCAGCAGTAAAGAGCGGCGGCAGATGATCAGGTGATCAATGGCTGCCTCCATAAGGCACATATAAAATGGAAGACCACAGTTCCCCTTTAATTATTGGGCCAGATTTTTTTTTTCTTGGCAAATACCTTCTAAAATAGTTCAAATGTGTACAGCCATATTTTATAAATCAATCAAATATAGGATACCACTGCCTTTATTTAGTTTTGGTATTATGTGTAAACATACAGCTTTTATTCATTCGGGCTTTGAAAAATAAGAATACAAGGAGTCAAGCGAGTTAGGGAGAGTTTTCCCCCAACATCCTTGCTCATTATGCAAATAAGGGAAAAGAGACTATTGGGGAATTATAATTTGATTTTGCATTTCTGGTATGTTAATTAGAATTTCCCAGCAGAAAAGACAGCAGTGAGCATGCTCCAGATGATCAGGTGATCAATGGCTGCCTCCATAAGGCACATACAAAATGGAAGACCACAGTTCCCCTTTAAGACAGCAGATTGCTGGCGTTAAAGATTCGGAAGGGGTAAGACCCATTCACGATACACTGAGAGCTGCTATTGGCTCATTGCATTGCCTAGAGGAGGCAATAGAGAGCGATAATGGCTCTCCATGCATAGCCCTATTAGTGCACCTCCTATGATGTAACCCCTTCAAATTGGGGAGGTCCCTTAATTTAAATCACAGACTGGGAGGCTGTAAAAATATATAAAGTAGTGAGTGAAACAGAGATGAACAGAAGTAGCCAAGGGCACTCTGCATCTGCACCTAGCTGAAACAATGCTGTAAAAAGTCTCGTAAAAGGTATAGCATTTACAAAGGCTACCAGGGAAACAAGGAAATTCCCCAGACATCCCTCCTACATTTACAAGAATAATCTAAAAAATTAGAAAATCTAATAGAGCAGAAACAAATTCTGCTACAGTTTACCTGGCAGCCCATGGTCACGACCTCTTTGTATGTTGATGGCTGATAGGTCTAGGCCAATACGCTCCACTAGCACAAAAAGGCGTTCTCTTAACTCGTCAACTAACAGCTGATTCTGCTGATTTAACTTGGCTCGATTTGCCATTGAGCCACGGAGTAGCGGGTCAACACCACCTGTTCAAATGTATATATTTATAGGAATCATGAGACATCATAAAAGGGCAACTATACTTAAAAAAATTACTTTATCTTATTGTATTCTATAAATAAATATGTGTAATTAACACTTACTCAGAAGTGTGTGTTGCTGCATGACTTAAAGCCAGTACACGTTTTGCTCAGGCTTATGATGGCCATACATAAGTTAGATTTTACTTACTAGACCGGGTGCTCACGCGATGTTTGATCGATCCTGCCGGAACCACCTCTCCCGTTCTTCTATACGACCGACATGCGATTGCAAAATGAATGGGATTTTGCGATCGCATATCAGTCACATAGAAGAACAGGAGAGGCAGTTCCATCAGGATCGATCGAATGTCGCGGGAGCGCTCGGTCGGGTAAGTAAAGTCGAACATATGTATGGCCACCTTTAGTATCCCCCCTCCCTCTTTTCAACCGCTCTGACCAGTTATCACTATGAGGCAGCATTAGGAGAGGGGATTTCTTAAATACCAACTGTCAACACTGCACACAGCATACCAACTGTGAAAACTCTTTCACCATTCCAGCTACAGCAAAACTGCTCACAGCAAAAGGGTTTATCATAATAAGACACTTGATTGACAGCTGACATGCAAGATGCTTCTGATTATATATATATGTAGACTGAAACTGAAGTAATTTCAACAAAAAATGGTACAGTGGTAGTTGGGAAGAATATAGTAGAATATATATATATATTATAATTTTCAGTAATGGTCAATTTAAAACAACAATTTTTTTTAGTATAGATGCAATTTAATCACCATAGTGAGGGCTATACAGTAATAGGGTAATAGGAATAAAGGTGGCCATACACCAGCACGATATTACTTACCCGACCGACCGCTCACGTGACATTCTGCGATCCTGCCGGAACCACCTCTCCCGATCTTATATACGACCGACATGCGATTGCAAAATGAATGGGATTTTGCGATCGCATGTCGGTCGTATATAAGATCGGGAGAGGTGGTTCGGAGGATCGAGAACGTCGCTGAGCGGTCGGTCGGGTAAGTAATATGTGGTGGTGTATGGCCACCTGAGGCTTTGTTCACAATAGATACAGAACAAAACGGGACACAATAGAAAGTCTGCTATTTTTTGGCTCCATTTTTGCTATCTTTTTAATTAAAGCGCATCCGTTTCCAGACTGAAATGCATGTAGCAGGACTTTTTTTTGACAGGGTTAAAAGAACACAAACATACTGCAATGGAAAGAAATGGGTCTTGTGTGAACAAAGCCTAGTTTTCCAAATCAATGATACCATTATGACCAAATTGTTTGCTTACTTTTTCTAACTATATTACATCTAGCATATATACTATGGTAAATACACTAGCTCACTGTAGATTACTGGACTTAAAGGACAACGCCACCCTCATAAGAACATCTTTTAGAAAGAATGGCCTCTTTAAAATATGTTGATATATTATAGTTTGTCCTATGAATTCATTACTGTATGCCTGCTATGCTTCTGGATGTCTCATGGAAACTGAGCAATTTAGAAACCTGTACTGAGCCTGTACTGAGCCTGGGCACGCTCAGAAGAGGCAGACAGGGGATTAACATTCAGTCATTGGCTGTGATGTCAACTGTCAAATCCATAACTGACAGTTACTAACTGGAAGAACCAGGAAGCAGAAACAGGGGCAACAAGGACATTATGCAGGATTTCAGGTTAGACTTATATATTTCAGATTTCAAACTATTACCGTTTAGGGTTTTGGGGGATGATTTACCTGTATGTAAGTTTTCATTTCGGGGTTGGACTTGCCCTTTAAAAAATGTTTTGTATTTGTCAGTCAACCAGAAAGTCTGTTTTAAGGTTCGTTAATATAATGTTTATGAAAGACACACATATAACATTACCTCCATTCACCAACATCCAAGTATTAAAGAAAGTCTTGTGTAGTGGGACTATGGGCTCTGGGTTTAAAGGCCTGTAGCTTCGGCTAGACGGTAGACAAAGGATCTATCAATGTGTGTCCCATTCTGAAGGCATAGTAAAGACATTGGCCACTCTAGGATCCACAGACTCCTCGTAGGATCTATATGATGGAAGAACTTCAGGCATCTCTGAACCAAGAGAAGTGGCAGCCAGTCTTTGTATGTTTTTTCTGCCAACGCAAATAAAAGTTAACTAGTAAGAAAAACATGTCTGCTTGTGTATAGAAGAAATGTAATTTTACTGCACCTGGAAAATTCCACCAACAATCTTCCGAGGTCCTGATAAAGTGTTTCCCCGGACCAGGAAGGGTTTAACCTATGTAATTTTTTGCTATGGTGTTATGTGCTCTTAAGAAAAGAGTGTGAAGAACCATAAGACCAGGCTGTTGAGAAACAAGGGAATCTCCTGGAACCAGAGAAAAACAAGCTAATAAGATTACAACCCCTCTCTAAACATAGGATTATTTATTACAAGCATTTCAGCTGTTAAAATGAAATAATTAACGGTATTAATAAAGCACCATTTCTTATTGCAGCAATTTTGTACTCAAGAAGTATGCCTTGAAGAGCACTATAAAATCTACAATTCAATGGGATGTAGGTGGATGTATTCCTACCTCCTTTCTTGCTTTAGTTGACAAGCAATCAATCACCTAATGAAGTTTTGCATGTGTACCTTTGGCCCAATAATCATAAAATATGTCACTAAAACAGCTTGTTTATTAATGTATGCAAGTGCACAGATATTAATATATGTTAAGAGGAATTGGGATGGGCATTGATCCTTTTCTATGTTTCTTTTATGGACTAAGTTTAAGAAAAAGTAAAAGAACCTATGACATATAATTAACCTTAAGATCTAAGGTTTTAAAGGGCATGACCACCCCTAACAAAAAAAACTGGTGACTTGTCAGTTCTTTCCGCAACCTTAACTGATATTTAACCAGTTATTACAAGCATTATACCAGATATTTAGGATCAGTTCACCTCTGTTCTGGCAAAAATATCTAGCCTCTCTCAGCTCAATGAGGGTTACCAATATGCGAGGTTATTTTTCGAGGTCACCCTCGAAAATAACCTTGAACGTTCTATAACTCTCGAAAAATAATCTGAAATTACTTTAGAGTTTCCGATAGTATTAGGGTTATAGAACATTTATGGTTATTTTTAAGGGTTACTAAAAATAACCTTGTACATTCAGTAACACTCAAAAATACGTTCCAAAGTCCGAAATCCGAACCCTCCACCTGTTTTGACAGAACTGTTGGGTTCAGTGTCAGTACCATTCTCCCTTGCTCAGTAGAGTTATAAACTTGTTTGACCACACAAACCAATCAGTATAAATCACTGATAGGACATTCAAGGAAATGGATCCTTGAAGATGAACTGTTGTAGAATCTGAAATGGCAACTTAGTACCGACCACAACAAGGAATATCGAAAGGCATTAATTCAGAGGATTTTTTTTAAAAACTAAGCCAATGTTTTAATACCTATGTATGTAGATTAAAGATAAATAAATATTTAAGTACATGTCCAGAATAAAATAGACTTAATATCCTAGTAGGGATCCTCCCAAACCCCATTATAATAATATTGAGAGTGAGTTGATAAGTGAGCTACAAATGTAATATAATATCAGTATGATGAATGAATTAAAGGGCATGTCAACCTCCAAACCTAAAATAACCCCTGCTGGTCCCTGTGTAGTGTTCAAAAAGCTGTACCTTACCCTGGGCTCCTTATGGTTCCTCGCATTGTGCCCAAAATCCAGGAAAGTTTTCCTGTGTAAAGGTTTCTGCCTCTCCTTTACCTCCTGGAGGTAGCAGACAGTGTTGCGGCTGCCGGTCCAGCCCCTAATGTTACTTCCTTTGCAGAAGAAAACTTACAGGCAGAGGTCGCGGGAAGGAAGGCTGGTGAGTAAGTTCTCTGCCATTTTTTAGAAATGAACAATGCGATTGGGACTGGGAGAGGGGAGACTACACTACAGCAAAATATATATTTTAGAGGGGACATACCTTTAATTCACACAACTTAATAAATACAAACTCTCTATAAATTTTATAAGGACCATGCCTCACTAGTACGTTGCAGCTAACACAAAGATCTTGTGTTCCCCCAAGTTGGGCACAACTGCTCACATATGTTTAATAGCACACACTCACACGGCCATTAACTTTTCGCCACTGGGTTTCCCGCCAAAATTGGAATTACTGCGATTTATAAAATGGGGAAACCAGCAGCGGAAAGTTAATATCGCCGAGATAAGGTTTCCGCCAAATCGAGGACATAATCATAGTTACCGTTGGCTTCTATTTATAAAGCGGAGGTAACTGTATTTTTGTGTTAAGCCTGGCCGTTTCAATTTGCCAATTTGGGTTGGCCAGAAATGACTGAGCTGACGAGACGGATGGGGGGGAGATGCGGGGGGTATGTATGTACCATGCGGCTCACCCCACCACCCCTCCCCTTCACCCTTCACAGCAGCCCCTCCCAGCTCCCTGCCCATAGGCGGGATTTGAGCCCTTGCCACGAGGCGAAGAGAATTCAAATCACCTTTTTGCCTTTTGATATATGGCGATAAAAACGATTTTTTGCGGCGATGTGTGGGAGTAATTTAAGTCTGAAAATAATGGAATTTTATAAATAAGCCCCACTCACATTCACAATTTAGCAGTCAAAAAAAATGAGGGGATAGAACCCACCTGCTAGGAAGCAAGGGATGCCAGGACTGTTTGTAATGGTACATACATCTCCATTCATTGTGTCAAAGGGCAAAAATGCAAGCCCATTATCTGTGAAATTCTTATTTATAGCCAATAGGCCTAGATGGTTTGTTCTATTGCGGAGCTGGTGGCAAGTGTTGAGTCACTGCCATACACTTGGTTACCATCGATGTATGAGGTGATTCCATTATTTGCTCACGAACAGGAGATCTTGGGTTGCATGCTGGAGATGAGCGGGCGAAGGGAATACAGTCACTCTCGTTCTTGATTCGAGGATCATTTGGTGGAATCTGTTACCAGAAGGCATTGTTCATTAAAATCTGTATTACACATATATAAAAACATGTATAAACATGTTATGTTATATTATAGATAAACAAGGTCTATTTATTTTACCTAGAGGAAAACAAGGAGGTTCTTAGCACAGCTTGTCTCACAGTCAATGCCCTCTACAAAAGTGGATTTTGCTGGGGTGTCAGGGGTATATCCAAGTCATGGTCCATCCATTGACCCCAATGCCAAACAGTTGGGATCTATGTTCATCCAGATCAGATTCTCATTAGGAAAAACTAACAATCTCATTTGATACTGCCCGGCCTAAAATACAAAACATATAAAGACAATATATTTGAAATTTCTAGTCCTTTATACACTCACGGCAGTATTATACCATGGTATTCCAGTAGCAAAAAGGTACCTATTGTTATGGCCGTTAGTTCTTTTATGGCCTTAGGCCGGACCACACACATGAAAAAAGTTCATCGCGTGTGCTTCATTGTGTTGTACAATCTTATTAGTATATCCTATAACAATACTTTATAGCAGTCGAAAAGGCTACTGCAAGTAGCTGTAGTTTTTTTGACCATGGCGTTTGACCAATGGCGAAAGACTAATATGGTCCAGTATTGTAATACCACCATTGGTGGATACTATATTGAGCAGTCATGGAGCATATTAACAGAAAATATTAATTAAAGACTTTCTATTTCTTACCAAAGGTAGAGGGAAACCATTGATAGGCCGATTTCAGTCCAGCCACGTGGAAGGGACAAAACGTCCTCATACTGAGCCGGCAACAGACGTGTAAATTTAGTATTTGAAGCACCAAGGCTGGATTCTTCCTACAGGGAAGCACAATAAATTCTATTAGTTACAGCCTTTTAATCCATTGGAATAAACACTTTTTTCTTTCATCTATATTTAAAAGCAGTATGGATCAGATAATCATTCTATAACTGTATGCCTTTACATAGAATAATGGTAAACAGGATCTGGCCCCCATACTATAGTTCTATCTATCTAAGAGATGGATTGTGATTCTAATGCTGACTGGACATGCTGTATGTGCAGAGGATGCAGTTCCATATGTCAACAAATAATAGAGAGAAGTATGTTTAATTTCTGTATCAGGTGCGCGTTATATGAGGCAAGGTCAGAATTTCGCCTCATGCTCAGTCACCATGGGAAATGAAGAGGTGGCGAAAGTGCGTTCAGGGCAGAACTGTTTTTTTTTAACCTGTTCGGACTCCTATTTCCCCTTGAGCAGAGACGCTTCAGCAAGTGTAGGATTTCCAAGGGAGGGATCCTGGAAGCGTTACTTATGGACAGTGGTGGTCACAGCGCACCAACAACATTTTAACCATGCATTTTTTTTAAGGCCACTTCATGTCTTTATTTTTTTCTTCCCCCTACATTTTCGCTGATTGAATATTCTCCCTTTTATTTAAAGTATAAGGAATCCATGACCAAATAAAAGTACAAGTATAGGTTTGTATTTAGTATCTCAAAATGTAAACATTTGTCTCGTTATAGGTGCTTATTCATTATAGTAAAAACAACACTGTAAATCCTTGTTCTTTGGAGTCAAGTTTCTCCTAATATAGTGCCAGGACAATAGGATGATACATTTATGTTGTGCTACTGTGTATCCACTTGTTTTGATCCACTTTTAAATTATTTAAAGAAAAACTTATCAATAGACAGTGACAGAGGCCAGACACAGTGTCAGACTGGCCCACAGGGGAATTACCCGTGTGGGCCCACAGCCCATTCACCCAAGAAAACAGAAAACAGAAAGAAATGTGTTTTAATAAACAATAGGAGTCAGTATGAGAAGATAGATATGTAAATGAGTGATAATAGGGATATGAAATCTTAGATGGGCCCCTAGTGTCAAATTTCCTGATATGCTCCAACAGTCCAGACTGACAATGGCCACACAGTAGCACAAATGAGATTTTTTTCATCCTAATGGTTATTGCCCTGGGTACCGTATTAATAAAGCTATTGCCTACAGTACTACCCTCTGAGATTACACACACTAATCATGTATCCTAGGACAGAATTTATATGACTATATTTTATGCTATAATGAGTTTTGCACCTGTAACAAAGGATAGAAACAGAACTCCAAGACTGTAGTGAATTATAATTAGGAATTTTGGCTCCAATTCCAACAGATTCCCCTCTCCTCAAGGCTCAAAACAGCTATTTTCATTTCCAACCAACCCAAACCTCTATTTCACAATACTTAGCTGGCTCCCCAAGGTTCCTGGAAGGATATATCCTTGATTCCTCTTTTTCTAATAAGCAGCAGTCATGGTGGTGACATCAGGCCAATAACATGGCCAATAACAATAGGAGGGCAGTGGAGACCCCTTCTTTACAGCTGTGTGAGTTGTGAAGCCCTGAAACGATGCAGACCCACAGGGACAGCTGGACTTAACAATGAACATCTTGTTTCACAGACTACTAGGGAACTGATAACGTAATATGGTTTTTGGGGGGTGGTCATGGTCATGCTAAAAAATACATTTGGGCGCGTTTTTGATACCCTAAAGTCACCCATTGCATTAACTTGTAACCTTAATCAAACCCTGGAAGTTAAAGTGTTTAAAATGTTCCCCCCCCGCTGGGTAGGCTCAACGAGCTCCCTTCAGCTCTGGTGAGCCTTAGATCCTCATTATTTGATAATAAGTATTAAAACAGCACTACTGCTGGATAATTCAACAGGTCTGATGAAACCTGTTGATTCAAAGTACAGGTGAAACGTATGTTGAGTTGATCCTAGGACGGACCAAGAGAATGCCTGCAACTGTGGTGTGACTACATACTCAGAGGACAGCCAGCGGGAGACCGGGTGAAGACGAACTGGAGGAAGGGTGAGAGACTTCCAATTTACTAGCAGCGTGCGTCTGCCATATTTAAAAGTCCCGGGATAGTGTGGTCTGCTACTCCAACCAACCGCGGCAGTGATGTAAAATTTGATATCACCCACAGTATTTATCTCTTTGTAGTCCGATCCTAGTGCTATTAGTTCGGGGACGCCCGGTAAGACTTACCCGTTACCTTGGAAATTGAGATACGTGGAGTTCTGCAGAAATACGAGAAGGACTCAGTTGTATATTGGACAGAACCAGCAGTAGTGTGAATTGGTTACTTTCAGCACGGTGCACTATTCGCTTAACTACTGAGTATCTCTTTGAATTTCCTAGTAATTGATATGTAGAGTTGTGGCTACATTTTATCTTATTGTATAAGTATGTGTATAATATTATGTGAAATGGGGAACTATTTATAGATGTGTGTTTTATTATTAAAGGGGAACTGTGGTCTTCCATTTTGTATGTGCCTTATGGAGGCAGCCATTGATCACCTGATCATCTGACTGCCGCCTTGATTTAGAGTTGGAGCATGCTCAATGCTTTCTTTACTGCTGGGAAATTGTAATTAACATACTAGAAATGCAAAATCAAATTATAATTCCCCAGAAGTCTCTTTACCTTTATTTGCATAATGAGCAAGGGAGTTGTGGGGAAAACTCTCCCTAACTCGCTTGACTCCTTATAAATCTTATTTTTCAAAGTGCAGAATGAATAAAAGCTACACATGAATACCAAAACTATATAAAGGCAGTGGTATGCACTATATTTGATTGCTTTTATAAAATATGCCTGTATATATTTGAACTATTTTAGAAGGTATTTGTCAATAAAAAAAAAAAAATCAGATTTCTGGCCCAATAATTAAAAAAATTATAAGAAAAAAATATTTTTTAGCCCTTCTCTAATATAACATAAATAGAGAACTACATGGCAGTAGTGCTGTTTTAATACAACCAAATACGGAGGAACTAAGGCTCACCAGAGCTGAAGGTAGCTCATGGAGCCTACCCAGCCTGGTGTATACTATTCTAACAGCTATCTTTTGTAGCCCTTATGCCTAACTACAACTTATCAGTACAGCAGTTATTCCAACACTAAGCTGTAATTCAGATCTCTTGCATTTTATAGTGTCTTCCATACACACCTTTAAAATCTGATTGGTCTAATTTAAATCTTGAATCTGATTGGATCGAGGGTATTGGACCAATCAGATTTAGGGGTGGGGTATAGGATTTGTCCAATACCCAAGATCCAATCAGATTCAAGATTTAAATCAGACCAATCAGATTTTAAAGGTGTGTTTGGGAGACACTATAAAATGCAAGAGCTCTAAATTGCAGCTTAGTTTGGCTTAGCCGCTATACTGATAAGTTGTAGTTTTGTATTAAGGCATAAAGGCTACAACAGTTGACTGTTGGTCTAGTATATATCTGGCTAGGTAGGTTCAATGAGCTTCCTTCAACTCTGGTGAGCCTTGGATCCTCATTATTTGGTAATAAGTATTGAAACAGCACTACTGCTGGATAATTCTCTATTTATGTTATTTTAGAGCAAGACCTACCAAAAAATCTTTATATCCTACATATTTTTAATGAACTAGAAAACAGATATATTATATATATATATTTATTTATGAAATCAATTAAATATATTGCATACTACTGCCTATATATATATATTTGGTATTCATGTGTAAACATATAGCGTTTACCCATTCTGGGCTTTGAAAAATAAGATTTACAAGGAGTCAAGCGAGTTAGGGAGAGTTTTCCCCACAACTCCCTTGCTCATTATGCAAATTAAGGGAAAAGAGACTTCTGGGGAATTATAATTTGATTTTGCATTTCTGGTATGTTAATTAGAATTTCCCAGCAGTAAAGACAGCAGTGAGCATGCTCCAACCCTAAACCAAGGCAGCGGTCAGATGATCAGGTGATCAATGGCTGCCTCCATAAGGCACATACAAAATGGAAGACCACAGTTCCTCTTTAAATACTATTTTGCATCAACACAGGATTAGGACTATTTACTGATGGTTAAAGTGTGTGAGTGCTAATTAGGGTACTTAAGCGAAGGGGGTCTATCCCCATCGCTAGTCTAGTTTGTTTGATATTAATAATTTTACCCTAAGCACCATCCCATTAGTATGGGATAACAGCCATATTTATAATTATTACCATTGTGCACTTACAAATTATTTATATGTAAAATTCTCTATTTATGTTATTTTAGAGCAGGCCCTATCAAAAAATATTTATATCTTACATTTTTTTAATTAATGAACTAGAAAACGGATTTTCTTTTTTTTTCTGGTCAAATTCCTTTATATATTTATTTATGAAATCAATCAAATATATTGCATACCACTGCCTATATATATATTTAGTAGCAAGGGAGTTGTGGGGAAAACTCTCCCTAACTCACTTGACTCCTTATAAACCTTTTTCCATGAGGCTGACTGCTTTGACTTCTTTGAGAAAGGTAGGTCGTTGGTTAACCTGCCTGAGTTTGATGGGATTTCATTAGTGCCTAGCTTTCAGCTGGAAGAAAAACCAGTAATTGTGCACTTATTTAACCCGTTCACGGACTTGGACGAGGTTTTTTCCTTTTTAAAAAGGTACTGTTCCACTGTGAGAGGTGGTATCAGGCAATACAATTGCTATAATTATTTTAATGGCAAGGTGAAGTTCTGGGTTAGGCTGGCCCAGGACCCCGAGGGGATAGGAGGTACAAAGCACCCTCCATCAAGCTTTTCAATCGGGGGAAACAGGGTTTTTTTGTCCTACCCTGGCCAGCCCCAGTATTGCAGGCAGTGTTTGTCGTTTGGCCATGTGAGAGATGATTGCCCAGGTGTGCAACGCTGCAGGAATTGTGGAGGGGCAGGGCATGAAGTTGGAAGGTGCCCAGACCCCCGAAAATGTGACATTTGTGGTAAGACTGGGCACGTGTGTAAGTTCTGTCCAGAAAAGTGCTCTAGGCACTTGTACAGTCAGGTTCTGTCCCGTGTGTACATCAGGGGACAGGTAAGGACTGGACTGTCGGAGGAGGAGAGAGAGGAACGCGAGAAGGAGCGGAGAGAGAGGGAAGCTGCAAGTGTGGAGGTGGAGGAGGAGATGGAGGAGGAGAGTTCTGTGGTGGGAGTGACGCAGGTGGCGGAGAGTGATGGGATTACACCAGCACAGCGGGAGCCGGAGATCGGAGAGGAGGAGGTGGTGTCTGATTTGGAGGAGACACCGGTGCTGGAGTGGGGGGAGGAGCCAGCATCGGAAAGTTCAGAGAAGGAGAGTGGTACGGTACAAGTGACAGTGTCGGAGAGTCCGAGCAGGGAAGGTGGTAAGGATACAGAAGGGTTCACGGCGGTGAGACTGAAGGGGAAGAACAGAAATCGTGGGTGCCCATCCCCCAAAAAACCAAAATTGGCGGAGAGTGAGGGGATTGGTGTGTCCCCTAACAAGTATGAGCCCTTAAGAGAAGAAATGGAAGAGGAGGTAAAGGGGGGCTCGCAGCTTATAGAGTCTTTCCCAACGACAGCGGGTGATGGGACAGAGAGTGGGGCGTCTGACTCAGAACAATCTGTAGAGGGTGGATTTCTTTCTTCCCAAGATGTGAGATCCTTTGAGTCGGCTGTGGGTTTCACAGGGAAGGGTTCTTGAATTGTTTTTTGAAAATGTGATGCATGTGTTTTTTCTTTACATGATAACCAATGTCTTTTTCTATATCTTCCCTGAATGTCCGAGTTTTTACTTCCAGAGCCAGGAGAGCGGCTATTTTGCGTTTTTTAAGTTTTAGTAAGGGGGATATCCTGTGTCTCCAGGAATGCGGAATCAAGGATGCCCCTAGACCGGAGGAATGGGTGGCTGGACCAGCATTGTGGTCAACATCCGCAGAAAACAAAAATGCTGGGATAGGTATTTTGTTTAAAAATAAGTTGTTTGATATTTTAAGTTCTGAAATTATTATACCAGGGAGACTGATGTTGGTAACTGTAAAATTTTTGAATGTGAAGTTTAGATTAATTAACATTTATGCACCGGCTGAAAGGAAAGAGAGGCAGGATTGTTTTGAAAAATTGTCTTATTTCTTACCAGGGCGGGAACCTTTGATTTTGGTGGGGGATTTAAATTGTGGTTTGAATAAAACAGATAGGGTGGGAGGTAGCGGAAAAGTGTTGGATAGCACTAGTAAATATCTGGGGGAGTTGATAGGAGACTTTAATTTGAGGGATGCACAGGAGGTAAAGGGCGAAGCGGATCATTATTTTACCTGGGTTTCGGATAGTGGTGGTGTCAAGTCAAAAATAGATCGGGTATTGGTATCTAGAGAGGTTGAAGTGAATAACTTTTTCCTCGTGTCGAATATCTTTTCGGATCATAAAATGTTAATTTGTGATGTGACTCTTGATAAATGTCAGAGGTATGGGAAGGGGTATTGGAAGCTCAATACGTTGTTATTGAAGGAGGAGCAGGTAATGGTAGACCTGAAGGGGTGTTGGGCTGTTTGGAGAAGGAGAAAGAGTGTTTTTTCAGACATCTTAGTGTGGTGGGAGTGGGTAAAAAAGAAAGTAAAATGGTTTTTTATAAAGAAAAGTAGGGAGAAAGTGGCGTTGGAGAAGGAGATTTTTGAAAATTTGAATTTGAGACTGCAGTTTCTGTTTAAATTAAGGTCGTTAGGACAGGAGGTGGGTGGGGATATTGCAGAAGTTAAGAGGGAAATCAAGAAGGTGGTGGAGGGAAAGGGTAAACAAATCATATTTCTGTCTAAAGTGGAGGTGTTAGAAAATGATGAGAAATGTTCTAGGTTCTTCTTTAAGAAGGCGTTTAAAAGTAAGGGGTGTTTAGCTTCTGTTCTGTTGGAGAATGGGGAGGTGGTATCTGAGCCACAGGTAGTCAGTCAAGAAGTAGATAGGTTCTATTCAGATCTATATGCAGAGAAAGCGTGGGATGCAGGAATTCAAGAAGGGTTATTAGAGGGGTTAGAAAGAAGTGTGGAGGAGATGGACAAGATAGCGTTGGATAGTGAGATTTCTTTGGGGGAGATAGAACAAGTGATTAGGTCAGGGAAGGCTAATAAGACGCCTGGTTGTGATGGACTTCCAATAGAGTTTTTTCAGAGAGCCTGGGATTTTATCCAGGAAGACATTTTGGAGGTCTTCACCTATATGTTCAAGGCTGGAACGGTGGCTCCTTCTATGAAGCAGGGTGTGATTACATTGATTTTCAAAAAAGGAGATTGCAGGGAGATTAGAAATTGGAGACCTATAACGCTCCTCAATGTTGATTATAAGGTATATGCGAAGGTGTTTGGGAATCGTCTGAAGAGTGTGATTGATCTATTGATAGGGAGTGAACAGGTTTGTGGGATACCGGGGAGAAGTATTCAACAAAACTTGATCGTGTTAAGAGACCTAATTTGGGACGCGAAAGAAAGAAGTCAGCCGGTGATGTTAATTAACATAGATTTTGAGAAAGCTTATGACCGGGTATCTCATGTCTTTTTATTTAAAGTGTTAGGTAGAATGGGTATACCTCAGCGTATGCTGGGGGCGATCAAAAGTTTGTATGATGGGATTTCTAGTAAGGTCATGCTGAATGGACATTTGGGGAAGGAGATAAAGGTGAAGTCAGGGGTTAGGCAGGGGTGCCCTTTGTCCCCACTAGCATTTGTCTGTGTATTAGAGGGGCTTCTCCAAGCAATAAGAAAGGACAAGGTTATAGACGGGTATAGGATTCCTGGTAGTGGTGGGCAAAATCTGAAGGTATTAGCCTATATGGATGACGTGACCTTGATTTGTGTGTCATCGAGGGCCATTCAAAGGGTAAGGTTGCATGTGAACCTGTTCTGTTCAGGGTCAGGTTTTAAGGTTAATTGGGAAAAATCAGTGTTTAAGAAGTTCGGCAGGAGTTTGTGTGAAGAGGTAGGGGAATTAAGGGAGGAGCGGGGTGCGATTAAAATTTTGGGTTTATTTTTTTCCAGGGATCTAAGTAGTAAAGAAAATTGGGATATGGCAGGAAAGAAGGTAGTGAAAAAATTGAATTTTTGGAGGTTGCGGAACCTATCCTTGTATGGGAAGGTCTTGATTATTAGGGCCGTGATTCTCCCTTTATTGTTATTTGTAGCCTTGGCGTTTCCACCTTCGCCAGGCTGCGTAGCAAAATTAGACCGGATTTTGTTCCTATTCTTTTGGGGGGTGAAATATGAAAAACTGAAGAGAGAGGTAGTTAAGAAAGATTGTGTGAAAGGGGGAGTTAATTTCCCTTGTGTTGAAAAATTTTTGTTTGTACATTACGCCTCTTTTTGTGTGAAAATTTTAGCAAAAGAAAGTCTGACATCATGTATGATGTTCTATTTATCGGGATTTATGTTCAGGAGGGTTGGTTTGGTAAAGTGGGACAATAAGAGGCCTTGTGTTTTTACGGTGCCACAATTTTATTTGTGTATTCTGAAGAAGATTAGGCAGATGGGGCTAGAGCAACTGGATGTAGAAGCATGGAGGCAGCCTAGATTGGTGTTGAAAAATATGAAGGTGGGGGATGAAATATGTAGCATTGACAATTTAAGTGTGGTACAAGCAGGCCAAATATGGAAGGAGCTTCATGTACAGAAGGTTACGGGGAAACAAAGGGAGCTGGTATGGCTCCAGCTGCATAGGGCCTTGCCTACTAGGGCATATCAGAAGAAGAGGGATTTGACAAATATGGAAATCTGTCCGAGGGAAGAATGTAATAAAGTAGAGGATGTTAACCATTTATTCTGGAATTGTGCGTTTGCACAAAAAGTGTGGAAGAGATGTGGCCCGTTGATAAAAGAGGTGGGAGGGTTACAAAGTTTAAATTTTCAAATTATTATGTATGGGTTGTTTGGTTTATCTAGACAGAAAACTAGAGTACCATGGATTTTAGTTATGTGTATTAAACAATTTTTGTGGGAGGGAAGAAATATCTTAATTTTCAAGAAGGATGAAATCTCTGTAGAGAATGCAGTGTCTATTATTTTGGGGAAGGTTTATGTTTTTTATAAACAAGAGGTCAGGATGAAGGGGGAGGAGGATGCGGAGGGAGTGTGGAAGACTAAGAAGTGGAGGGATTTGGTTAGTTAGGTAGGAAATGTGTTAGGTCCCTTTGTCAGGATGTGGTGATTATATATTTGTAAGATAATGTTTTTTTTTTTTTTGCATGAGTTTGCTGATCTTGATGATGAATTTGGCAGTTTTATATGTATGAACCGTTGGGTTTTACTTGCATATTCCTTTTGCCATTATCTGAGAGATAAAAAAAAAAAAAAAAAAAAATAAGAGCTACAAAAGATCGCTTCTCGGCCTTTTGGCTAAGATCAAGTGTAGTACCTGTTCTTATCAGTTGGGAACGGTAGGGGCATCCCTATGCTGGGGGGGTGTCCTCCTAGTACTACTGATGGGGGCAGGTCTGCACACTACATGCTATTGATCGAAGCCTAAAGCTGGAAGTGTCACTTCCCTGTCTTTCGGAATAAGACTAGGCGAAGTACCTCCCCCGAACATTAGTTCCAGGTCGAGTGAGGGACCCTCGGTATGGGTGAGTCACCATGTCCATGGTAGGCCAGTACGGGGAGCTACGGAACCAGGTCGAAGCCTTGAGGCAGGGGGGTGTGAAAGCTCGGGCTTCCCAATAGCACTACTGTGCACTGGGAGCACGTGTGTGTATAGCACTCCTTCACTTTCCTGCCATAGCTGCGGCTATGGCGGAACAATTTTTTATCCCCGACCGAAAGGCTGGGGCCTATTTGGCCCACTCCCCTGATTAATTGTGCACTAGGCACCCTTATTTATTTAACTGGCACTATTCACGTGCACTTTTTGTTTTTTGTTTGTGTGTTTCACGTATTGTGGCGGGATTGCCTGGGTCCTTTTTGGGACCTTCAGGCTCTTCCCATGGGAACCCCCCCTGGAAGCTTCCTGGTGGCAGCTGGGAGCAGAAAGGGAGGGTAAGTATGGTGGTTCCTGACGCCTACCGGCTGATGGGACCAATGTAGCCTCCTCCTAGCCCTACGGCTTAACAGCTATGGGCATAAGGGGGAGGCAGATGGATCCCGATCCACTTGCACGTTTGTTGCACTGTGGTGATGATCACAGAAAGCACGTAACCCCGAGCTTTCAATAAAAAAAAAAAAAGAGCTACAAAAGATAGCTGTTGGACTAGTATACACCTGGCTGGGTAGGCTCTATGAGCTACCTTCAGCCCTGGTGAGCCTTAGATCCTCTGTATTAGGTGACAAGTATTAAAACAGCGCTACTGCCATGTAGTTCTCTATTTATGTTAAATGAGAGAGAGGGACTAAAAAAAATTTTTTTCTTATTTTCTTAATTATTGGGCTAGAAGTCTGATTTTTTTTTTCTTGACAAATACCTTCTAAAATAGTTCAAATATATTCAGGCATATTTTATAAAAGCAATCAAATATAGTGCATACCACGGCCTTTATTTAGTTTTGGTATTCATGTGTAAACATATAGCTTTTATTCATTCTGGGCTTTGAAAAAGAAGATTTACAAGGAGTCAAGCGAGCTAGGGAGAGTTTTCCCCACAACGCCCTTGCTCATTATGCAAATAAGGGTAAAGAGACTTCTGGGGAATTATAATTTAATTTTGCATTTCTGGTATGTTAATTAGAATTTCCCAGCAGTAAAGGCGGCAGTCAGATGATCTGGTGATCAATGGCTGCCTCCATAAGGCACATACAAAATGGAAGACCACAGTTCTCCTTTAATACTTGTCACCAAATACAGAGGATCTAAGGCTCACCAGGGCTGAAGGTAGCTCATGGAGCCTACCCAGCCAGGTGTATACTAGTCTAACAGCTATCTTTTGTAGCCCTTATGCCTAACTACAACTTATCAGCACAGCAGTTATTCCAACACTAAGCTACAATTCAGATCTCTTGCATTTTATAGTGTCTCCCATACACACCTTTAAAATCTGATTGGTCTAATTTAAATCTTGAATCTGATTGGATCAAGAGTATTGGACCAATCAGATCTAGGGGAGGGGTATAGGATTGGTCCAATACCCAAGATCCAATCAGATTCAAGATTTAAATCAGACCAATCAGATTTTAGAGGTGTGTTTGGGAGACACTATAAAATGCAAGAGATCTAAGTTGCACCTTAGTTTGGCTTAGCCGCTATACTGATAAGTTGTAATCTTGTATTTAGGCATAAAGGCTCCAATAGTTGGCTGTTGGTCTAGTATATATCTAACTGGGTAGGCTCAACAAGCTCCCTTCAGCTCTAGTGAGCCTTAGATCCTCATTATTTGGTAATAAGTATTAAACCAGCACTACTGCTGGATAATTCTCTATTTATGTTATTTTAGAGCAGGCCCTATCTAAAAATCTTTATATCTTACATTTTTTTAATTAATGAACTAGAAAACAGATTTTCTTTTTTTTCTTGTCAAATTCCTTTAAAGGGGAACTGTGGTCTTCCATTTTGTATGTGCCTTATGGAGAGTAGTTGGGGGGATTATAGTTTTGGGGGTGGACATGCCCTTTAAGTTATATATTATAATTTCTGCTTCTAGAGTGACAGGTTTTTCCCTGTAAATGCTGTGATTAAAATGATGATTTCTCAGAATCTACAGCTCAGATTTAAAATCTGGAAAAAGTTTTGGAGAAGTAGAATCTTGCTGTATCTAAAAGATACCCTTTAAGCTGGGCACATATGAAGTGATCCTTCATACTGGTCGACATTCAGCCCTTTACACCGGTCAGCCAGGACGAAGGGCTGTTTGGTCGTGGCCAAATTAGCATGCGGTCCATAGAGGTCTGCAAGATCGCCTGTGGTTATCGGACGTGTCCATTTGTCCGACTCAGACGAGCAAACGAGTGCTCGTGGCCGAAAACCCATGCAATCATCTCTGTCCCATTGACTGATATACTGCACTATCAGTCATCACACACATCAATTGGCTTATATATATTTTTGCTCAAACCAGTTGTTTTCAGTTCAACACAATACATATACTGGGTTATTCAATAAAAGTTCTTATTGTTAAAACTGGTGCTAATTTTGCGCCAACCAATCAGACGTTAGCTTTCAAATGTTAAACAATTTCTGAATGGTTGGGGCAAAATTAGCACCATTTCTAAGGATAAGAACTTTTATTGAATCTCCCTGATAGTTCTTTAGGAACAACAGCATGGTCCATACACAGAGGCTCGATCAATGTACAGGCAGCAAAGAAGCTCAGTGCTCAGCAGTGATACCTTTCATCAGGGTTCAAATTCTACCCTTTAAGAGGAGATATTATGACCCAATTAACCAGTATGACTGACATTTGATTGATTGGGACAAAAATGTCACTGCAATTTCCTTTTTTTGTCAAAATGTGCTGAAAACTGCATCAGACACAGCAGAAATTTTCACCTGATCACAAGTTTTTGAATGGGCAACATAATTGGCAATATTAGTTGGAGTCACAATGCAATGCACTGGAAGCATATTGTTACAATAATACTTTTATAATACAATTACAATAATACTGATATATGAATACTATTATAATAATACTGATATAATATCTGTTATAATAATACTGATATAATAACTTTTATAATAATACTGTTATAATTATATTGTTACAATAATACTGTTTTAATACTGCTATAATAATTGTTATAATAATACTGTTACAATGATATTGTTACAATAATGCTGTTATAATAATACTGTTACAATTTTATTGTTACAATAATACAGTTACAATAATACTATTATAATAATACTGATATAATAATACTGATACAATCTCAGTGCATTGACCTGTATAACCACCTGATGTGTTAATAGTAAATATGATAAGTAATAAAAAGGTAAATCCATAAATATTCTGGACTTGCTGCCAGACAGGACTGGGACATAAAGGAAATTAATACAATTCTAGAAACCTGATCCCTTTAACTGAATGGTAATATGGTGGGTCTATATGGTAATGTAGTAGGTCTATATTGTAATATGGTGGGTCTATATGGTAATGTGGTGTGTGGTGGGTCTATATGGTAATGTGGTGGGTCTATATGGTAATGTGGTGGGTCTGGGTCTATATGGTAATATGGTGGGTCTATATGGTAACATGGTGGGTCTATATGGTAATATGGTGGGTCTATATCGTAATATGGTGGGTCTATATGGTAATGTGGTGGGTCTATATGGTAATGTGGTGGGTCTATATGGTAATATGGTGGGTCTATATGGTAATGTGGTGGGTCTATATGGTAATGTGGTCTTTATGGTAATGTGGTCTTTATGGTAATGTGGTATATATGGTAATGTGGTCTATATGGCAATGTGGTGGGTCTATATGGTAATATGGTGGGTCTATATGGTAATATGGTGGGTCGATATGGTAATTTGGTGGGTCGATATGGCAATGTGGTGGGTCGATATGGTAATATGGTGGGTCGATATGGTAATATGGTGGGTCTATATGGTAATGTGGTGGGTCTGTATGGTAATATGGTGGGTCTGCCATAATCCATCAGATATATATAAAGACTCGCTCACCAGTTGAACTATAACTCCCCACTAATTGCTGTTTGCAGTGCAGAGGTTTAACCACAGGGCAGCAACTTAACATGTGTGAACCTGGCACTCACCTGGAGGAGCCTCCCTTCAGCTGGGCTCACCACTGCCACCACGGAGAACACCCCCTCCAATGTCAGGTTCTCCTGCCCCGCACTGCCCTCCGCCTTCAGGGGAATTATCCTAATCACCGCCTTCACCCCCAGGTCCCGTTCCGTGTTGCCCATTGCAGAAGCCACCGCCTGGAGGATAGTCACCGTGAGCAGCAGCCACTGGGATGCCAGCTGCAGCCGGGCTCTACTCATACTGCCCCCATAGCGCACCCTGCTAGTCCCTGAAAGCCATGTGGGTTGCCGGGTTCCTTCTCACCTCCCAGGGAAGTGGACTGCTGGGACCCCCTTCCATGACAGCAGGGCCTCACTGGCCTCAGGGAACTGATCGCTCTTACCCCCACCGCACACTCTTTAGTTTGTTCCTTTCCCAACGTTGGAGAATCTCAGGATGTTCCCGGTCTGTCCCATTCATTCGTTTCCAGTTCTGGGCACTAACCCCAGGGCGGCTCGGTCCCTGCCTGTAACATCCCCCAGTAACCAGGCAGTCTCTCCAGTAGAAAGTTCTCAGGGTGGAAAGCCTCGTCCTTCCCCTGGGACTTGCTGCAATGCTCTACCTGCTGACACAAAGTGAGGGTGGAGCAGCTGCTGGTGGAACCCCCCCCCCCCTCTCCTTCTCCCCCTCCCCCCCCCCCCGTGGAGAATGTGGCTCCGTTGGCTCCCAGACTCCCTCTGCAGCCTGGTTGACAGATGGCAGCTACTCTCTGTTTGATCTCTGCATGTGGCTTCATCTCAGAAAAGGCCCTTGTGCTTGAATGGCATTGATCTGTTCATTTCCCTTCTTAATTTCCTGACATGTTGGTTACCTAAAGCTTGAATTAAACTATATTACAACTGTCATTGTCAGTGTCAGTCATGGCTTTATACTATCACATTTATTGTGATTACATGTAATTGTAAAGTGCAGAAGTGAGGATAGATTGACTTGGCAGCAGTCACACTGTCCACACGGTAACGCGTGGAAAGCATGATCGCAATGCAGCGCATTACCGTGCGTTCCTGGGCTTCCATATTAAACATTAAAAGTTTTTATTATACAGAAGGTAATCACTGCGAAAAATAGCATCAGACACCAAATAATGTAAACTCTTTTTAAAACGAAACTATAAAGGTTAAACAAATAAATAGCTTTTAGTTGCTAAAGGGATGGTAGGGATGGAGAAAGAAAAGCAACAGCCAACCGGTAGTACCTACTGGTGGCCAAAGACATAGCAATATTATCGGGTGCTTATTCATCTGTTTATGGTGCCCGTCAACTAAATCGAGACACATTATAGTTGGGGTTTTTTTGGGGGGGCATTTTCAACTTATGTTCCTGATTGCATTGCATGTCTAACCTGTTTGGAAGAAATAGTTTGCTTGGAGTTGGGGTCAGTCGTGGGTACCAGTCCTAAGGTACAGACCCGGTTGATGCCTCAACCCTGCTGATGGTCTGTTTGCTTTAAGTAAAGATGTATATTTATGGCTGGGCAAAACAACTAATATACCATAACCCTGCACAATCACACCAGCATGTTTTTATTAGTTATTAATAGTTATTAATAATGGCTGGTAAAACTGTACTTGCCTGTGCTTTCAGTAACACCCAACAGTAGGTCATGTCTTGGCAGGGTGTTAGCTCTGCTGCCTTGTTAACAATGTACACCTTTCATGAGCGGGTACTAAAACATATTCCGTGAAGCATCTTTTTCATTAATAGTGTGTGTTTGTACATACACATTAACAGTTTTTTTTTTTTTACAGAACATAAATAGAATTTGTAACGGTAACAAGGGCTGCGTATTAAATACTTTGGCTTTACCAAGCAATTGCCTCTTTTCCGTAACACCAAAACGTACTTTAATAGGATAAGGCAAAGGGCGCATGTCACCTGTCAAAGTACATCATCACAGACTTGGTTGGGCCTGGTACACACAAGCCAATTAATTGTTTTGTCAGATCAGCTGGGAGACCAAATGTGGAGAAATGTCTGATCATTCCCCAAATCTGTTGGTTCCAAAGATCAGACATGTCAGTAAATATAAATTAAATATATTTTTGTGTAATAATCACTCACTTCATAATTGTATCTGCTCATGTATGCTAGGCATTGCTAGGGAAGAAAAGGGTGAAAAGGCCAGTAAAGTTAGGATTACCAGTAGGACAAATATTACATTTTGAGCACAATGGCCAAAATATTCAGTTGTATCCTGAGACCTGTCCACATGAGTAAAATTGACAACAAAATGGAATTACGAATAATTTTTTATTCATTTTCCTTTTAAAGTTGGTTTGGTTGGTTGAGAAATAATAATAATAATAATGGTGTGGATAGTCCCAATAGAAAGCTACATTACTGCTGCAGAATTCCAGCACACAAACATGACCATGTTACACAAGCCCTCCAAAGCCACACAACATATTTTGTAAAAAGATGCAAGAATAAAAAAATAAATGTGCTTTATTTCAAACCAAGCGACCCACTGGGCCTTGAAATGCTAAGTAAAGGTCACCAATGTGTTCCCAGTCACTGATACCTGTATGTAATAAGTTTGCTGGGGAGTACCGGTACTCACTTATTATTGCCAATAACATGTCTCCTCAAAGATTTTAGAGCTGGCACACACGTTGCTACAGCCAACACTTTGCCATAAATAATCGTGTGGTCCATAGGAGACTGGAAATATATGATTATAACAGTCAGTATTCGCGTGTACCTAACCTAAGGCTTAAAGGGCAAGTTCAGCCCTGAAATGAAAACTTACATACAGGTAAATCACCCCCCAAAACCCTAAACGGTAATAGTTTAAAATGTGAAATATATGAGTCTAACCTGAAATCCTGCTCAATATCCTGCTGCCCATGTTTCTGCTTCCTGTTTATTCCAGTTAACAACTGTCAGTTATGGATTTGACAGTTGACATCACAGCCAATGAATGAATGTTAATCCCCTGTCTGCCTCTTCTGAGCATGCCCAGGCTCAGTACAGGTTTCTAAATTGCTCAGTTTCCATGAGGCATCCAGAAGCATAGCAGGCATACAGTAATGAATTCATAGGACAAACTATGATATATCAACATATTTTAAAGAGGCCATTCTTTCTAAAAGATGTTCTTATGAGGGTGGAGTTGTCCTTTAATGCACTCAGGCATATTTCTTGTTTGATATTCTGAGCAATAGATCTACCAATTGATAACCAATCATAAATCAGCAGTTAAAAAACATGCAACATGTATATAAACCTGTAGAATAAGTTTTCATTTATCAACATATCTGTCTGGACTATCAGGAATGATTAACTGTCTTAAAGGGAAACTATAAAGTACTTTGGGAAGGGAGGTAGGACTGATTTTACTACTACTCAATTTGCTTTTCTTGGGGAGTGCCAATGCAATGACTGCTTCCTTCTTGTTTTTATCTGCCAGGCTTTCTAACACCCTAACCACTATTTACAGAATAGAAGAGCAGATTTAATTGAAAGCAAATAGGTAGGTACAGATACTCAGTCCAACCTCTCTACCTTTTATTTTTTGTGTTTAGTTACCCTTTAAATCACAGATGATCATCTGGCCTCTCTAACTATAATATCAGGCCAGTGATTGAATAAGTTGAAGTATTGGAAGTGTACCAGGACTAAGCAAACAAATGTAGCTTGTAGCCTGTGGGTTTTCAGGCCACTACTCACTGCACATTTTAACCAGCAATCGCGATACACCTGCCTGGTTATCAGTTCCTATGTATAATATATCCCAGGCCAACCTATTGAGTTATTTGTTTGGGTGCTTTACATGGTAAACACCACTTCTCAATGTGTCTCTCTAGCAGGGTGAGGTTAGTTACAAATGTGATAAGGTAACAAATATGACAGGAGTATTCCCTTAAAAATATTATCATGCAAAACCTATAAGTTTTACTGCAGGCATTCCAATGTCACAAATCAAATTGACAGCATTGTAAGTGCACCATAGAATTATGGCAACGCAAATTTCCTGAAGCAAATGCTTGCTAAATGGGTATGGAATCACAATCGTAAATTATTAGAAATGACTAGCCATGTTCCTGTTTAACAGGTGATGGGTTTTCTTAAGGGATTTCTTATCTTCTTGTTATCAGTTCTATCTACACATAAGTACTTTGATAAATGCTGATAAAAGGAAAATGTAGGGCCAATGTATTTGGTAGTTACATCGAAAACAATAGTCATAGGTAATTTACTTGTAAAGCTAGGTACACACATAAACAATAAAGGGACAATTCTTTTGGATCTGATGGAATTGCAGTACGGTGGCTCAGTGGTTAGCACTGTTGCTTTGCAGCACTGAAGTCAGGAGTTCGAATCCACCCTTGGACATATCTGCAAGGAGTTTGTATGTTCTCCCCATGCTTGCGTGAGTTTCCTCCGGGCACTCCAGTTTCCCCCACAATCATAAAAACATACTGATTGGTTGTATGTGTCAAATAGATGTGCTTAGATTGTAAGCTCTTTGGGGCAGGGCCTGATGTGAATGTATACATGTAATTGTAAAGCGCTATGGAAGATGTTGGGCACTATATAAATCCACAATAATAATATTAATAATCACCCCTTTTATTGGTTAAGTGTGTACCGTAAAAACTAGCGTTCCTGAGGCCAACATAGGTTCACTGTTTGCCTTGGTAATGATAGGAACTGCCTGAAAATTTCCCACAGTTGGGGTCAGCCCCTTGTACTGTAGTAAAGGGAGATGGCCATTTGTTGTAGGGAGTGTGACAGTCCTGAATGATCACCCTATAAATTGGACTGTGTGTAACCATATCTTTAGTTTCAGTTTGTTACAGTGCATACCTAGCTTAAGGCATTAGGCAGATTCAACCGTCAAATCTAATATCTACAAAAACATGTGGTTTTACCCTCGACATTCCTGGTCCTGGCCCATTTATTCAGACGTGCTAAAAAATGTATTGGTCCAATATCGATTGTGCCATAAGAGGTATTGTAATATATATGAGCCTCTTTGGTCACTTGTTACTTCTCCTCCTTCCCATGCAACTGGTTCAGGTATGCCCAGTGGGCTGCATCTAATAAGCTACTTTGTATCCCTGGGAATGTGAGAAAGTCCATTAATGAACCTTAGTAGGAAACATTAAAAATTACCGCCAGTAGCGACCATTTTTACAATGCTTTCTGGCTGGGCAGCAATGAATTTCCGGAGAACACTATCGCAATCATAGATAAAAAGGTTTATCTGACTTTTTAAATAACAAACCTTTATAAATACAGCCCATTGACCAGAGCGGCAGTTTTCCGACTGACGTTTCCCAGGCAGATTATGTTTATTAAGTTACAGGTGAAATGATGAGGCCAGGTGTTTTTTCCGTACATTGAGGCCAAGGCCTCAGCGTGTCCTAGCACACCTGAAGCCTGCACACTTATAACATCTAATCAGTGCATTTGCAATAATAGCCACAAACATAATGGCAAAACCTAATGGCAGTAGAAACAAAAATACAATCAAAATAATTTTTTTAGCAGTTGTTTCTAAATTTCTAAATTTCTTGTTTTTCTGCATAGATCACAAGCCAGCATTGCTTAATGGCTAGGCCACGCTATCTCGTTTCTCATGTGCATAAGATCACGTTTCTCACATGCTTAGGACTGCCTTTTGTGATCTGTTAGCACGTGAGAAATGCATGCCAACTTAACACAATGTGGCATATTGCATGTGTTGTGCTGTGATCCGTATTCAGAAGACATGCGATCACCATTTTTTTGCGAATTGCATGTGCTGCGATAAGGGAATATTGGCAGAATTGCATCGCAACATTGCATTTTCGCATTTTATTCTCGTTTCCTTTGCACTGTAGTGTGGCCGCAAAGCTGGACACAGCATTGATCTTTTACAGGTGATACAGAATCTGTAAGCTATACTCAGCCCCCGAATAATCTCCCTATATTAAAGGGGAACTGTGGTCTTCTATTTTGTATGTGCCTTATGGAGGCAGCCATTGATCACCTGATCATCTGACCGCTGCCTTGGTTTAGGGTTGGAGCATGCTCACTGCTGTCTTTTCTGCTGGGAAATTCTAATTAACATACCAGAAATGCAAAATCAAATTATAATTCCCTAGAAGTCTCTTTTCCCTTATTTGCATAATGAGCAAGGGAGTTGTGGGGAAAACTCTCCCTAAGTCTCTTGACTCCTTATAAATCTTATTTTTCAAAGCCCAGAATGAATAAAAGCTATATGTTTACACATGAATACCATATATATATATATATAGGCAGTGGTATGCAATATATTTGATTGATTTTATAAATATATATATAAAGGAATTTGACCAGAAAAAAAAGAAAATCAGTTTTCTAGTTCATTAATTTAAAAAATGTAAGATATAAAGATTTTTTGATAGGGCCTGCTCTAAAATAACATAAATAGAGAATTATCCAGCAGTAGTGCTGTTTTAATATTTATTACTAAATAATGAGGATCTAAGGCTCACCAGAGCTGAAGGGAGCTCATTGAGCCTACCCAGCCAGATATATACTAGACCCACAGCCAACTGTTGTAGCCTTTATGCCTAAATACAAGACTACAACATATCAGCATAGCTGCTAAGCCAAACTAAGCTACAATTTAGATCTCTTGCATTTTATAGTGTCTCCCAAACACACCTTTAAAATTTGATTGGTCTGATTTAAATCTTGAATCTGATTGGATCTTGGGTATTGGACAATCCTATACCCCACCCCTAAATCTGATTGGTCCAATACCCTTGATCCAATCAGATTCAAGATTTAAATTAGACCAATCAGATTTTAAAGGTGTGTATGGGAGACACTATAAAATGCAAGAGATCTGAATTGCAGCCTAGTGTTGGATTAGCTTCTGTTCTGATAAGTTGTAGTTAGGCATAAGGGCTACAAAAGATAGCTGTTAGATTAGTATACACCTGGCTGGGTAGGCTCCATGAGCTACCTTCAGCCCTG